>CM042407.1:3988484-5188484 GCA_023634145.1 Thymallus thymallus | reverse complement strand
CCTAGCGTGCTCAGAGCTCTTTTGCAGATTTGCAGAAAGCCCCCAGGTCCCCTGATGCCATGATGGTATCCTCTACTGCTCCACGTCTCTATAACTTAATATAGAGAAAATACAAAAATGCACAGTAGCAGTAAAACAGGACTAATGGTCCATTTTGTGTACAGATAAAACTCCTATGTATCCATATTCAGTGTGGTTGTTTGGTGTGGTTATAAAGCTTTAGCTACAGTCACAGCTATACAGTAGGCCTAAGCATGCTTGGTTACAGTTGCTGATGGTCTATGTTGTCCAGGCCATGTGTGTCTCTACGGCTCTAGAATGTATGTGGAATTTTCTTTCCCGTTGTATAGAGGAATACGGCCATGTCACAGTCACAAGGCCAATTTTAGCCAGACTATTCCAATCTCTGAATGAAAAACAAGATTCTCTCTCTCTCTCTTCCCCTCTCCTTCTCTCCCGGTCTGTCTCTTTCCCAAAATACAAACAACCCACTGTCTACTCTTCCTTTCCAAATTCAGCCACACATAGTCCCTTTGCCACCGTCTTGATCCAGCAATGTATTCTCTGTGTTCTCCTGTGTTTTAAAGTTAGACCTGTTTTTGTCATTGATGCTTGTTGTTGATTAAACCCATTAACTGCTGGAATCTAGGACACAAATTGTTACTCATGTGGTTTTAATCAGTTTTAAGTCTCTTAGTACTGAATAAGACATGGAATAATGGGGTTTGAGAGATTGGTGTACTGGTATAGTGTACCTCTGCTCTGTATGTGAAAATAGTATATTGTGAAGAATATCAACCACAAATCATGTTTCCCTATTAACAATTGAGCTTATAACAATGGAGCTTATTCATCACTGCCTACTGTCCTTAACCCTCTAAGGTCGATGTCCGCGTCCCGCGGCAATCTAATTAGCATAATACGTCTCAATCCACCGCATCCGCCTATGTAACATTTCAGCAACTTGGGTGAAAGGTGAAGGAGCTAGAGCGGTGTTCGTCAGACCATGAGACATCCCAAAAAAACGGTCTTCTCACAAAATCGTCTGTACATTCCTCACAGTTTGGCCTACAAAACTAATATTACTATCACAAGACTCCTCTGAAGGTCCCCCAATACCAGTCAAATAAATGAATGGAAGTATACAGTATATGGAGACTGTTTAGTGACAAATAAGGGGTTAAATACATGTACAAAATTTAAATAAATTGTTTCCTGATCTCTCAGACATAAGATAGACACTTCAGAATAAACTTTTTTTGGCGGAATATGTGTTGTTCCATGTAGTGAATCTGTTATCCAATGCGTTTGTATGGGCTAATAGCAGTAAGGCCAAATAAATGTTTTCATCAAATTACTTAAATTACCCTTAATACTTCAAGGGTTCTTAAAATTCAAAATCAAAATAGCAAAATGATCCTTATAGCTTAGTAGACCTCCCCTGGCCAAAAATAGGGGTTGACCTTTTAACTTGAATTACCCAGTAAACCTATGACACACAATGCTTCCCATTATACACAAACGGCCATCAAAATGATTGATAGGCTACAGTCAAACTTATTCTTTTTGCATCATATTTCATCTGATCACTGTTTATTTGAATTAAAGTGGAACTGCATTTTAACTACTTTGCAGATATGAAACAAACAGATAATCATAATATCAGTAAAAAAAATATCAAATTACCAGTTTCTGCTACAACTTTATAAGAGGCATTGTTGGCAGAATAGATGAATGCAGTTAAATGCATGAATAATATCATTTATATAACACATTTCTTGGTAGTACAACAAATATTGCTATCAGGTTGTAAATCACAGCTGGCCTGGTACATTGTTGGCTGCCTCCGCCCATTCAGGATGCACTGTTTCAATTTCAGTTACTCAATATTTTGGACAGAAATGGACGAATGTAACCAAGGCTGGGAATGTCAATGCAATCAAACTAGCCAGAGCAATGATCACAAGTCAGTCATAACGGGGTTAATAGACTAGCTTATCTGTTCAGGTGAGCCTTCACGCTTTAGCAAACAAAGCAATGGACAAAAATCACAAGAATGGCTTACCAAGAAAAGGCTAGCTTATCTATTTATGTAGCTATTTATTTAGCAAGCTAAAAACATGGAGCCTAACGCCAGAGCTACAAAATGGTATATCATACACTGCAGATGAGGTGTATGAAATAGTTGATAAACTAGTAAACTCACAGCCTTTGAAGGTTTTGGTATTACAATTGGAGAGCCCTTTGTCTACACCCATTCAGCATCGTTCACACCCTCTTAAGCTTTAGCCCCACCCATATCTTTTAAGGGTGATCCGAGCGTTCTATACTAACTTGCTAGCTACTTCCAGACATCTAAGAGAGAGAGAGAACAGCTCACTGAAAATTACTCGCCCTAGCAGAGCTGGTTAGGCTGTTATGTTATCCAGAGTGTTGGTGATTGCAATTTTGCTGTCAGATTGTCCGTTCGCAAATTCAGAGCATTTTGCGTTCACGTTCTGACCCCACAACGTCAAGCACCCAAGCTAACTGGCTAACATTGGCTAGCTACTTCCAGACACATAATGAGAGAACACCCCACTCTGACCATTTTACTCACCCTAGCAGAGCTGGTTAGGCTGTTTTCATGTTATCCAGAGCGTTGGTGACTGCAACTGTGCTGCTGGCCACAATTTAATTACGTTTTTTTGCCGACATTTAACGGATGTTGATTGTTCACAAATTCATCAGTTATTCTGCACTCTGGCTTACTAAGACGGGAGTATTTTGTTAAGACATGTAACTAGATAGCTGGCTATGTAAACAATGAATCCCGACGCATGACGTAACGTTAGTTAGCAAGCCAGCCAGCTATCGTTAGCTAGCTAACAGTACACTTTAACCTCAAATGAACATTATGTTAAAATTTGAAACACGTAATACCTTTAAATGTACCTAGCTAGACTATCTTACCCGTGGTCTGAAATTGGAGTAGATAGTCAGAGTGAATGTACGTATAACAGTTGCAGTGACATTCTATTGAAATGGATACTTGCATAGTGGAGTCTTTTGCTAAGACATGTAGCTAGCTAACTCATGACGTTACTACTGTTAGGGTGGCAGGTAGCCTAGCGGTTAGAGCGTTGGGCCAGTAGCGGTAAGGTCACTGGTTTGAATACCTGAGCCGACAAGGTGAAAAACCTGTCTGTGTCCTTGAGCAAGCCACTTAACCCTAATTTTCTCCAGGGGCTGACCTTGTAGGTAGGCCGTCATTGTAAATAAGAATTTGTATCTGTATACAAATAGCATGCTATAAGTATTGTATCTATAGCATGCTACAATTGAAGTAAAAAAACATTGTATTTTATTGTGTTGATTTGCATCCAGGAGATATCTTTGTATGGGAACAGTCTTCTAAGTTGTATCTTCACAGCTTTGTCTGGCTCCCATACCAGGATTCTCTAGGGGTGCCAGCTAAGCAGATAACCTTTTGGTTTAAGGCCATAATCAATTTAGTTTAATATAATCCTAGTGTCACGACTGGTGGTAGGCAGGAACCAAGGCGCAGCGCTGTAGTACATCAACATTTATTGTCGGAATAACAAAAACAACAAAAGGAAAGGCACAACCATGGATTGTTGTGCGACAAGCACAAGCAATAACCCACAAACAGGTGGGAAACTCCACAACTTAAGTAGGGTCCCCAATTACAGACAATGCAGGGCAGCTGCCTCTAATTGGTGACCAACAAAACCAAACAGACTCTCCAAGACATCTCCACTCCGTCAGACCCTGACAGTCACCTCCAGACCAACATAAAGAAGGCTAGAGGCCTCCCTACAAGATCCGGAACACCCAAGGGGGTGGAGACTCCGGATCAGTAGTTATTTTACCGGGTGCATATCTTTCGGATCTCTACCCAGAGGGGTCTTTATGAAACCTTGAGAGACGATACTGCCACACGCCACCATGCAGCTAGCTAGGACATTGCCCATGGTGCGGATATCCTCGCTATTCAAATCAGGCAGGCACAGGATATATACCAAGTCCCTGGGATTTGGGCTTTCAGAGGAGGACAGATTTACCAGATATAACTTTTATATCCCATTGCTAATGCCTCACAGCTGTACCGCTGTATTTCTGAGTCACCATCTTGCTGACCAGGCAAGCCTTCCTATTCTGACTCCTGAGAACAGTGCACAGTTGGAAAAGCATGACCCCATATCATGGCATAAATCCGTTAACCAGGGGTGTATTCAGTGACTTGTAATGTTCAGAATCCTGCAGACCTGGGATAGCTATAGTTTTAAATATTTACTTTGGAGGTGACTACAACTACAGTGGGGAGAAGAAGTATTTGATACACTGACGATTTTGTAGGTTTTCCTACTTACAAAGCATGTAGAGGTCTGTAATTTTTATCATAGGTACACTTCAACTGTGAGAGACGGAATCTAAAACAAAAGTCCAGAAAATCACATTGTATGATTTTTTAATAATTAATTTGCATTTTATTGCATGACATAAGTATTTGATCACCTACCAACCAGTAAGAATTCCAGCTCTCACAGACCTGTTAGTTTTTCTTTAAGAAGCCCTCCTGTTCTCCACTCTTTACCTGTATTAACTGCACCTGTTTGAACTCGTTACCTGTATAAAAGATAACTGTCCACACACTCAATCAAACAGACTCCAACCTCTCCACAATGGCCAAGACCAGAGAGCTGTGTAAGGACATCAGGAATAAAATTGTAGATCTGCACAAGGCTGGGATGGGCTACAGGACAATAGGCAAGCAGCTTGGTGAGAAGGCAACAACTGTTGGCGCAATTATTAGAAAATGGAAGAAGTTCAAGATGACAGTCAATCTCCCTCGGTCTGGGGCACCATGCAAGATCTCACCTCGTGGGGCATCAATGGTCATGAGGAAGGTGAGGGATCAGAACAGAACTACACGGCAGGACCTGGTCAATGACCTGAAGAGAGCTGGGACCACAGTCTCAAAGAAAACCATTAGTAACACACTACGCCGTCATGGATTAAAATCCTGCAGCGCACGCTAAAGCCAGCGCATGTCCAGGCCCGTCTGAAGTTTGCCAATGACCATCTGGATGATCCAGAGGAGGAATGGGAGAAGGTCATGTGGTCTGATGAGACAAAAATAGAGCTTTTTGGTCTAAACTCCACTCGCTGTGTTTGGAGGAAGAAGAAGGATGAGTACAACCCCAAGAACACCATCCCAACCGTGAAGCATGGAGGTGGAAACATCATTCTTTGGGGATGCTTTTCTGCAAAGGGGACAGGACGACTGCACCGTATTGAGGGGAGGATGGATGGGGCCATGTATCGCGATATCTTGGCCAACAACCTCCTTCCCTCAGTAAGAGCATTGAAGATGGGTCGTGGCTGGGTCTTCCAGCATGACAACGACCCGAAACACACAGCCAGGGCAACTAAGGAGTGGCTCCGTAAGAAGCATCTCAAGGTCCTGGAGTGGCCTAGCCAGTCTCCAGACCTGAACCCAATAGAAAATCTTTGGAGGGAGCTGAAAGTCCGTATTGCCCAGCGACAGCCCCGAAACCTGAAGGATCTAGAGAAGGTCTGTATGGAGGAGTGGGCCAAAATCCCTGCTGCAGTGTGTGCAAAACTTGTAATTGCAAACAAAGGTTTCTGTACCGAATATTAAGTTCTGCTTTTCTGATGTATCAAATACTTATGTCATGCAATAAAATGCAAATTAATTACTTAAAAATCATACAATGTGATTTTCTGGATGGTTTTTTTAGATTCCGTCACTCGCAGTTGAAGAGTACCTATGATAAAAAATACAGACTTCTACATGCTTTGTAAGTGGGAAAACCTGCATAATCAGCAGTGTATCAAATACTTGTTCTCCCCACTGTATTTGACTACAGATCTCAGAAAGTAACTACGTTTTTAAACTATTTGACTACATATCTGAGAAAGTAACTACTTTAAAAAACAAACATTTGAAACAGATTTCAGGAAGTGACTACTTTTCAGAAACTGTTGGATTGGCTGCCTTCAACTAATGCCAGGGCAAACTGGCCAAACAGATCCTCAAGGAAGGTGGATCCTTTTAAATATGCTATTGACCATAAACAAATGTGGCTAATTAATCTATACGGTCCAGATAATGATGATCCACACTTCTTAGAAAATATCTATATAATAATCTATCGACAAATGACTCAATTCTTATGGTGGGAGATTATAATACGGTTTTAAGTACCACAATGGACTGAAAAGATTTGGCATGGGTCCTCAGATCTTCTAAAGGTTCTACAGCTGCACCATCGAGAGCATCCTGACTGGTTGCATCACTGCCTGTTACGGCAACTGCTCGGCCTCCAACCGCAAGGCACTACAGAGGGTAGTTTGTACGGCCCAGTACATCACTGGGGCTAAGCTGCCTGCCATCCTGGACCTCTATACCAGGCGGTGTCAGAGGAAGGCCCTAAAAATTGTCAAAGACCACAGCCACCACAGTTATAAACCGTTCTCTCTGCTACTGCATGGCAAGCGGTACCGGTGCGCCAAGTCTAGGACCAAAAGGCTTCTGCTACACTCTGTTTATCATCTATGCATAGTCACTTTAACTATACCTACAGTACATGTACATATTACCTCAATTAACCCGACTAACCAGTGCCCCCGCACATTGACTCTATACCGGTACCACCTGCTACTGTTATTTTTACTGTAATTTTACTGTTTTTTATTTCTTTACTTATCTATTGTTTACCTAATACCTATTTTTTACTTTAAAACTGCACTGTTGGTTAGGGCTTGAAAATATGCATGTCACTTTTAAAATTCGGCGCACGTGACAAATACATTTTGATTTGACTTGATTTAAAGGAACTCTACAAACTATCATCCTCATGCAATTAGGAACATGTAAAATATCATGGAGACATTAGAACTAGTGGATATATGGAGTCTTAAAAATCCTGACCTAGTGACATAGACATGGAGGAGGCTTAATCAAGCTAGTCGCCTTGACTACTTTCTTGTGTCCTGGCACCAAAAGTAAAAAATACAAATTAATGACATGGGGCAGAATGCGGTCGGACCATCAAATAATTGGCATCCACATGGGTGAGGACATTGGAAATGTTATCAAAGCCTACTGGATGACAGCCTGTTTTTAACCGAGACAAAATCATTTATAAACAACTTTTTCCTGCATAATATGGGTACAGCAGATCCCCTTATTGTGTGGAATACTTTTAAATGTGCCTTCAGAGGTCATGCAATTCAATACTTATCTTTAAAACCAAAACAATTTAGTTCTACAGAGATTAGACTAACAAATGAAATAGAGGAACTAACAGTATAGATGGGAAGTGTCACATCTGTTCCTCCCCTCCGGCGTTCGGCGTTGCCAGTTTACTATCCACCGGTCCTGGCAACCCTTCATTACGCATTACCTCAACACTTCCCTGATTACTCCCTCTATATACAGTTGAAGTCGGAAGTTTACATACACTTAGGTTGAAGTCATTCAAACTCATTTTTCAACCACTCCACAGATTTCATGTAAACAAACTATAGTTTTGGCAAGTCGGTTAGGACATCTACTTTGTGCATGACACAAGTAATTCTTACAACAATTGTTTACAGACAGATTATTTCACTTATAATTCACTATATCACAATTCCAGTGGGTCAGAAGATTACATACACTAAGATGACTGTGCCTTTAAACAGCTTGGAAAATTCCAGAAAATAATGTCATGGCTTTAGAAGCTTCTGATTATTTAATTTGAGTCAATTGGAGGTGTGCCTGTGGATGTATTTCAAGGCCTACCTTCAAACTCCTTGCCTCTTTGCTCGACATCATGGGAAAATCTAAAGAAATCAGCCAAAACCTAACAAAACAAATTGGAGACGTCAACAAGTCATCCGTGGGAGCAATTTCCAAATGCCTGAAGGTACCACGTTCATCTGTACAAACAATAATACACAAGTATATACAACATGGGACCACGCAGCCGTCATACCACTCAGGAAGGAGACGCGTTCTGTCTCCTAGAGATTAACGTACTTTGGTGTGAAAAAATCAATCCCAGAACAACAGCAAAGGACCTTGTGAAGATGCTGGAGGAAACAGGTACAAAAGTATCTAAAAACGAGTCATATATCGACATAACCTGAAAGACCGCTCAACAAGGCAGAAGCCACTGCTCCAAAACCGCCATAGAAAAGCCAGACTACGGTTTGCACCTGCACATGGGGACAAAGATCGTACTTTTTTGAGAAATGTTCTCTGGTCTGATGAAACAAAAATTGAATTGCTTAGCCATAATGACCATCGTTATGTTTGGAGGAAAAAGGGGGAGGCTTGTAAGCCAAAGAACACCATCCCAACCGTGAAGCACAGGGGTGGCAGCATCATGTTGTGGGGGGTTCTTTGCTGCAGGAGGGACTGGTGCACTTCACAAAATAGATGGCATCATGAGGAAGGAAAATTATGTGGATATATTGAAGCAACGTCTCAAGACATCAATCAGGAAGTTAAAGCTTGGTCGCAAATGGGTCTTCCAAATGAACTATGACCCCAAGCATACTTCCAAAGTTGTGGCAAAATGGCTTAAGGACAACAAAGTCAAGGTATTAGAGTGGCCATCACAAAGCCCTGACCTCAATCCTATAGAACATTTGTGGGCAGAACTGAAAAAGCTTGTGCGAGCAAGGAGGCCTACAAACCTGACTCAGTTATACCAGTTCTGTCAGGAGGAATGGGCCAAAATTCACCCAACTTATTGTGGGAAGCTTGTGGACCGCTAACTGAAACTTCTCGACGTGGCCCGAGGGGCGTTCTCCCTTGGGCGGAGGATTCTCTCCTACGTGTCGACCCAGCGAGCCAGCATCCCATCCAGCAGTCCGTCCAGGTCAGCGAGGTCTGTACAACTAGAATTTATACATTGGGGAGAACAAGTATTTGATACACTGCCGATTTTGCAGGTTTTCCCACTTACAAAGCATGTAGAAGTCTGTAATTTTTATCATAGGTACTCTTCAACTGTGAGTGACGGAATCTAAAACAAAAATCCAGAAAATCACATTGTATGATTTTTATGTAATTAATTTGCATTTTATTGCATGACATAAGTATTTGATAAATCAGAAAAGCATAACTTAATATTTGGTACAGAAACCTTTGTTTGCAATTACAGAGATCATACGTTTCCTGTAGTTCTTGACCAGGTTTGCACACACTGCAGCAGGGATTTTGGCCCACTCCTCCATCCAGATCCTTCAGGTTTCGGGGCTGTCGCTGGGCAATACAGACTTTCAGCTCCCTCCAAAGATTTTCTATTGGGTTCAGGTCTGGAGACTGGCTAGGCCACTCCAGGACCTTGAGATGCCTCTTACGGAGCTTGCCCTGGCTGTGTGTTTCGGGTCGTTGTCATGCTGGAAGACCCAGCCACGACCCATCTTCAATGCTCTTACTGAGGGAAGGAGGTTGTTGGCCAAGATCTCGCGACACATGGCCCCATCCATCCTCCCCTCAATACGGTGCAGTCGTCCTGTCCCCTTTGCAGAAAATTATCCCCAAAGAATGATGTTTCCACCTCTATGCTTCACGGTTGGGATGGTGTTCTTGGGGTTGTACTCATCCTTCTTCTTCCTCCAAACACGGCGAGTGGAGTTTAGACCAAAAAGCTCAATTTTTGTCTAATCAGACCACAAGACCTTCTCCCATTCCTCCTCTGGATCATGCAGATGGTCATTGGCAAACTTCAGACGGGCCTGGACATGCGCTGGCTTGAACAGGGGGACCTTGCGTGCGCTGCAGGATTTTAATCCATGACGGCGTAGTGTGTTACTAATTGTTTTCTTTGAGACTGTGGTCCCAGCTCTCTTCAGGTCATTGACCAGGTCCTGCCGTGTAGTTCTGGGCTGATCCCTCACCTTCCTCATGATCATTGATGCCCCACGAGGTGAGATCTTGCATGGTGCCCCAGACCGAGGGAGATTGACCATCATCTTGAACTTCTTCCATTTTCTAATAATTGCGCCAAGAGTTGTTGCCTTCTCACCAAGCTGCTTGCCTATTGTCCTGTAGCCCATCCCAGCCTTGTGCAGGTCTACAATTTTATCCCTGATGTCCTTACACAGCTCTCTGGTCTTGGCCATTGTGGAGAGGTTGGAGTCTGTTTGATTGAGTGTGTGGACAGGTGTCTTTTATACAGGTAACGAGTTCAAACAGGTGCAGTTAATACAGGTAATGAGTGGAGAACAGGAGGGCTTCTTAAAGAAAAACTAACAGGTCTGTGAGCGCCGGAATTCTTACTGGTTGTTAGGTGATCAAATACTTATGTCATGGAATAAAATGTAAATTAATTATTTAAAAATCATACAATGTGATTTTCTGGATTTTTGTTTTAGATTCCGTCTCTCACAGTTGAAGTGTACCTATGATAAAAATTACAGACCTCTATATGCTTTGTAAGTAGGAAAACCTGCAAAATCGGCAGTGTATCAAATACTTGTTCTCCCCACTGTATATAAATTCCTGGACTATTTTAATTTTGGAGAATCTCTCATTCCTTGGGTTAAAGTTAGGTATAGTAACCCCATGTGTAAAATAGTACATAATGACTACTTCTCAGAAAGTAGTAAACTGTCAAGAGGAGTAAAACAAGGTTGTTCACTGGAGGCGTATCTATTTATTATGGCCATTGAAATGTTAGCTATTCAGATTCAACTATTATATAGAGGGGCTAGAAATCCAGGGCTTAAAAAACAATGGTGTCATTGTACGCTGACAAAAGTGTCGAACACCTTTTGGGATGAATTGGAAAACCTACTGCGAGCCAGGCCTAATCGCCCCAAGTCAGTGCCCGACCTTACTAATGCTGTTGTGGCTGAATGAAAGCAAGTCCCCGCACCAATGTTCCAACATCTAGTGGGAAGCGTTCCCAGAAGAGTTTTGTAACCCTACTCCCCCTGTTGCAAAGATGAATGGTTTTGACCACTAAGGTCTTGCTTCAATACACGCTTCACTGTGCTGGTGCAGCCACTAGCTAGAAACCACAAGTGTCTATCCTGTAATGAACAGGCTCCCACAAAATTAAATTCAAGGAACTCATTTATCTCTTTTGTTGTAACATTTGTATCAGTGTTTTGTGTCCGATGAGCTCATGGTGTTGTTACATGTCATTTGCGTCATCAGCAAAGTAATTGTAGCCTATCATTTCACTTCCCCTGTGAGAACCATGAGCACGGGCTGACTTAGCTTTGCTGCCTTTCGAAAAAAAAGATTGCAGTTAGAGGGCAGTATAACTGCAGTATGCTGCAAATACTGCGTCCAGAATGACTGCAGTACACTGAAGTTATTCTGCAATTACTGTGTCGATTACTCAGTCGACTGCAGTTACTGCACTTTTACTGCAGTTTCGAAAATTCAATGTTTTTTGTAAAGGTGTACCGCAGCCAGAACCTGCCGAAAAACGCATGTCTCTTATGGAAGATGCCATCATTTTGGAGATCAAAGTCAAAGATACTGGTTTCCATCTGTGGCAAAGTTTTCCCTAAATGCTTATGACAAATCCAGAACCAGCCTATCCGGCTGGCTAATCTTTTGCATATGGTGTAGTTAAAACAAAACAGCAACAAGGAGGACTGAAACAATAATTCAGGCTGGGAATTTGGCTACATCCCAGGCCTCCCTGTTCACGCAAACCACCAATTGTGTACCCTATTTGTTGATGACAGGAGAAGATAGCAGCATATTGGGCAGTTTTTACATGTGGAACAACTTCTGCTCACCAACTCCACACTTTCATCAGGATCCTCAAAGCCTTCCCCTGATTCATCACTTCCATTAAGCATTTGCTGAGCTCCTTCATGGATGTCTTTGTAAGGCCCTTTTATCTGAACTCAGGAAAATGCTTTGAACTCATCCAGGAGACATCTGCACACAGCACTGCATTTGCTGCATAACGGCGGTGAATACTTTCAACAACAGTGTCCAGTACCACATTGTTGATTTTGTAATCCATGTCTGCATTAGTAATGGGCTCGTCTTCTGCCAACTCACCTGGCTTTCTCTCCTTTTTTTTGTTCTCTTCTCTGGGAGAGCAGTCTGAGCTTCGGCATCACAGTCCTTCTGCTCCTCCAGAATGCCATGGGCCCACTCAACAAAGTCGTCTGCTGCCCTCTTCACACCCTCAAAGTCTCGGGCACACTTTTTCAGGTTATCCTCTGTTCCCATCACCAAGTGCTGTGCTGTTACAATATCCATGCCACTTGTTTGCAAGTATTTAGAGAGAGGTGACGTCTGCTCAAAAATCCTGAGAAAAACCACAGCTGTAAGTTTCATACTTTAGGAGAGCATCCTTGTACCCTTGGGCCTTGCTTCAGATGATGGGTTTTATGGTCACATCCTTTTAAATTCTTTCCATAGTGATGAAGTGCACGGTCAGGCTTTGCAAAGCTTCCAAATACTTTCCTCAAGGCCTCGTCTTTGGCCCACCAGCGTGTTTCACCAATTACATCAAGCCGTCTGTGTTTCCTGTCCTCACTGGTTTCCTCCCATAGCTTCATGTGCTTGTAGGAATCTCGAACGAACACTGCAATGTCATTCAGTAGTATCATTCAACCCCAGTGGTGTCAGTTAGCACAAGGTTGAGGACATGTGAGTAACACCATATGTGTACTTGGTTAGGAGACTCTCCTGTGAGCAATGCAGAGAAGCCCCTGTATTGTCCCTGCATATTAGCTGCTCTGTCTGTTGCATTACCAACACACTGTTTGTCCATCTTCTCAAAAGTCTGTTTCACAAGGTCCACAAAGTACTGTCCAGTCGACTCAGTCAATAACCGCAATGAGTCTCTCTTGGACAACATCAGTGACATATCGCAGAACTACTGCACACTGGTCTTTGGATGTTAAATCCTGTGTTGTGTCCATTTGTATTGAGAACATCCCTGCCTTTCTCACTTCAACAGCAATTGTCTGCTGAATCAACATTCTGATGACTTCAATTATTTTATTTGCTGTTGTTTTGTACGTCATAGTTACCAAGGACCCTCTTCCTTTGCTTCCCATCTGCTTCTTGCTCTTCTCAATGCAATCACTAACATGCTCTTATAGGCAGACATCATATTTGCTTAGCAACAATATAAGCTCAAGAAACTTGCCATGATTGACGGCCATGTTTTCCAAGTTATATGCAGCTTTGTGTCTGTGTCCTCTGTAGCTAAGGAGGTCCTTCCTGCCGGCGGCTATTAGACTATATAATGCCTCACCGGGGTGCCGTGCCTTCGGCAACACAGACCTGGAACTGTTGGGGTGCTAGGACCTAGTTTAACAATTATGCATCCATCCGTGAGTAACTATGGTCCATAATCACTCATTCACTCAGGACTTATTTATTCATTCAGGTCTGTATATATATACTCATGTACAGTTGTTATATCATATCACGTGCAATATTGCAAGTAATTATTGGACTTAACTTACGTAGTCATTCACTCAGGATGACTACGTAAGTTAGCATATTAGTATCCTGTCAGTTGCATCTTTTTTCATTGCTTTTAGTATATCGAATGTGCAATACGTGCATTTATCTGTAATTAAACCCTGCGCACTAAGGACTGTATTTTAAGGGAATTACTATTATTACCCAAAATTATATCATACACACATTTAGCTATTTAATTATCTCTTCCTGTCATTTACCTGTACAGTTTATGTAACCATGCAAGTATTCACTTACCTGTAAATATAACTGTATATTTACCTGTACAGCTAATTTACCCATGCAAAATATTAACTTATCTGTTCATTTAACCAGTCAGTCTATTAAGTAAACTATTATTACCCTCATTCATATCATATGCATTTTTAGCTATTGAAGTATTTCTCTGCCATCGACCTGTATAGTATAGTTAACAATCCAACATCCACCAATGTATAGTGTACATATTCAGCCAACCACCCATACTATGCAATGTATTTTTATAGCTTTTTTGCACTCCAGATATCTTGTATTTCTATACTTTTTCATACTGCCGCTCTATGTATCATGTATCCTGTATCTGTCTTTTGTGTATTTTCGTTATGGCATTTTGCACCTGCCCTATGTTTTGTTGTAGCTGCTTGACAAAGAAATGTCCCCCTCAGGGATCAATAAAGTATCTATCTATCTATCTATCTATCTATCTATCTATCTATCTATCTATCTATCTATCTATCTATCTATCTATCTATCTATCTATCTTTACCAATAACTTTAACTACATCAATCTTTCTGACCTGAGATTACCGGGAAGCTAGCCTATTGTGCTTTACAGAGACATGGCTGAATGATAACATCCCCATAGAGAATGTAACTATCGGCGGTTTCCAGACCATCAGTGCGGACAGCGATATCGCTTCTTCCGGTAAGGGTAAGGGAGGGGGGCTGGCTTTATTAGTTAACAACAGATGGTGTAATCCGAGCCATATTACTGTTAAGGAACAGTTTTGTAGCCCGGACATTGAGCCGTTAGCCTGAGACCCTACTATTTGCAGAGGGAATTCACCCCCACTTTGCTCAAAACACCTCTGTTGAGACAATCATCGACCGCCTCCCCACCTCCGCCCACGCTTTCACTACCAACCAAGTGAAGAGAGAGCTGGGGAGACTACATTGGTGGAAAGCGGCGGGCACTGATGGCATCAGCCCAAGCGTGCTTAGGGTCTGTGCTGACCAATTGTGTGGAATACTCCAGCGACAAGCATCCAAGCCAGCTGGCTAACGTTGGCTAGCTTGCTAGCTACTTCCAGACAAAAAATGAGAGAACAGCTCGCTGACCATTTTACTCGCCCAAACAGAGATGGTTAGGCTGTTTTTATGTTATCCAGAGCGTTGGTGACTGCAACTGTGCTGCTGGCAACAATAAAATGTTGCTTTGTTTGCCAATGTTTACTGACACCGGCCATATTGAACGGGTGTTGAGCGTTCGTAAATTTGTCAGTTATTCTGCATTCTGGCACACTCAGACGAGAGTGCTCTGAAATCGGAGTAGATAGCCAGAGCAAATCTATTGACAGTTGTCGCAGTGACATCATAAACTTTCTATTGAAATAGTTACTTGCATAGTGGAGTCTTTTGTTTGAACCATAATCCCAACTCATAACGTTACTACCCTGCATGAATCTGCAGGTAGCTAACCAACCAGGTTCAATGTTAGCTAGCTAACATTAGGCTATTACTAGCAATGGGAAATGGCTCTGAGATCTGAATATTATTACTACACAGATCATACACGTAACATTAGCTGGCTTGACAGCTAACGTTAGCTAGCTAGCTAACAGAACACTAACTTGAAATGAAAACGACTTTCTGACAAAATTGGGAACGTGTAATATCTGAAAATGTAGCTAGCTAGACTATCTTACCCATACGCATGGATGGACGCTTCTCCCTCTCTGTATTTAATCAAAATATATAAAGTGTCCAATATATACATCTTGTAATTCAGTATTTTCTTTGTCCCACTTTACCAATCATATCTAGCTAAAGTAGGACAACAGTTGCTAAAGTGGGACAGGCTTTTCAGATGGAGGAAAGATATCCAGTTTTTCATTAGGCAAGGCTCTGGTTCTTGTAGTACATGTATTCCAGGACATCGGCACCAAACGGAACAATAGTAGGGATACTTTTTGCGTTTTCGTCTTCTGTAACCGCTTTCGACATCTATCCAACATATCAGACCAACACATGATACATTTCTGAAATCCTCAAGATCATAATATAACAACAAAGTGAATTGAATTGTCATTGGGGTGCAATTAGGTTATTGTGTCCCACTTAACCAAACAAAAACTGAAAATATGGTTTAGGCTCAGTGTATACAAATGGGTGTGTCATGCTTCCTGTGACTATGATATCAACATTTGTCTATTTTGTGTGATAAGGAAACATCTCAAGGATTTTAGAAAATGCATCATGTGTTGGGCTAATATGTTGGATAAATGTCGAAAGTAGTTACAGAAAACGGAAATGCAAAAAGTGTCCCACTTTTTCTAAACCTAGTAATGTGTTGTGCCTTTTCCACAACACATTACTAGGCTATTTCACATTTTCCATTCTTGCACATTACTGCTCTTCCATCTAATTCAGTCACTAAAACTTTTGATCAATGTCTTTGATGTACACATTCAGTGTTTATATGATGTCAAGAGATTTGCTGAACATGGTATTTTTGTAATACCACAACAAAACAAATTTGCTTAGGGGTGTGGCAAGTCTGCCTCTGTATTCTAATGGTGCAGGTGAACATTATGATATTACCTTGTAAGAGCAAAGCTTCTAGCTGTATGTATTATTGGCTCCTTGAGATCAAGGAAAATGTGAGTTTCTTGCATGTATGCACAATGTTAGAATTCAGCTATGTATGCATACATGGAACTTTTCTGTCAGGCTCTACTAACTCTACAAGTCCAGTGCAGTTAAGGTGCTGTATCAATATGCATGCTGTGCCTGATTACTGACACATACTATTGGATTAGTACGCCTCAGAAACTGTATATCAACATCTCATGTAACGAGATCCATGTATAGCTAAGATGGCCACCAAGTACTTTCTGCAATCTACCATAATGCGAGAAACAGACAAGGGTAACCAGTTTCAACTGGCTCAAATGACCCTCATTCAACCCCCCAAAATCACATGTTTTCATGTGGAAAATAGAAAATTGAATTGTTTGCCTTCTTAGCTGTTGTCTCATAAGTTAGCGGCTGACATTTGATATGTAGGGGTTTAGTTGTGGCAGCGATTCAGACTTTCCCCAGGTTGGAGATCCCACAATCTACTGAGAAACCACCATGTTTCTAGCTCATACCAAGAACTCCCTTGCAGCCAGCAGCTAGTTGTGAATGAATCGGCTTAATGCAGATTGACACATAGCATAAACCTACAAGTTAGAGCTAAAAGTCAGTCAGTTTTCACTCAACAAGCGTAATATGCCATTCACCATTCCTTACCATGGATTGTAAATATGTTACGTTTGTCTTTTATTGTTACAAGTGTCACGATCGCTATGAAACAGGACCCGAAGCTTAGAGCTGTAGTGTGAAGACGTTCCTTTATTCCAGTAATATAATCCCAAAACTGAACAAAGGCGAGACAGCGACCATGAACCGGCTTGAAAAACAGGAACACACACAAACCCACAAACACAGGTGAAACAACTGAACTTAAATAGAATCCACAATTAGAGACAACTCAAGACAGCTGCCTCTAATTGGGGATAAGACCAACAGAAAAGAAACACCCAGAACTATTGTCAGGTCCTGACTGTGGCCACCAACTCCCACTAGGGGGAGCCAAAGACCTGGCCTCAGTCAGGGCCTGACAACAAGCAGGCATGGTTTTGATATTTGGCAAAAAAAAATAACATATGGTCCCTCTTAGTCTCACACTAAAAACTGACTTGTTTTCCGGGGCCATGTTTGCAGCTTATGTAAAATATAAAGTATATAATCACAGATGTGAGCACAAAATAGTGAAAAGGCGGGGGAAATCATTTTTTTACTATCTCCCCTCTTCTAGTGTGAGACATCTCATATAAAGCAACATGACTAGCCCAAAGGCAAAAATGCCATTACTTTGCAGATGAAAACCGAAGCATTATTGCTTCCTTTAAGCGGGACCATATGGTTTTTTTGGGTAAACTTTTTTCTGTGCCGTGCCTCTCGGGCTTCATAGAAAGCCTTCATAGATACCAGGGCACCTTCATTACTTTGGATAGCCCAAGGATACGCATGCCTTGGTCCATCACTGAATATTACAGGATGGGAAAGGGACTGATTGCAGGCTTACAGAAGAATTGGGCCATAGTCTTCAACTCCTGTGACTGGTATTGAATAATCTATCTACTGTCAGTTTGTCCCTCCATTTGTCCTTTCCTATGTCCATTCTTCTGTCTGTCCATCCAACCATCCATCCATCCATTCATCCATCCACTACAGCAGGGTTCCCCAACTGTCAATCTGTCCCGGGGGAGAAAGCTATGATTCCTTATTAAATCCACTTCAATCCGTTTAGATGAAGGGGAGGAGACAGGTTAAATAATTTAATAATATAATAATAATAATTTTTAAGCATTGAAACAACTGAGACGTGGATTTTGTATGTGTGCCATTCAGAGGGTCAATGGGCAAGACAAAATATTCAAGTGCTTTTGAACGGGTATGGCAGTAGGTGCCAGGCACACCGGTTTGTGTCAAGAACTGGAACACTGATGGGTTTTTCACACTCAACAGTTTCCTGTGTGTATCAAGATTGTCCACCACCCAAAGGACATCCAGCCAACTTGACACAACTATGGGAAGCATTGGAGTCAACATGGGCGAGCATTCCTGTGGAACACTTTCGACACCTTGTAGAGTCCATGTCCTGACGAATTGAAGCTATTCTGAGGGCAAAAGTGGGGGTGCAACTCAATATTAGGAAGTTGTTCCTAATGTTTGGTATACTCAGTATATGTGATTGTATAAAAATGTAAGCCAGGTTTGAAATTATTATGTTTTAGTCTAATATTATTTCTGTTTGGGCTTCGTGCGGTCAATTTGCAGTCTAAAACTTTTTCTGTAATTGTGTTATGGCCCCCTGACCATCGCCTCAAGAAAAAAATCATATATTTGATGATCCCTGCACTATAGTCTCTCTGCCAAGCTATCCATCATCTTCTGTTCATATTTTTCTTTCAATCAATGTATCCATCCATCCTTGTGTCTTTTGCAGGGAACTAAAGACTCAGCTAGAGAAGGAGGACACCAAGAGAGAGCTGCTGGGCACTGGGACCAGCCTGACAGAGTCCCACTGCATCCGCTGCCTGCAGCCCTTCAAGTTCCTGGTGAACAGCAAGCGCCAGTGTCTGGACTGCCAGCTGTACTCCTGCAAGGCCTGCAGCCGCTACAACAAGAAGGAGTGCGGATGGGTATGCGACCCTTGCCGCATGTCCAGGTGAGCTGGAGAAACATACTAATGCTAACATCTCAGCATAACAACCTTCACGCTAATATATGGTGACTTGCTAGGGCCTGAAGCAAAAACAAAGTGTTGCAGCTGGGTGTGTGATACCTGCCATATGACCAGGTGAACTGAAGAATTAATTAAAATTTAAATTCTTGAATGACTACCTCATCTCTGTGTCCCACACACACACACACAATTATATGTAAGGTCCCTCAGTCGAGCAGTACATTTTGAACACAGATTCAACCACAAAGACCAGGGAGGTTTTCCAATGCCTCGCAGACATTGAATATCCTTTAGAGCATGGTGAAGTTATTAATTACACTTTGGATGGTGTATCAATACACCCAGTCACTACAAAGATGCAGGTGTCCTTCCTAACTCAGTTGCCGGAAAGGAAGGAAACCACTCAGGGATTTCCCCATGACTTTAAAACAGTTACTGAGTTGAATATCTGTGATAGGAGAAAACTGAGGATGGATCAACAACATTGTAGTTACTCCACAATACTAACCTAAATGACAGAGTGAAAAGAAGGAAGCCTTTACAGGATATCAATATTCCAAAACATGCACCTGTTTGAGATAAGGCACTAAAGTAAAAACATTATGTTTGGGGCAAATCAAACACAACACATCACTGAGTACCACTCTTAATGTTTTCAAGCATGGTGGTGACTGTACCATGTTATAGGTATGCTTGTCATTGCCCCCCCCCCCCCAAAAAAAAGAAGCAGAATAGAGCTAAGCGCAGGCAAAATCCTGAAGCTAAATCAGTCTACTAGCCAACAGACTCTGGGAGACAAATTCATCTAACAGCAGGACAATAAAAAAAACAAAAAACAAAGCCAAATCTACACTGCTTAGCAAGATGACATTGAATGTTCCTGAGTGGCCTAGTTACAGTTTTGACTTAAATCGGATGGAAAATCTATGGCAAGACTTGAAATTGACTGTCTAGCAATGATCAACAACCAAGTTGACAGAGCTTGAAAAATAAATAAATAATAATGTGCAAATATTGTACAATCCAGATGTGCAAAGTTCTTAGAGACTCAAAGAAAGACTCAAAGCTGTAATCGCTGCCATTGGTCATTCTAACGTGTGAATAATTATGTAAATTAGATATTTCTGTATAAAAATGATATTCCCCCAAAAACTAAGAACGTTCTTCTTAAACTCGCCAGTCTATTCTTGTTCTGAGAAATGAAGGCTATTCCATGCGAGAAATTGCATAGAAACCGAAGATCTCGTACAACGCTGTACGCTGTACGCCTATGTAGATATTCCATTAAAAATCAACCTTTTCCAGCCATTTACAACATTAAAAATGTCTACACTGTATTTCTGATCAATTTTATGTTATTTTAATGGACAAAAAAATTGCTTTTCTTTCAAAAACAAGGACATTTCTCAGTGACCCCAAAACTTTTGAACGGTAGTGTACGTACGGTCACTGTGGGGATGACGTCATCAAAACACATCGACTGTTGTATTCGCAGTGTTAACACACTCGACCATTGTTACACTTCCTTCCAAAATGCATATAAGGCCCTCCCCCGCCCCCATTCGGCAAATCAAACCACGATTCCAGCTTGCTCCTCCCCTCCTATAGGCAGAAACTCAAACAGGAGGTACCTGTGGTTAGGTCTATTCAACGCTGGTCTGACCAATCGGAATCCAAGATTGTTTTGATTACGTGGATTGGGACATGTTCAGGTTAACTTCAGATAACAATATTGACATATATGCAGACACGGTGAATGAGTTTATAAAAGAGTGCATAGGAGATGTTGTACCCACTGTGACTATTAAAACATACCCCAACCAGAAACCGTGGATAGAAGGGAGCATTCGCACAAAACTGAAAGCTCGAACCATCGCATTTAACCAGGACAAGAAGTCTGGGAATATGGAAGAATACAAGCAGTGCAGTTATTTCCTTCGTAATGCAATCAAGCAGGCTAAAAGTCGGTATAGGGATAAAGTTGAGTCACAGTTCAATGGCTCAGACAGACATTCACGGATTATAAAAGAAAAACCAGCGGCGTCTTGCATCCAGGCAGGCTGAACAGCTCCGCGGCCCACTACCAAAGACTGTGGGCTCTCCCAAAAAGATCCCGAGCCACTGCCTGTTCACCCGGCTATCATCCAGAAGACGAGGTCAGTACCGGTGCATCAAAGCTGGGACCGAGAGACTGAAAAACAGCTTCTATCTCAAGACCATCAGATTGCTAAACAGCCATCACTAGCACACCAGATATACACTATAATAGAACAGCCACTTTAAGGAATAGAACACTTTAATAATGTATCCGTATCTGCATCACTCATCTCTATGTAAAACTGCACTCCACACTATTCTACGGTATCTTAGTAACTCTAATTGTGTGTATATATTGCATCACCCATCTCATATGTACAGTTGAAGTCAGAAGTTTACATACACTTACGTTGAAGTCATTAAAACTCGTTTTTCAACCACTCCACAGATTACATGTTAACCAACTATAGTTTTGGCAAGTTGTGGGGGTGCTTTGCTGCAGGAGGGACTGGTGCACTTCACAAAATAGATGGCATCATGAGGAAGGAAAATGATGTGGATATATTAAAGCAACATCTCAAGACATCAGTCAGGAAGTTAAAGCTTGGTTGCCAATGGGTCTTCCAAATAGACAATGACCCCAAGCATACTTCCAAAGTTGTGACAAAATGGCTTAAGGACAACAAAGTCAAGGTATTGGAGTGGCCATCACAAAGCCCTGACCTCAATCCTATAGAATGTTTGTGGCCAGAACAGAAAAAGCGTGTGCGAGCAAGGAGGCCTACAAACCTGACTCAGTTACACCAGTTCTGTCAGGAGGAAGGGGCCAAAATTCACCCAACTTATTGTGGGAAGCTTGTGGAAGGCTACCCGAAACGTTTGACCCAATTTAAACAATTTAATGCTACCAAATACTAATTGAGTGTATGTAAACTTCTGACCCACTAGGAATGTGATGAAAGAAATAAAAGCTGAAATAAATCATTCTCTCTACTATTATGTCATTTCACATTCTTAAAATAAAGTGGTGATCCTAACTGACCTAAAACAGGGAATTTTTACTAGGATTAAATGTCAGGAATTGTGAAAAACTGAGTTTAAATGTATTTGGCTAAGGTGTATGCAAACTTCTACTACTTCGCTACCGACTGCTAAACAGCCATCTCTAGCACATCAGAGACTGCTGCCTATAGACATAGATTAGAAGTCACCGGCCACATAAGGAATGAAACACTAATCACTTTAATAATGTTTCCGTATCTTGCACTACTCATCTCATATGTTTAATCTGTACGCTATACTATTCTACGGTATCTTAGTCACTTAATCGTGTTTATATACTGCATCTCCAATCTCATATGTGTATACTACATATTATAAAGCTTACTATGCCACTGTATCTTAGTCCAATGCTGCCCTGACATACTGTATATGTATATATTCTCAATCCATTCCTTACTTAGATTCATGTGTATTTGGGTATATGTTGTGTTACTGTTAGATATTACTTGTTAGATATTACTGCACTGTTGCTTTCGCTACACCTGTAATAACATCTGGTGTACTCCTCAATGCCATTGGAAGAATTCCGGAACATATTCCAGTCTGTGCTAGCAATGTGGAGTAAAGGTGGTCTAGAGTTTTTTTCCCTCTGGTTGCACATTTAACATACTGATATAAATTAGGTAGAACGGATTTGAGTTTCCTTGTATTAAAGTCCCCGGCCACTAGGAGCGCCACCTCTGGATGAGAATTTCCCTGTTTGCTATGGCCGTATACAGCTCATTGAGTGCGGTTTTAGTACCAGCATCGGTTTGTGGTGGAATATAGACATCTACGAAAAATATCGATAAACTCTCTAGGTAAATAGTGTGGTCTACAGCTTATCATGAGATACTCTACCTCAGGCAAGCAAAACCTCGAGACTTCCTTAGATTTCGTGCACCAGCTGTTGTTTACAATTATGTCTTGCCAGGGGCCGCTGTTCTATCCTGCCGAAAAAGCTTATAACCCGTCAGCTGTATGTTGTTCATGTCGTCGTTCAGCCACGACTCTGTGAAACAAAAGATATTACAGTTTTTAATATATATTACAGATCGCCTGTATAGCCAGTCACATATGCTTATTGAAGTCCTCTCTCCCTCTCTCTCTCTCTCTCTCTCCAGGGTCCTCAAGATTGGCACTCTGGAGTGGTACCATGAGAATGTGCGCTCCCGTTTCAAGCGCTTTGGCAGTGCCAAGGTGATGCGCTCGCTCTACAAGAGGTTGAGTGGCGATCTCAGCGCCTCCCAGAGTGACCTGAGAGGTGGGTACTATTGGTTCCATTCCCACCCCTGAACAAGCCCTTAGGGGACCACATCACTCCTGTACAAGCCCTTAGTAGACACCATCACCCCTGTATAAACCCTTAGGAAACCCCATAGTGCACGGCAGCAGTGCTACAGAGCTGACTGGGTACAGTAGGGAGTTTATTGTTGGTCAAGGTCTGCTGGAGCTTATTATTCTAAATCCACAATAAATGAAAAGCTTTCTAGAGACGCAGCTGCTTTATACAGTGGCTGAATGTTAATAACCTCTTGTCATGATGGATGGATTGTATATACTGTAGGCTGCATCTGTGGTATGGAAGAGATCTATAACGACACAAGGCGAGACCCAGATGCAGATGGTTTGAGTCTCTGATATTTATTATAAAACGAGGGGTCGAGGTCAGGCAGAGGATCATGAACCAGGTCAGAGTCAGGAGGTACAGAGTGGCAGGCAGGCTCGAGGTCAGGGCAGGCTGAATGGTCAGGCAGGCAGGCTTGAGGTCAGGGCAGGGCAGGCTGAATGGTCAGGCAGGCAGGCTTGAGGTCAGGGCAGAGCAGGGCAGGGCAGGCTGAATGGTCAGGCAGGTGGGCTCGAGGTCAGGACAGGCAAAAGGTCAGAACCACGAAAAACAGGAGTGTGGCAAAAACACAGTGGTTGACTTGGCAAGACAAGACGAACTGGCAACAGACAAACAGAGAACACAGGTATAAATACGCAGGGGATAATAGGGAAGATGGGCGACACCTGGACGGGGGTGGAGTTAAACACACAGGTGAAACAGATCAGGGTGTGACAAGATCACCCATAATGATTACAATGTCAGGCCATGTCAGGTCAGCGTTGTGTTGTATGCATCACCATGATAACTCTGAAATCGGAAATTATTTAAATCACTGGTTGTTATTTTTTGTAAACGCTACTCATAAAAGTATGGTGTTTATAACAGCCTATGCAGGCATTTTAAATGTCACCAAAGCAAATTCTGAACCAATCCCTTCTAAACTGACCATTTAAACTCTATAAATCCAACATTTGCATGGTATCTAACGCAGGAGCTTTTGCAATCCGTCAAAGTAACATTTTATCGATCTTTGCGTAATGCTTTTCGGGTGTGTGGAAGATTTATATGCAAACTTTACTGGAGTGATACACATGACTAATTTGTCCCACTCACAATAAATAAGTTTCTCTCTCTTTCTCTCTTTTTAGTCAGTAAGCCCTTCTAAAGGAGCTGCCTGCCAAATAGGACAGAGGGACTTAATCTTTTCCGTCTTTTCTATTTTCTCGGTTCTGGCTTCCTACAACTGTGTTTGGAGCCATGTTAAGAGTACTGCGTTACACAAAGTCCTGGATTCGATCTAAATATCATGCCATTTTGTCCATCAGTGACCAACAATGTTATAGAACCGTTGCCTCCGTTGGTCCCTTTATGACGCAGTCGGTTCCGGACGTTGCCTACGTTACCAGACATATTGACATAGCAAAGAAACGCTTTGTGTATGTTTGTCTGACATGTTTAAAGTTTAACACAGTGACGATTTGGATTTAATCAAAGCAAAACTGACATTTATTTGCCTGATGTTAACTATACAATGGAGCTTATCCGCTAGCAACACCCAAGGCATCTTTAAAACGATGAGACCTATTATGTATTGGCCCTGACAAGCTTTTAACGTTGCTTAAAGGAAAAGTAAATCATGCAAATATGAATTATAGCGAATAGAGCTGAGTCACTCTGGAGGATTGTGGGGAGGATGCGGAGGAAGCTGGTCGGCTGGGCCCAGCAGTCCATGTGATCGCATGATCACATGTCTCGCTCTGTGTCTGGAATTTCATGTCTCTGGTTGATCCAATCCTGCAGGGTTCAATTGGCCAGATACAGAGCAAAAGAGGACAGACACCAGTTTTTAATTTTTGTTAAATTAGTTACACACATTTGGGCAAATGTACATGTACCCATATTGTACACGTATAGACATACACAGAAACACCTGCACCTACAAATACACATACAAACAAATGCATACACCGTCTATACAGAGTCCATACGCAAGCACATACCAGTGTGAACATATCGCTTCACACACACATGCTGCATACGCCAGAACAGCGTGCATGTGAATACGCACACAAACACACAATCCTTTCTGCCAGTGGTCCATGAGGCCCCCAAAGCTCAGAGGGTGCCATTCCTACACCGCTGTGTTCTAGTGTGCAGAGAGACTGTGACAAAACACTACATAGGGTTTCTTTACGCATGCACAGTACAAGTCTCCTTCTTCACGTATTGACATGAGCAGCTATAGCAAGAGCACATCATTTCATGTCATGTCATGTCATCAGGATTATCTCTGATTGCGCATTTATTTACGGAGGGACCATCATTACTGAGGACGACAAGGGCCTTTCCTTTGAATTGTTTAGATTTTACCTCATAGTTAGTCTTTCCCCCTCTGTTTTTTCCCTCCCAGAGCCTCGTGAGGATGACACACACAGCATGCCCGAAAGCCACAGTAAGTAGAGCGCTGTGTCTCTGCACAGTTCTCAAGCACAACGTCTTGGTCCAGTGTCACTGCATAGACACTCTACCAAGAATGGCTTGTCTCACTGATCACTCACTCGCTACATTCACATATAGTACAGTATGGGCTTGAGTTTGGAATCTGATTTCTTCTGTGAAGCACAAACATATTTTACCCCTTTTCAGTGACTTACCACTTTTCTGGTGGATGCATTTAAATGTTTTAGATAAGGGCAGTCTCTCTGACAGACATTCATATTAACCACCTAGCTAGAGCAATATTTAGTTATATATTAGAAAATCTGATTAGGGTAAATTGAAATGAAGTTGTATTTAATATTTTATATGACTGAAAGAGACCCACTTTGTAGCTCCAGGCAGAGCAGTGGGCACTGCAGCTTGGCCACTTACCAAGCGCCCTTTGGGTTGGCTGGCACAGTTTTGCGTGTCACACCCGACACATTGGTATGTCAACAGGGGTATTAGAGTCTGGGAAGTTTTAGGTCAAGTCTTATGGAATTTATTAGAGGGTAATTTTGTGTATTTTGTTTGTGCGCATGCGTGTGAGAGCATGTGTGTTTTTAGCATCTCCTGTACCGTTTACTTGCTGCATGGCCATTAGTTAATGTGCATTTAACGTTTACAGTCTTGTTTCAGTTTTTAGTTGTTGTTTTTTTGCAGAGCAGCTGCTCATCCTTAACTTTTCTCCCACTTAGCATCTGTTTTTGTCCCTCTCTCTCTCTTTCTCACTCTCTCTCTTCCGCTCTCTCCCTCTCGCTCCCTATCCTCTCCCCCCTCTCTCCTTCTCTTCCTCTCCCTCCCTATCCTCTCCCCCCTCTCTCCTTCTCTTCCTCTCCCTCCCTATACTCTCCCCGCTCTCTCCCTCTCTTCCTCTCCCTCCCTATCCTCTCCCCCCTCTCTCCCTATCTCGCTCTCTTTCTATCAATCTCTCTCTCCTTCCTTCTCTCTCTCTCTCTCTTTTTCTCTCTCTCTTTTTCTCTCTCTCTTTTTCTCTCTCTCTTTTTCTCTCTCTCTCTTTTTCTCTCTATTTCTCTCTCTATCTCTCTCTCTCTTTCTCTCTCTCTCTCTCTCTCTCTCTCTCTCTCTCTCTCTCTCTCGTCTCCCTGTCTCCTTGTGTCCTCTGATTCAATAAGCGCAGGAACCGGTAGAACAAAATGTTACTGAGCAAAGCAACTCACTCATAAACACACTCATAAAAATAGACTGAGAAAACACACTGTGTGCTCGCACTTTACCTCCTTGTGCTGCTTTCGTGTTGGCAGACAGAAGCACCATTTGATTTGCTCTCTGACGTGTGTTTCTTATAAAGGCCATTTAGCGCCTACATTTCCATTACCTTATATATTTAGAGAGTTATAAAAATAAACAAACAGCTACAACATAGAAAATAAAAGCACCTTTGAGCTAATGCTAAATGAGTGTTTGCTAATATGCTGTTTTTGACATACAGTGCCTTCAGAAAGTATTCATACACCTTGACTTATTCCACATTTTGTTGTTAAATCCTCAATTCAAAATGGATTAAATTGATTTTTTTCCTCACACATCTACACACAATACCCATAATGACAAAGTGAAAACATGTTTTTCTAAATGTTTGCACATTTATTGAAGGCTCCTTGGTCTAAAGTGGAGGAGTCCTACCCTCACATCACACGCATTGGCTGTGCTGCTCATGCATTGAATCTTGGCACTGAAAACAATGGACACACTCTACAAGAGAGCCAAGGAAATGGTTAGGTATGTGAAGGGTCATCAAGTTATAGCAGCAATCTACCTCACCAAGCAAAGTGAGAAGAATAAGAGCCTCACATTGAAGCGGCCCAGAAACACCCGTTGGGGTGGTGTTGTCATCATGTTTGACAGTCTCCTGAAGGGGAAGGGGTCTCTCCAAGAAATGGCCATATCACAGTCTGCCGATATGGACAGCCCCATCAAGAGGATGGGGCTGCTCCAAGCAGAGGAAACTGCAGTTCTGAAATACATCAAAAGGCGTGAAGACTTCTGCCTGAAGCCCATATACGCCGCAGCGTAAATGTTGGACCCCAAGTATGCTGGCAAGAGCATCCTGTCTGGTGCAGAGATCAACAAGGCCTATGGTGTCATCACTACCGTGTCTCGCCGCCTTGGCCTGGATGAGGGCAAGGTTTTTGGCAGTCTGGCGAAGTACACTTCCAAGCAAGGGCTTTGGGATGGAGATGCAATATGGCAGTCGTGCCAACATATCTCATCAGCTACCTGGTGGAAGGGACTTTGTGGATCTGAGGCTCTTTCCCCTGTTGCCTCCATCATCCTCCAAATCCCACCAACATCAGCCGCAACAGAGCGCAACTGGTCCTTGTTTGGGAACACACACCAAAGCACGCAACAGGCTGACCAATACAAGGATTGAAAAATTGGTGGCCATCCAGGCAAATGAGAGGCTTTTTGAGCCTGACAACGAGACATCCTCAACAAGGTTGGAAAGTGCCAGTGAAGATGAGGCCTCAGAGTCTGATGTTTAAGAGGTGGACATTGAGGAGGTCCAGGGAGAAGACATGGAAGCCTGAGAGGAAGACAACCAAAGCTTTAGTTTCTAGACTATCATTTTACAGATGAATGTTGAAAACGTTTCTGGGAGATGCGATGGATCATTGGGTATCATTTAATATTCCCTTTCTTTTGTTGTGCAGTGAAATTATCCCATTTGAAGTCAACTCATTTAATTAAAGTTGAATTTGTAACTGTTTTTTTTTATTTCTATTGGAAGGATTTACTCATTTGCAATTATGTCTACTTATGATAAGGTAAAAGGTTTATGTTTCTGTCTCCATATGATATGGTAAATATGTATAAATATATATATATCCAATGCAAAAAACATCTACATTTAAATGGTATTAATATTAATTTACATATATTTCCGTTAATTCCCATATATTTCCGTTAATTCCCACGGAAAGTTTCCACCTCTGAATATTCCCCAAAATGTGCAACACTGTTGTTGATCCATCCTCAGTTTTGTCCTATCGCAGCCATTAAACTCTATAACTGTTTTAAAGTCACCATTGGCCTCATGGTGAAATCCCTGAGCGGTTTCATTGATCTCCAGCAACTGAGTTAGGAAGGATGCCTGTATCTTTGTAGTGACTGGACTACACCATCCAAAATGTAATTAATAACTTCACCATGTTCAAAGGGATATTCAATGTGCCCTTTTTTGCGAGACATTGGAAAACTAATTGCTCTATTGAGGGACCTTACAGATATTTTGCGTTGGGGGGGGGGGGTATTGTGTTTATTACAATTTGACATTATGGGGTATTGTGTGTAGGCCAGTGACACAACATCTAAATGTTACACAACAAATTGTGGAAAATGTATTTTTCTGAAGGCACTGCATTATGTACTGTGTGTATATACAGTGGGGAGAACAAGTATTTGATACACTGCCGATTTTGCAGGTTTTCCCACTTACAAAACATGTAGAAGTCTGTAATTTGTTGTCAGGCTCTGGCCATAGAGAAGCTTTGCTTCTCTATATTTCTATGGTCAGAGTCTGGCAGATCTATTATTTCTACGTCTGTGTGGTGTTGTGTGTGGGATCCCTAATTAGAGGCAGCTGCATTGCATTACCTCTAATTAGGGATCTTACTTATATGTCTGTGTTCCACTCCGTTGGCGTGGTTCATTGTCGTATGTTGTATATTGTCTCGTGTCGTGCTACGTGTGTTATCATCATCATCATCATCATCATCATCATTATTATTAGTTGTTATATTTGTATTTGTTCGATAGTTCAATTAATAAACATGTCGAACTATGGATACGCAGCGCCTTGGTCTCTCTACACACCCGAACGTGACATTTGTATCATAGGTACTCTTCAACTGTGAGTGACGGAATCTAAAACAAAAATCCAGAAAATCACATTGTATGATTTTTAAGTAATTAATTTGCATTTTATTGCATGACATAAGTATTTGATACATCAGAAAAGCAGAACATAATATCTGGTACAGGAACCTTTGTTTGCAATTACAGAGATCATATGTTTCCTGTCGTTCTTGACCAGGTTTGCACACACTGCAGCAGGGATTTTGGCCCACTCCTCCATACAGACCTTCTCCAGATCCTTCAGGTTTCGGGGCTGTCGCTTGGCAATACGGACTTTCAGCTCCCTCCAAAGATTTTCTATTGGGTTCAGGTCTGGAGACTGGCTAGGCCACTCCAGGACCTTGAGATGCTTCTTACGGAGCCACTCCTTAGTTGCCCTGGCTGTGTGTTTCGGGTCATTGTCATGCTGGAAGACCCAGCCACGACCCATCTTCAATGCTCTTACTGAGGGAAGGAGGTTGTTGGCCAAGATCTCGCGATACATGGCCCCATCTATCCTCCCCTCAATACGGTGCAGTCGTCCTGTCCCCTTTGCAGAAAAGCATCCCCAAAGAATGATGTTTCCACCTCCATGTTTCACGGATGGGATGGTGTTCTTGGGGTTGTACTCATCCTTCTTCTTCCTCCAAACACGGCGAGTGGAGTTTAGACCAAAAAGCTCAATTTTTGTCTCATCAGACCACATGACCTTCTCCCATTCCTCCTCTGGATCATCCAGATGGTCATTGGCAAACTTCAGACGGGCCTGGACATGCGCTGGCTTGAGCAGGGGGACCTTGCGTGCGCTGCAGGATTTTAATCCATGACGGCGTAGTGTGTTACTAATGGTTTTCTTTGAGACTGTGGTCCCAGCTCTCTTCAGGTCATTGACCAGGTCCTGCCATGTAGTTCTGGGCTGATCCCTCACCTTCCTCATGATCATTGATGCCCCACGAGGTGAGATCTTGCATGGTGCCCCAGACCGAGGGAGATTGACCGTCATCTTGAACTTCTTCCATTTTCCAATAATTGTGCTAACAGTTGTTGCCTTCTCACCAAGCTGCTTGCCTATTGTCCTGTAGCCCATCCCAGCCTTGTGCAGGTCTACAATTTTATCCCTGATGTCCTTACACAGCTCTCTGGTCTTGGCCATTGTGGAGAGGTTGGAGTCTGTTTGATTGAGTGTGTGGACAGGTGTCTTTTATACAGGTAACGAGTTCAAACAGGTGCAGTTAATACAGGTAATGAGTGGAGAACAGGAGGGCTTCTTAAATAAAAACTAACAGGTCTGTGAGAGCCGGAATTCTTACTGGTTGGTAGGTGATCAAATACTTATGTCATGCAATAAAATGCAAATTAAATACAATGTGATTTTCTGGATTTTTGTTTTAGATTCCGTCTCTCACAGTTGAAGTGTACCTATGATAAAAATGACAGACCTCTACATGCTTTGTAAGTGGGAAAACCTGCAAAATCGGCAGTGTATCAAATACTTGTTCTCCCCACTGTATGTACTTAATGTATTAAAATGTGCACCGTTGCCTTTTGATGGATGATTGAAGTCTTATGGAAGTGAATTAAATATATATTTTTAACTCACACAAGACACTTCTCCCTCCTCAGCAGATCTCTATGATGAGAACAACATGGACACTGTGGCAGATGGACAACACTATCGAGCGGTATTACCCACTCTCTATTCCTGACTTCCTGAATTACAGTATTACCTTTTTCACACTACCCGAGCCGAGCCAAACTGTACTGGGCTGGCCTTGGATCACATACACCAAAGTTGCTGGAACTGTACGCGGTAAAAGGACAATCCAGAACAGAATGATTCGGGTTGGCTCTTTAGTGTGAATCAGTCAATTGTGTCCTTGACTGTTTATGTTGGTGGGCAGAGGACATCCCTCTAAGGCAGTGTTTCTTAGCTTGGGTCCTCGGGTGTGCCTGAGTGTTGCACTTTTTTTTCTTCTAGCCCTGTACAAACACATGCGATTGATGAATAGTGGAATAGTTGAGTCAGTTGTGCTTGTGCTGGGCTAGAACAAACATGTGCAACCTTACCCGATGAGCGATTTTGGGAAACATTTCTTTGTGGTGTACTGTACATATATCCATAACTAACTCTTTAGATATGCAGACTACACTACCTGCTTTATGTCTTTTTAAGTGTTTATATGTTTGTTTTAACCCTCATACTAAGGTGTTTTATTACATTCTTCCAATATTTCTCTTAACAAAACTAAATTATTGTTTAGTGTTTCTGTATCAAAATTGATTTTCGTTTCAAATTAGGTCCTTTGGGGTCATTTTGACCCCAGACAAAAACACCTAATTCAGCCTTTAGTCATTTGATAAATAGGATTTATTTGAATCTAAGTTTATTTCGGGACATAATTACAAGTTATCCATACCACCAGTTATCCATACCACCAGATAGACAGATTATATGGTGACATAGTACACCCCATGTATTCGCCTAAGATGATACTTTTCTATACCAGTTATCATATGGCTGTACAAAACCAAAATTACCTTATTTGTGTGCATATAAAAATCTGGCAATGGTATAAATACTTTATATAATAGAGAGGTGTATTAGATTTGAGATTTTAGTCATTTAGGAGACGCACTTATCCAAAGCGACTTACAAATTGGTGCGTTCAACTTAGGATAGCCAGTGGGACAACCACGCCTTGGTGTGTATTTTCTGAAAAGTAGTTATTCTAGGGCAAATCTAAAAAATATATATATATATATATTATTTGAAACCTGGAGACATAATATTAAGTTATAGAGGGTGTACTCACCTATGGCTATTACTGGTTATAACTAGCTTTGACGATGTACAAAATTTAAAATGACCTCATATATATATGCGTAGTTGCGGTCAAAACAGCAAATAAAAGTCTGTCAGTGGTATGAATACATGGTAGAACTGTAATACAGAAACCAGCTACCCTCTAAATGTACATATAGGGCTGTATTGGTGTTTATTCTCAGAAAAAAATCTTCCATCTCAGTGCTAAATGCATCACTACAGACAACCTGGTTCGAATCCAGACTGTATCACAACCGGCTATGATTGGGAGTACCATAGGGCGGAGCACAATTGGCACTGCATCGTCTGAGTTTGGCCGGGGTAGGCCGTCATTGTAAATAAGAATTTGTTCTTAACTGACTTGCCTAGTTAAATAAAGGTTACATGAAAAAAAAGAAAATGTGGTTGCTGTAACATTTGGTTTGAAGTTACTTTGAGAATCTGAGCATTGACGCATCCTGCCATAGGCCCTACCACTCCCATTGTTTCAATGACAGCAACGCTAATGCTGTCTGTGGGATTAAGTAAATAATGAAAACAAAGCCATATTCTTTGTAATTTCCTATCAGAAACACTTTTCGTCAATAAAATTAATATATCAAAAAATGTTGGTGTACCGCCCCTAAATATGGCAAAAATGTGTATTTACTTCAATATTCTAAAAGCTAAAAGATACTACAATCAAATTATATAAAATCTACTTTTTAGTACTTATGTCGACTGTAATTCGGGAGAAAAAAAAGATGGGTCACACTTTATTTGGATAGTCCATCTGTAGATGGTCTACAGATGTTCATACTATCAACAAACTATCTGTTGATAAGCAACTGCTTCCTAAGGTTACTGTTAGAGTTAGGGTTAGGGTAAGGTTTAGAATAAGGGTTAGGCCAGGGCTAGGCTTAATATATAGTTAGTTGAAATGTTACTGATAGTCTGTAGATCTCTACAGATGGCCTGTCCAAATAAAGTGTTTATTTTCATTTGACATAATATGCAAATTAACTGTAATTTAGCTGAAATAAGTCTGTTTTGGATATTCTTTATTTCAGATAACATTACTTACATGTCTAATGATGTTTTTCTAATAATTAATTGATATTTTGCTATAATTATTGCTTTTTCCAATAGTTTCTTCTTGGGGTCAAATTGACCCAAGTTGGTAATCCATGTATGTATAATCTGTATGTTGGTAGTATGAGGGTTGAATTGCTTGTACAGGTCTTCTTGAGTGTTTGAGACACCTAAGTTCATGTTTATGGTTGAGACATCCCTGTGTGCAAAGTAAAGGTGAATTCAGACTTTAAAAAACGGGACATGTTTGTACAGCCCCTTTCTAGGCCCATAGTTTAGGAAAGGTTGAAATTATATATCAACCATAAGTCATTGAATTGGTCCTACAAGAGTGCTATGTGGTCCTGTATGGCTCAGAGAATGTCTGACAAATAGAGAATGTCACTTGCACCGCCAGGGTTGTGTGTTCGATTCCCAGGACAACCCAAATGTAAAATGTATACACACATGACTGTAAATTGCTTTGGATGAAAGCATCTGCTAAATAGCATAAATGTTATATCTATATTATTTTATTTATATTATATAAATATACTATCTAGCACCCTCTGTATCAACAGGATGATTTAGAGATCTGGCCGTTTGTGCTAACCCTTGTGAACGAGCAGCTGGTCAGGGTTAAGGCATTGCAGAACCAGCACTGGCCCGGTGCATCATGGGTAAATAAATACCAGGCTGTCATAGATCATGACACACATTAAAGAGTCCCAATGTGCGTCCCAAATTTCACTCTATTCCCTATAAAGTGCCCTTCTTTTGACCAAAGCCCTATTGTCCCTGGTTAGTAGTAATGCACTACATAGGTAATAGGATGCCTTTTGGGACGCAGCCTTATAAACGTCAAGTGTATGAGAAAAAAGAGAGAGAGACCCTAAAGTGTCTTCTGCTGGTTTTTGTTCTGAATGTTGTACAGTCTAGATTGAATGTTTAGTTCCAAATCACAATGAATATCCAAAACGAAACACTTTCTCTCATTGTTGTCTGCTGACACAAGAATCCTTTGCTCGTATTCGCAAAGTGTCGAGTAGGAGTGCTGATCTAGGATCAGTTTTGTCTTTCAGATCATAATTAATAAGATAACATGGACAAGCATCCCAGTGTAGTAAGTTTAGCCTTTTAAATCATAAAGAATTAAAGGAGGGACCTGATCCTAAATCAGCACTGCTGCTCTGAGATGCTTTGTGAAGATGGACCATTGTGTCCAAATTTAGAAATGTAATATCACATATCCATGTATGTAGCGTAGCCTATGATTCAAACCTAATTTTGTTGTAGCAATTAAAGTGATAGTGAATACTGCGGTTTCCATGTTCATGACCACAACTTTAGCACAGTCTTACCAGCACTTCCTGCTTTGGTTACCTTGGGAAAGACTGTGATAGAGAGGGAGAGCACCCTCAAGTGGTGTAAGCAGGGACTCAGGGAGACATGAGCCAGTGTAGATGGGTGAAATGCTTTAATTTCTGAATCAACTCAAATCCCACCTTCAAGAGCCTCAGTTTAGCATATGGTGATCCTTTGCTATTCCAAAAAAAGGAAAGTTGACACCATCTCCCATAAATGACCCCAACAGCGAGCGTATGGTGATATTTACTCAGGGAACGCTGTCCCTATTGTCATTCAACGTATGGCAGCCCACCCAAAGCCATGGGAATGATGCATTTGCATGGTCCGCATAATATCCGTCATTTAGCAAACACTTTTATCAAACCCATGTCCCTGGCATTGCAAGTGCTGTGCTCTACCAACTGAGCCACGCAGGGAGCCACACGTGCATTCCTCATTGACTCATACAGTATTGGAAAGAAGAGTCAACATCTGTTGTCACATTCAGTCTTCCTAAAATAACACGTCAGCATGGTAATGCTTATTGGACCAATGCTAACCCCACTGGTGTACACATTAAGAGTGAAACGTTGTATTCCAGGTACAAGGTTCTCTATTTTGAAAAGGGACACTTTATTTTGTTGGTACACCATTGGTCCCATCCAGAGCTCTTGAGGGAGTGTTATCCTCCCTGTCTCCTCTCCTGGTTCTGTGTGTGACGGTGTCTTTATCTCTACTCTCCTAAAAGATGAAAAAGACCAAGCGACTGCTCACTGTACACCCCGTCGATTTCAGTCTGGACCTTAACTACTCCAACCACTCTCCGTCTCGACGAGAGTCCTGTCAGGTACTGTCTAGAAGACAAAGTCCTCTTTCCGCCTTAAACTCTCTCTTAGCCCTTGCTAGTCAATTTGTTGTCAAAATAAAAAGGTACACCCATATAACCGCCCAGTGCATGTGTAAATACACACACAGACACACGTTTGTTTTATTATCCTTGTGGGGACCAAACATTTGATTTCCATAAAAATCATATTCTCCCTAAACCTAACCCTAATTGTAAACCTAAACCTAATCCCTATGCCTAAAATAGCCCTTTTTTTTGTTCCCACTTGTCCCCACAAGGATAATACAACCAAACACACACACACACACACACACACACACACACACACACAGTGTAGTGTCTTTCTTGGCATTAACTTTAACTAAATTGGCCATATTTCTATATCTATTGTTTTATTCATGCAGTCTAGTCAGCATGGTTCCCCTGGTTTTTCTTTCATAGTGGAAAAGTGGACAATAATTCTTAACTGTGAATGTTGATTTGCTCTATGAAGTCTGAAACACATTTGAGCTTGAGTCAATAAAACAATCACATTGCATTAGTCAGATATCCTAGGGGAGGTCCAAAATATCTCCAGACCTATCTAAACTACTTGGCTTTATGCTAGGGCTAACATTGCATTTTTGTGAGCAACAGGTCTGCACTTCGTAAATACATGGGATTATAAGAAAGTACAATAGTCTAGTTTATTGTCAATTTGTCAGTTGGTTATTGTAACTGTTGTGAATAGGCTTGGGCGGCATACCGTAAATACCATATACCGGGGTATTTGGAAATAGCCAGAGATGGTTTTTCAATACCTTCAGTATCATTAAGACAATTTCTTTGACGTTTTTCAATATTGTGTTATATTTGTAGCTACTTTTTAAGTAAATACCTGCAGCTTGTGCAATACGTTAGGAGATAAAGCAGGTCCCATTCTTAATTTCACCTGTCACATTATTTTACATAATGAAGCTTACCATAGTTCCCCAGAACAGTTGAGCCAGTCAAGTGTTTGTTTGTAAACAGCACAACGGGAGAAAGAGGGAGCAGGTGAGTCCAGATGTGTATTGACAGGGGTCGCGTTTTATATTGAAAGTCAAGTGTTTTTTTTACTTCAATAGAGTGATCAGGGACGTTTTCCTTCACAGAAAATACATTAGTGCAACACATTCGGCATTTTTTTAAAGATGACAACAGAAGTGCAATTCTATTTGGCTGGCAGCCACACGTAGCATAAAAGAGCTTACAATGAAAAAGCAACGTATTTTTTGCAAAAACCATGCATGGCCATCATATTTATGTTTATCATAGAAATAATGTAGCTAGCTGCATGTCATAATATTTTGTTTAAAGTTCATCTTGTACTGGAGAAAAAAGCTACATATCAGTCAGAGCAGGCTGTCTTGTCTGCTGATAGAATGCCAGTTCTTGAATTCAGCAGAAGCACAAAGTTTAACTTGCTAGTTATCTAAGTAAATGACTGAATGATTAAGGAGACGGTGCATCATATTGTGTAAGCTTTCTGACGTGTTTGAGAAGTCAAAGACTTTTGGATTAGTTATCTGTACTGCTGCCACTGCTATCTTTCGATTTGAGTGCCTTTTTCTCTCCTCTCCATTCTCGGCCTGTCTACTCCTCCACCATCTGCTTCAAGCAGAGCAGGCAGGCCCGTTGCCCTAGCGACTCTAGACAGACACAGAGTGTACACAAGCTGCGTCAGAGCAGACAAGCATGCTTCAAAACATTATTCATTTGCACAATTTATTTCGTTCACATTCACTTGTAAATGTCCAAACTCAGCAAAAATGACATTCGGTAATTCTTAATTATATATGTATAACTTTATGAGCTGGATTGCCTGTCTTTGTAAATCGTTCATTTTCATTTTAGCTAGCAGCCTCCATGGAAATTCTCTATTAATTGTGCTAATTTTGTTAGCATTCTGGTAACAGATGCCCAGTAGTCTTTTTGCGCTTTTTTTGGTGCCCCCTTGTGTACTAAGCCGGTAATACCACAAATCCAGAAATGAAGAAGGACAGTATGACGATATGAACATCTGGAAACCGCCCAACCCTAGTTGTGAGTATGTTGATTTAAACTGAAATGTGATTAGGTGAATCTCTGAGGTTAGATTTTTTGTGCCACACCTCATCCATGGATAAACAGATAGATATAGTAATAGTGCTCTACACTGAACAGAAATATAAACACAACATGCAATAATTTCAAAGATTTTACTGAGTTACAGTTCATATAAGGAAATCAGTCAATTTAAATAAATTCATTAGGCCCTAATCTATGGATTTCACATGACTGGGAATACAGATATGCATCTGTTGGTCACAGATACCTTAAAAAAAGGAAGGGACGTTGATCAGAAAACCAGTCAGTATCTGGTGTGACCACCATTTGCCTCATGCAGCGCGACACATCTCCTTCTCATAGAGTTGATCAGGCTGTTGATTGTGGCCTGTGGAATGTTGTCCCACTCCTCTTCAATGGCTGTGCGAAGTTGTTGTACACATCAATCGAGAGCATCCCGAACATGCTCAATGGGTGACATGTCTGGTGGGTATGCAGGGCATGGACGAACTGGGACATTTTCAGCTTCCAGGAATTGTGTACAGATCCTTGTGATATGGGCCTGTGCATTATCATGCTGAAACATGAGGTGATGGCGGTGGATGAATTGCATGTCAATGGGCCTCAGAATCTCGTCACGGTATCTCTGTGCATTCAAATTGCCATCGATAAAAGGCAATTCTGTTAATTGTCCGTAGCTTATGCCTGTCCATACCATAACCCCACCGCCACCTGGGGCACTCTGTTCACAACGTTGACATCAGCAAACCGCTCGCCCACACAACGCCATACACGTCGTCTGCCATCTACCCGGTACAGTTGAAACCGGGATTCATCCGTGAAGAGCACACTTCTCCAGCATGCCAGTGGCCATCAAAGGTGAGCATTTTCCCACTGAAGTCGGTTACAACGCCGAACAGCAGTCAGGTCAAGACCCTGGTGAGGACGACGAGAACGCAGATTAGTTTCCTTGAAATGGTTTCTGACAGTTTGTGCCGAACGTCTTTGGTTGTGCAAACCCACAGTTTCATCAGCTGTCCGGGTGGAGGTGAAGGTGAAGAAGCGGATGTGGAGGTCCTGGGCTGGTGTGGTTACACATGGTCTGCGGTTGTGAGGCCGGTTGGACGTACTGCCAAATTCTCTAAAGTGATGGAGGCAGCTTATGGTAGAGAAATTAACATTCAATTCTGCAGGAATTTATGCCGATTGCACGGTCCCTCAAAACTTGAGACATTTGTGGCATTTTACTCTCCCCAGCACTAGGTGCACCTGTGTAATGATCAAGTTGTTTAAACATCTTGTTATGCCCTCCAAGAAATACTGGGAGTATATAAAAGCCCATTGTTTTATTTAATTAAGTATTAATAAGAGTGGTGTGGATGGGGTAGATCCTCATCAAGGACTGCTGAGCACAGAAGGCTATCCGCAGCATAGTGGCCCTCTTGAAGTGTCGTGTGATGGGGTCAGATCTGCAGTGAAGAGAATCGGCGCATAATTTGATACTAGAAAAGGACATTCTTGAAGAAACTTTGGACTCTGGCTAAAAGTATTTCAACGGTACTAGTTGAAGACTTTTGTGGCAGTTAAAGCTTAGAGAAAAAAGAGCAACTTGCTCATATACAAGTCCCTTTAAGAAAGAGGATATAAAAATTACACAGTAGTTGGATAATGAAAATGTTTAACTCTAAATGGTCAAGTTTTGCTTAATCCTAATACATATTGTAATATTACAAACAACTTTCCATAAACACACCGCTCCATAATCCTGAAGACATTGTCCCAGACAGAGGTTCCCCAATTGAGGACAGCTTGGCAGTCTTCAAAAAGGAAAGTTAAGTGCTACAAATTAAGTATGTGTTAAGATGCAATAAAGAGACAAAATATGATATTGTTCAAAAGTGATTTCTGTCATACCATTCCTGCAACAAACAGTACTAGAGATGGGTGTAATTGGCAAATCTCTTCCTCTTCTCTGCAACCGCACGTGTGTGAGTTTGAGTGTGCGACAGAGATAAAGAGCAAGGGTGAAATGGGAGAGAAACTTTACATGACTCACCCAGGAAGAGATCTGTTAAATTAGGACACACCTGGAAGAAAGATGAGTTAAAATAGGATTTGATTTGCTTTACAACCATATATTGTTAGAAGCGGTGCTATTTCAATTGGATCTACTTACACTACACTCTTAGAAAAAGGGTTCCAAAAGGTTTCTTTGGCTGTCTCCATACTGTAGGAGAACCCTTTTTTGGTTCCAGGTAGAACCATTTTTGGTTCCAGGTAGAATTTTCTGTGGAAAGGGTTCTACATGGAACACAAAATAGTTGTACCTGGAACCAAAGGGTTCTACCTGGAACCAAAAAGGGTTCTTCAAAGGGTTCTCCTATGGGGACAGCCAATTAACCCTTTTGGGTTCTAGATACCACCTTTTTTTCTTAGAGCGTAACGTCAGACAATCATGGGCAGCTGAATAGCATTTCTCTTGGGGAATCCAGTCTCAGTGAGACCTGATGCAGGAAAAACATTTCCATCAGCATGGCTAGTACAAACCTAGCTCATACAAAGCTTGTTTGTAGGAATCGATACACATTGAAGATCAGCGTATCAAACATCAACATTTTGCACAAAACTTACTGTCAATGAGTAAGGAGGTGGCTCTCTCCTTTCCCTGGGATGTGGCAGAATAGGTCACTGGTAACTGAGTGGGTGACCAAACCCTTCTGTACAGGCCATGCATCAGGTCATTGACATGTTTCAGGAACTGTAAAGACAAAGACGAATCATGATTAGCCATTACCTAAGGTCTTCACTAAGTTTGACTTAGCCTAGCAAGTAGCTGGATAACTACTGTAGCTGGATAACTACTGTAACTGGATAACTACTGTAGCTGGATAACTACTGTAACTGGATGACTACTGTAGCTGGATAACTACTGTAACTGGATAACTACTGTAGCTGGATAACTACTGTAGCTGGATAACTACTGTAGCTGGATAACTACTGTAACTGGATAACTACTGTAACTGGATAACTACTGTAGCTGGATAACTACTGTAACTGGATTACTACTGTAACTGGATAACTACTGTAGCTGGATAACTACTGTAGCTGGATGACTACTGTAGCTGGATAACTACTGTAACTGGATAACTACTGTAACTGGATAACTACTGTAGCTGGATAACTACTGTAGCTGGATAACTACTGTACTCCTTTTCTTTTTTTTACCTGTCCCTCCATCATTCCATCCAAGCTAGAAGATTCCTGCAAAAACAGTGAATCAAGGATTGAAAAAGGCAGTTGAGAGAGCAGTGTAACATTAGAATGCATGTTTTGAGAATCTGCAGACTGAAGATGAGGTGGTTGTGTCATTACTGTTGTAGTCTTCATGGTTTCTGTCCCACAATCTTGTTGTGCTCCATAACTGCAAGGTGTGTCCGTTCCCTCACGCTTGTGTACCACAAAAATGCCCCCGCTTTGGGGTATTTTTTAGCAGACAGCTGTGAAATGACTCCAGATAACGTGAGTTATACAAAAAGAAAAGCTAAAACTAGAAGAGGGTAGACTAAATTGATGACATGGTCTGGAAGGTATTATGTGGTCCTCAGGCTACCTCTAACCACCTGTTACCCCATAACACAAACCATACAAACACTACCCAATTCATGTTTATACCATGCTTACTGTAAATTCAGCTATCTTAGCCGTTAGCTTATAAATATTTTGTCCAACTTACCTTCACCTTGTGCAGAGCTAGGGGTTAGAAGAACATCTTGGTGGAATCAGATTCTGTACCACCTACAACCGAATATAGAACAATACACAATTTAACCATCCCACTAACTGTATTGATCTCTATTAAACTGGATAGCTAAGCATATCTAACATGGACATTTCAATATTGTCAGCTTGCTGTTAGCTAACTAGCGTCACTAAATTAGCAGCAAGATTGCTGGCTGAGAATCAACTAAATGTATACATTGCTACCAACACACAAACAGAGAGTGAGTTAGCTATATCAAAGTAAACAACGCCACTACTCAAGATTCCACCAGTGAAATGAAAACGTGTGAGTTCTAGTTTGTGGTTTGAATAATTGTGATGTTTATGATAAAAACGTAATGTTGTTAATATAGTAATGACTATATGCCGTGCCAGAGCCAGGGTGAAATTCCCCTTTAATCCTAACCTTAACCCTAAACTTAACCAATTTCAATCCCTATGCCTAACTCTAACCTTAAGATCTGCCAGCTGAATATACACTTCCTAACCATAATTTATGGGAATATCTAGCACCCCTGTAACCTGTAATTGGAGATTGTATTATGGAACATTCTGAAGATTACAGCCATAGTATACAGTTGAAGTCGGAAGTGTACATACACTTAAGTTGAAGTCATTAAAACTCATTTTTCAACCACTCCACAGATTTCATGTTAACAAACTATAGTTTTGGCAAGTCGGTTAGGACATCTACTTTGTGCATGACAAAAGTAATTCTTCCAACAATAGTTTACAGACAGATTATTTCACTTATAATTCACTAAATCACAATTCCAGTGGGTCAGAAGTTTACATACACTAAATTGACTGTGCATTTAAACAGCTTGGAAAATTCCAGAACATTATGTCATGGCTTTAGAAGCTTCTGATAGGCTAATTTACATAATTTGAGTCAATTGGAGGTGTACCTGTGGATGTATTTCAAGGCCTACCTTCAAACTCAGTGACACTTTGCTCGACATCATGGGAAAATCAAAAGAAATCAGCCAAAACCTAACAGAAAAAAATTGTAGACCTCAACAAGTCATTCTTGGGAGCAATTTCCAAACGCCTGAAGGTACCACGTTCATCTGTACAAACAATAGTATGCAAGTATAAACACCATGGGACCACGCAGCCGTCATACCACTCAGGAAGGAGACGCGTTCTGTTTCCTAGAGATTAACGTACTTTAGTGCAAAAAGTTCAAATCAATCCCAGAACAACAGCAAAAGTTGTTCTGGGATTGAAGATTGAAGATGCTGGAGGAAACAATTACAAAAGTATCTATATCCACCGTATCTATCTATCTATCTAACCTGAAAGGCCGCTCAGCAAGGAAGAAGCCACTGCTCCAAAACCGCCATAGAAAAGCCAGACTACGGTTTGCAACTGCACATGGGGACAAAGATCGTACTTTTTGGAGAAATGTTCTCTGGTCTGATGAAACAAAAATAGAACTGTTTGGCCATAATGACCATCATTATGTTTGGATGAAAAAGGGGGAGGCTTGCAAGCCGAAGAACACCATCCCAACCATGAAGCACAGGGGTGGCAGCATCATGTTGTGGGGGTGCTTTGCTGCAGGAGGGACTGGTGCACTTCACAAAATAGATGGCATCATGTGGAAGGAAAATTATGTGGATATATTGAAGCAACATCTCAAGACATCAATCAGGAAGTTAAAGCTTGGTCACAAATGGGTCTTCCAAATGGACAATGACCCCAAGCATACTTCCAAAGTTGTGGCAAAATGGCTTAAGGACAACAAAGTCAAGGTATTGGAGTGGCCATCATAAAGCCCTGACCTCAATCCTATAGAAAATTTGTGGGCAGAACTGAAAAACTGTGTGCGAGCAAGGAGGCATACAAACCTGACTCAGTTACACCAGTTCTGTCAGGAGGAATGGGCCAAAATTTTGGGGGAACTTTGTGGAAAGCTACCCGAAACGTTTGACCCAAGTTAAACAATTTAAAGGCAATGCTACCAAATACTAATTGAGTGTATTTAAACTTCTAACCCACTGGGAATGTGATGAAAGAAATAAAAGCTGAAATAAATCATTCTCTCTACTATTATTCTGACATTTCACATTCTTAAAATAAAGTGGTGATCCATTTTTACTAGGATTAAATGTCATGAATTGTGAAAAACTGAGTTTAAATGTATTTGGCTAAGGTGTATGTAAACTTCCGACTTCAACTGTATATTATTGTATTATGGTGACTAAGAGACATGGTGGTGGTAATGTCTCCAGAGTCCACAGAGCAGTCTGGAGGGAGGCACACGGGAGTCCCTGACAGCCGAGGCCGACATGGCCTCCATGTTCCAGCAGATCCTGGAGGAGCAGGGAGAGAGAGACCCCGAGTTCAACACTGAGGTCCTCCACAGCCGCCGGATGAGTCTGCTGGACAAGCCGGCGCGCTTCGGTGAGGACTACACCACATGTGTTGGACATACACGCCCACTAACATAAACGTATTCTATTTTATATATTAATGTATGTGCTCATTGATATTAGGACACAAAGTACATACACATACATACAATGTAGGCAAGAATCAAGCCTAAATGCCTTAGCTCTACTTAGGGTTGCAAAGGGAGAGTATTTTAATTTTAACAGATGATCTAGTGGCATTCTCGGATACTTCAGATTATCACAGGAGTCAGATTATCTCTGTCTCTCTGTGTGGGACCCAAATCTCATGGACAATAAAACATGAATACTATATATACATAGTTATAGTTATACAAGTTATTCAAGTTCAAATAACCAAAGTTACCGAAGATTGCCATAGATTACTTTGGGATTTACTTGATCAATTACCAGTAGCTTTGCAACTCTTGATGTGCTTGATTGAGCAAAGTGGAATAGTCCCAAAAGTGCAAACCCAACCAATCTGGCACTCAATATGGTATTCCAGTACTCCAATCCTATTTGGGACTACTCCAAGAATGCACTCTGGCAAGAATGCACTCTGCTCTAGAAAAATAGAATGACAAAACTGATCGCCCAAAAGGTACACATGTTATTGCAATTGATAAAACATATCTTGCTCTTTCCTACACGGACATGGATTCCGTAATAATAACTTCACTAGGCCCCCCCGTCTATGAACTCTCTATCCGGCCAGACGAGGTGCCGTACCCAGAGAACTGGATAATGCGGGCACGATCCTTCTCCAGGATGAGCCAGTCTTCGGGTAGCAGTGCCAACAATGGACACCTCCGCAGCAGCGGACAACTGTATGGCCTGGAGGACTCGGAGGAAGAGGAAGAGTACCAGCGTCAGTACCAGCGTCCACCGTCGCGCCGACGGAGCCACAGCCACTTCTCCTCACAGGAAAGTCTCAACCACGGGGCGCCGCCACAGGTAAAGGAAACACACACTAAGGGGCCCCACTCCGCCAGACGTATAGGACATTGGAAATGACACACCCACAAACAGCATGGAGGACATCTATAATGAATAACAAATTAATAGATAACCATCCATTGAGACCAACCGTCTTGCCAGGGTAAGTGTATGTAAAGCTGTGTTTACACAGGCAGACCAATTTTCCACTAAATGGTCTTTTGACCAATCAGATCAGGTCTTAAGCCAAAACTGGGCAAAAGATGAACTAACTAACTGTAAGTCGCTCTGGATAAGAGCGTCTGCTAAATGACTAGAATGTAGTTCATCAGTTTTATTAACAAATGTGTCTGGATCTTTCAGGTGAGCCGTAAGACGGACGTTCCTAATTCACAGGTGTTTTTTCATAACATTGGGTGACAACAACATTTTCATTAACCCAGACATTGCAGAGTTTTCTGATGACAGTAATGGGGAAGTAACAGAGATCAATATTATTGAACACTGTCAGTGTGAACTGGAGCGACATGACACAACTTCCCAAGAAAACTGAGCAGTAGAAACGCAAACAACAGAGGACCTTTTACTTAAAGATGCACTATGGAGAAACTGCTCCGCCATTTCCTGGTTGCTAAAATAATAATAGTTAGACTCATTTCAGTTTGTGACAAAACAAGCAAGTATAGTGTAGAGAATCATTGTACCATCTAAACCGCTGTGAAATATATTTTCCATAACCAAAAATGTGACGGACCATCTCGATTCGGTCTTATGTAGCAAAATTTGAAATGGAGTTTATACATTGGGTAAAGGTATCAACTTGGAGCTAGAAAATGGTACATCATACACTACAATTGAGGAACAATGGGAAAGTAATTCTGCTTTGAAAGTTGATAAACTTGTAATCTCACTTTTGAGAAAATGGCCCTTGAATGTTTTGGTACACCTACTGGAGAGCTCGTCTTTGTCTACACCCATTCAGCATCGTTCACACCCTCTTAAGCCTTAGCCCCACCCATCTCTTTAAGGATTCACATGTGAGGCCATGTACTAAACAACCAAAGATTTCAAGACTAAAGACTGGTTTATACTACGTCTATTGTATACTACGTCTAACTTGTCGTTGTCATTATGGAAAAAGTATAAACACAAAAATGACAGGCTGCATGACATCAGCAGCCTGGTGGTCTAAAATAGCATAACTAGTGTATTTTAACACCAAACAAATCATCCATTTAAAAATGTATTTAGTATCTGCAAACCAGGCAACTAAAGCCTTTGTTCGTTTCTAGCTTGTTAGTTAGCTAGCTAATGTTAAGTTAGCTGGCTAGCCAGTTAAAATAATGACCATATCATATAGCTGACTTTGGTGCAGGTCATGTTCTTCACATTACAGTCTCTGGTAACTGCATACTATATAAAATCAACGTTTATTTGTCACATGCACAGGATACAGAATGTGTAGTGAAATGGTTACTTGCATAGTGGAGTCTTTTGTTTAAACATGTAGCTAGCTAGCTAAACAATGAACCATAATCCCAACTCATAATGTTACTAGCCTGCATGAATCTGCAGGTAGCTAACCAACCAGGATCAATGTTAGCTAGCTAGCTAACATTAGGCTATAACTAGCAATGCAAATGCCTCTGAGATACAAATAATATTACTACACAGATCCTACAAGCTAACAGTACGCTTTAACTTGAAATGAAAATGTTGCTAGCTAGACTTTCTTACCCATATACATGGATGGACACTTCTCCCTCTCTGTCACGGATGCCATGGTTGCCCTTAGTTTGAAAAAATGTAATCTGAAGACAGGTGTTCTCTTTTTGACTCCGTCTGTATATTTGCAATCAAACGCCAGAATTTTCTCCATCTCCTTAGCTATCATACTCTAATTCCAACAGGCATTCCACTGACTTTTCAAAACACCTTTGCAGTTCTACTATGTGATATCTTTCAAGCTGCGTTAGAAAGGATTACCTACACATGTTCTTCTTCTTCTGTGGGTTTTATGGCAGACTACAACCCAAAAATATGTATTGCCGCCACCAACTGGATGAGTTGAAAAACCAAAACGAGGTAAAAAGAAAATCCATTCGTGATAGGGAAACTAACTTAATCCACCAAAATAAAAATAGTACATTGACAAAAACAAAACTCCCACTTCTTCCTTCTTTCAAATCTCCATATCTCCCTTCTCAGGCTCTAGGGCCTGAGAGGGTGGCTTGGCCTGTGACAATATTCCATTTAACTCCAATCCAAACTCATCTCTCGGCATGTCCAACCCATCCATTAACTCAGCCAATCATGGTTAGCAGGAAGGTTCCTGTCTTTGGCTAAACCAACTAGGCTCGTAATTTAACAATTGTATTTGTATTTACAGATGGCATACAAGTCTGTTATTAAGGCACATGAAAATTCATATGTTCCAGAAGGCATTTCTTCCCTTCAAAAAAGTTCAAATGCCTCTCCTGTGAAGTAGTGATGCACGACATACGCCTAGTTTCCTGAAACCAGTCACAAATATTGTATATCCAGCTGTTTGAAGCTGTTGTAAAAATAAAGAAAGTAAAGGACACAAAAAATAAACTTGAGAATGGGAAACATAGAAATAGCACACATAGAACAGATGTACCAATTCGTAGACTTGCTTTCAATGAGTGACAGATCTATAACACACATTTATATGTGAATTTGGTCAGGTCGCCCAAAAAGTTACATATTGCAGCTTTATTAATCAAAAGAGTTCCAGTCTGCCATGAAGTGTCCATCCATGTATATGGGTAAGAGTCTAACATTAGCTTCATGTACTGATATTGTTTGTATCTCATTTTGTTACAGAGTGTTTTGTATTGCTAGTTAAAGCCTACTGTTAGCTAGCTAGCTATTAGGTACAGGAACAATGGTGGACATCTTGAAGCAAGTGGGGACCGCAGACTGAGATAGGGAGAGATTTAATATGTTTGTAAACACTCCAGCCAGCTGGTCTGTGCATGCTGTTAGGGCGCGGTTAGTGATGCCATCTTGGCCGGCAGCCTTGCGAGGGTTAACACGCTTAAATGTCTTACTGATGTCGATCATGGCGAACGAGAGCTCACAATCCTCAGGAGCGGTCCGTGTCGGCGGCACTATGTCATCATCAAAGCGGGCGAAGAATGTGTTTAGCTTGGGAGCAAGACATCGTTGTCCGCGATGTGGCTGGTTTTTCCTTTATAATCCTTTATTGTCTGGAGTCCCTGCCGCATACGTCTCGTGTCTGAGCTGTTGAATTGTGACTCCACTTTGTCTCCGTAATTACGTTTTTGCTGAAGGGAGGTCGAGGGAGGACCTTGTAGCCATCTGGAATGTAGAGTAACAATAGTCGAGTGTTTTTGAATGGCAAGTACTGCAGTCGATGTGTTGATAGAACTTTGGTAGATTTTTCCTGCAAAGTTGCTTAGGAGCTAAACAAGAAAGAAGGTGGCCATGTCTATCGGCGGCCATCTAAACCTCTTTTTTGTTGTTATATACGTAGTGTATTTACCAGAAACAATGTGAATAACAACATGTTAGGATATAGGCCAAGCAAGTGTATTTTTACCTGGAGATTTACCTTATTTTAGGCTACTACTTCCACCACTTGTTTACTACACTAACTTAATCACTCAGTTTAGCACATGACCTCCCGTGAATATTTAAAGAGATGGAATTTAGGCTTATGAGTGTGTGAACGATGCTGAATAGGCACACTCAAAAAAGAGCTCTCGAGCATGTTCTTTGCGAGGCATTGGAAAACCTCCCTGGTCTTTGTGGATGAATCTGTGTATGAAATTCACTGCCCAACCGAGGGACCTAAATGTATAATTGTATGTGTGGTGTACAGAGATGAAAAAAAATCATGTTAAACACTATTATTGCACACAGAGTGAGTCCATGCAACTTATTATGTGACTTGTTAAGCATATTTTTACTCCTGAACTTATTTAGGCTTGCCGTAACAAAGGGGTTGAATACTTATTGACTCAAGACATTTCAGTTTTTCTATTTCTATTAATTTGTACAAATTTCAAAAGAACATAATTCCACTTTGACATTTTGGAGTATTGTGTGTAGGCCAGTGTCACAAAATCTCAATTTAATCCATTTGAAATTCAGGCTGTAACACAACAAAATGTGGAATAAGTCAAGGGGTGCGAATACTTTCTGAAGGCACTGTATGTTCTAGTATCATAGATTCAAGTTTACTTGTACTTGAGACAAACGTCTCTGTTCCTTTACAACTGGATTGGTACATTAAGCTCAAGCTCAGCATTGTTGGAATGACCCAAAACCCATGGCTGAAGCTTATGCTTTAATTTTACACAGTGCTGTTTTTTACACAACAAAACATACCATACAGTAACAATGTGTATTTTCTTGTCTTCCTTTGTCTCTCCTTTCCTCCTTTTCCTTGTCTCTCTGTGTGTGTGTGTGTGTCTCTCTCTGCTGTAGATAACTGAGCTTAACAGACGCATGTCGGTCATCGAGAAACTACTTAACCGTCTGGAACAGAAAGTGACATCCCCCTATGACCAGGTAAAGGGCTTACCCCTAGAGACTGTACTAAGACCAGAATGTTTGGGACAGTGCTCTCTACACCAGTTCTACCTTTTTCACTATTATTTGTATGCTCAAAAGCTCTTCTGTCTCCTAAATGTTATACCTGAAAGCAGGTTTTCACTCTAGCCTTCTGTTAATGAGAGAAAAGAGGCCATACACACTAAAATGTCATGATTAATGATTTGTCACGCAAGTCTGAGGTCATCTTTGTATCGACACTTCCGAGACCTCGTATCCAAGCCGTCAGGTGCCAGGGGAAAACCAGCAGACCTTTGAAAATGTGTCTTATGCTAGTGACAAATCGAATTTCCCCTCTGGTGATCAACAAAGTTTATAAAGTTCAATTCATAACAGTACACTATAAACAAGGCAGGCTTTGAGCTTGATTGCTCATTATTGTTTGCTTCCAAACCCAATCAGCTTGACATTTTAAAGAACATTTACATTTTTTAGCATGTGGGTTATTGTTTGAAGGTGTGCAGAGCTCATACACGTTGTGGTTGCTCCCATGTTTCATGTTTTGTTGTTTTTTGTTTAATTAAAAGCATGTCGAACTGCTCTGCATCTTTGGTCCTGTCTACCACTAGCAACCGTGACACTCCCATACAAATATAAGCCAAGAATTTTTTTTTAAAAAGTGTTGGCTGCTGGTTTCACAATTTTAGAATATTATTCATCCCTATAAACATATGTCAAGAATTGTATGTAAAATATTACATCTGCAGTAGGCCTATGTTTATTTAGTTATTACAATAGTCGTCTTTATCTATTCATCAAGCCTCTGATAAATTCAATTTTCCTTGACTAAAGAAAAGGCAGAAATATTTGCTGTGATTTACTTAAAAAACAGGGTTTTATTGTATTAATAAAGATGGTTCATACAGTAATTGTGTGTAGTCCATTTCTCTGTCAGACTGGATTACAGGTAATTGCTGTTGTGCCTCAGATTGCAGCCCAAATAAATGCTTCACAGAGTTCAAGTAAAAGACACATCTCAACATCAACTGTTTAGAGGAGACTGTGTAAATCAGGCTTTCATGGTCGAACTGCTGCAAAGAAACCACTACTAAAGGACACCATTAAGAAGAAGAGACTTGCTTGGGCCAAGAAACACAAGCAATGGACATTCGACCGGTGGAAATTTGTCCTTTGGTCTGGAGTCCAAATTTGAGATTCTTGGTTCCAACCTAAATCAAATTTAGATGGTTTAGGATGAGTCGGACTGCAGTGAAGGAAAAGCAGCCAACAAGTGCTCAGCATATGTGGGAACTCCTTCAAGGCTGATGGAAAAGCATTCCAGGTGAAGCTGGTTGAGAGAATGCCACGAGTGTCCAAAGCTGTCATCAAGTAAAAGTGGGGTTACTTTAAAGAATCTCAAATATAAAATATATGTTCTTTTTTGGTTACTACATGATTCCATATGTGTTATGTCATGGTTTGATGTCTTCACTTTTATTCTACAATGTAAAAAATAGTGCAAATAAAGAAAAACCCTTGACTGAGTAATATTCCAAACTTTTGGCCCCCAGTGTATTTCCTAAATATATATATTTTTTGCTGCCTCTTGGGCCCCCCACGGGCCTGGGCCCAGGGGCTTCAGCCCCAGTAGTCCCCGGCATTAATCCGTCCCTTTCCATAGATGCCACATATCAAGTTTTACGTGTTTTTCACAATTATCAAAAAGGCGGAAACTCCATCATGGATTTCATGCTTATGGGTCCCTGAGGCAAAATTATTCCTTGTGAGGAGAGGGACCTATGTACCTAATTTCTCGACTTTAGGTCAAACGGGGTGAGGGGCATGACCTTTCAAAGTTTGCATTTTCAATAGCTTGTTATAGCACTACCATCTGGCCAATCAGTGTAATATTGTAAATACCGGGTCTCTATGCCCAGACGCATCATTCCCCCTAGTTTCGTAAAAATCGGCCAGTGGTGTCTGAGGTATCGCGTGTGACAAACGTACTAACGGACGGAGACAGATCCTCTGTCCCCTAATCCCTTCGTTGTGGAAGAGGATTATAAAGGCTTTTTTTAAATGTTTTTTTATTTTTTTCATAACGTAATAAGCATTATGCCATTGTGTAATGAAATTAAACAAACAAAATAACCATATTTGTAAGTGATGACTGTCATTTCTCCCCTTTCTGTGTTTTCCTAGGGCCAATCCTGTACTTCTCCCCAGCCCCAGTGGGAGGAGGTGGACCTGGAGGAACTGCAGCTGAGGCAGAAGCTGGACCAGCTGACTGGCAACATCAGTGACAAGGGCCTGTCCTCGGAAGAGGATGAACCCAAAACGCCCCTGTCCCCCAAGGAGAGCCCAGGGAGGGGGAAGCGCCTTAGGGGGGACGTGAGCCCATCCGGGTCCCTCTCCAGACCCTCCTCCAGACTGGGCATCATGATCAGCTCACCCATCGATGAACTGCAGGAGCCCTCTGAAGTACAGGTAGAGAAATGCAAGGGTGACCGACTGGGTTTGACCTACGTCATCTGTGGGTCACAAGATTGTTAGCCCGTCGAGCTAAAGCCAAGGCAATAGCTCAGGGAGAAAACGCAAGTCTTTATGTCTCAAGCAAGGTAGTATTTCACAGAACCAGCTCCATTTCACCCCTATTACACACCTCCAATGCACTGAATCCTAACCTGAGATATCTGAGTCAATGGAAGATTTGTGTGAAAGTTTACTAAAAAGTGAATCACTAATACTCATACGCACAAACATGCGTACACACATATTGTAAACTAACATGCATATCACACCTTACAAGCAGAAATTCTACGTACAATTTTAAGGCAAGCAGCTGCAATAGGATTGAGAGTTTGCAGCTGTTTTTTTGTGTGACATTTAGTTAAGCTAAATCTAATTGTATGTTTAATCAACATATACTTTTTGTGCAGTGTAGGTTTTGCCTGAACTTTTATTTTCTCCACTTCACTGAAGTGCACGCTCAGCCATTATTCAAGTTGCTGAGCCTCCCTGTTAACATGTTCCTTCTCAAACACCTCGTCTCCAAGAGATTTACCAAGAATGTTTGTTTTACATTGTAATTATAGTGGGTGACCACTGCTGGAGGTGGCGCTGCTCCTTTTCCTGTTCAGTGGGAGAACACACTGGGTGGCCTGTGTCCAACCTCTGACCGGGAGAGGAAGTAGGCCATCTTGAAAAAGGGGACGTTTTGCTGAGCACATGGTGGTTGTTGGAAAAGGGTGTGTGTTTGAAAGTCAGGTGGGTGTTGTAGTGGTTAGTGTGAATTAGAAAATAAAAATTAGTTCATTTTTGAATAAGTGTATCTGTAGAGAAAACAGAATGCAAACGATGCTGACAGGCCACGGGCTCAACAAAATGTCCAATGAAACTGGGGAAGTAATGATTAATCCTGAACCAGAGCAGGAGACATGGTTTGAAACATTTAACTTGGGTGGTCAATTTGGCCGAGAGCAAGAAACAGATCCAACCCTGCTAAATGTTAAAAAAGGGGTGGTGTCTATCAACGGTGTTCCTGTAGAGGGTGCTGGTATTAACCCAGAAGATCACTACATTGCTAAAGATGACCTGTTGTATCAAGTGGTCAAAATTAACGATAGAAGGGTTAAACAGTTGTTAGTACCTCAGAGGTATAGACAGTATGTCAGGAAGTTAGCACATTACCATTTGTTTGTGGCACACCTGGGGTGGGAGAACTTACCAAAGAACCCGGCAGAGATTCTACTGATTAGGTATACAGAAGGATGTAGAGAGGTTCTGTAAATCTTGCCCAGAGTGTCAAAGGGCAGGACCTCGTCCGCATTATAGAGCGCCCTTGGAACCTATGCCCATAATCGATGTGTCGTTTCAGCGCATAGCCATGGACCTAGTGGGCCCTTTAAATAGACCTGCCCGGGGCCATGAAAATATACTAGTCATCATGGACTATGCAACACGGTATCCTGATGCCATTTCGTTGAGAACCGTGGGCTCCAAGAGTATCGCCAAGGAGCTGGTTAAAGTTTTTACAAGGGTAGGGAAACCAAAGGAAATCCCAACGGACCTAGGTACCCCATTCGTGAGCAGGCTAATGCATGACTTGTGTGCAATGTTGCATATCAAGCCCATACGAACCTCGGTTTACAACCTACAGACCGATGGTCTAGTTGAGGGATTTAATAAGACCCTTAAATCTATGCTGAAAAAGGTGGTTTGCAAAGATGGGAAAGATTGGGACTTGTTATTACCTTACCTGATGTTTGCTATCCGGAGGTCCCACAATCCTCCACATGGTTCTCCCCCTTTGAGCTTCTGTACGGAAGACAGCCCAGAGAGATTCTGGACATAGCAAAAGAGACCTGGGAAGAGGAAGGCTTTACAGGTAAGAATGTGGTGGAGCATGTGCTACAAATGCAGGATCACATTGAGAGGGTAGCCCCAATTGTCCGACAGCATATGGAGGAAGCACAGACTCGGCAACCACACTACCATAACAGGTCTGCAAGAACTATGTCTTTCCAACATGGAGACAGAGTACTGGTGCTCGTACCAACTCCAGAAAGTAAGCTTTTTACCCATTGGCAGGGACCCTATGAGGTAATAGAGCAAGTTGGTCCAGTAGACTACAGAGTTAGGCAGCCTGGAAGGCGAAAGCCCGAACAGATCTACCATGTAAATCTGTTAAAACCATGCACCGATAGAGAGGCCTTTGTAGCAATTCATAGGGAGAGGCCGGGCAAGCGTTGGTCTACACGAAAGGTCACTACACACAAAGCACAGTTTGTGGAAGCCATGCAAAAGAGGGTGAAAATGGATCCCACCTTAAGCGCCTCTCAGATCAGGGATGTAGAGGAACTTGTGGCCAATAACTCGGATGTGTTTTCCTCCACGCCAGGACGGACGCACGTCCTCCAGCACGAGATCGTTACTCCCCCGGGGGTAAAAGTGAAACTACGCCCATACCAAGTGCCTGAGGCTAAGCGGGCGGATGTTTTGCCGGAGTTAAACTCCATGAAGGAACTTGATGTTATCGAGGAGCCCTCAAGTCCATGGACAAGTCCTATTGTACTGGTTCCAAAACCGAACGGGGAGCTGAGGGTTTGTAATGACTTCCGCAAGTTGAACGATGTGTCCATGTTTGATGCATACCCAATGCCACGCGTGGATGAAATCATTGAGAAGCTAGGAAAAGCGACATATCTGACAACCCTTGATTTAACCAAAGGTTATTGGCAGATCCCGCTATCGCCAGGAAGCAAAGACAAAACAGCCTTTGTCACTCCTTGGAGCCTGTACCAGTACAAGGTAATGCCATTTGGGCTGCATGGTGCTCCGGTCTCAATTCAGCACCTAATGGACAAAATCCTTCGGCCACATGTCAGAAACATGGGAGGAACACATGGAAAGAGTAGCGGCTGTCTTACAAAGCCTTAGGGAAGCTTCATTAACTGCTAACCCTGAGAAGTGCCATGTTGGCTTAACGGAAGCAAGGTACCTGGGCTACGTTGTAGGAGGGGGGCAGTTGAAGCCTCAGTCTAGCCAGGTAGACGCCATCGACAATTGACCACGCCCAACGAACAAAAAGCAGGTGCGGACATTACTTGGGTTGGTGGGCTACTATAGGAGGTTCGTTACTGACTTCTCCACAGTGGCAGCCCCGCTTACTGACTTATTCAAAAAGGCTTATTCAGCCCTACAAATTCAAGGTGGAATATCGACGTGGTGCAATGAATGCAAATGCGGATGAGCTCGAGGTGCATTGTGGATCAGAGTTCCGCTCAAAGCAGTTGTTGGGGTAGGAAGGTCGCTCAAACCAGCGGGTTTAAGCTGAGGTGGGGGATATGTGACAGATACGATTGTTGCAAAAGTACAGTACTGGTAGAGTTGGCTACTAAGTGCTACAACTTGTAAATAGTTGGTGGTTTGGAATGTTTGTTTTATATTGTAATTATAATGGGTGACCACTGCTGGAGGTGGCGCTGCTCCTTTTCCTGTTCAGTGGGAGAACACACTGGGTGGGGGTGTCCGACCTCTGACCGGGAGAGGAAGTAGGCCAACTTGAAAAAGGGGATGTTTTGCCGAGCACATGGTGGTGATGGAAAAGGTTGTGTGTTTAAAAGTCTGGCAGGTGTTGTAGTGGTTAGTGTGAATTAGAAAAGGAAGATAAGTTAATTGTTGAATAAGTGTATCTGTAGAGAAAACAGAATGCAAACGAAGCTGACAGGCCACAGGCTCAGCGATGAAAATAAAGTTAACAAAATACTAGTGGACGTTTGAGTTCTTGAACGCACCCTCGACCATCTTTTTACAGTGGTCACTGCTCCAAATTCAAAACTGTTTCAATACAGATTTCAATCATGTTCTCTTGAAACCCCCAAAAAAGTAGTCGGTTTTCTAACATGTTCTCTTGAAACAAGCGAAAGTAGTGGGTATTTTGACAAAAACAAAAAAGGAAACTCGTTATTATCACCTGTCCATAAAGGATATTATAGCTTGATAAGGTGTTTATTCAAACAACATGTCATTTTAACACCTAATGTCACAAAACACCAAGTTAAAACCAATGTTTTAGAGCAGATATTTGTGAGCACACACAATGTATCTATTCATTAAGTTGTAAAGACAAACATTAGTGAAGCCATCTAATGGAAAGCACGAACCATGCAACACCTGAAGTTAAAACCATTCAATGTTTTAGGGCAGATATTTGTAAGCACCTAAGCCATCTATTCATTCAAGATGTGAAACCAGAATGGTGGACATTTTGTGCTCAGATATTGAAGATTATCATTACTGAACTTCCAAACCATTTGTTACCTTATAAACAGAACTGAAGTTCAAAGGTCAGGCGTTACTCTAATAGAGCTCTTTCTTTCCCATCAGCCCCTGTTTTTAGCACAACCTTCTTCTTTTTTTTAAACGTGTCGTCTGGGTTAGCAACTTAATGAAAAGGACATACAGTACATCTAGCCAAAATTATTATGACTCTCTTAAACCTCAAAAGCACAAGACGTACTGTACGTGTGACACTGTGCTGGGTAAATACATTTTTTTCAGGATGAATGAAGAATTATTTCGCTTTCATATTTCTTTAAGATATCATTTTTTTGTGCGCCGAATACAACCGGTGTAGACCTTACAGTGAAATGCTTACTTACAAGCCCTTAACCAACAATGCAGTTCAAGAAAGTGTAAACAAATATATAATAATAAGTAACACAAAAAGTAACACAATAAAATAACAATAACGAGGCTATATATAGGGGGTACCAGTACCTAGTCATTGTGCAGGGGTACAAGGTAGTTGAGGTAATATGTACATACAGTGGGGAGAACAAGTATTTGATACACTGCCGATTTTGCAGGTTTTCCTACTTACAAAGCATGTAGAGGTCTGTCATTTTTATCATAGGTACTCTTCAACTGTGAGTGACGGAATCTAAAAAAATCCAGAAAATCACATTCACATGTTGGAGTGTCAGTGTAGTATGTCTGAGTGTGTGAGTAGAGTCCAGTGAGTGACTATTGACTATGCATAGATAATAGACAGCAGGTAGCAGCAGTGTAAAAACAAGTGGGGGGGGGGGTGTCAATGTAAATAGTCCGGGTGGCCATTTGATTAATTGTTCAGCAGTCTGATGGCTTGGGGGTAGAAGCTGTTAAGAAGCCTTTTGGTCCTAGACTTGGCACTCCAGTACCCCTTGCCGTGCGGTAGCAGAGACAACAGTATGACTTGGGTGACTGTAGTCTTTGACAATTTTTAGGGCTTTCCTCTGACACGGCCTAGTATATAGGTCCTGGATGGCAGGAAGCTTGGCCTGATATACTGGGCCGTACGCACTACCCTTTGTAGCGCCTTACCGTTGGATGCCGAGCAGTTGCCATACCAGGCAGTGATGCAACCGGTCAGGATGATCTCGATGGTGCAGCTGCAGAACGTTTTGAGGATCTGGGGACCCATGACGAATATTTTCAGTCTCCTAAGGGGGAAAAGGTGTTGCCATGCCCTTTTCACAACTGTCTTGGTGTGTTTGAACCATGATAGTTTGTTGGTGATGTGGACACCAAGGAACTTGAAACTCTCAACCCGCTCCACTACAGCCCCGTCAATGTTAATGGGGGCCTGTTCGGCCCGCCTTTTCCTGTAGTCCACGGTGTTGGAGTCGTGTTTGGCCACGCAGTCGTGGGTGAACAAGGAGTACAGGAGGGGATTGAGCACGCAGTGTTGAGGATCAGTGCAGTGTGGCAGATGTGTTGTTGCCTACCCTTACCACCTGGGGGCGGCACGTCAGGATGTCCAGGATCCAGTTGCTGAGGGCGGTGTTTAGTCCCAGGGTCCTTAGCTTAGTGATGAGCTTTCAGGGCACTATGGTGTTGAAGGCTGAGCTGTAGTCAATGAACAGAATTCTCACGTAGGTGTTCCTTTTGTCCAGGTGGGAAAGGGCAGTGTTGAGTGCAATAGAGATTGCATCATCTGTGGATCTGGTGGGGCGGTATGAAAATTGAGTGGGTCTAGGGTTTCTGGCATAATGGTGTTGATGTGAGCCATGACCAGTCTTTCAAAGCACTTCATGGCTACAGACGTGAGTGCTTTGGGTCGGCAGTCATTTAGGGAGGTTACCTTAGTGTGCTTGGGCACAAGGACTATGGTGGTCTGCTTGAAACATGTAGTTATTTCAGACTCAGTCAGGGAGAGGATATAAATGTCAGTGAAGACACTTGCTAGTTGGTCCACGTAAGCTTTGAGTACACATCTTGGTAATCCGTATGCCCTGCGGCTTTGTGAATGTTGACCTTTTTAAAGGTCATGCTAAAATCGGCTACCAAGAGCGTTATCACAGAGTCGTCTGGAACAGCTGGTGCTCTCATGCTTCAGTTTTGTTTGCCTCGAAGCGAGCATAAAAGGCATTTAGCTCGTCTGGTAGGCTCGCGTCACTGGGCAGCTCATGGCTGCGTTTCCCTTTGTAGTCCGTAATAGTTTTCAAGCCCTGCCACATCCGACGAGCGTCCGAGCCGGTTTAGTAGGACTCAATCTTAATCCTGTATTGACGCTTTGCCTGTTTGATGGTTCATCTGAGGGCGTATCAGGATTTCTTCGGATTAGTGTCCCGCTCTTTGAAAGTGGCAGCTCTAGCCTTTAGCTCGATACGGATGTTGCCTGTAATCCATGGATTCTGGGTGGGGACTACATCGTCGATGCCTTTATTGATGAAGCCAATGACTGAGGTGGTGTACTCCTCAATGCTATTGGATGAATCCCGGAACATATTCCAGTCTGTACTTTGTAAGGGCTGATACATGCTTAGCTAATTAATATGTTAATCTACAACAAGAGTTATTAACTGAATGTATTGTGTGATCATAGATCTTTAGAACTGCTGTAGGTTTGGGGGTGGGGGAGCTATGTGGAGGGAATGTGCTAGCTTGGGGGTTTCACGATAGAACAGTATTTTGTTGTAACATGAAACTAGAACGTCTACTGAGAGGACAACTGCTTCCGCCAACTGGATTGCGTCACGAGGCTGGGACCAGCCTGCACGCCAACGATAGGCTGAGTAAGTTTAAACCACACTCAGCCTCTACTCTGACAGGCCAGCAAGGAGCGGGAACTATTCTGTCGGGAGTATTTAAGGAAGAACAAAGGATAGGGCTGGCTTCTCTAGGCTCTCTTCTCTAGCGCTGCTGGCTGTTTGCGCTGCTCTTGCGCTCTCTCTCTCTCTCTCTCTCTCTCTCTCTCTCTCTCTCTCTCTCTCTCTCTCTCTCTCTCTGTTTGCCCTGCGTGGTGTCACAGTGAGCCTGTATATACGAACTTCATACTTACCATTTAAGGGTTTGCTAGAATAAAATGCATAGATGATTTAAACTGTGTAGTAATCCTTTCGTTCCAATACCAGATTTGAATTGACGCAACCTTAACAACTTGCAAAACAGTCCTGTAGCGTAGCATCCGCGTCATCTGACCACTTCCGCATAGAGCGAGTCACTGGTACTTCCTGCTTTAGTTTTTGCTTGTAAGCAGGAATCAGGAGGATAGAATTCTGTTCATATTTGCCAAATGGGGGGGCGAGAGTAAACACTGTGTGTGGAGTAAAGGTGGTCTAGAGTTTTTTTTCCTTCTGGTTGCACATGTGACATGCTGGTGGAAATTAGGTAAAACTGAAGTTTGCCTGTATTTAAGGCCCTGGCCACTAGGAACGCCGCCATAAACAAACATTTTCTTGTTTGTTTATGGCAATATACAGCTGGTTGAGTGCGGTCATAGTGCCAGCATCAGTCTTTGGTGGTAAATAGATGGCTACGAATAATATAGATGAGAACTCTCTTGGTAGATAGTGTGGTCTATAGCTTATCATAAGGTACTCTACCTCAGGCGAGCAATACCTCAAGACTTCTTTAATATTAGACATCCCGCACCAGATGTTATTGACAAATAGACCCCCCCCACCCCGCCCCTCGTCTTACCAGATGTAGCTCTATATTATCCATGCCGTCATTCAGCCTTGATCTTAAATCATCCATTTTATTTTCCAATGATTGCAGGTTGGCCAATAGAACTGATGGTAGTGGGGGTTTACTCAACACCAAAAAACGAACAAAATAACATAGTTGACTAAGGCTGTAAAATGGCAGCCTTCCCCTCCGGCGCCATTTTCTCCCAATGGCTCAGACACGAGACGTATGTGGCAGGGACTCCAAACAATCATGAATTAAAAAGGGAAAGCCAGCCACGTCGCGGACACAGACGCCTCTCTCCCGGACAAGCTAAACACATTCTTTGCCCGCTAGGAAAACGGCAACAAACCCCCTCCAAGGACTGTGTGCGACGGATCTCTGTTGCCGACGTGAGAAAGACATTTAAGCGTTAACCCTCTCAAGTCTACTCTTCTCTTTTCTCCCTCACTCACCTGCCCATCTCCTCATTTGAATTCCATGCTGTCACTGTCAATTGTCCACTCAAGATTAACATTGTTGTTATCTATTGCCCACCAGGTGCCCTTAGAGAGTTCCTCAATGAGCTTGATGCCTTGATAAGCTCATTTGCTGATTATGGCACACCTCTCTTTGTACAGTACTTGGCGACTTAAATCTCCCGACGTCTACCTTCGCTTCATTACTTTCCAACTCTTTCTTTCCCCTCCTTGCCTCTTTTGACCTCACACCTTTCCCAGTCCCCTCCCACTCACGGCAGGCAATACGCTTTACCTAAATTCGAGCCTCTGTTCACTATTTTGTTTCCTTTTCTGTCTCCTCCAACCCTAGCCCCTACCCAAATGGTCTTGCACCATCTCAATCTTCGCTGTCTCTCTCCCACTACTCTCTCCTCTTCTATCCTGTCATCTATCCATTATGCTAAATCCTCCCTCCTGTCTCCTGATCCTGCCTCTTCGACCCTCCTGTCCTCCCTTTCCTCATCCTATGACTGGCACTGTCCCCTTTCCTCCCGGCCGGGTCGGCCCTCCCCTCCTGCTCTGTGGCCGAGTGATCATTGCGAGCTTACAGAACAGGGCTGCGGGCAGCTGAGCATAAATGGAGGAAAACGAAACTTCTGGAGGACCTATCATCCTTTTCCTCCCTCCTCTCTACCTTGTCTTCCTCTGTAGCGGAGTATCTGATGCTAAAGCTACTTTCTAACACTCTAAATGTCAAGCTTCTGCCTCGAACCCTAGGAAACTAATTTCCACCTCCTCCCTTTCTGCGGATGACTTTGTCAACCACTCGTCAAAGAAGGTTGACGAAAGCCGCTCCTCATTCACTCAGCCTATTTTTTTTATTTATTTAACCTTTATTTAACTAGGCAAGTCAGTTAAGAACAAATTCTTATTTACAATGACAGCCTTCCCCGGCCAAACTCGGACGACGCTGGGCCAATTGTGCGCTGCCCTATGGGATCACGGCCGGTTCCCATCCTCAAGAAACCAACACAGCGTGCTTTCTCTAACCAACTCTCTTGCTATCTCTCTCAGAACTACTGTATCTCTTCTCGATCCTAACCAGTCAGGCTTCAAGACGGGTCACTCAACCGAGACTGCTGTTCTCTGTGTCACAGAGGCCCACAGAGGCCCACAGAGGCCCACAGTTGACTGTCTATCTCTGTTCTCATCCTCCTAGATCTATCCACTGCCTTGACACCATGCCCATTCTAACGTTCAATCAAACAGTAACTGGTCCGGAAGCTAATTCTGTGCAATTCTATCCATTTTGCCATGGGGTTTTGTACTGTGTATTGACATACAGTGGGGAGAACAAGTATTTGATACACTTCCGATTTTGCAGGTTTTCCCACTTACAAAGCATGTAGAAGTCTGTAATTTTTATCATAGGTACTCTTCAACTGTGAGTGACGGAATCTAAAACAAAAATCCAGAAAATCACATTGTATGATTTTTAAGTAATTAATTTGCATTTTATTGCATGACATAAGTATTTGATACATCAGAAAAGCAGAACTTAATATTTGGTACAGAAACCTTTGTTTGCAATTACAGAGATCATATGTTTCCTGTAGTTCTTTACCAGGTTTGCACACACTGCAGCAGGGATTTTGGCCCACTCCTCCATACAGACCTTCTCCAGATCCTTCAGGTTTCGGGGCTGTCGCTGGGCAATACTGACTTTCAGCTCCCTCCGAAGATTTTCTATTGGGTTCAGGTCTGGAGACTGGCTAGGCCACTCCAGGACCTTGAGATGCTTCTTACGGAGCCACTCCTTAGTTGCCCTGGCTGTGTGTTTCGGGTAGTTGTCATGCTGGAAGACCCAGCCCGACCCATCTTCAATGCTCTTACTGAGGGAAGGAGGTTGTTGGCCAAGATCTGGCCCCATCCATCCTCCCCTCAATACGGTGCAGTCGTCCTGTCCCCTTTGCAGAAAAGCATCCCCAAAGAATGATGTTACCACCTCCATGCTTCAAGGTTGGGATGGTGTTCTTGGGGTTGTACTCATCCTTCTTCTTCCTCCAAACACGACGAGTGGAGTTTAGACCAAAAAGCTATATTTTTGTCTCATCAGACCACATGACCTTTTCCCATTCCTCCACTGGATCATCCAGATGGTCATTGGCAAACTTCAGACGGGCCTGGACATGCGCTGGCTTGAGCAGGGGGACCTTGAGTGCGCTGCAGGATTTTAATCCATGACGGCGTAGTGTGTTACTAATGGTTTTCTTTGAGACTGTGGTCCCAGCTCTCTTCAGGTCATTGACCAGGTCCTGCTGTGTAGTTCTGGGCTGATCCCTCACCTTCCTCATGATCATTGATGCCCCACGAGGTGAGATCTTGCATGGTGCCCCAGACTGAGGGAGATTGACCGTCATTTTTAACTTCTTCCATTTTCTAATAATTGCGCCAACAGTTGTTGCCTTCTCACCAAGCTGCTTGCCTATTGTCCTGTAGCCCATCCCAGCCTTGTGCAGGTCTACAATTTTATCCCTGATGTCCTTACACAGCTCTCTGGTCTTGGCCATTGTGGAGAGGTTGGAGTCTGTTTGATTGAGTGTGTGGACAGGTGTCTTTTATACAGGTAACGAGTTCAAACAGGTGCAGTTAATACAGGTAATGAGTGGAGAACAGGAGGGCTTCTTAAGGAAAAACTAACAGGTCTGTGAGAGCCGGAATTCTTACTGGTTGGTAGGTGATCAAATACTTATGTCATGCAATAAAATGCAAATTAATTATTATAAAAATCATACAATGTGATTTTCTGGATTTTTGTTTTAGATTCCGTCTCTCACAGTTGAAGTGTACCTATGATAAAAATTACAGACCTCTACATGCTTTGTAAGTAGGAAAACCTGCAAAATCGGCAGTGTATCAAATACTTGTTCTCCCCACTGTATCTCATTCTATTAGTTCTACTACTGTTGCATTTTAGTTACACTGTTTATACACACCGCATATTTATTTATATTGATATCTACTGCTGTACATATCATTCTTAGCATATCTTGTGTAAATTCATCCAGTGTATATAAGCATGGATTGCATTTAGTTACTGTTACAGTGCTATTTGGGTTGTTAATTGGATTCGTTCCGACATTTCGTGATTTGTTGTCTTTTTTTTTTGTAATTATTATTTGCATTGTTAGGCGCTAGTAACATAACCATTTTGCTGCTATAGCATTTGCTAACTGTGTACGCGACCAATAAATGTAGATGTAGAGAGCAGTAAAAGGCAGTCAACCAACTTTATATGTAAAATTGTATGAGACCTGAGAAGAAAAAGGTGCAACTCTCACTCTCAATTAAAAACATGATACTTTATATATACAACTTGGGTTGCACATTTTGGGGAATATTCAGAGGTGGAAACTTTCCATGGGAATTAACGGGAATATATGAGAATTAACAGAAATATATGGGAATTAATATTAATACCATTTAAATGTAGATGTTTTTTGCATTGGCTATATTAACCATATCATATGGAGACAGAAACATAAACCTTTTACCTTATCATAAGGGCCTTCAAGGAGAGGGACAAGGACAAATTGAAATGCGTCCAGAGGGAGCTGAAGATGCGGATTGCTGAGGGGAAGAGAGGGTATAAGGAGAAGATGGAGGACAAGCTGAGGCAGAGCCAGGTGAGAGAGGTGTGGAAGGGTATGAGAAATATCACTGGCTTCAAAAAGTCAAACAGTGGGCAGACGGAGGGGACCCAGGACAGAGCCAATGAGCTGAACCAATTTTTTTACTGGTTCGATACTGGCCCTGTCCACCTCCCCTCCAGTTCCCCAGGCCACACACCCTCACGGCTGTCCCACCCCCACTCTGCTCACAACACCTCTGTTGAGACAATCAGCGACCCCACCTCCGCCCCTGCTCCCTCTGGACTGATCCTCAACACCCCCCTTCCCCCCACCTCCCCACCTGGGCTGGCTTTCACCACCAACCAAGTGAAGAGAGAGCTGGAGAGACTACATCAGTGGAAAGCGGCGGGCCCTGATGGCATCAGCCCAAGGGTGCTTAGGGTCTGTGCTGACCAACTGTGTGGAATACTCCAGCGACGCTTCAACCTTAGCCTGAGCCTAGAAAGGGTCCCTGTACTGTGGAAAACATCCTGCCTCGTCCCAGTGCCCAAGAAGGCGCACCCCACGGTCTTGAATGACTTCAGACCTGTAACATCCCACATCATGAAGACCCTGGAAAGGTTAGTCCTTGCTCACCTCAGACCCCTGGTGTGTACATCACTGGACCCCCTGCAGTTCGCATATCAGCGCAACATCGGGGTGGATGATGCAATCATCTACCTTCTGCAGAGGGCCTACTCTCACCTGGACAACGCATGTTGCAGTGTGAGGGTTATGTTTTTTAACTTCTCCAGTGCCTTCAACACCATTCAGCCCCTGCTACTGGGTGAGAAGATGAAGAGGATGAAAGTGGAAGCACCCTTAGTCTCCTGGGTCACGGACTACCTGACCGGTAGGCCACAATTTGTGCGACTACAGAGCTGTGTGTCAGAATGGGCAGTGAGCAACACAGGGGCCCCCCAGGGAATGGTCCTGTCCCCCTTTCTGTTCACCCTCTACACCTCAGACTTCAGATATAACTCAAACATGCCACCTACAGAAGTTCTCTGATGACTCCGCAATTGTAGGGTGCATTAGGGGTGGGCAGGAGGAGGAGTACAGGAGTGCAATCAATGAATTTGTGTTGTGGTGTGAGCAGAACCACCTTCAGCTCAACATAAGCAAAACAAAGGAGATGGTGGTGGACTTCAGGAGAATGTGGAAATGGTTAGGTCATACAAGTTCCTGGGCTCTGTACAAAAAGGGCCAGAACCGACTCTACTTTCTGAGGAGGCTCAGGTCCTTCAACGTGTGCAGTAAACTACTGCATACCTTCTACCAGTCTTTGGTGGCCAGTGCCATATTTTTTGCAGTTTTGTGCTGGGGCGCCAACATAAAAGCCAGTGATGCTTCTCGGGTAAGAAAGCTGATCAGGAAGGCTAGCTCTGTTCTGGGGATTAGCCTTGACACTCTAGAGGAGGTGGCGGAGAGACGGATCCTGGCCAAACTGCTGGCCATCATGGACAACGTCACCCAGCCTCTGCATGCCATGGTTATGACGCAGAGGAGCACCTTCAGTCACAGACTGATCCACCACTGTGTGCCAGAGAGCGCTACAGGAGGTCCTTCCTGCCGGCGGCTATTATACTATTTAATACCTCACCAGGGTGCCGTCAACATAGACCTGGAACTGTTGGAGTGTTAGGACCTAGTTTAACAAATATGCATCGATCCGTGAGTAACTCTGGTCTGTAATCACTCATTCACTCAGGACTTATTTATTCAGTAAGGTCTGTATATACATATTCATGTACAGTTGTTATCATATCATGTGCAATATTGTAAGTCATTCTTGGACTTAACTTACGTAGTCATTCACTCAGGAATGCATATTAGTGTCCTGTCAGTTGTATCTTTTTTTCATTGCTTTTAGTATATTGAATGTGCAATACTTGCATTTATCTGTAATTAAACCCTGCGCACTAAGGACTGTATTTTAAGGGAATTACTATTATTACCCCAATTATATCATACACACATTTAGCTATTTAAGTATCTCTTCCTGTCATTTACCTGTACAGTTAGTTTAACCATGCAAAATATTCACTTACCTGTTCATTTAACCTGTATATTAAGTAAACTATTATTACCCTCACATATCATACACACTTTTAGCTATTTAAGTATTTCTCTGCCATCGACCTGTATAGTATAGTTAACCATGAACCATAGACCAATGTATAGTGTACATATTCAGGCATTCACCCATACTATCTTAATGTCTTTTTATAGCTTTTTTGCACACCAGACTTCTTGTATTTTGATACTTTTTCATACTACTGCTCTATGTATCATGTATCGTGTATCTGTCTTTTGTGTATTTCCGTTCTGGCATTTTGCACCTGCCCTGTGTTTGTTTCGTAGCTGCTTGACAAAGACATTAAGATAGATAGGTACTTTATTGATCTATCTAATTGCAAATGATTAAATCCTTCCAATAGAAAAAAAAAAAAATGTTTAGTTACGAATTGAACTTTAATGAAATGAGTTGACTCTTCACATGGGATGATTTTCACTGAACAACAAAAGAAAGGGAATATTGAATGATCCCCAATGATTCATCGCATCTCCCAAAAACATTTGCAACATCTGTAAAATGATAGTCTAGAAACTAAAGCTTTGGTTGTCTTCCTCTCAGGCTTCCATGTCTTCTCACTGGACCTCCTCAATGTCCACCTCTTGAACAATAGACTGAGTTCTCATCATCACTGTCACTTTCCAACCTTGTTGAGGATGGCTCATTGTCATGCTCGAAAAGCCTAAAATTTGCCCGGATGGCCACCAATTTTTCAACCCTTGTATTGGTCAGCCTGTTGCGTGCTTTGTTGTGTGTGTTCCCAAACAAGGCCAAGTTGCGCTCGGAGGCGGCTGATGTTGATGGGATTTGGTGGATGATGGAGGCAACAGGGGAAAGAGAACTTTATGCACTAGGTCAGATGATTCTGCATCTTTGTTGCATTCTTCACATATGATTTGGCACAGTATTTGCACATGTACACAGCTTTTTCTTCTACATCAGCTGCAGGGAAATGTCTCCACACATCAGATAGTGCCTTTGGCATTTTCCTGTAAAGATTAGAAAAAAAAAAGAAAAAAAAAATTCCATGTACATATAAATAGTTTTGCAGTTAGATTAAACAACTATTTTGTAAGATATTTTTTTTTAAATGAAACATGTATGGAAACAGGTGAATTAACACTCCTCAGTTAGCAGGCTCAAGCAAGCTAAAACCTACATGGTAGCAAAAACTAACTAGCAGAAATTGTTAACAAGTTAGAAATTATTTAAACACACTTTTCTGTAGGCTACTATTTACTAGTTAACAAAAAATCATGTATGTCATATAAAATATATTCACCCCACCCAGTATTGTAATAAAAACTTAACAGAAAGCATGTAGTCCTTGGCTCAGACAGTGTAGTAGTGTGGGCTCAATAGCATCTCAATAGTGTGCAAGATTTTGAGAATCAGCTGTACATGTGATGGAAGAGTGCACTGCACATGTGATGGAAGAATACACTGCGCATGCAGAGGGTTGCAATTCCATTGAATTGGGAATCATTTAACCAAAATATGCCACAAGACCTAGAATTGCCTTATGTGTATCCCACAAAAAAGGTTCACTGTTATAAGCTAACTTTTTTGAGGAATTTAAGCAGAATTCCCCAAATTCCAGGTCTTAACTTCCCATGGAAATTTACAGGAAAGTTTCCAACCTTTTGCAACCCTATATACAACTATTAAAAACATTAAGTTTTGGCAGTCAATAACCTATAGATGTGCAGATGTGTCAGAACATGTTGCCTAGATTCAGAATGGATAGTCACTGGCAGAATTGTGTACATAATGCATGTTAGAAGATAGCAACTATGGACAACTAATTCCAGTACAATCAGGTAGGGAACATAATAAGGCCTTCGTGTTAAAGTGGATTTTAGGGTAGCCTAAGGTAATTAATTAATGTCCCAATCTTTCTCTGTAGGCCTATTTTTCAACAGGACATTCCAAGAGCCTCCGTGAGGACAGTTCTCTGACCCGCTACCGTCCCACCACCACCACAGAGCTGTTTGAGCTGGAAGGCATGGTGGCGATGGCCGCTGCCACAGTACAGAGCACAGTGAGCGAGGTAGGGCTCAATTTACAGTGAGGTCCAAAAGTATTTGAACAGTGACACGTTTTCTGTTGTTTGGCTCTGTACTCCAACACTTTGGATTTTAAATTATACAATGACTACAAGGTTAAAGTGCAGACTGTCATCTATATCAGTTGAACCATTTAGAAATTAGAGCACTATTACTTACCATGAATTTATTTTGGGCACAAAATAATCTGAAACAAAACCAAAAGACTGCAAATGCCTCAAACAAGTTTGTATAGTTAGATGCTTGATGTAGGAATATGGGACCAAATACTACAATTTTGACTGCTAACCTGTTCAACTCTGACACCCTCTGGTGAAATTTTCTAAACACATAATATTATATAGTACCCTCAAAGTACATTTTGGTTTCAAAACTACTAGTCATTCAAACACATGCTTAGTACTGTTAGAAAGGTAAGAACGGTGGGATTCTGATGAAGGTGTCAGAAATAATGTGAATATTTCAGAGCTGGCGGTGTCCCCCAATTGTCAAACGTTGGGGAATAAGAGATGTGAAAGTCTAGGTTTGGCAAAAAATACAGCGCATTCGGAAAGTATTCAGACCCTTTTTCCACATTTTGTGGCGGTGTGGCTTCCGTCTGTCCACTCTACCATAAAGGCCTGATTGGTGGAGTGCTACAGAGATGGTTGTTGTCCTGGAAGGTTCTCTCATCTCCATAGACAATTCCTGGAGCTCTGTCATAGTGACCATCAGGTTCTTGGTACACCTCCCTGACTAAGGCCCTTCTACCTCGATTGCTCAGTTTGGCCGGGCGGCCAGCTCTAGGAAAAGAGTCTTGGTGGTTCCAAACTTTGTCCATTTAAGAATGATGGAGGCCACTGTGTTCTTGGGGACCTTCAATGCTGCAGACATGTTTTGGTACCCTTCCCCAGAACCTCGACACAATCCTGTCTCGGACCTCTACGGACAATTCCTCTGACCTCATGGCTTGGTTTTTGCTCTGACGTACACTGTCAACTTTGGGACATTATATAGAAAGGTGTGTGCCTTTCCAAATCATGTCTAATCAATTGAATTTACCACAGGTGGACTCCAATCAAGTTGTAGAAACAAATGATAATGAATGGAAACAGGATGAACCTGATCTCAATTTTGAGTGTCATAGCAAAGGGTCTGAATACTTAATAAAAATAAAAACCTGTTTCACTTTGTCATTATGGGGTATTGTGTGTAGATTGATGAGGAATTGTTTTATTTAATCCATTTTAGAATAAGGCTGTAATGTAACAACATTTGGAATGTCATTTTTTATTTAACTAGGCAAGCCAGTTAAGAACAAATTCTTATTTACAATTACGGCCTACCTACAGGGTCAGCGCCTGGAGCAAATTAGGGTAAAGTGCCTTGCTCAAGGACAAATCAACAGGTTTTTCCACCTTGTCGGCTCGGGGATTCGAACCAGCGACCTTTCGGTTACTGGCCCAGCATTCTAACCGCATGTCTACCTAATTATTTATGTAAATACAGTCATGTGAAAAAGTAAGTACACCCCCTGTCGTTTTTACATATTTGGACAGATGGATATGTAATCTTCACTACAACACTATTGACAGATAAAGGTTACCCAATTTAACAAAAAAAAAACAAAAAAAAATTATATATATATATGTTATGCAATTAAAATAAACAAAAATGTATTTTCCTTATCGGGGAAAAAGTTAGGACACCCCTACCCTTTACCATCACATAAAATGGCTAAAATTTGAATTAGGTACCAAAACAATTGCAAATGATTAGAAAACAGGAGAAACCTAGGAGGCACATAAATATAATCTGTTCCTGGACTGAAGAAGCACTTTCAATGGAGATTCTTTAATGAGCTACCTTTTTAGTCCAACAGCAGGCTTAATCTGTGTCCAGGAGACACATGCCCATTGAGTTATTTTCCTTCTCCCCTGAAGGTGACAGACATCGAGAACAAGATTGCTGCCCTGAGTGCTGCTGGAATGTTTGTGGATATGACCAGGAAAAAGGTAAAGTGGGCGGAGCCTGGGACCTTACAAAATCAGATTTGAGTATCTCTATACTTACCCCTGATTTTGACGGAAACAGGATCCCTCGTGTAGATTGTGTAATACTATGAAAAACAAAAACTGGTGGTGTGTGTATTTTTCTTAGTGACATTTTCACTCATATAGCCTCATTACATAGCACTCTCCAAGAGATTAAACAAGCTTTTTTGTCTTTAAATGTCTTTAATTTGAATCAGACTACTGCAGAGTCTGATGTGCGTCCAGTGTCCTCCTATAGCAATTATATGTGTTATTTTCTCTTGTTTCTTTTAGTCAGCAATCCCTCCCCAAAGAAGGAGAAGTGCCTACGACCTTCCCACAAGTAAGAATCTGCGGGGGGTCTCGTAACCCTAAAGTCTTAACCTTGTTTCACTTAGAACATATTAGTATTGAGAAACACTTCAGAGCTAATTCCTGAGTGTACCAATTGGCCAAGAAACTTTGGAACACTTCCCCTAAGAGTGTGTTTTAAGAGTAAAGACATCATGACAGCGCTGTGTCAGAGTGATGGGCTATAGTTGAACTAAAGAGTCACCAGGAACCTAGCTTTTAGGTATGGACTACATGGGCAAAAGAATTTGGAATGGTGGCATTTGCACAATCGTTTTTTTCTATCGCTCATTTGAACGTTACGTCAATGATATCATGTCACTGTGTGGGACTCTGGGTCAATTAACCTTGTCGGAGTGGGCGCCCAGATTCTAGTTTGTGAGCTAGGCAGGCTACTGCCTGGGAAGGTCTCCCACTCAGAAGTATGAGATGGGGATGGGGGCGGTTGACCTCAGGTCTCCCCCCTGGAAGCCAGAAGCAGGGGGAGCGGGGGAATCTATCAAATAGCGCACCTCTAACTTTGTACAGTACTAATGCAATTAGTAAAATCAGTCACACTACGAAATGCTACCAAATAAACCACAATTCATTCATAATACTGTGAATATATAGTTTCACAGACATATTGTTGCATTTTTTTCTGGTTAAATGGTTAAGAATAATATAAAACCAGTCTGCACACCACCAAGGTGAACGGGTTTAGTCTTGACTCTTGGTTGACAGTGTTGGGTGATGGGTAATGTATTGATGCTCCAGTGACAAATCAACACAAATAGATAAGAAAAGGTCTAAGCCAATCAGGTGCCCAGTTTAGGAAAAAGAGGAAAGAAGAAGAGGAGAAACGCGCAAAAGATAAAAGGTATGCAGCGATGTCATCTCTTTATGAGAATAATATTATGCATGTAATGAAAAAAGCTAGTATAACACTTCTGTTTGTTATCCTATGTTGCTATGTTGCTTGCTATGCTGTTACACATAGGGCGACAATATTCAGTTTTCTGTGCAACTAGCTTACATAACATTGGATATAATTTTTCCACAGTTTCATCATGATAATGTATGTAGCCTGCAGCAAAACGATTACAACCTAACTAGCACATCATTGATTTGGTTAACTTTCATTGAGGTGACATCATAAAGGTTTTCTGTGATTGTATTGACTAGGTCCTGAGCTCAGTAAAGGGACATTTCTAATGCTGTAGGCTAACTTAAACGTTGTCTATATTATGATGATATTTTGTATATTTTGTGATTTATTGAGTATTTTGAGTTGTCTGAAGGAGGAGCCCCACATAAAGGAACATGTTATGGGGTTTTTGGAGGCAGAGGAGTCCACGGGCCAACATTTGGCATCCCTGATTTTCAAAAGATTAGAGGAGCTAAAAATTCCTTTTGAGGACTGCAGAGGACAGTCTTCTGATAATGGGGCCAACATGAGAGGCAAAAACAAAGGTGTCCAAGCCAGACTCCTGAAAATGAATCCAAGATCCAAGAGCTCTATGTGTGTCATGTGGGGCTCACACATTGAACCTGGTTGTGGCTGATAAAAGTTCTGTCGATACCACAGGTTACTTTGGCATCTTATACAAACTGCACACCTTGTTCTCAGCCTCCACACAGCGATGGGCTATCCTGAAAAAAACAGGCAGGCAGCAGCGGTGAGAGAGGCACTGGTTGAGGTGAGGGATCAAACCAAAGACCCTGTGATAAAGATTGAGGCCCAGTCCTTGTCAGAGTTGGGATCATACCGCTTCAGTATCTGTACAGTGGTGTGTTATCACATCTTGAGCCAGATATATGGAAACTTAGTCTAGCCGATGCTTACACCAGTCCAACATATTTAAAGTTGTTGGGAGAAGTGAACGAGTGCACACTTCAGGAAGAAGGAGATGTTATTGGGACGCAACTTCCAGGTGAGGAGGAAGAGTTTGAGGGAATCAGTCAACAAGGGCTCCCTGACCCAGTGGGAAGGCCCCCAGCTCCAGCGCACCACATACTGTGGGGTACGACCCAGTCTCAGGGTGGTTGGTGCTGGGTTCACCAGTGGTTGGTTACACTGGGCTTATACAGGCTGGGTTAACTAGAAGTGTTGTTGATTTTGCAGTTGGTTTGGTGTTGCTCTGTATCACACCTGTATCTCTCACAGAACTAGAATCAGATTCATTTTCTATAATCCCTATCACTCTCTCTGCTCTGCTAGACAAGCCTGCAACTCTCATCTCTCCAGTGTTGCACTTCATTTATTTCCGTATTGAATCAAAGCCGCGGGAAGGTTGCTGAAAGTGCCGCAGCACCCATGATAAATCGAAATACATTTGCCAAAGTTATAGAATTACTGTTGTCGGTTCACAAAGACATGAAATAATTCCGAATACTACACCTGGAGTAGACCTATAATTTAACCCCAGAGGATCAATATTATTATTATTTTTTTATGTCTAGCTGTGGATTGTGTGTAGCCCAATCTCAAGGCAAGCCACAGTCCGGAACGCGCTGGAAATCTGTCAGTGAACAGCATGCAGCCTTAACAGGCCTTTCGCAATAGTTAAAACACAGGTTGGAGGAAAAAAAATGGATCCTGCTGAAAAGAGAAGACTAATCTGTCTGTAGACTACCAAGTTATCAACTTCCAAATAGGCCTATTGAGTGGACAGCATTGTTTAACAAAGTAAAACGAGAGAGAGAAACTTTTGGCAGGAGCGCATCAGCCGTCACCGGTGAGGTGAGCTGTGCATCATTTCGGTGAGTCAGTGAAACGGGAAAAACATTTCTAGGACTATTACTTCCTCTTCATATTGTACAATATGTCTGTCTCCACACACCTAGGCCTGGGCTATTGATGGATTCAAGACAAGGTCGTTTTTATTGATCTCAGATTCTCAGTTTGTCAGTGTCAAAGTAGCCTTTCATTTTAATCATTTGTGAGGTATTAAAAAAGATTATGATAAAGTCTTCAGTCATCTAAAATAATGGAGAATTATTATACTTTTACAAAAAAACACATTTTTCTACAAAAATGTTGCCCAATGTGTTCAACTTCTGCAAGAGCCTCTGCAATGCTTTAGGTCACCCCACTCTTGGTCTCACTTTTTGTTCTGGCATCTCCCAATGTACAAATTAAGCACTGGTTGCTCTGTGTGGTGTTTCTCTTGTTGGCATAATCCTTCATACTCTCTGGGATTATTCCACATGGGGTTGGCATGTGGTTGGTTTTGGTTAATCTGTGTGTTGATTGGGTTTCTGTTGATAGGGTACTCTTTCCTTCTCTTTGAGTTATACCACCGGAGCGTAAACAATTTACAGAATTTATACTAAAAAATAATATAATTACCTGAGCTCATAAAAAGGTGTTTATCTAACAATCAAAATATGTTTCTCTTTTGCTTTTCGGCTCCAAACGTCAGGCTGCAGAGGTAGAATCATTATCTTATTTCTACATTGCATAGTAATTAGAACAGGGGGGGTGGGGCTTGGAGTCGTTTTAGGCTGAACCTTGTTCACTTTTCATCGTTGTCAGTTGCCCCTTTAGGCCCTAAGCACCGTGAAAGTTCTCTATCCCCATAGATACTCCCATAGAGAAATCAGCCATGATTGTTTTGCACTGCCGCCCTTTCAGTGACACATACTTTGAACACTGATAAGAGGAATATGATGAGAGAGACAAGGAGAAAAGGGAGTGATGAGGAAAGAGGCGAACGAGAGAGAGTTGTTTATGGTGCTGTTCAATGCCAGAATGTATTTCTTATTCGCGTGGATTTAAAACGTGGTTACACCACTAGTTTCGGTTTAAGAGGGTTCTTAGTGGAGGATTGCTGTATGCTTTGAGTTGCTAGACTTCTACAACAGTTTTTCAGGAGAGTGTGGGAAGAATACTTTAGCATACACAACACTTTCTCATCAGCCTCTTAGGTCTACTCACTTATTCAGCCTGTTTTAGGTGGCCCTAAATTATCTTAGTTATAATTTTTATTTTTTATTTAACCTTAACTTTTTTTATAAAGTCAGTTAAGAACAATTGATTGTTTAAAATGTCGGCCTACCTACAGGGTCAAGACCCTGGAGCAAATTAGGGTTAAGTGCCTTGCTCAAGGACACATCGACCGGTTCTTCACCTTGTCGGCTCGGGTATTCGAACCAGCGACCTGGTGGGTCAGTTACTGGCCCAACACTCTAACAGCTAGGCTAGCTGCCTCCCTATCAAAATCATCTGCATGATTTACAGTAAGTACACCCCCTGGAAAGTGTTAATTTTTTGTTACATATTTGGACACATGGATATTTGAGCTAAATTCTCACCACATTCATTGATAAAGGTTACCCAATTTAACAAATCACACAAAAACAATGTTACGCAATTAAAATAAACAAAAATGCCTTTTCATTATTCAGAAAAAGTTGGTACACCCCTACCTTTACCATCACATAAAATGGCTAAAATTTGAATTAGGTGTACCAAAACAAGGGCAAATGAATAGAAAATCATTTGAGAAACTTAGGAGGGTCCAGCCTTCCATAAAGATAAGAAAATAGGTCTGGTTTGGTCTTAACCATATGGGTGTGTGATAACACATCATTAAAAGCTCAAAATACCTACCCGAGGCCCTCAGAAGAAAGATTATTGATTCCCATGAGTCTGGGAGGGGTTACATATCCATTTCCAAGCAATTCGAAGTACATCATTCCACTGTCTGACGGCTCATCTACAAATGGAGAAACTTCCAGACCACTGGCAATCTACCTAGGACAGGTAGTCCCACCAAAGTCAGCCCAAGAGCTGACCGAAAGATGCTCATAGAAGTCTCTATGAACCCCAGGGTAACTTCAAGGGATCTACAGGCCTCTCTTGCCACAAACAATGTCGAAGTGCATGGGAGTACACTGTCAGAAAGAGACTGCACAAACTTGGCCTACATTGGAGGTCAGGAAGGAAGAAGCCTCTGCTCTCAAAAAAGAATATCAAGACACAACTGACGTTTGCCAGACAACACCTAGATAAAGATCAAAACTACTGGAACAATGTGCTCTGGAAAGATGAGACAAAGGTGGAGTTGTTTGGCCGCAATGCCAGATGCCATGTTTGGTGAAAACTAAACACCGCCTTTGAACAGAATAACCTCATTCCAACCGTAAAGCATGGAGGCGGTGGCATTATGGTTTGGGGCTGCTTTGCTGCCTCAGGGCCTGGCCAACTTGCCATCATTGAGTCAACCATGAATTCTATATTGCACCAGAGAATTCTTGAGGAGACTGAGGTAATCTGTCAAAAAGCTGAAGCTGAACCAAACATGGATCTTGCAACCGGACAATGATCCAAAACACAAAAGTGAAGCTACAACAGAATGGCTCAAAAAGAAGAAATGGAGGGTTATGGAATGGCCAAGTCAAAGCCCAGATCTTAATCCTATCTAAAATGCTGAGGGGGGTCTTGAAGCGGGCCGTACATGCAAGAAAGCCCTCGAACATGACACAGTTGAAGCAGTACTGTAAAGAAGAGTGGACAAAAATTCCTCCCAGTCGATGTAACAATGTAGACGTTACAAGAAACGTCTACATGAAGTTATTTCAGCCAAAGGGGGCAAAACAAGCTATTGAAGCTCGGGGTGGATTTATTTATTCCACACTATGGAACTGCATTTCTGTTGATTTTTGATGAATAAATGATTGCAAAGTATAATCTTTCAGTGTGATTTGTTAAATTAGGTTTCCTTTATCTGTCAATAGTGTTGAAGTGAAGATTACATATCAATCTGTACAAATATGTACAAAACATCTGTCCAAATACAGCTGAAGTCGGAAGTTTACATACACCTTAGCCAAATACGTTTTTCACAATTCCTGACATTTAATCCTAGTAAACATTCCCTGTCTTAGGTCAGTTAGGATCACCACTTTATTTTAAGAATGTGAAATGTCAGAATAACAGTAGAGAGAATGATTTATTATTTTATTTCTTTCATCACATTTCCAGTGGGTCAGAAGTTTACATACACTCAATTAGTATTTGGTAGCATTGCCTTTAAATTGTTTAACTTGGGTCAAACGTTTCGGGTAGCCTTCCACAAGCTTCCCACAATAAGTTGGGTGAATTGTGGCCCATTCCTCCTGACAGAACTGGTATAACTGAGTCAGGTTTGTAGGCCTCCTTGCTTGCACACGTTTTTTCAGTTCTGCCCACAAATTTTCTATAGGATTGAGATCAGGGCTTTGTGATGGCCACTCCAATACCTTGACCTTGTTGTCCTTAAGCCATTTTGCCACAACTTTGGAAGTATGCTTGGGGTCATTGTCCATTTGGAAGACCCATTTGCGACCAAGCTTTAACTTCTTGACTGATGTCTTGATGTTGCTTCAATATATCCACATAATTTTCCTTCCTCATGATGCCATTCCTCATGGCGCCATTTATTTTGTGAAGTGCACCAGTCCCTCCTGCAGCAAAGCACCCCTACAACATGGTGCTGCCACCCCCGTGCTTCACGGTTAGGATGGTGTTCTTCGGCTTGCAAGCCTCCCCCTTTTTCCTCCAAACATAAACGGTGGTCATTATGGCCAAACAGTTCTATTTTTGTTTCATCAGACAAGAGGACATCTCTACAAAAAGTACGATCCCCATGTGCAGTTGCAAACCGTAGTCTGGATTTTTTTATGCCCGTTTTGGAGCAGTGGCTTCTTCCTTGCTGAGTGGCGTTTCAGGTTATGTCGACATAGGACTCGTTTTACATCCAGCATCTTCACAAGGTCCTTTGCTGTTGTTCTGTGAATAATTATCTTTTTTCGCCCCAAAGTACGTTAATCTCTAGGAGGCCGAAAGCGTCTCCTTCCTGAGCGGTATGACGGCTGCGTGCTCCCATGATGTTTATACTTGCGTACTATTGTTTGTACAGATGAACGTGGTATCTTCAGGCGTTTGGAAATTGCTCCCAATATGAACCAGACCTGTGGAGGTCTACCATTTTTTTCCTGAGGTCTTGGCTGATTTCTTTTGATTTTCCCATGATGTCGAGCAAAAAGACACTGAGTTTGAAGGTAGGCCTTGAAATACATCCACAGGTACACCTCCAATGGCATCAAATATCAGAAGCTTCTAAAGCCATGACATCACTGGAATTTTCCAAGCTGTTTAAAGGCACAGTCAATTTAGTGTATGTTAACTTCTGACCCACTAGAATTGTGATACAGTGAATTATAAGTGAAATAATCTGTGTGTAAACAATTGTTGGAAGAATTTCTTGTGTCATGCACAAAGTAGATGTCCTAACCGACTTGCCAAAACTATAGTTTGTTAACATGAAATCTGTGGAGTGGTTGAAAAATGAGTTTTTTAATTACTTCAACCTAACTTCCGACTTCAACTGTACGTAAAAAAAAAAACTTTCCAGGGGGTGTACTTACTTTTTCACGACTGTACAATTTGTGGTCCCAGTCTTTTCTTGTCAGCTGATCTCACAACTTCGCATCAAGATTATTTATGTGACACATTTTGAACTATTCTTGTGTCCCAATGTCCCAGTTTTATAAGTCAGTCATGTTTGAGATATTCATCCAATCACTCTCAAATGGAATCAAAGCTTTCTCTCCCCTCCTCCCCTTCTCTCACTCTCTCTCTCTCTCGCTCTCTCCATTCTGCAGAAACCAGTAATGTCACAGGGTCCATGAGGAGGAAGTTGAGCATCTTGTGACCGAGTACAGTGATTCTCATAACAGAGGACCTGCTGGAGCAGGAGTAAATTTAGAATACTGTGTCAAGTTCTTTCATTGGCTATAAGTTATTGTGAACTGAACCAGGGTATAAGGCCATTATCTTTGTGTGTGTTTGTTTATTACATGTATCCATTATTTCTAATATTTATATTCAAGAATGTGAAATGTTATGCTTCATGTTTCAATGTCTTATCTTGAATTTGTTTTTAAAAAAAACAGCAATGATGAAACTGCCAACTGAATTAAAATGACTAGATTTATTAGACATCCATAGTACATGAACTGTAATCACATGTTTGTACTACTGTTGAATGAGTTTGAAAATCGTTGTGTGGGTTGTTTGGAAATTAGATTCTAGATTGTGTTTTATTAACTTCAGATGACACAATTATATGTGGTGTTTTTCTCCAGAGAATTTCAACTTTTTCCTCATAGGCTTCATTCCTTATGGTTCATGGGACACTTTCTATGAACCAAATCTCAGTGGTCAATTGATAAACCAATTCCAGGAGGCACATATGGTTCCTATCTATATCCTTTCTGACATCAAGGGACAAGAGATTGAGTCATCGTCTGCGTCCAGGCCCGGCGCCAGAACGAATCAGTTGGAATGCCTTTGATTTCCATAGGCGGACCCGTTGTTTCACGGGACCTCTTATGTGTGCACACGCTTACGCGTTCACAATCTTTTAAGTGGATGTAATAGTAAAGAGCATAGGCAGCTCGTGAGTTTCAAGTTTGTGGAAGCTTACAATTTACCCTACCATTTCCACCGATCTGCGTGACAGTTATGATTATTTGTATATGCACATGTTCAATAATAACGCTTTCATGGATCAAAATGACTTGGCGATTATCGAGGTTGAAAAGATTTTTCAAATATCATTCGCAATGGATGCAAAAAATATATAATTGACTTTGTTGACTTGTGTGAGACTAAGAAAAAATGTGTGATGTACGTGGGGATTTAAGAATTAGAAATAAGGCTTTGCCAAATGGGCACTATCCTACATATGCATGCATTCTGTATAGAGACGTGCCATGTCTTTGCCACACTGCCCCTACCCTTTATCTTGATGCAGCATTTTAAATTATACTCAAGACACATTATCTTCACACATATTTTAGACGGAGGTACGGTAGGCACCCTATTTCCTGTATAGGGCACTTATTTTGACCAGAGTCCTATGGGGTTCCAGTCACTATATAGGGAATAGGTCGACATTTCATGATTTAGGTGTAGGAGATAGACTGTTCAAATAGATACAGCCATTTGATGCTAGAATATTAGGGCATATATTCCAGATATGCACACAAACATGGGTTTAGAGCTATGTACGGATTGTCACAGTTGTACTCTACTTAGACTACCTTGTAAAACAGTTAAGTCTCCCGTTAATTTAGCTATTAGTACAATATACTTAATACTTCATACTTAATACTCTGAATTAATTAATTAAAATGAATTTGTACCCTCTGCATGAACTCTTAATTGCTATTTTATATGATTTATTAGTAGATATCATTAAAATTGTACATTAGTACAAAGTATTTGAACTATGTTTCCAATAATAGAGCGCCAAGTAACACCTTATCTGACATTGTACTAATTAAAATGTAAACAAAGTAAATGTTTTTGTCTTTTATTCAATCCTCCACTTTTGTAATTAATGACTCAATAAATTCAAGATCTCCCAACGTATGTTTCGTTATCCTGTGTTCAACATCCTGTTATTATTCAGCCACGTTTTCACATACAGTGGGGAGAACAAGTATTTGATACACTGCCGATTTTGCAGGTTTTCCTACTTACAAAGCATGTAGAGGTCTGTAATTTTTATCATAGGTACACTTCAACTGTGAGTGACGGAATCTAAAACAAAAATCCAGAAAATCACATTGTATGATTTTTAAATAATTAATTTGCATTTTATTGCATGACATAAGTATTTGATCACCTACCAACCAGTAAGAATTCTGGCTCACACAGACCTGTTAGTTTTTCTTTAAGAAGCCCTCCTGTTCTCCACTCATTACCTGTATAAAAGACACCTGTCCACACACTCAATCAAACAGACTCCAACCTCTCCACAATGGCCAAGGCCAGAGAGCTGTGTAAGGACATCAGGGATAAAATTGTAGACCTGCACAAGGCTGGGATGGGCTACAGGACAATAGGCAAGCAGCTTGGTGAGAAGGCAACAACTTTTGGCGCAATTATTAGAAAATGGAAGAAGTTCAAGATGACGGTCAATCTCCCTTGGTCTGGGGCACCATGCAAGATCTCACCTCGTGGGGCATCAATGATCATGAGGAAGGTGAGGGATAAGCCCAGAACTACACGGCAGGACCTGGTCAATGACCTGAAGAGAGCTGGGACCACAGTCTCAAAGAAAACCATTAGTAACACACTACGCCGTCATGGATTAAAATCCTGCAGCGCACGCAAGGTCCCCCTGCTCAAGCCAGCGCATGTCCAGGCCCGTCTGAAGTTTGCCAATGACCATCTGGATGATCCAGAGGAGGAATGGGAGAAGGTCATGTGGTCTGATGAGACAAAAATAGAGCTTTTTGGTCTAAACTCCACTCGCCGTGTTTGGAGGAAGAAGAAGGTTGAGTACAACCCCAAGAACACCATCCCAACCGTGAAGCATGGAGGTGGAAACATCATTCTTTGGGGATGCTTTTCTGCAAAGGGGACAGGACGACTGCACCGTATTGAGGGGAGGATGGATGGGGCCATGTATCGCGAGATCTTGGCCAACAACCTCCTTCCCTCAGTAAGAGCATTGAAGATGGGTCGTAGCTGGGTCTTCCAGCATGACAACAACCCAAAACACACGGTCAGGGCAACTAAGGAGTGGCTCCATAAGAAGCATCTCCACCGGTGCCCAGTCCGGGGCCGGTCGTCTACGTCGCTCCAGTAACGGAGCAGTCCATTCCACCGGTGCCCAGTCCGGGGCCGGCCGTCTGTGTCGCTCCAGTGCCGGAGCAGTCCGCTCCACCGGTGCCCAGTCCGGGGCCGGTCGTCTACGTCGATCCAGTGACGGAGCAGTCCGCTCCACCGGTGCCCAGTCCGGGGCCGGTCGTCGGCGTCGCTCCAGTGCCGGAGCAGTCCGCTCCACCGGTGCCCAGTCCGGGGCCGGTCGTCTACGTCGCTCCAGGGAAGGAGCAGTCCGCTCCTCCGGTGCCCAGTCCGGGGCCGGTTGTCAGCCCCTCTCCAGGGTCGAGGGCTCCCACACCAGGGTCCAGACAGGACTTGGTGGAAGGCGGGAGTACTGAGGGGGGTCCGGACCGGACCGGGCGTGCAACGGAAAGGTAGGAGAGAGGCTACTCTCACAGCCTGTGCCACGCCCGGAACCGGAACCGGAGCCCCCACCAGCAACCACCTCAGTACCCCGCCATGTCCCCCCTAGAGTTTTGGACAATTTTTTTTTCAGGAGAGGGGGGATTTTTGTTGTGTGTGCGATCGGGAGTCCGCACCTTGGGGGGGGGGTACTGTGATGGCTTGGTTGTGGTAAGGCCTCTTACTCCCACCTAGGGGAGGAGAGAGGCACACAACCAAGTCATCACACCCTAACTAGGGAGATTATCATCCCCAATCAGAGACAGCTGTATAGCGTTGTCTCTGATTGGGGATAGTATATAGGCTCCACACATTTCCACCTGTGTGTGGATCATTGTTCATTTGTTTGTCTGCACTGCCTGCAGCTTACAAAGTAAGTCACCGTGTTTAGTTTCTGTAGTCGTGTTTGTTATTTTGTTATTATACTCTCCTTTGTTATTTTATGCCTCGTGAGTACATCTCATAAAATAAAAAGGATGACACTTCACCAGCGCTCCGCTTACCGTCCCATTAATCCAAACCGTGACAATCTCAAGGTCCTGGAGTGGCCTAGCCAGTCTCCAGACCTGAACCCAATAGAAAATCTTTGGAGGGAGCTGAAAGTCCGTATTGGCCAGCGACAGCCCCGAAACCTGAAGGATCTGGAGAAGGTCTGTATGGAGGAGTGGGCCAAAATCCCTGCTGCAGTGTGTGCAAACCTGGTTAAGAACTACAGGAAACGTATGATCTCTGTAATTGCAAACAAAGGTTTCTGATGTATCAAATACTTATGTCATGCAATAAAATGCAAATTAATTATTTAAAAATCATAATGTGATTTTCTGTATTTTTGTTTTAGATTCCGTCACTCACAGTTGAAGAGTACCTATGATAAAAATTACAGACTTCTACATGCTTTGTAAGTGGGAAAACTTGCAAAATCGGCAGTGTATCAAATACTTGTTCTCCCCACTGTATGTACACTATACATTGGTAAATGTTGGATGGTTAACTATACTATACAGGTCGATGGCAGAGAAATACTTCAGTAGCTAAAAATGCGTATGATATGAGTGAGGGTAATAATAGTTTACTTAATAGACAGACTGGCTAAATGAACAGGTAAGTGAATATTTTGCATGGTTAAATTAGCTGTACAGGTAAATATACAGTTATATTTACAGATAAGTGCGCCAACTTCAAGCATAACAATTACAATGGCGGACTACATCGTCTTTCTGCAAATGTTTCTCCTGGCTTTGCGAATCCATCTTTCTACTAGCGCTGTGTTTTTAGCAATGGCGGTCACAACCTTTCCCGTCGTGTTGTTGGTCACAATAACCCCGCCCCCAGCCCGCGATGTAAGCATGACGTAGTAAAAGAACGGTTCTAGTCCAGCAAAGAGTTGGTGCCGCTTTGGAACCAATTTTCCTGGCCGAGAACCGGTTCTTTGGCTGTCGAAACACAAAGAACTGGTTCGAGAGTAGGCACCGGCTCCGAACCGACTCTCAAAATGGTGGAAAAGGGGTATGTTTGGCTGTTGCCAGTTCGTTTTGCTTCATCTAGCTTTAACCAACAACTTACATTAATAAATCTAAATTAAGCATATAGGAATACCTGTTTCTTTGTTAACCGCTCAACACAGAATAGCCGCATGTGAACACTCTCTCAAATAGTTTGGAGAAAATATCCTTTCTAATTTATTTAGCTTTGTTTCTATTGTATTCTTCATACTATAAAATAATGCCAAATCTTGTCTGCTAAATGAACTAGTGTAGCCCACAGCCATATGGTATAGCCAGATCAGGACATTACATAAGCACAACTCAGAGTATGCTATTCTGTTCTTCTGAAATAAACTACATTTTCTTCATATCATGCTTCTTTAGACCTGTTTAAAATAAATAATGCATTTATTGTGAAGGTGTAGCCTGTATTACATGGACTTTTTAAAATGTAGATGTTCCAAAAGTCTGCATCAGTGGCTTGTAGGCTATGTGTGGAAGCCAGGAGATACTAAATGTGTTTATTTTAATTAACGGTCAATTACCGTGAGACCGGCAGTTATTTGTTTGACAATCACTGGCAGACACAATTTTGTGACCGCCACAGACCTAGTCATGGCAAATAATATTCACATTTTTTGTGACTAATATTCACATGGAAAAGTCCACATACCGATTCCAAAAGGCTTTCGGAGCAATCGTCGACTCAGTGGGATTTTGTCAAACATATCTCCGGACTTACTCATTCCCACAGTAATACCCTGGATCTAGTTTTGTCCTGTGGAATAAATATAAATGTTTTTCCTCATAATCCTGGACTTTCGGACCACCATTTTATTATGTTTGCAATCGCAACAAATAATCTGCTCAGACCCCAACCAAGGATCATCAAAAGTCGTGCAATAAATTCTCGGACAAGCCAAAGATTCCTAGATGCCCTTCCAGACTCCCTCCACCTACCCAAGGACGTCGGAGTACAAAAATCACCTAACTGAGAATCTGAATTTAACCTTGCGTAATACACTAGATGCAGTCGCACCCCTAAAAACGAAAAGATTTGTTGCAAGAAATTAGCTCCCTGGTATATAGAAAATACCCTAGCCCTGAAGCAAGCGTCCAGAAAATTGGAATGGAAATGGCGCTTGTCACGATGATCCAAAATCAGGACTTGCAGAATCCTTCCAAGATTGAACACACCAGGGGTTAAATGTCATGACTGTCCACAAGAATCCAAATAGGTCAGATCATGTTTACAATGAATAACTTAAAATCAGACCCCCTCTCAACCGTAGAGGGGGAAGGAAATAACTAGTGTTGTAAATCAAGGGAAGAACCAAAGGTTCCAAGATTCACCAAAGGAATGGCCTTTGTTCCGATTGACTTTTCCCGCCAAAACTCTAACACGTTCAAAATAGAATACTGGAACAATATTTCTAACATAGAACGTTGGGAATTTGTTTGTTATTTTGTGACGTCATTAAAAATGTTAAAGGAAATACTGTAACTTGGAAGTATGAAGTGTCCATACTATGCATTGCGCATGTAATATGAAAAATTATTAAAGTGTTTTTGTTAAGAGAGGGATGTGATTTGAGAAGCTATAAGAGATAATTGTTTTACCTAACTTTGCACAGGGACAAGCCCCGTGTGAGGTCCGAGAGCGTGTCAGCCTGATGGAACCGCCCCTTTCGAGCAGAGTGTATAAATGGTGGGTAAAGAAATTAACATTTCAGACTAGAAAAGTGTGGAGCTGAAGCTGCACGTTTAAAGTGGTTTGAACTTTGAATCTCAACATTAGCTTGAAAAAAAGCAGCATTCCCCAGAAGTTGGCTTTCACTTCAGCAGTGATGAATTCATGAACTTCTTCGACGAAAAGATCATGATCATTAGAAAGCAAATGATGGACTCTTTGAATCTGCGTATTTCTCCAAAGCCCAGTTGTCCTGAGTCTGCACAGAACTGCCAGGACCTATGATCAATGGAGACACTCAAGTTTTTAAATACTGCATCTCTTGACACATTCATGAAAATAGTCATAGCCTCTAAACCTTCAACCTGCATACTGGACCCTATTCCAACTAAACTACTGAAAGAGCTACTTCCTGTGCTTGGCCCTCCTATTTTGAACATCCTCCGGATGTGTACCAAACTCGCTAAAAGTGGCAGTAATAAAGTCTCTCCTGAAAAAGCCAAAGCTTGACCCGGATAATGTAAAAAACTACCTGCCTATATCGAATCTCCCATTCCTCTCAAAAATGTTAGAGAAAACTGTTGCGCAGCAACTCACTGCCTTCCTGAAGAAAATAATGTATCCAAAACACGTCAGTCTGGTTTTCGACCCCATCATAGCACTGAGACTGCACTCGTGAAGGTGGTAAATTACCTTTAATTGGCGTCAGACCAAGGCTCTGCACCTGTCGTTGTGCTCTTAGACCTTAGTGCTGCTTTTGACACCATCGATCACCACATTCTTTTGGAGAGATTGGAAACCCTAATTGGTCTACATGGACAAGTTCTTGCCTGGTTTAGATCTTATCTGTCAGAAAGATATGTTTGTCTCTGTGGATGTTTTGTCCTCAAATCAAATGTATGTTTCGGTGTTCCTCAACGCTCCATTTTAGGACCACTATTGTTTTCAATGTCAATTTTCACTGCTATGTGGACGACACACAGCTGTAAATTTCGATGAAACATGGTGAAGCCCCAAAATTGCCTACCCTGGAAGCTAGTGTTTCAGACATAAGGAAGTGGATAGCGGCAAATGTTTTACTTTTAAACTCAGACAAAACAGAGATGCTTGTTCTAGGTCCCAAGAAACAAAGATCTGGTGTTGAATCTGACAATTAATCTTGATGGTTGTACAGTCATCTCAAATAAAACTGTGAAGGACCTCTGTGTTACTCTCGACACTGATCTCTCTGTTGACTAACATATCAAGAATATTTCAAGGACAGTTTTTTCCATCTTTGTAACATTGCAAGAATCTGAAAAAAAAAAAAAAAAAACTAATCTATGCTTTTGTCACTTCTAGATTAGACTACTGCAATGCTCTACTCTCCGGCTACCCAGATAAAGCACTAAACAAACTTCAATTAGTGCTAAACACGACTCCTAGAATCTTGAACCATCATATTACTCCGGTGCTAGGGCTGATTAAGGTTTTACTGCTAACCTACAAAGCATTACATGGGCTTTCTCCTACCTATCTCTCCGATTTGGTCCTGCCGTACATACCTACACATACGCTACGGTCACTAGACGCAGACCTCCTGTCCATAGAATTTCTAAGCTAACAGCTGGAGGCAGGGCTTTCTCCTATAGAGCTACATTTTTCTGGAATGTTCTGCCTATCCATGTGAGAGACGCAGACTCCGTCTCAACCTTTTAAGTCTTTATTGGAGACTCATCTCTTCAGTAGGTCCTATGATAGTGTATTCTGGCCCAGGGGTGCGAAGGTGAACGGCAAAGCACTGGAGCGACAAACGCCCTTGCTGTCTCTGCCTGGCCGGCTCCCCTCTCTCCACTGGGAGTCTCTGCCTGTGACCCTATTACGGGGGCTGAGTCACTGGCTTACTAGTGCTCTTCCATGCCGTCCCTAGAAGGCATCACTTGAGTGGGTTGAGTCACTGACGTGATCTTCCTCTCCAGTTTTGCTCCCCCTTGGGCTCGTGCAGTGGAGGAGATCTTCGTGGGCTATACTCAGCCTTGTCTCAGGGTAGTAAGTTGGTGGTCTGTTAATATTAATATTTATTTTAATTAATATTTTAGTTAATATCCCTCTAGTGGTGTGGGGGCTGTGCTTTGGCAAAGTGGGTGGGGTTATATCCTGCCTGGTTGGCCCTGTCCGGGTGTTTCGTAGGACAGGGCCACAGTGTCCCCCGACCTCCCCCTGCCTCAGCCTCCAGTATCTATGCTGCAATAGTCTATGTGCCGGAGGGCTAGAGTCAGTCTGTTATAGCAGTTGTAATTATCCTGTCTTATCTGGTGTCCTGTGTGAATGTAACTATGCTCCTTCTAATTCTCTCTCTCTCTCTCTCTCCCTCCACTCCCGGTGGACCTGAGCCTCAGGACTACCTGGCCTGATGACTCCTGGCCGTCCCCAGTCCACCTGGCCGCGCTGCTGCTCAAGTTTAAACTGTTCTGCCTGCGGCTATGGAACCCTGCACATGCTGTCTTGACCTCTGAATTCTTGGCTATGAAAAGAAAACTAACATTTACTCCTGAGGTACTGACCTGTTGCACCCTCTACAACCACTGTGATTATTATTTGACCCTGCTGGTCATCTATGAACGTTTGAATATCTTGAAGAACAATCTGGCCTTAATGTCCATGTAGTCTTATAATCTCCACCCGGCACAGCCAGAAGAGGACTGGCCACCCCCCAGAGCCTGGTTCCTCTCTAGGTTTCTTCCTAGGTTTTGCCTTTCTAGGGAGTTTTTCCTAGCCACCGTGCTTCATCATCTGCATTGCTTGCTATTTGGGGTTTTAGGCTGGGTTTCTGTATAGCACTTTGTGACATCTACTGATGTAAAAAGGGCATTATAAATACATTTGATTGATATGTCTGTCCAAACATTGTTGCTTACTCACTTTTCATTTCTATAGACCATATTGTTCCATTATAAGAAAAATGAACAATATATGTGTGTATCTGCTGACATCTAGTGGTCAATTCTTAGAATTACACATTGAAAGCTGTCACAATTATGACTATCAAAGAACATAAATTGATATAATATTTTCACACCTAGAGTACAGTAATGATTCTTATAGGTGCCTGACTACTTACCAATAGCCAGCATCAGTTCACTGACTTGATTTCCTGACTTGGCCGAGGTCTCCATAAAAATCAAGCCTCTGTCAATGGCAAGACTATGTCCTTCCTATAAAAGGAATTGAGATGATCAAATAGTATCGAATATGTGGTGAACAATGTGAAAGTACAGTACAATGTGTGTGGGGTGAGGGAAGGGATGTTTATGTCAGAATGGTCTTCATATAGGAGTACCGTCAATATCCACATGGGACATACTGAATGTATGACTGAGTCTCCCTACAGTCTGGGTGAATGTGTTTGTTTGCTGTTACATGTACATTGTATGTGGTGTGTTATAAGAGTTGGTGCAAGTGTGACTATGCACGAGTGTGTATTTGTGTGTGTGTGTGTGTGTGTGTGTGTGTGTGTTGTTTGTATACATTGAGTACAGTACCTGTAATGTCACCTGGCGCTGCTCTGAAAGATCCCCCTTGTTCCAAACTAGTACCATCACAGTGGAAGCCAGAATATAGTGCTTCTCCAGCTCCCTAAGCCACATCAGGGCCCTTATGAAGCTCTCCTAAACTCACACATATACAGTGAGCTACAGAAGTATTGGGACAGTGACACATTTTCTGTTGTTTTGGCTACAGCACTTTGGATTTGAAATTATACAATGACTATGCAAATGCTGCAAATGCGTCCAACAAGTTTGTAGAGTCACCAGCTTGATGTACTGAATGCGTGCTAGGAATATGGGACTAAATACTAAACGTATGACTTCTTTAATACACATATAAGTGAATTTGTCCCAATACTTTTGGTCCCCTAAAATGGGGGGGACTATGTACAAAAGGTGCTGTAATATCTAAACGGTTCACCCGCCATGGATGAAAATACATTTCAATTAAAGCTGAGAGTTTGCACTTTAACCGCAGTCATTATATCATTTCAAATCCAAAATGCTGCGGTACAGAGCCAAAAGAACAAAAAGGTTGTCACTGTCCCAATACTTATAGCTCACTGTATATGCATGCATATACACACACGCACTCACACAGAAGCACGCATGCACACACACAGTGCATGCATTAGGTATACGAAGATGTCATCTCAATCCAGTGTGAGATTGTGTGTGTGCTTTTGTGTGTTAGTTTTACCCGTTTGCTGATATCGTACACCACCGGTGCTGGATGGGCTCCTCTGTAGTACGGCGGGGTAACACTGTGGTGCCTCTCCTGTCCCGCCGTATCCCAGATCTCAAAGCGAAATGTGACTGGGGGGGACAGAATATACTGTGACTCCAGGTAGAATGAAGACATATAGTAACCTACCCTACGAGGCAACATTCTTCAACTAAGTACAATGACATACTACAATGTTACTCAAACTTTAATCCACATCTCCTAATACGAAGCTATGAGGGGCCACTTCGGCAACCTTATGATTTTTTTTTTTTTGCATAACAGCAGAGCAACAAATGTTCTTGACAAAAATATACCAGAGAGACAACTTAGCTTAGGGCTATGAAATAAGATACTTGTAGTAGTGCCGGCCCCACGCACTAGACCTCAGGTGTACCGGTTCCTAGCCCGGTGGCGTCAGGGGGTGTCCCCAACTTGGTAGTACCAGTCCCCAGCTTGGTAGCGCCAGTATGGGTTCCTAGCCCGGTGGCGCCAGTGCGTGTCCTCAGCTCGGTGGCGCCAGTACCGGTTCCTAGCCCGGTGGCGCCAGTGCCGGTTCCTAGCCCGGTAGCTCCAGTGCATGTCCCCACCTTGGTAGCTCCAGTGCCGGAGCAGTCCGCTCCACCGGTGCCCAGTCCGGGATCGGTCGTCAGCCCCGCTCCAGTGCCAGAAAAGTCCGCTCCACCGGTGCCCAGTCGTCAACCCCGATCCAGTGCCGGAGCAGTCCGCTACACCGGTGCCCAGTCCGGGATCGGTTGTCAGCCCCGATCCAGTGCCGGAGCAGCTCCCCCGCCTGACCTGGTTCCACGTCCGGCACCGGGTCCAGACCCCCCACCAATGCCTGTTCCCCTCCCTGAACCCCTCCTGCTGGTGTTACTAGTCTTGCGGCCAGGAGTCCGCGCCTTGGGGGGGGGCTACTGTAAGGTTTATGTTCAGAGAGGTCTCTGGAAACCTTTGTGGTTTTCAGGTTTGGTGTCCAGAGACCTCTCTGGAAATCTCTGTGTTTCAGTTTTGGAATTGGTCTGGAGCCTATTTATGTTCAGCATTCCCAACTGTGTTTGTGGGGTTTTGTGTGTGTTCCTTTTGTGCACACCTGTTCATGGTCGCTGTCTCTCCTTTTGTTGTTTTGCTCAAGAAAATGAATGTTTTTGCACCACAGCTCTGCGCCTCAGGTCCTGTTTAACCGCAACAATACTACTATATAGGGTTGCACATTTTGGGGAATATTCAGAGGTGGAAACTTTGTGGGAATATATGAAAATTAACAGAAATATATGCAAATTAATATTAATTCCATTTAAATGTAGATGTTTTTTGCATTGGATATATTTACCATATCATATGGAGACAGAAACATAAACCTTTTACCTTATCATAAGTAGACATCATTGCAAATTATTAAATACTTCAAATAGAAATAAAACAATTTAGTTACGAACTTTAATTAAATGAGTTGACTCTTCACATGGGATGATTTCACTGCACAACAAAAGAAAGGGAATATTGAATGATACCCAATGATCCATCGAAACTCCTAGAAATGTTTTCAACATACATCTGTAAAATGATAGTCTAGAAACTAAAGCTTTGTTTGTCTTCCTCTCAGGCTTCCATGTCTTCTCCCTGGACCTCAATGTCCACCTCTTGAACATTAGACTCTGAGGACTCATCATCACTGTCACTTTCCAACCTTGTTGAGGATGGCTCGTTGTCAGGGTCAAAAAGCCTCAAATTTTCCCTGATGGCCACCAATGTTTCAACCCTTGTATTGGTCAGCCTGTTGCATGCTTTGGTGTGTGTGTTCCCAAACAAGGACCAGTTGCGCTCTGAGGTGGCTGATGTTGGTGGGATTTGGAGGATGATGGAGGCAACAGGGGAAAGAGCCTCAGATCCACAAAGTCCCTTCCACCAGGTAGCTGATGAGATATGTTGGCACGACTGCCATATTGCATCTCCATCCCAAAGCCCTTTCTTGGAAGTGTACTTCGCCAGACTGCCAAGAACCTTGCCCTCATCCAGGCCAAGGTGGCAAGACATGGTAGCGATGACACCATAGGCCTTGTTGATCTCTGCACCAGACAGGATGCTCTTGCCAGCCTACTTGGTGTCCAACATGTACGCTGCGGAGTGTATGGGCTTCAGGCAGAAGTCTTCATGCTTTTTGATGTATTTCAGAACTGCAGTTTCCTCTGCTTGGAGCAACAGTGAAGTGGGCAGGGCGGATTTGCAAGCAGTCTGAACATCAGACAGGATGGCATTGTCTCCCTCAATCCGTGCAATGGCTACTGCTATAGGTTTCAGGAGTTTCAGGCTGCTTACCACTCTCTCCCAAAATACATAATCCAGGAGGATCCTCTTGATGGAGCTGTTCATATCAGCAGACTGTGATATGGCCATTTCTTGGAGAGACTCAAACATTATAACACCACCACCCCAACGAGTGTTTCTGGGCAGCTTCAATGTGGTGCTATTATTCTTCTCACTTTGCTTGGTGAGGTAGATTGCTGCTATAACTTGATGACCCTTCACATACCTAACCATTTCCTTGGCTGTCTTGTAGAGTGTATCCATTGTTTTCAGTGCCATGATATCCTTGATGAGCAGATTCAGTGCATGAGCAGCACAGCCAATGGATGTGAGGGTAGGACTCGTCCACTTTAGACCAAGCAGCCATCACGTTCGCAGCATTGTCTGTCACCAGTGCAAATACCTTCTGTGGTCCAAGGTCATTGATGACTGCCTTCAGCTCATCTGCAATGTAGAGACCGGTGTGTCTTGTCCCTTGTGTCTGTGCTCTTGTAGAATACTGGTTGAGAGGTGGAGATGATGTAGTTAATTATTCCTTGCCCACGAACATTCAACCACCCATCAGAGATGTTTGCAATACAGTCTGCTTTCTCTATGATTTGCTTGACCTTCACTTGAACTCTGTATCCAGCAAATGAGTAGATAAAGCATGTCTGGTTGGAGGGGTGTATGCTTGGCGAAGAACATTCAGAAATCTCTTCCAATACACATTGCCTGTGAGCATCAGAGGTGAACCAGTTACATACACAGCTCGAGCAAGACATTCATCAGCATTTCTCTGACTACGTTCCTCCATTAAGTAAAAACCCATGAGCTGTTGCTATCGATAAGGTGTCTGATTCATCATTTTCACCTCGAATAGAAGTAGAGGGACTTTTGTCCGAGGTTGCTTGTTGTGACCGCTGAGGGAATTTTATGCACTTGGCCAGATGATTCGGCATCTTTGTTGCATTCTTCACATATGATTTGGCACAGTATTTGCAAATGTACACAGCTTTTCCTTCTACATCAGCTGCAGTGAAATCTCTCCACACATCAAATAGTGCCCATGGCATTTTCCTGTTAGAAAAAAATGTGTACAAATAAAATATATACAACTCCATGTACAGATAAATAGTTAAGCAGTTAGATTAAACAGCTCCTTTGTAAGATACATGTTTTAAAATGAAACATGTTTGGAAACAGGTGAATTAACACTCCTCAGTTAGCAGGCTCAAACAAGCTAAAACCCACATGGTAGCAAAAACTAACTAGCAGAAATTGTTAACAAGTTAGAAATTATTTAAACACACTTTGCTGTAGGCTACTATTTACTAGTTAACAAAAAAACATGTATGTTATATAAAATACAGTGGGGAGAACAAGTATTTGATACACTGCCGATTCTGCAGGTTTTCCTACTTACAAAGCATGTAGAGGTCTGTCATTTTTATCATAGGTACACTTCAACTGTGAGAGACGGAATCTAAAACAAAAATCCAGAAAATCACATTGTATGATTTTTAAATAATTAATTTGCATTTTATTGCATGACATAAGTATTTGATCACCTACCAACCAGTAAGAATTCCGGCTCTCACAGACCTGTTAGTTTTTCTTTAAAAAGCTCTCCTGTTCTCCACTCATTACCTGTATTAACTGCACCTGTTTGAACTCGTTACCTGTATAAAAGACACCTGTCCACACACTCAATCAAACGGACTCCACACACTCAATCAAACAGCTGTCTAAGGACATCAGGGATAAAATTGTAGACCTGCACAAGGCTGGGATGGACTACAGTGTCACGGTGCGTAGTATTAATGGGACGATATACGGAGCGCTGGTGAAGTGTCATCCTTTTTATTGAAAATGAGCTGTTCTCACGAAGCATTAACATAAAAAGGAGACTGAAAAAAACAAACACGAATACAAACAAGAAACACGGTGACTTACTGGCTTTCTGAACACGAAGCAGACAAGCAGGAAACAATGATCCACACACAGGTGGAAATGTGTGGAGTCTATATACTATCCCCAATCAGAGACAACGCTAGACAGCTGTCTCTGATTGGGGATGATAATCTCCCTAGATAGGGTGTGATGACTTGGTTGTGTGCCTCTCTCCTCCCCTAGGTGGGAGTACGAGGCCTTACCACAACCAAGCCATCACAGTACCCCCCCCCCCCCAAGGTGCGGACTCCCGATCGCACACACAATCCCCCCCCTTCCTGAAGGACAACAAAAAAAAAAACTAGGGGGGACATGGCGGGGTACTGGGGTGGTTGCTGGTGGAGGCTCCGGTTCCGGTTCCGGGCGTGGCACAGGCTGTGAGAGTAGCTTCCCTCCTACCTCACGGTTGCACGCCCGGTCCGGTCCGGACCCCGGCGCGGTGGTTCCCCCCTCAGTACTCCCGCCATTCACCAAGTCCTGTCTGGACCCTGGTGCGGGAGCCCTCGACCCTGGAGAGGGGCTGACAACCGGCCCCGGACTCGGCACCGGTGGAGCGGACTGCTCCTTCCCTGGAGCGACGTAGACGACCGGCCCCAGACTGGGCACCGGTGGAGCGGACTGCTCCGGCACTGGAGCGACGCAGATGACCGGCCCCGGACTGGGCACCGGTGGAGCGGACTGCTCCGTCTCTGGAGCGACGTAGACGACCGGCCCCGGACTGGGCACCGGTGGAGCGGACTGCTCCGTCTCTGGAGCGACGTAGACGACCGGCCCCGGACTGGGCACCGGTGGAGCGGATTGCTCCGGCACTGGAGCGACGTAGACGACCGTCGCTGGAGGTGGCGGAACGCTGACCTTCGCTGGAGGTGGCGGGGCGCTGACCTTCGCTGGAGGTGGCGGGGCGCTGACCTTCGCTGGAGGTGGCGGGGCGCTGACCTTCGCTGGAGGTGGCGTGGCGCTGACCTTCGCTGGAGGTGGCGTGGCGCTGACCTTCACTGGAGGTGGCGGGGCGCTGACCTTCGCTGGAGGTGGCGGGGCGCTGACCTTCGCTGGAGGTGGCGTGGCGCTGACCTTCGCTGGAGGTGGCGTGGCGCTGACCTTCACTGGAGGTGGCGGGGCGCTGACCCTCGCTGGAGGCCTCGGGCTGCTGACCTTCACTGGAGGCCTCGGGCTGCTGACCTTCACTGGAGGCCTCGGGCTGCTGACCTTCACTGGAGGCCTCGGGCTGCTGACCTTCACTGGAGGCCTCGGGCTGCTGACCTTCACTGGAGGCCTCGGGCTGCTGACCTTCACTGGAGGCCTCGGGCTGCTGACCCTCACTGGAGGCCTCGGGCTGCTGACCCTCACTGGAGGCCTCGGGCTGCTGACCCTCACTGGAGGCCTCGGGCTGCTGACCTTCACTGGAGGCCTCGGGCTGCTGACCTTCACTGGAGGCCTCGGGCTGCTGACCTTCTCCGGAGGTCTCGGGCTGCTGACCTTCACAGGAGGCCTCAGGCTGCTGACCTTTACAGGAGACCTCCGGCTACTGACCGTCACAGGAGGCCTCGGGCTGCTGACCTTCTCCGGAGACCTCAGGCTGGATGCCGTGCCCACCCTGGGCACCGACGCAGAGGTGGTCTTCAGTCCTGCAGCTGGTCTGGCTGTCGGCCCCACACTGGGCACCGACACGCTATGGAGCTCCTGCTCCACAGCGGGGCTGAACGTCGTGCCCACCCTGGGCACCGACGCAGAGATGGTTTCCAGCCCTCTGGTTAGGCTGGCTGTCGTTCCCACACTGGGCACCGACGCGCTATGGAGCTCCTGCTCCACTGCGGGGCTGAACGTCGTGCCCACCCTGGGCACCGACGCAGAGAGGGTTTCCAGCCCTGTGGTTGGGCTGGCTGTCGGCCCCACACTGGGCACCGACGCGCTATGGAGCTCCTGCTCCACAGCGGGACTGAACGTCGTGCCCACTCTGGGCACCGACGCAGAGATGGTTTCCAAACACAGAGCTGCGCTGTCGACCCTCGCAGTAGGCTCTGTGTGAGGAATGGGTGAGCGCGCCACTGCTCTGCTGCGAGGCGCAGGCACGGGCCGTACCGGGCTGGGGAAACGCACCGTTGGGCTGGTGCGTCTAGCTGGCACGGGTCGCTCCGGGCTGGAGACACGCACCATGGGGCTGGTGCGTGGAGCAGGCGCGGGCCGTACCGGGCTGGGGAAACGCACCGTTGGGCTGGTGCGTCTAGCTGGCACGGGTCGCTCCGGGCTGGAGACACGCACCATGGGGCTGGTGCGTGGAGCAGGCGCGGGCCGTACCGGGCTGGGGAAACGCACCGTTGGGTTGGTGCGTTTAGCTGGTACGGGACTCACCGGGCTAGCGTTGCGCACCGATGGTTTGGTGCGCTGAGTCGGTCTCCTCCTCCTCCGACTCTGGACCGGCGCTGGAGGCACCGGACTGGGAACTGGCGCACGACTGTCCCTGTCGTGCCTACTCCACCGCCAATCCCCATCCTGTGAGGGTTCCTCCGGGAACCCCCACGAGTGAGGGAACAGAAGCACATCGTCGTCGTCTTCCTCCGACTCCTCTCTGTACTCCCGTTCCCACGGCTGTAGGGGCTCCTCCTGGAACCCCCACGAGTGCAGTGGTCGGGGCTCTTCTCCCTCGATCCCCGACCACCCCCATAGCCCCCCCCCAAAATCCGTTTGAGGGGTTTTCTGGGCTCCAGGCTGGTCCTCAACCCTAGCCCGGTGACGTGTCCTCCGTCTCCGGCGCCTCGGCTGCTCCGGACCCCAGCCTTCCTCCACCGAGCGATAATAGGAGTGTTCCATTAGGATATCTCCTAATGTAATCCCCCGTTGCGTCCCAGGGTGGTGGATCATTCTGTCACGGTGCGTAGTATTAATGGGACGATATACGGAGCGCTGGTGAAGTGTCATCCTTTTTATTGAAAATGAGCTGTTCTCACGAAGCATTAACATAAAAAGGAGACTGAAAAAAACAAACACGAATACAAACAAGAAACACGGTGACTTACTGGCTTTCTGAACACGAAGCAGACAAGCAGGAAACAATGATCCACACACAGGTGGAAATGTGTGGAGTCTATATACTATCCCCAATCAGAGACAACGCTAGACAGCTGTCTCTGATTGGGGATGATAATCTCCCTAGATAGGGTGTGATGACTTGGTTGTGTGCCTCTCTCCTCCCCTAGGTGGGAGTACGAGGCCTTACCACAACCAAGCCATCACATACAGGACAATAGGCAAGCAGCTTGGTGAGAAGGCAACAACTGTTGGCGCAATTATTAGAAAATGGAAGAAGTTCAAGATGACGGTCAATCTCCCTTGGTCTGGGGCACCATGCAAGATCTCACCTCGTGGGGCATCAATGATCATGGTGAAGGTGAGGGATCAGCCCAGAACTACACGGCAGGACCTGGTCAATGACCTGAAGAGAGCTGGGACCACAGTCTCAAAGAAAACCATTAGTAACACACTACGCCGTCATGGATTAAAATCCTGCAGCGCACGCAAGGTCCCCCTGTTCAAGCCAGCGCATGTCCAGGCCCGTCTGAAGTTTGCCAATGACCATCTGGATGATCCAGAGGAGGAATGGGAGAAGGTCATGTGGTCTGATGAGACAAAAATAGAGCTTTTTGGTCTAAACTCCACTCGCCGTGTTTGGAGGAAGAAGAAGGATGAGTACAACCCCAAGAACACCATCCCAACCGTGAAGCATGGAGGTGGAAACATCATTCTTTGGGGATGCTTTTCTGCAAAGGGGACAGGACGACTGCACCGTATTGAGGGGAGGATGGATGGGGCCATGTATCGCGAGATCTTGGCCAACAACCTCCTTCCCTCAGTAAGAGCATTGAAGATGGGTCGTGGCTGGGTCTTCCAGCATGACAACGACCCGAAACACACAGCCAGGGCAACTAAGGAGTGGCTCCGTAAGAAGCATCTCAAGGTCCTGGAGTGGCCTAGCCAGTCTCCAGACCTGAACCCAATAGAAAATCTTTGGAGGAGCTGAAAGTCCGTATTGCCCAGCGACAGCCCCGAAACCTGAAGGATCTGGATGGAGGAGTGGGCCAAAATCCCTGCTGCAGTGTGTGCAAACCTGGTCAAGAACTACAGGAAACGTATGATCTCTGTAATTGCAAACAAAGGTTTCTCTACCAAATATTAAGTTCTGCTTTTCAGATGTATCAAATACTTATGTCATGCAATAAAATGCAAATGAATTACTTAAAAATCATACAATGTGATTTTCTGGATTTTTGTTTTAGATTCCGTCACTCACAGTTGAAGAGTACCTATGATAAAAATTACAGACTTCTACATGCTTTGTAAGTGGGAAAACCTGCAAAATCGTCAGTGTATCAAATACTTGTTCTCCCCACTGTATATTTATATAAAAATTTCAGTTGTTAAAAAAAAATGTATTTAACCTTTATTTAACTAGGCAAGTCAGGTAAGAACAAATTCTTATTTACAATGACGCCCTACAACGGCCAAACTCGGGCCAATTGTGCGCAGCCCTATGGGACTCCCAATCACGGCCGGTTGTGATACAGTCTGGATTCGAACCAGGTTGTCTGTAGATGCAGTGTCTTAGACCACTGCGCCACTTGGGAAGGGGAGCCCCTCGGTCATCATTGTGCACTTTCACCCTCTTGTGAAGTTCATAACTTATTTAATCTGTAGCCTAATAAACTGCATGGTTTCCCGAGTTGTAGTGGGATGACCGTACACCATATCATCACCGTGACTCCAAGTTTACTTCAATATGATGGTTATATCAATATTTGGGCAAAAATAGTTTCCACCGCAATTTCTTGCATAACTAATTTTACCAACACAAAGGTATCCCACCGAGGTAAAGACAGTTTCAGGTTGGATATTCAATGGATATTCACTCTTTCAAATCTCAATAGCTTTCTAACCACTTGAGCCACAGACTCCAAATACCTGTCATGATGTTGTAAAAATTGCACACAACATTGCCATTGCACAGGTCTTATTTTCACGATTAGGACATTAATTCGCTTTCCAAAGCTAATAAACGTGTGGAAATGTGAGCCACATTTTGTTGTATTCCTAATTGAATTAGTTACACACTTTTTTTACATTCGAATTTCAATAGCTCCTTGGTCATGTGACCTACTGACTTCAAACAAGGTTCAGAATGTGCACTCAAGGGGCCTACACATTGCACACCCTTTAGTCTGTCAATTTTCATCTCACACGATTTTACATACATTTTTCATCGTTTTTCATTTCAATAGCTCCTTGGTCATGTCAATAACACACCTAAGAAGTGTGCAGTGGATATATACCCATATTGCATAACCTCTGGTATTGTATCTTCTATATTGTTGTACATTAATATTAGTTTGACAACTAGGGGTTTCAGTCCAGTGTTTAACCTTTTCTTTAATATTGATCTATAATAATTGGTAGTTCTGAGTACTTATTTTCCGTGTTTTTTATTTTGCCACGGTATTTAACTGCGGTTCACAATAGGAGAGAGACAGATAGTATCTCCTTTCATCGTTAATATCAACCATAATGGAAAAGGGCAAAGTACGAGAGTTATGTTATTAATTGTCCAAAGCAGGGATGGAGGGTGATCTGAACGCCCAGTAAGATAGGTTGCAGTGGGTTTACTGGTCAATACATATACTGAACATGTATGGTTGCCAGATAATCAATTAATAAAAATGTAATATTGACAAATTAAAACAGATATTGTAGACCTTTAATCTTTTCCAACATGTCAGACACTTTACTTCAAATAATTACAAAACAGTGTTAACTTTCTCTTCATCCCTGGTTGATGTACATTTCAGAGCCTCTTCAGTGTGGATGGGTATAGCATGCATTTTCAACAACAAAGACGGCACTTCCTGTTTTTGTTCTTCACTCGGTTGAACTCTTGTCTCCATCCCTAGGCACAGCACATGGAACCACCGTTGACATGCAAAACATTCAATCTAAAACAAAAACAAAGCCTAACACGTTATAAATAATATCAAATATCAATGCAGTATGACGAATTATCCATCCATTGTGTTATATGATAAATTGTCTTACATGCCGTCACTGTTGTCAAAAGATCATAAACATGTTAAATAAAGTTACTAACCCAGTCAGCCTTTGGGCCACATCCAGGTTCTTTATCAGTGGCACACATGAAGCAGTTGTTGAACTCTGAAATCATAGACATGAACTGAACATATGGTTGTCCCACACTACATAAAAATAAAGAATTGACATTTACTTTGAATTAAATGTAATTTCATACCAGACATTTGTAGTGTATCCTCAGGCATTTCTTTTCGCAGTTGCTCCATTGAAAATGTATGTAAAATCGCATGAGATCAAATTGGACAATATATAAGGCTACTCAGTGGATATTCTGAAAATTGTTTGAGGGTTGTAGGTTATACGACTAAGGAGCTATTGAAATGTAAAACTTGCTAAAATTATCGTACATTTTCATGAGACGCAAATAGACAAACAAGAGTGTGCAATGTGTTGGCCCACTAAGTGTATATTATGAACCTTGTTTGAGGTGTGTGGGTCATGTGACCAAGGAGCACAATGTGTGTCTATTCCATCGGGGTAAGCTAGAACCAGTTTTGAAAAATGTAGGGGTAATGGTTAAAGAGCTATTGAAATTTGAAAAATGTTTTGTCACTATGTTGACGGTCCCTAACTGCTGTTGGTGGACGTAAGGAAAACTACAGGCGAATATCTGTTGAATATCCAACCTAAATCTGTCTTACCTCGGTAAGACACCACCATGTCGAAATAAACAAATATTTGTCAGCATTTATACAATTGTACCGAAACTTCCTGTTTCCTTTACATCTGTCATGTTCTTTTTTTATAGGTATGATTATTATGGCCATGTTCTGGTTCCAATAACTTTAACTACACTTCTCAATATGTTATTGTCTGGGTTTTATCACGTCTATAATCAAGTCAATAAGCTTATCGTTCTTCCCATAGTGATCAGAGTCAAATTAGGCAACACTGATGAACAATTAGGCAACAGTTTGGCTTATGGAGCAACAACCATGACTCCGTAGACACACTTACCTACCATATTTGGTAGTTTATTGCTAGTCTACAATCAGAATAGGCTACTGCTTGGAAAGCACATTATAAATACAAATACCCCAATCACTTTGAGATACTTCATAGGAAATGAATTGAATGGACATGGAGGGAGAGCATAATAATAATAATCTACAGAACATACATTATGGCCACTTTTAACATGTACTGTATGTGGATCAAATATAATGTTATTGTTGTGAAATATGCATAGACATTAGTCATAGTCTACACCTTTAAGAAGAAGTCTACAAGATAAGGTTTCTGTTTTTAGCTCTCACCACTCACCATTAAAAATAGCGGAGAGGGTGTGAGAGACTGTGACAGCAGCGGCAGCAGCATCGCCGCCCTCTATGGCAGTTTGGTGGCAGGAGAAGGCTGCAGGGGCCCCGGAACATGTATTATGCTCATGTCCTCATCCGGGACTGACTCAACTTTAGGATACTTTCACAGCATCGTGGCTCCTTCCAAGCGTGTTCACCAAGTGTGTGTGTGTTTTTTTTTTTTATAGATTGTATTTTTATGTGATATATACAATTATTTTAGATTCCATATCTGAATAGATGTATTACCAGTCCACGTATCTTTATGAAGCGTGTTTACGAAGTACTCAACTATTCGTGAATTCCTCTGGGAAGCACAGGTGTTACAAATGTGCGGATTCAATGCAAAAATGTGTTACAAAGTTGCAACTTAGCGTTTGGATAGAAACGACACAGGAAGAGCTCTTGACGTCGGATGTAACTCCATGACCAATGTCACCCGCGGTACCGAACGGTTTGCCCACTCATTGGTGATTCGACTAAAGTTACTCCCAACATTGTGACAGCAGTACTTTCCTCGAGACGTGCTTTGGATTGCACTTCTGCGGTCAACGAATTGGACCAGTACCCCTAATTACCGGGCAGAAACCAAGACATGGGGACTCAGGGCACGGGACGAAAAAGAAATCCCAATAAGGACAAGTCGACGAACGAGGGTGATGCCCTTAATCTCATAGCAAGAGAGGTACGTATTTTAGATGAGAACTATACGAAAGATACTTTGCACTTCAACTACTAAGTATTTGTACTAATGTCACCCTCATCTTGTTTCCTTCCTTTCACCCAGCGGCAGGAATATATATTTAGGCTTTATTAGCACAATGTGCGCACAAGGAAATAAAAGTATAGCCTCCACTGCACCCCGTTTCCTCCTCTCATACTACATTGGTTTGCTTTTCTCTAGCAATCTAGTCAAATTACTGGTTTGTAAATTCACATTTCGGGTTGCCTTGGGTGCATATTTTAAATGGTGCCTGTCCAGTGTCAGACAAGTGTCCAACATAAAGAACAAATAGTGTATCAATGAATTAATTGGCTCGTTTAACTCATAACTGTATAGTTTGAATACTACTTAATGTGCACAAAAGCACTGAGATGTATAAATTCCCCTTGATGAATGTAGGCTAGGCTACATGTTCTAGGAACAGGTGGCAATGATCACACCTATCCATGTTAATGAAAGTGAAATAAGAAGTTAGTGCTACATGTGCTAACCTGCATGAATCCCTTCCCAGTATGGTTTAGTCTTGGCAGCAATGACATGCTGTTGGTTTTCTGACAGGTGCTGAAGTCATGTTGTGACTGGCTCACTTTTCCTGGTGGACCCGCACTTCTAGTCTCTTTATGTTAAATTCAAAAGAAACACGGATCCGGCACACTGGTGATCTTGATGCTTCACAGATTAAACCCTGATTTAAGATCTATTGAGACCAAAACGTTTGTATTAGATCTGTGGAGCATGAAGTTCTCCAGTGTGCTGGAATTTATTTTAAATTTAGCAGAACATTTTCTCCATGCACGGTAATACGATAGGTGTGCGATCTATAGGCCTAACGTTACGTATTATTTTATATTTTTTATTTTTATTTTTTATTAATCCCTGTGATGTCATACCTCAAGTATTTGTTAATTTTAAATGTACATTTTAATTTCTTAAAGACATGCTCCGGGACATCGGCGAATTGTGCTAAACTATCAGTATTTTTTTTAAAAACCCTCACACTTTGGGCTGGATGTGTCGACGTGTACTTTGTGTGTACATCATCTATGAGCAGAATTACTGTTTTACTTCAATTAGCCACGAAATCCCTAGTTTGAAACACTTTTTTTGGGGGGGGGGGGGGGGGGGGGAACCTGTGCACCACCATGTTGCTTACTGAGATAATTTGATGACGCACTGCAATACAAATCCCAGCCAATGAGCTTCAGCCCCTCCCCATTTGAGCGACAGCTAGCAAGATGCAATTGAATCTTCATTGAGGAGAGACTGTAGCTAACGGGAGTCTACACATGGATTGTGTAAACAGTTGTCATTATTTTCAAAATGTCACCCGAAGAGGTAAGGTGTACAGGGTATGCATAGTGCTTTTAGGAACACTGATTTATGAACTGATGTAAACTATATATATATATATACAAAAGTATGTGGACACCCCTTCAAATTAGTGGATTCGGCTATTTCAGCCACAGCCGTTGATGACGTGTATAAAATCGATCACACAGCCATTCAATCTCCATAGACACACATTGGCAGTAAAATGGGGAAGGGCTCTTCTCGAAGAGGGAAGTTTGTCCGGCTCAGTAAACCCTCAATCATGAATTGTCCGCAACACTGAAATGTGAATTAACGAGGAGGCGGAACACACCTCAATTTAAACTGTTGTTAGAAAATACAACTTTGTTAGAAAATAATTTGAAATTGACAAGTTGAAACACAGCCTATAGATAATTAGCAGGCAGCATGTGTTAACTGTCCTGTTGCGTAACAATCACATTTTGGAACAGTGAGTGCATTGACATCACTTGCATAAAACAACTCAGGCTGGGTTGACCGTTAGAGATATTTGGAACTCACATGTGAAACGTTTTTAAATTTTTATTTAACTAGGCAACGTTAAGAACAAATTCTTCTTTACAATGACGGCCTACCCCGGCCAAACGCTGGGCCAATTGTGCGCCGCCCAATGGGACTCCCAGTCACGGCCGTATGTGATACAGCCTGGATTCAAACCAGGGACTGTAGTGACTCCTCTTGCACTGAGATGCAGTGCCTTAGACCACTGCGAAACTAGATAGTGATAGTGCTGACGTCATCCACGTATTCCTATGGAAAACCTCCGGTGGCGGATGAAGCCGGAAGTATTTGAATTTTTGAAGGGAGCCATATTGCTGAATGGCACCAGAAAAATCGCTAAGGATCATGGTCAAAGTGGCCGTGACTAGCAAAGGGTCATGGTTGATCTAGTCGTTTTCATCCTGCTTGAGAGAGTCAACCGGGAACCTCCTCATAGCCTGTAAATGTAATAGTCAGAATGGATCACTTATTTAATTAAATATCTCAATTTTGTAGCAAACTTCACTGGGGTCCTGGGTTGCACAGTGAAAGAAGATGAGGTTGTAGGGCGGGAAACCCCCTGCACATGTACACACAGCAGAGTGAGCGAGAGAGCGTTGATGTGGTGCAGATGTTACGTAGTGGGCAATTTTCGGCGACCACTTTTGGCCCATGAGCGCCAACATTTTTAAGAACTACGGGCTAAAAAGTATACAAAAGTATCTCTTTTTAAATGTACAGGGCCAAATGCACTGTCAACGTCTTCCACTGAAATAACATGTTTAGTGTGCATTGTCTACAGGACTGCATGAAGTGTGATGCCTCATGCCACTAATTTGTGAGGCGAAAGGGCAATGCTTTCACATTTCAACTATAAACTCTGGGTCTTTGACGTCTCTCTGTTTTTGAAGTGTGAAGCGCGCCGGCTGAATGTATCACTTGAAATGCAGTCCCGTCGTATGGCGGCTTCCTGAGTGTGCCGACGCACACACTCTATAGTTCTAGTTGTTAAACAGTCATTTCATGCTGTACAAGCCAAGCGTCTTGACTCACTGTCATACAGGTAATACAGGTTTTAGAAGTGCATGTCTAGAGGGTGTACTTTACTTTACCGGTGTGCTCCCAGGGTAGGAACACCACTGTTGAATTGACGGAAGTGCGGTCTGTTCAGACTCATAACAGATGTTGCATCTCACCTCACACACACACCAGACTCTCATTAGTGACCGTTGCTTCATCATTTATCCTGTCCAAGTCGGTAGCAGTTGGCTATCTGAACGTTATCATTTTCTCATATCAAGTTAGCGGGACCGCTATTTACTTTACAGTCTGGGGTTACACTTTCCTGCAGTTTAGCCATAGTTGCTTGCTTTAGACCATGTGCAGTGGGCAGAACATGCTGTAGTTGGTGAAGTCTGCTAGTAAATTGTTTGTGTTTGATAAGTACAGTTTGTCAACGGGCAGTTCCCCACAGCTGCCCTTGCTCATTTCCTGAGTGTTTAAACATTTTTTTTTTGTCATTGGACAGTTTGCTGATGTCATAGAAAGGTAGCTTGCTGTAGCTTCAGGACAGTTAATTTTAAAGGGAGTATACTGTAACCGCTATACACAGTCAGTAGAGAAATACTGTGACTTTAAATGCAGGCTGGGTCGAGTCCCACAATGGCAGCCCTCTGACAGGATGGTATGTCAGTTCTGATGAGCAGGCCGATTCTGAAACACGGGTTTTAAAAATAGAAAGGCCCTCAAAGATCAGCTGTTACTGCACCCTGTGTTCAGATTGGGTCTGTTGCTGGGGGGTTGGGGTCTAATGGCGCATGCTGATAGCTAACTGGTCCACTGGAAATGGCCACTCCATGGAAAAGGCATGGCAAATGACCCTTCGGTAATGGAGCCTTTTTATGTGCAGGCTTCGAGGCATCAGGAGCTTAAGCTGTTGAGGGGGTTCAACTGTATCTTGTTTCTATATGGGTTGTTGTGCGGAGCGGTATTAGGCTCAGGAAAAGTTTTTAAAATGTATGGTTATAATGTGTATCCTTGACTTCGTATGGACAAAGGAAAGGAGACCACACAGTGGGAAGGAGTGTTCTGGCTCAGGGAGCTTGCACACTTGTAGTTCGGTAGTTTTTGCCAGTCTTTTAATTCCAATGTCAAACATTTCAACACAATAATTCCTACAAGGATTTCTGGCACTTTACCATAACGGCTCTAGCCAAGGTAGAAGTTCATTAACAATTTTGAAATGCGTTTAATTCAATGGTGCATTTGAAAGATTAACCACGGCACTAACGCTGCAAGTCCGTATTAATCCAACTTTTCACATTATTCTTATAAACTAACACCAAGAGGCAGTATATCTGAATTCAACTTCTATTTGTATGCCGTTAATGATAGGAAACTTATGGCTACACCAGAGTTACTCATTAACCATTAAAAATGTATCCAGATGAACAGTAGTGGTGGGGGAAAAATTCTATACAGTAGGTATGCGTCTGATATAAATTTCAGCGATATATCGTAGTGTATCGCGTTGACAATATCGCAATATTATTTTTACCTGCACCAAAACCTTCATAACTTGTTCTCCATCTCATCCCTAATGAGAGAGAGAATTTTTTTCAGCCCTTTTTTATTTCCATGACTGATCAAAACTCCCTCAGACCTACGGTGAGCAATACGTTTGGAACGCCAAATCGCAATAAAATCACAGTATCGAGTCACTACATATTGAATCATGAGAATCCCAATACATTTTTGTATCGCCACTGAAGTATCATGATGTCGGAAAGTAAGGTCCCTTGTAACTCCCAGCCCTAATGAACAGTTGGTAAAATGATATGGACAGTAAACCGCGAGCCCACTATGTGGGAAATGTGAATAAAAGTCCACATCGGCAGTAAAATGTTCTACACAGGCAAAGTGTCCTTACAGTTGAGTCTTTGAATAGTACCCATTGTTAATGATTGAGGAGGCACTGACTCCATCTTGGAATTAGAGGATTTTAATATGGATGTAAAGAGATTTACCTCATGTTAGATTAACAAAACAGCGACAGCACTTGCTGAGGGTACGGAGGTGTTGGATATATTAGTTAAGGGCAGTGTTCTGTTTGTCAGATAAATGGTTCTATCGATCGCCTTGTCAAGAGAAGCAAGAGGGCTTTGGGCATTTTCTAGAAGATGAGAGAATTGCATAGTAGCTCCACTGACTTCTCCTCACCTCAGTTCCATTTCCCAGCTATGTTGATTCCCCTCGTGTGGTGTTGATGCCAATTGCTCTGATGATGGCAGGCCTGGAACTCAGCCTGTAGGAAATGCGGTCAGTTTGTGTGAATGCGCTGGTAATAGTCCACCACAGTGTGCTGTGGTCACCTACTGTTTAATGTAGCCTATTCCGTGTTAATGTCTGGGGTAAACTCATTTCTTGATGCATTGTCAGCCTGTAAAACTTACATAGCAACCTCGGTTAGACATCAAACGCTAGCCTAATTTGATTAGTTTCCAGTGTTCATACACTGACTTGAATGTCCTAAATGAGGGATTTTAGCAAAAGTTAAAATTAGTCATATTGTGACCTTGTTTTTATCTGTCTGTATAGGTGTCCTACATTCTGCAGTTGGAGTTAAATAGTCTAAAGTGTGAACATGAAAGCAAGCATATTGAATACCTTTCCTCCTATTATCAGAGGATATGATTGGATTATGTCTGTAGAAGGTGAAAGCTTTACAGTGGTGGAGGTGTGGAGGTTGATTGACTGCAGTAGTCCCCACACTCTACTGAGGATGTCTTTCTGAGTGATGGTGAGGGAAGATAATACCATTCAATCCCAAAGAAAGGTTCAAAGAAGTTCCATTCGTCCTGCTTGCACCCGCGTGACACTTTCTTTACAAACCGGCATGTCTTGGATTGCGGTATCCTCTTTGCTGGATTAGGCTACCATTCATGAGAGTGGTGGATGGACATCCTCAGGGCAGGGCATCCTCCCGCCTTGCCAAGTACCTCAACTACACAATGATTTTCATCCACTCAGATCAGATCAAATCAAATTTTATTGGTCGCATACACATATTTAGCAGGTCATTGTAGAGAATTGCTTGTGTTCCTAGCTCCAACAATGCAGTAGTATCTAACAATACACACATCAACAAAACACACAATACACACACATCTAAAAGTAGAAGAATATAAGTATAATATAAATATTAAGACAAGAAATGTCGGAGTTACATAGAATAGAATACTGTAGAATAGAATACTGTAGAATAGAATACAGTGTATATATTATAATATATATTATCAAAGTGGCCAGTGATTAAAAGTCTATGTATATAGGGCAGATCAAATACAACCACTGACTGTTTCCTCATTGCTGTTGCTCTAAGATGGCAACTCGGCGCGAATATGCATGTGCCAAATGAATCTCAATGAGGAAAAAGTTGGTTGTATTTGATTAATGTTTTATTAAGAAGTATAGACTTCAGCAAACAAAGTCCCTTGACAACAGAGAACAAACATAGGTACACAGTAAGGGTTGAAGAATTTACATTTTGCATAGGTATCGACTGCATAGCTACTCGGAGTCGGAGGTTCCTTGACTTTAGTCTGCTCCCAACATCCATGGATTAAATCCTTGTGGAGTTGAGGTACTTGGAAATCTCCCGACAGTCTCGCATTATCTGTCGAGGATTCTGTTGACGTTGGTGTGTTTTGCCGTGAGACAAAGTAAGCGGCGGATTAAGTTGCCAGGTCGGCGTTAGGTGACAGACCAAGGGGGAGTAGAGAATCAAGGGAGAGTCGAGTGTTTAGAGAGGATTAGTCTGGGACTCTGAAGCAAGGAGGGGCACAACCCACATCTTCCTTAATGTCACTGTCATCAATGGGGCAGGCCAGATAATTGGCACATTTGAAAGTCCTACACATACGTGCGTAAGCACACAGGCACAAACATAAACAGACATGCAGAGGTTCATTTTAAAACTGCATGCACACAGACATCCAGGCTAAATTGTGTCAGAGACAGAAATGCATGCATCAGTTACAAGTAGGCCATGTTTCAATGAGCTGTCATTTCACTCCTGTTTCAACTTCAGCATTTCTAAATCCATTAGCTCAGCTAAAAAGAATGTCAAATAAAGACGCAAACTGAGGTTTACACAAACATGCTCCGTATTTCTTCATATGTTTAGACATGGACAAGTGGGTTCGGTTAGCTTAGCCTGCTCTGACCCCCAAAAAGGGAAGTTTCCATAAAAGGATGTGGAGGCACTGTGCTTTTGCTTCGTCTTGATGACATCACACACAGGGCCCGTAGAGAGTTATCACACACTCCTTCCTGTTTATTTGCTTCTAAACCCAGGGAGCACTGTTGATTGGTCAAAATCTGTACATACTTGACATGTCAAGAATTAACAGTAGGGTAGGGTGGGGTAAGTTGAGCCACCTGTGTTTCTAAGAAACCTTACACAAAATTAGCTTACCAAATATTTTTGGAAGATTAGGTCATCATTTAACGCAGTTTGTGAGGGAAGAAACCACATGGAAAAAGTGGTATGAAAAAAACAGATTTTCACCAAGTCATGATGCAAAGTATATCATTTTAAGATGGTTCTATACATCGGTTGGGGTCTCTATAAGCTTCAATATGAGGTTGAATCCTAGCATGAAAGTGCATCCTTGTAGCTCTGTGGGCTTATATAGTCAAATGTTTGTCTTGGTGTAAGTTGAGGTATTGGCCATGGGCTGAAGTTGAGCCAATGGCAAGATTAGCAAATGTAAGTGTTTTCTTCCCAGGCGTAATGCAAGGCATTATGGCTGGGATATGAGGTAACAACAGGGCCTAGCCTATGTTAAAAGTGGTAAAAGATGCGTGAAATTATTAAGACAAAATAAATTGTGATTGTGTTTGGGAAATAAAGATATACATGGTTTTAAAAAGATAGTGGTATTATTTCCTTCAAGACAGACAATTGTAGATGGCTTAATTTACCCTGTCCCCGATGCTCAATTTACCCCATACCCAGAGTAAATTGTGACAAGAGAGCTATGTTTTCAAAAATGTGATGTTTACATGAATTCTGATTTATTTCCAGGGATACACAACATCCTGAAATAATGTTAAGATTTCCCTTGATGGAGTGATGCTGGATGTAGTTGTGTACTTTGCCTAATCAATCCGTTTATCATTAGAAGCAAAGGCATGTCGGTAATTCCTCATTAAATTTTTGGGGGGATTTTCACAATTTAATCCATAGAAGGGTCGTTTGGAGGAAGGATTTTTGACATGCAGTGCATTCGGAAAGTATTCAAACTCCTTGACTTTTCCATATCATCAATCTACACACAATACTCCATGATGACAAAGTGAAAATAGGATTATACACATTTTAGCAAATTTATAAAAATGTAAAACAGATACCTTATTTACATAAGTATTCAGACCGTTTGCAATGAGACTCGAAGTTGAGCTCAGGTGCATCCTGTTTCCATTGATCATCCTTGAAATGTTTCTACAACTTGATTGGAGTCCACCTGTGGTAAATTAAATTGATTGGACATGATTGTGAAAGGCACACACCTGTCTACAGTGCCTTCATAAAGTATTCAGACCCCTTGACTTTTTCCACATTTTGTTACATTACAGCCTTATTCTAAAATGGATTAAATAAAACAATTTCCGCATCAATCTACACACAATACCCCATAATGACAAAGCAAAAACAGGTTTAGACATTTTTGCACATTTATTACAAATACAAAACAGATACCTTATTTACATAAGTATTCAGACCGTTTGCTATGAGACTCGAAGTTGAGCTCAGGTGCATCCTGTTTTCATTGATCATCCTTGAAATGTTTCTACAACTTGATTGGAGTCCACCTGTGGTAAATTAAATTGATTGGACATGATTGTGAAAGGCACACACCTGTCTACAGTGCCTTCATAAAGTATTCAGACCCCTTGACTTTTTCCACATTTTGTTACATTACAGCCTTATTCTAAAATGGATTAAATAAAACAATTTCCGCATCAATCTACACACAATACCCCATAATGACAAAGCAAAAACAGGTTTAGACATTTTTGCACATTTATTACAAATACAAAACAGATACCTTATTTACAAAAGTATTCAGACCGTTTGTTATGAGACTCGAAATGGAGCTCAGGTGCTTCCTGTTTCCATTGATCATCCTTGAGATGTTTCTACAATTTTATTGGAGTCCACCTGTGGTAAATGTTAATTGATTGGACATTTATTTGGAAAGGCACACACCTGTCTCTATAAGGTTCCACAGTTGACAGTGCATGTCAGAGCAAAAACCAAACCATGAGGTTGAAGGAATTATCCGTAGAGCTCTGAAGCAGGATTGTGTTGAGGAACAGATTTGGGGAAGGGTACCAAAACATTTCTACAGAATTGAAGGTCCCCAAGAACACAGTGGCCTCCATCATTCTTAAATGGAAGAAGTTTGGAACCACCAAGACTCTTCCTAGAGCTGGTCGCCCGGCCAAACTGAGCAATCGGGGGAGAGGTGATCAAGAACCCAATGTGGGGATGGAAGAACTTTCCAGAAGGATAACAATTTTTGCAGCACTCCACCAATTTGGCTTTTATGGTAGATTGGCCAGACGGAAGCCACTCCTCAGTAAAAGGCACATGACCATCTGCTTGGAGTTTGCCAAAAGGCACCTAAAGACTCTCAGACCATGAGAAACAACATTGAACTCTTTGGCCTGAATGCCAAGCATCACGTCTGGAGGAAACCTGGCACCATTCCTATGGTGAATTATGGTGGTGGCATAATCATGCTGTGGGGATATTTTTCAGCGGCAGGGACTGGCAGTTTTTTTTTTTTGTTTCTTCATAAATTTGCAGAAAAATGTATGTTTTCGCTTTGTCATTATGGGGTATTGTCAATGGGGGCCTCTCTGGAGGTCAGGTGCCCTGGACAGGTGCCCTGTGTGCCCGGTCGGCATTCATCCATGATGACTACAAGTTCAGATAGCTGGCTAGACTAACTACCAATCTGAAAATTGTTAGCTGACATTGCTAATTGAGTGACTGTCAGTGGCTGAGAAACTGCTGATGCACAACCAAATTTCTAAATGACATCCATCCTATTATTCTTACACTCATTAGGAGGTTGAGACCGCGACTGGTCTGGGGGCCCTTAGCTACGGCTTGTGTTACTTATGAACTGGTCCTTTGTGATTAATCACATTACCTACTATGCCAATTTCAATGTATAAAATGGGCCATAACTTTTAAAACTAGCAAAGATCCCGCTCTGGAACCTTAAAATACACGTAGTGTATATTATGAAGAAACAATATATAGAAACATCAAAAAATGCATGTTTATATTTTAAATATTCATAAGATAATATAAGAAAATGTTTATTGAATCAAAATACTACTCGTATTATAGATCACGCAGTAAAGCTTCAGATGAAACATTATGGAGTCTTAAAGGAGGTCTGGGTAAGGTCAAAATGTCACTATTCCAACTTCAATTAATTATTTGTCAATTATGCTTTCAGATAAAAATGTAATATGTCAACAATCCTTGCGCCAAAGGACCATTTAATTGATTCAATTTCTTGAAAATCTCTTTTTATAGTTTTGTGAAGAATTCCCCATGTGAAGTGTTGACTTGCAGCACACAATAGCTGGCGGGTTGGATTTGACCTCTTTCTATGCAGAACAAGGATTATACATAGTTATACACAGTACATTTAGAGAAAACCAGAAGAAAATAAATCTGACTTGAACACTGTTTGTGTGATGTTTAGGTAGCCTAGATGTTAAGTCTTTTGATGTTGTGGTTTACATTCTTGGCTGTTGACCGAGCTTGAAAGATAGAGGATGGTAGTAGCCTAGATTGCAAACTTCCCAACTTGTTGTTGCCTTGGTGATAAGCCTGTTTTTGCTGATAAGTGGAATGCATTTCTGTGTCTTGTTTTGTTTCATATACAGTGCCTTCAGAAAGTATTCAGACCCCTTGACCTTTTCCACATTTTGTTTTGTTACAGCCTTAATTTAAAATTGATTCAATTTAGATACATTTTTTTTTAATTTAAAATGTCTTTAATCAATAAGTATTCAACCCCTTTTGTAATTGCAAGCCTAAATAGGAGTAACAATGTTGCTTTGACTGTGAAGAGAAAAAAGCAGACATTGAATATCCCTTTTGAGCATAGTGAAGTTATTAATTAGACTTTGGATGGTGTATCAATACACCCAGTCACTACAAAGATACAGGCGTCCTTCCTCACTCAGTTGAGAGGAAGGACACCACTCAGGGATTTCACCATGAGGCCAGTGATGATTTTACAACAGTTACAGAGTTTAATGGCGGTAATAGGAGAACTGTTTAGCAGGAGAAATGTTCACAGGAATGTAAACGAATTCATGCAAAACATTTTTAGAGAAATAAACATTTTGTGTGTTACGGAACATTTCTGGGATCTTTTATTTCAGCTCATGAAACATGGGACCAACACTTTACATGTTGCGGTTATTTTTTTTGTTCAGTTGTCACTCAACTAATAAAGCCTAATATTGCGTAAACCATTTTAGCATTTGATTGCTGGAGGTGCCTCACAGATCTGCAAGATCAGGAACAGGCCGCCTGCCCGGCGTTGGTCAGCGCGCGAAGCTAGGCTACCGATATTCCCTAGGGTTGTTCTACAAGTCACTTTGCGTGCTGATCAATGACTGTCAACATGATTAGTTTTACACTAGGAGTGGATGCATCTGTTTATTTTTTATTTTTATGGAAGGTAGAAAGAAAGCAAAGAAGTTGTGAATCGGCGATTTGTTTGAATAGATTTTCTGACCGATGCATTTTACATTTTGTATCGTTTTGGGGTCCGTGGACCAATGCAGTCATATTTGAAACATTTGAATTGGGGCGTATCTGTGAATCTTTCCACCCCTAGTGGTCTCTAAAAAAAAATTGGGGGGCCTTCCTCTGACGCCGCCTGGTACAGAGGTCGTGGTCGTAGGGAGTGTTGCAATATAAACCGCTCTCTTTCCTCCCTACCCTGAAATGAAAGGCCAGACTGAGCAATTTAGTTTCTCTTCAGGGACAACAGGGAGGTCTGTACTGTGTGAACCAATGACAAACATCTGGACCACCTTCCCAGATTATTATTTTTTTAGCTTGGTGATGCTTGCCTTGGTTGCAGCCACTTCCGCGGTAGCCGCAACTGCTTTTCTGCCAAATACTAACATGCCAGCTTCATGTTACCGACTCTGTTTCATACCACGCATTGAAGAATTTTCCAAAGTCAGGTCCATTGTGAATGTGCTATCAAATTGGGAAAACAGGTGAGCTATTCTTGTGACCATGCTTGGATGCCAGAGCACACTTCAGTGTTCCACTGAACCTCATCAAACACAGCTTTTATTCCTTTCACTGTTGTCTAGTTTTGTAAATTGCACTGGACCATTTCACAGATTTGAATTACACTGCCCCCTTGAAGGAAGCCTGAAGCATACTATTTATTTTACTCTGGTGCACTCGCACAGGCACACAGTTGCTGACCAGTTTGCTGACCAGCTGGTGTGGTGTGGTGTGGTGTGGTAAGGGCTCGGGTGGCATGTTCTGTCATTGAAGAACAGGGGAGCAGCTGTCAGTTTATTTTCCATTTCCTCTGACCCAGGAGCCTGTACAGAACCTTTATTCTATCCTACCCCAGACCAGGCCTAACCATCATCATACCAGCCATGACTAACTGGTCGGCCAATCAGCATGCTGTTCATGTTCAACAACGATTGTTTGAAGTGAGTTGTAAGTTCCACAGAACTAGACAAATGGTTTATCATATAAGTTTAATAGGGGAGTTTATCGTAAACTTAAAAATATTTAAAATTATAATTCCCCTAAAAAGCTAAAAAAAAAAAAAATATCCACAGAATGAATTATTTGACCGTGGCGAAACCATGTGAGAGAATAGTTTTTTTTTTTTAAACCTCTGTGCTCGGTGACTGGCACTTTTGTTGTGGATGTTCCGGAATCCGATTTGTGTTGTACCCTGGCTCTTTTTCCAAGCAGGCTGGCTCTCTTATCTGGCCACGTCCCTACGCAGCCATATTTTGGTCATTTTAAAAAGGTTAGCTTGTCGAAACAAGGAGTTGTTTTAGCCAATAATGTTCCTTGTCTGGGTGTGACGCCGTCTCTTGGTTAGTGTCTGGCATAGAACCTTGAATCACTATGTCTGTGGGCATAGAATAGGCTGAGACTTGGCTCTGCTGGGCAGCTATTGCTAGTTCATCGCTAGTGCCTGCTCAGCGCCCACACCCTGTTGGAAAACAACGGCACTTGTGCAAGTTTGTAGCATTACCAGTACATCTATACTTGGTAATCAATTTATATAATAGACAACTGTGTCGGAGCAGTGTTTCAGCCTCTGTGGGTCTTACAAATAGGCCCTGAAGCAGGTTATAATTATACTCTTGACTGTGCCAATCAAGATACTCTGCTGCTTGAATCCATTTTGTGGTTTGACCTCCATCTCCAAGTTATTTTGACCACCACTTATTCGAATATTGCATTCTGTCAGTGCCCACTTCCTTTAAAATGCCTGGACATGTTGGTAGGCTGGCAGTCAGGGTGGAGGGGCTTGGGAGTGAGTCTAGCGGCACTGAACACAAAGGGCACTAGTTTCAACTGTGGTGGCACTGAGACCTGCGATAAGGGCTCCGCACTCTGAGAATGTCAGCGACGGGATCAGCGTGACGGAGCCCAGGCCAACACCCCTGCCCCTAGAACCAGATGCAAGGCACTGAAGGCAGCAGGGCGTCTTCTGGTTTTATTGATATTCCTTGGTACTCTAGTATTGATTTGTTGTGGGGTCAATTGTTGATCAAAGTTAAGGATGAAAGCTAGTGTTGTTGACCTTTCACCCTCTGCTCGGCTTTGGCGGTATACCATATACTAGGCTTTGGCGGTATCCAGATTGTCATACCTCCATACCGACCTTGTGCCATCGCGGAATATTCTGTAATACCGGCACTGAACACAAAGGGCACTAGTTTCAAACCGCACTGAGCCTCTGTAATCCGAAGGTTAGCAGTGCTAACAAGTGTGTTTTTAAAATCCCATAGTGAATTCTAGCTAAATGCTAACATTTTTTAAATAGTCTCTGACAAACTATCTGCAGGACCGACATCCCAGCTCATAAAATTATAAAAGTAACAAACAATGCTATTCACAGTTTGCTTTACGCACAAATATTAGACAGCAAGCTCTTCATCCAGGAGGGGATTCTCTGCTGTTACCAAGAAAAGCTTGAAGCTATTTAGCTAGATAACTAGTTACTAAGTTAACAAACCAAATGCACAACTGCAGAGCGTTTAGCACATTTTAGACAGTTAAGATATCTAGCTGGCAAATATTTACTTTTGAATTCCATACTTTAACTAGATCACCTGAGTGAAATGAACGCGATCTGCTTTCTCTCCTAACAAGTTGACTGCAGGTATTTACTTAAAAAGTAGGTACAAACATTTATAAACATTTATAAAAAAAACTTCAATGGTATTGAATTTTTATTTTATTTTATTGACTAAGTTATTGACAATCATACCGTCGGTATTTAAAAAATACCCAGGTATGCAGTATATACTAGGCTTGGGCGGTATACTGTGTACAGGGTATTTGGAAATACTGATGGTATAATTTTTCAATACCGTACCAAAAAAATAAAATAAAAGTGACTAGCATGCAAGATCAAGTTTCTTGTTTACAGTAGAGACAATCCCCTCCTGAATCAGGATCCCTGCTGTCTAAATGTAGTTTAGACAGCAGGGAAAGCGACCCTTGTGTGCACTGCCGGTAAATACCGTATACCCTGGTATGGTATAGGAATTGTAAGAAGGTGTGAGAATCTGGATGCCGCCCGCACATACTCCCATTTCCCCAGGTCCCGTCTCAAGGTGCAGAATGTTTATCCTATCTTAGATGTTCTCCATGAATCCTTGAACCCGTCGACAGTACCTTTTTGTATGCACTTTGGATCTCACACCAAAAACATATATTATTGAGGGACAGGCGAGGTTACGGTTCCTGCAGCACTTTGTGAAATGGCACAGAGGTGTGTGTGTGTCAGCATCACCCATTTTTTGATTCAGTGAACTAACTCTGGGTCTCCAGAGGAGAGTCACACTAATGAAATCCAACTGAATTAGAGCGTTTGCGATGGAACTCGGGTCCATGTAGGTCATTAAAAATAGCTGTGCAGAAGGAGAGCAGCTGGAGGAGGAGAAAGAGATTATTTCTCTGTCGCTCTTGTCCGGCCCAGTTAGATGTAGTATTTGTACTAAAGTAACAGAAGGTAAGATACTTGTTTATGTTATCATACCTGCTATGCGATGCAGGTTTTGTTAGATAGGTGTGTGTCTGTTAGCGTTGTCCCAATACCAGAATTTTTACTTCTATACCAAGTTTAGTACTAAAGTACTTGATGTCATCACAATACTCGATATCATAACAATAGCAAAACGATGCCACGGCAAAAAAAAAAAAAGCACATTGGCCAGTCACAGAATGGCACTTGATCCATTACCTTTTTTCATGACCTTTTTGTATGCATTAAAGAATCAATTATACAATCATTCAATCAATTTGACTTTGTTTTTATGTAGATAGATACAAATGGTAATCCTTTATTTGAATGGTACATCTCTAGTCTATTGATAAACTGGGTAAATCAAGATGTAGCCTAGGCCTATTCACAATACAGGTGAATGCATATTCAATGGGAGTGTGTGGATGCATTATATAGGGTATGTTTTGGCTGATTTCATGGGGTTACAGATGAAAACCAATCTGTTTCCCTTCCATTTGGGACTTATTTTATTGTACTGATCAACAACATTTGCATATAAGACACAATCTTTCAATTTATAAAAGTGTCCGCCGTCTCTTTTAAGACCCATGATGTCATTCACCTACAGTCAGTTCAAGGCTCAGCCACTAAGTTATAATAAGAACTGAAGACTGCATCCAAGATGTCAGACCGTTGTTTAAGGTAATCTGGCCACAGAGAGCAGCGACAACGTCATTACATCATGGATGAATATAGAATTGTATTATCTGAGAAGGGGGTAGCTGCATCCTAATATGGTGACCGGGTGGGTCAAAAGGAAAGTAGTATTGATCCCCGAGGGGAAATTTCTTTGCCAAGAAGCTACGAAAAGAACACGGTGCAAAATGAACGAAAATACACAAAAGACAGATACACGATACATGATACATAGAGCGGCAGTATGAAAAAGTATCAAAATACAAGAAGTCTGGAGTGCAAAAAAGATGGATGGCTGAATATGTACACTATACATTGGTGGATGTTGGATGGTTAACTATACTATACAGGTCGATGGCAGAGAAATACTTAAATAGCTAAAAGTGCGTATGATATAATAATAGTATACTTAATATACAGACTGGTTAAATGAACAGGTAAGTGAATATTTGCATGGTTACATTAACTGTACAGGTAAATGACAGGAAGAGATACTTAAATAGCTAAATGTGTGTATGATATCTTTTGGGGTAATAATAGTAATTCCCTTAAAATACAGTCTTTAGTGCGCAGGGTTTAATTACAGATAAATGCACGTATTGCAAATTCGATATACTAAAAGCAATGAAAAAAGATACTGACAGGATACTAATATACATTCCTGAGTGAATGACTACGTAAGTCCAAGAATTACTTGCAATATTGCACGTGATATGATATAACAACTGTGCATGAATATGTGTATATACAGAGCTGAAAACAGTAGCACTCCATAATCCTGAACTATTATTGTTCAACTGTTGCAGAAAAACTGACGAAAAACATACTAAAACAACAATTTAGGCACGAACAATGGGAGCTGCTTAACAGGCGACCACGCAGGGTGGGGCGGGGCCAAGTAGTGAGAGGAGTGGGTTTAGCTACCGTACCGTGAGCGATTTGGACTTTGATGGTTTGATGGTATACCTTTACTTCATGCATTGTATATGTGTGCTTACTGTGACTGTCACCCTGATATTGGCTACTAGGTAGCTACTTCCCACGACGTTGCCTGACAGCAGTGGTTGTCAAGCGGGAGCGAAGGGCACTGTCCCAGTGTTGCCGTTCATGCCCTCCCCATTGAGTAGTAGACTGTATGTAGACTGTATGTAGACTGTATGTATGTATGTATGTATGTATGTATGTATGTATGTATGTATGTATGTATGTATGTATGTATGTATGTATATATATATATATATATATATATATATATATATATATATATATATATATATATATATATATATATATATATATATATATTAGTTATTTCTTGTGTAGGCTTCTATCCTACTTTAAATTCAATTGTGTGAGAGAATAAAATGGCCTTCAGAAAGTATTTTACACATTTTGTGTTCTAAAGTGCACACCTCGATTGTAAATTATTTGCACTATATTCTTTAAAAAAATTCTTTAAGCTCAGTCTAGTTGTTGATCATTGCTAGACAGCAATTTTCAAGTCTTCCCATAGATTGTCTAGCCAATTTTAAGTCAAAACTTTAGCTAGGCCAAATTGGTAAGCAACTACAGTGTATATTTGGCCTTGTGTTTTAGGTTGTTGTCCTGCTGAAAGGTGAATTTGTCTCCCAGTGTCTGTTGGAAAGTAGACAGAACCAGGGTTTCCTCTAGGACTTTGCCTGTGCTACGCTCTACTCCGTTTCTTTTTATCCTAAGGCTCCCTAGTCCTTGCAGATCATAATCATACCCATAACATGATGCAGTCACCACCATACTTGACAATAAGAAGTGGTACTCAGTGTTGTGTTGTATTTGCCCCAATAACACTTTGTATTCAGGACATCAAGTTAATTTCTTTGCCATATTTTCTGCAGTTTTACATTAGTATCTTATTGCAAACAGGAAGCATATTTTTGAATATTTTTTATTTTGTAAGGGCTTCCTTCTTTTCACTGTCAATTAGGTTAGTATTGTGGCGTAAGTACAATTTTGTTGATCCATCCTCAGTTCTCCTATCACAGCCATTAAACTCTGTAACTGTTTAAAAATCACCATTGGCCTCAGGGTGAAAATCCGGGAGCAGTTTCCTTCCTCGCCTGCAACTGAGTTAGGAAGGATACCTGTATCTTTGGAGTGACTGGGTGTACTGGTACAGCATCCAAAGTGTAATGAATAACTTTACCATGCTCAAAGTGATATTCATTGTCTGAACCCTGGCCCCTTGGGCTCAAGCTAAAATTATTTTACCAATGGGTGCCCTTTGCAAGGCATTGGAAACCTGCCTGACTGAGCGACCTTACAGATAATTGTATGTGTGGGGTACAGAGATTAAGTAGTCGTTCAAAAATAATGTAAACACTTACTGCATGCAGAGTTAGTCCATGCAATTTGTGACTTGTTTAGCTAATGTTTACTCCTGAACTAAATTTATTCTTGCCATAACAAAGTGGTTGAGTACTGATTTCAAGACATTTCAGCTTTTCATTCTTAATTAATTTGTACACATTTTGAAAAACATAATTTTGACACGTTTTGACTTTATGGGGTGTGCAGGCCAGTGACCAACAAATCTCAATTTAATCAATTTCAAATTCAGCCTGTAACCAACAAAATTTGGGAAAAGTCTAGGGGCGTGAGAACTTTTCTTAAAGCAATGTATGGGATATAATAAATCTATGATATCCACAATCCTGCACTATCCTGTACCCTAGCCTTAATCAAGTGGTGATGCAGCCCAGACTCAAGTGAGTGCAGTGGTTCCTCAGTACAGGACAGGCTAAAGCTAGCAATGAGTGGCGCAGGGACGGTGCGCTCGCGCTAGAAGAGGACATCAGCTGAACAGACAGTAGAAAGACACATTTGACAGAATTACCGAAAGTAACAAATTCGAACCGCTTATGTTCTAGTATAGAAAAAGTACAAAAGTTTCAGTATACTGTGCAACACTAGTGTCTGTGGGTCTACATAGTTTTTGCATAAACGTGAAACCCTAATCAAAAGATGGGGTGGGAGACTACTTTTAGCATGTTCTCTCTAAATCTTATAGGAAAGGCTGTGTTCGTGTGACTGGTTGTGAGACCTGTCCACTGAATGAGTCAGCGTTCTAACTTCCTTCTAATGGTTACAGTACTTGAATATCAATGAAATTGAATTATGAAGCCCTTTTTAGATCAGCAGATGTCACAGTGCTATACAGAAACCCAGCCTAAATCAAAACGGCAAGCAATGCAGATGTAGAAGCAAGGGTTTTCTTCCAGCAGGACCAAGAAACAAGTGTTTGGAAAAATTGTAATTTTGCCAAACACTTGTTTCTTGGGGGAGTCAAGTGGAAGTGTTGTTTCAGGATTGTTTATTTAATTTTGGGGGGGAGGGGGAATTGAGATACTCATTGAAGAGGTAAGGTTTCAGGTGCTGTCAGAAGATGGGGAGAATTTGGGAAGGTTGAAATCCAGGCGGGCTGCAGTGTTCTGGATAAGTTGCAGGGGTTTGTTGGCAGAGAAGGGGAGCCCAGATAACAGCAAGTTACAGTAGCCCAGACAGGAGATGACAAGTGCCTGAATTAGGACCTGCGCCGCTTCCTTTGTGAGGTAGGGTTGTACTCTACTGATGTTGTAGAGCATGAACCTGCAGGAGCGAGTCACTGCTTTCATGTTTGCAGGGTGTTCTCCAGGGTTCTCTGTGAGTTGTCAACTGTGATGGAGAGGTCTTTTGAGGAGGCAGGCTTCCCCGGGAGGAAGAGCAGCTCTGTCTTGTTGAGCTTGAGGTGGTGGGCCGACATCCAAGCTGAGATATCTGCCAGACACACAGAGATGCATGTAGCCACCTGGGTGTCAGATGGGGGGGGGGGGGGGGGGGAGAGAAAATTATTTGTGCCATCTGCATAGCAATGATAGGAGAGACCGTGTGAGGAGGGGCTGTGTGGCTGGGGACGGAGGAAAGGGAGACCGAAAAGGAAACAAAGTAGTGATCAGAGACCTGAAAGGGGGGGTTGCAGTGAGATTAGTTGCCTTGTGAGTTGGAAGGGATTGGGAAATGGTGAGGTCAAGAGGCAAGGAGGGGAAAAGGTTAGAAATAAATTAATTGAAGGCAGACATCAGGAGGTTGAAGTCGCCAAGTACGAAGAGCGATGAGCCATCGTCAGGAAATGAGCTTATCAAGTTGTGACGCTAATTGAGGAACTCTCCAAGGGCACCTGGTAGGCGATAGATGACAACGTTAAGCTTGAGATGACAAGTGTCAGTGACAGCATGGAATTCAAATGAGGAGATGGACAGGTGAGAGTAAATTAGCCCTGTGCCACCACCGCAATTACCAGATGCGATAGTCAGATGAAGAGAGAGCAGCTGTGTTCTCTGGGGTGATCCATGTCTGTCAGGGCCAAAAAGGGCATCAAGGGGCCGAAAGCCAGCATAGGTTGAGATGAATTCTGCGCCCTTGACCGTAGATCGGCAGTTCCAAACGCTGCCAGAGACCAGGAATTCCGCATGGGTTGTGCATGCAGGGGACATTAAATTAGAAGGGTTGCAACCTTCAGCCGTTTTAGAAATTGCTCCCAATGATGAACCAGACCTGTGGAGGTCTACAAATATTTTTCTGATGTCTTTGCTGATTTCTTTTGATTTTCCCATGATGTCGAGCAAAGAGGCACTGAGTTTGAAGGTAGGCCTTGAAATACATGCACAGGTACGCCTCCAATTGACTCAAATGATGTCAATTAGCCTATCAGAAGCTTCTAAAGCCGTGACATAATTTTCCAAACTGTTCAAAGGCACAGTCAACTTAGTGTATGTAAACTTCTGACCCACTGGAATTGTGATATAGTGAATTATAAGTGAAATAATCTGTAAACAATTGTTGGAAGAATTACTTGTGTCATGCACAAAGTAGATGTCCTAACCGACTTGCCAAAACTATAGTTTGTTAACATGAAAGCTGTGGAGTGGTTGAAAAATGAGTTTTAACGACTTCAATCTAAGTGTATGTAAACTTCTGACTTCGTGTGTGTGTGTGTGTGTACTTTATTTTGTATTGCTTATAATTCATCAATAAATTGTAATTTATTTGAATGTTTCATTATTCATTGTATTGATGACAAATCCTTTGTTGTTTTTTGTGTACAGATATGTTATATTATTGTATACAGATATGCCTTTGCTGCAACTCAAACAGTAAATGAACTTAGGTCATTTACATACCATTTCCTCTTTCAGTTTATTGCATGAAAAAGATCAGGTAACCTTAGCGAATTTGAGCTATGAGGTCAATGTTTTTTATTTTATGGCCACACCCTAATAGGGTATTGTTTCCCTCTCATCATATCGCAATCAACTTTTACCAGTTGAATATGGACACAAATATTACACTTTTTTTGTATTAAATGATTCAAATTAGGTGTGGTGTCACTTAAATAGTTTATTTTTAAAAAATATATAGCGCCGGTATGGTACAGAAATGAGAAGTGGGATACCGCCCAACCCTAAATACCTACAGTATGGCTTACTGGAGATTGGTGAGTCTCTTCCTGTTAGGCAATCTTCTTCCTTTAACTGAGTGTGCACGCACACACACACAGATAACACACTCCCACACTCTGTTTTAGATTTACAAGTACACTGAGCAATGATTAACTGAGGGACCAACAATTAAACCATAAAAAATTGTCAGCCAGTTATCATCGCTACCTGTTGTTCATGGAGGTTTACCATAAGAAAGGGCTTTCCCAGAAGTGAGTCTCCCTTGGCAGGCACTAGGCAGCCTTCCACTTCTCTGGAAAATTATTCTGCACCAGACGCTTCCAAGCGCAGACTAAGGCGGATGTGCTTCCTAAGCTGACATTTACACGTCTTTAATCACTACTACGTCATCCATCTTTCCTCAGTTGGACTCTGCCAGTAGCGTATGCTGGTGGAGAAACAAAGGCCCTGTTCGAAAAATGCTTCCTTCTACCTTACTCTGTTCCTTAAAGTAATCCCTGATCCCACATGCCTGAATAGGTGAAGGCAGGGTTAGCTGTTTTCTATCTAATCATGTGAGATTTGTGATTACTTCAAGGAAACGGGGAAGACAGGGCAAATCTCAACAGGGCCTAGATCTGCAGTGTGGCGTTCACAGGTCAAGGCAGTGGAGTGTAAACTGGTCCGGTATGTGTCACAACAACCGGGAGTTCTCTTTCACTCTGGCCTGTATGTCACACTCATTAAAAAAAATTATAAAAATTAATAAACAAAAAAAAGTGAATGAGGAGGACCATTTTTAAACACATTGAAATGTGTATATATAAAATGCAGGTATTATATTTTATGTTTCAGTGTATGTGGGAGTGTTGTTGTGTGTGCCAGACTGTTGCTTTGTGGGGGTTTTCCTGTTACTTGGGCAAATGGGCCGGAGTTGGGAAAACGCAGAAGTGCGAGGGGTTACAGCATTCTGTACATGTCTAGCTTGCACAGTGAGCCCCGCCTAGAGGCAACATGTCCCCGGCCACATTCTGACAACCACAGAGGCAGGAAGGAAGTGCTTACTCACTCTCTCACGCACACACGCAGACTTGTTCTCTCTCTCTTTCTCTGTGTGTGTCACTCACCCACCCTCTGAGAGAGAGCCTTTTAAGGAGAAAGCCCTGCTCTCACTCAAATGGAGCCAAGTCAACAGACACAAGTACACACTGCTTGTGTAAACTCACAGACACACAAACATAAAGCATGGCCACATCCAAAGTAATGTTTTCACGTAAATATACAAACAGGAATACACGAAATAGTACTGCATATAGATTTTTTTAAATCAAGGGTTTCATGTAGGGCTGTGATGGTCATGGGATGATGGTAGTTGCACAGCCAAATGACCGAGATCTCCATAATAATCGATTTTCTCCTCATCTGCTCCTGACTGAATGTGCCACTAGAAATAGTATGAATAGAACGGGCATCCCCATTCAAGTCAATGGTGGCCTGTTGGGTGGACAGGCGGCCATTGTGAGTGAACCAACTCAACTGACATTACAAAAAATACATTCCATTGCATGAGACATCATTTTTATGAACGTTCTACATTTCAGCAAGGAGGAACAAAGTTTCATCACGCTGTTAAAAGTCTGTTACTGCATAAACCCGCCGTCCTGTCTAGAGTCGGCTGTTCGTTTCACAAAATAATAATCATGACAGTCTTCATCCATAACCTCCGGATACACGTTATACATTAATTGTCCCAACCCTAGGGAACATGAACCCTATATAGGAATAGGATGTCTGGTCACATCGTCTCCATTTATAAGATGCTGGAATTAATACTAAACTAACAATCTTTCTCTCTCTCCCTTGCTCTCTATTCATCCTATCTCTCCCTCTGTTTTAATTTTTCCTCTCTAACTTAGGCAGAGGCCAGGCTGGCAGCGAAGAGGGCGGCCAGGGCAGAGGCCCGAGAAATTCGTATGAAGGAGCTGGAGAGACAACAGAAAGAGGTAATACACACGTAATGTACACACATTTCTTTTTCCACATTTTGTTACGTTACGGCCTTATTCTAAAATTGATTAAATCAATGTTTTTCCTCATCAATCTACACACAATACCCCATAATGACAAGACGAAAACAGGCTTGTAGATTTTTTTTGCAAATGTATAAAATACAGATACCTTATTTACATAAGTATTCAGACCCTTTGCTATGAAACTCGAAAGGGAGCTCAGGTGCATCCTGTTTCCATTGATCATCCTTGAGATGTTTCTACAACTTGGTTGGAGTCCACCTTTGGTAAATCCAATTGATTTGACCTGCTTTAGAAAGGCACACACCTGTCTGTACAGTATAAGCTCCCACAGTTGACAGTGCATGTCAGAGTAAAAACCAAGCCATGAGGTCAAAGGAATTGTCTGTAGAGCGTGTCGAGGCACAGATCTGGGGAAGGGTACCAAAACATTTCTGAAGCATTGAAGGTCCCCAAGAACAAAGTGGTCTCCAATCTTAAATGGATGAAGTTTGGAACCACCAACACTCTTCCTAAAGCTGGCTGACCGGCCAAACTGAGCAATCGGGGGAGAAGGGTCTTGGTCAGGAAGGTGACCAAGAACCTGATGGTCACTCTGACAGAGCTCTAGAGTTCCTCTGTAGAGATAGGAAAACCTTCCAGAAGGACAACCATCTCTGCAACACTCCACCAATCAGGCCTTTATGGTAGAGTGACCAGACGGAAGCCACTCCTCAGTAAAAGGCACATAACAGCCTGCTTGGAGTTTGCCAGAAGGCACCTAAAGACTCTCAGACCATGAGAAACATTATCTGGTCTGATGAAACCAAGATTGAACTCTTTGGCCTAAATGCCAAGCGTCACGTCTAGTCGAAACCTGACACCAACCCTACGGTGAAGCATGGTGGTGGCAGCATCATGCTGTGGGGATATTCATCTTGCAACAGGACAACATCTCTAAGCACACAGACGACAATGTAGGAGTGGCTTTGGGACAAGTCTCTGATTTGTCCTCTAGTGGCACAGCCAGAGCCTGGACTTGAACCCGATTTGAACATCTCTGGAGAGACCTGAAAATTGCTGTGCAGCATTGCTCTCCATCAAACCTGACAGAGCTTAAGAGGAACGGGAGAAATTCCCCAAATAAAGGTGTGCCAAGCCTCCAGCGTCATACCCAAGAAGACTTGAGGCTGTAATCGCTGCCAAAAGTGCTTCAACAAAGTACTGAGTAAAGGGTCTGAATACCTATGTAAATGTGATATTTCCGGGTTTTTTTTTATATATATAAATTGCCAAACATTTCTAAAAACCTGTTTTTGCTTTGTCATTATGGGGTATTGTGTGTAGATTGATAAGGACAAAAAACGATTTAATCCATTTTAGAATGAGTGTAACCTAACAAAATGTGGAAAACGTCAAGGGGTCTGAATACTGTCCGAATACTGTCCATACCTACAGAACTTCAATACAACTACAGTTCCAAATGCCAGACATAACAGACCAGGTGCAATAATGTACCTTACAAAGAATTGGTCCCAAAACTACACCAAGCTTTAGGCACCATGACCCACGTCACATGACCAGGGGGACTGTTCGGGAAGCCGGAGTGTCACATGGGGCCAGGGTTGGTCATTATAGACAAAGGCATTTCCTGTGAACAGTGTTTCATTCTTAAGATGAGGGGCCTTTCATCCTGTGCCAGGGTGGGGACAGAAGTCACCAGTGTTAATGGTGTACTGTTATCACCACAGACAACAAGCAAGAACATTGTCATTAGAGATCCAGGGATCTCCAGTTTTGTCTTTTGGGAGCATATTTTCTTAATAAGATTATTCTAATCTTAAAAAGTGATCTTGAAGTTATGCAATCTTTACATCTAGAATATTCTGGAACACGTGGTGCTAGCTAGTTCCCAACCACTGCTTTTGTACGTAAAGTAGGTGAATCTGTCAAATTGGTGGGAAAAGGGACCGCTTATGCTCTTTGACCCAGTGAGAGAGCACTATGCAATTACCTGCACTGGCAGAACTCACCAATTAGTTTTGCTAATTGACGCGCTTGTTCAGTTGTCATATGACCAAGGGCGCATCAGTGAACATGTATTTTCTTAATGTAATAAGGAACTCTAAAGCATGTTGCTTTGGTACAATATATGTTTACATTGTGTTCAGCTGTTGTTTGGGGTGGGGATGTATTTGGATAGTTTTTTTTTTTTTTACTGGCTGAGATTTGAATTTGTAGGGTCTCTAGGTTAGTTTCCAGCTGTGAGTTTAAGTAATTATTATTGGACTATAGGAGGTTGTAAGTCCCTCAATATCAGTAAGTACTCCATCAAGCAGGGCTGGGGTCAATTCCATTTCAGTCAAAATTCAATACATGAATGGGACGTTTCCTATTAGAAAATATTGGGTAATGTTCAGTTAATTCAAGTTCTTTAAATCAGAGTGATGTATTACCTGTGAGGGGCTGAAGCTACATGCTCCCTGCTAGTTTTGCCTTTCTCTTGGTTCTGCAGACTCGAGCACCTTTTTAGATTCATTAAATCACGCTCTCTGCCAATAGACGCTCTAATCTCTAGATTTTGACGTTTGTGTGTGTTCTGATGTGTTACATGGGGTGAATGTTTCCTGCTGTGGTTTAGCACCTATGATCCTTACCTAAGGGAGCCTCACCTTTCTTGGGTCATTATACTTATATGTTCCATATGTTCTTTCCTTAATGTACAGAATGATCACTATGTGATTTAGTATTTTAATGAGTTGTTTAGTGTACTATGATGTGAGTTTCTCATTTATATTTAGCATTTGTCCCATTTTTTTAGATGTGAAATTTGCCAGCAATGAGACACACATGCCATATGCTCACACATTTTAAAACACATGTGGTTGAGCAAACATTGCACCATCCCTGTGTTTATGGTAGACATGCATGAGCAGGCACCCCCCCCCCCGTGTCGTACTCACCGGATTAACAGTCAGTGTTCAGATTAGTCTGGTCAGGAGGTGTGTTTGGTATGTGTGTAAGTGTGTTTGGTGAGTGTATGTGTGCACGCGGCTTAAACCCTCAACCCAAGTCCCAAAGTAGCTTAGCGGGCTGTCCTCTTTAGTGAAGCCTCTAGTTGACTAACAGTGGTTTGTTTTGCTGCTCCAACGATGTTACGTCTGGACAACATGAGCAGCAGGTGGCTTTTCTTTCCACTACTGTCGGGATGATAACTTTAGGGGAGATCCTCTTCATTTGTAGAAACACTCAAGCCAGAAGAGGGGATTGCTATCTACAGTAGCTCGAACCTAAATCAACAGGTTGTTTTCGTAGCGTCGTCTGAGCCTCTGAACTGGGAACTTTTAACCTCCTTGATCACGTCTGCACGGCAGGCCATCTTCAGTGGCGACATCTGTATGGGACACCCTAAGTTTGCATCGTGACCGCAGCAGGACGGCCAGTCGGCGGTTGGCAGGGAGGGGGTTTCGGGCTGCCCTTAAAGGGCGTCCGGCGACCCCTCCAAATAGAAAGGTGAGCCGGTATGTTTGAAGGTAGTTAAAGTATCTAAACTGATTGTGTAACTATAACTCATCCGATGAATGGTCTTGCACTGAACAAGGCAAGTTAATTGTTTGCGTGTTTATTTACACTTGAAAAATGAAGTGATGCTTCTCATTCTTGACCATTTTATCAAATACTTTGGTCAGTCCTGGATATGAAGTGTTACCTTTATTTGCAATAAGCTTTGAAATCATCTTAAATCCCAAACAGTTTATTTTAATGGAATCGCCAGAATATTCTGTGTTCTTGATTGACGTTGCTGTGAGGGACTTTAAGCACGCTGGTTCTCAGAACAACTTTTCTATAATGCTGACTCCAACGTGCCTCACAGACGCAGAACCGAAAAGCTGATTTGTCACGTTTTTTGTGGGGTAGAAACTAGCTAACTTTTGTTCTAAGGTCAAAGAGAGCTTAACTGTCAAAGCTTGGTCAAGCTAGGAAGAAGAGGTTCCAGTATCACCTTTGTTTTGAAATGCTTTTATCATAAAATGTGGCATACCAGAGGCAATGGGATATCAGTTTATGTACTGTAAGTACACATGATGTTCCTTCATGATATTTTGGAGATAAAATGTCAAACGCATTTGTTCAGCTCTCAGGTCCTTGAAGGTGACCAACTTCGAAAGAGAAACGCTGACACAAAGGTTAACTCTAACAATAAGTGCTTTTTCCGACATTAACCATAACAAATGGTCAGTGAATCTGCCATGAGGGGAGTTTGCCTTGTTGGGGCAAGATCTTTTGGCCAGACTGATGGAGCAAGCACGGACATAGACGTCAGGCAGAAAAGGCATTAATTGAGACTGATGGACTGGTGGGGTCAAGAAGTGGTAGACCTTTGTCTGAACAGCACTGCTAGTTAATGAATGAAGAGTAACAGTGGATGAAACAGTCAGCTCAACTGATGATGGATCTGTAGAACTGAGAATCGCACACTGGCCAAAGCATGGACTGTGCAGGGCTGAAAGCGAGAGAGTGCTGTTAAATCTGGTTTAGTGGTCCACTGCCAGGCCAGTGAAACTGGAGGGGTAGGGTGTCTTTTAAAACCAGGAGAAGCATTGTTGGCTTGGGGATTGTGGATTAGGGGACAGTATAGAAGAGGTGACACATTGTCCACTTAGTAGAGCGATGTTGGTTCAGCAACCACAGCTTCTAGACTGAGCTCAAAGGTACAGCATATAAAACATTGAAACATGTTGTTTTAACAAAATCTGAAAGTGTTAGCTTGTTTGCTTAAGTGGACCTCCACCGAGACCAGATCATACAATTTCAAATACTTTAAGGAACCACTGACTTCACTTGGTGAGTGCGATCACTAATGCATTTCATGATAAATGCATTCGAAAGCCTGTATGAAGTGAATGCATCTCATGGTGTTGTGGGAAGGTTTGGTCTCCATCTTTGTCTTTGGGGTCTGTCTTGGACCATTTTAACGCTGTAGTTGCCTCAATTCAGGTCTATTTGATTTTTTACTGCATGTACCTGCTATCGAAGACGGCTGGTGCCGTTCTGAGTGAAAACTGTTTTTGTCTATGTATAAGCTATAAATATCCCAGTGCTTAAGATGTTCAGATTGGTATACTACGTAGCAGGATTGAGGAGTTAACTTTGGTCAGTTCTGAGTTCAACTTGGGATAACTGTTGACACAAAGGTGGCTCACCTTTTAGCCAGGCCGATTTCTATGGCAACGAATACTTCAGCTCTAACCAGTTAACTCCACTATCCTGAATGAAGTCTCAGTTGAGGACCAATTAAATCAGATGCCCTCCCTCTCACAAAGACTGCATTATTATCCTGTCATCCAGAGAATATTTAATGTTATTTAATGTTAAAGATGTTCAAACTACATATTTAGTCAGGGGCGGCCCTGGACATTCTGCCGCCCTAGGCAACACAAAAGTGTGCCCTCCAGCGCTACTAAACCGCCTTTGTACGACTTAATACAATGATTTGAATCGATAGTGGGGGAAAAAGGGTCCTTGTTCATTGATGAGCACAAAGACTGCATTAATGTTACAAATGTTACAGTCTAATAGCCAGTCACTAGCTTGGCTTGAGTTAGCGACAAGTGTGGGATCAATATCCACCTTTGTTACATGGATGAACCCTGAGTTGGAATGTGAAGCTACTGTAACTGAAGCTGGCTAGCTTCAGAAAATCCTGAGTAGATCTAGCAGGTGCCGTAGTAAAACCCTTTCGTTCTTTAGGAAATCTGGCTCTGAAAGTCAAGTTACTGGGGTTTTGGCTGCTACCTATTTGTACAGCAGCACTGACTGAAATGCATGTAGTTTTTTAGGGTTTCTTTCGTCAAAGGTCATGGAGATTTTATAGTAAGGCAATATTGATGACTCGTAGAATAATGTGTTGACACTCGTTGAGAAACATCCCCTCTTAGAAAGAAACAGGTCATGTTTTGGATCTTGTCAAAACATGACTTAACTTGAGAAAAGCGTACAGTTTTTTGGCTGATTGCCTCACGAGCCAGGCGACATGGGTCATGCTACTGTCGCGATGCCAACACGCTGTCACTAACCTCAAGGAGCCATGGTCGGAAAGAATCCCGCTTACCCTGGCGACTCCAATCGCATGTTCCTTTCCAAGACCATGTGAACTCTTGAGACGTTCCTGGGGTCTGTTACTGCTGGCTTGCCACACTACGTCTGGCACATTCCACATTCCACCGCCATGTCCCTGTCATAAGCAATAACCTGCCTCTGTGTGGACACCACCCTAATTATTGTACCGTTCTCTCGTTTTCCATGTAGCTTTACATCCTCGCTCTCTCTGTCACTCTCTCTTTTATCACGTTTTATCTCGCTCTGTTTCCCAATGTCACTCCTTTTTTATTTTATTCTTTCCCTTTCTGTCCCTGATTCCTGGTTCCTTCCCTCCGTTGTCCTGGCTGCTCCTCCTGTGGGTGTTTTATCTATAGATCTATCAGGTTCAGAAGGTAGGTTTCTTGTTCACACACACACACACACACACTTTCTGTACTGTTTTTCTACTTTCATTATCTTGTCAGTAGTAAAAAAAATATTTTCTTCAGTTTAGACATGCGTTCCACTATTGGAATTGGTTAGTTATTTGTTACAGGAATGTATATGCCAATATAAAATCACCATGGTTTAGATTACTTAGTACATATAGCTAGATAATAATGATAGTTCGATGAGCTGTGAGTTTCCACCCTTCCTTCCTTCCTTCCTCTCCTATCATGTTCTTTCCTCAGAAATATTACGGTTTGGACAACAAATCAGCCAAAGTAGACAGCGAATGGGGACACATCGAGCAATGGATGGTACAGTCACCCCCTCGTTATGGGAGTCAATAACAATAATTATTATCTTGACAAATTAAGCATTGCTAACGAATTAGCTGTACTAACAGTTGTTGAATATATATAATGCATGAAGGTAATTCATCATCACTGTTCAACAGTCAAAGCTGTTCATAGAGCCAGAGAGGTCGTGGATATGTTGTGAATGCTCTTAGTCACTGGGAATAGCTGAGATTTAAAAAATGGGCTTTCCTCTTAAACCTATTGCTTTTTGTCTTTATTTGAGAGGCTTTTGTGTGCAATATACCTTTTAGCTTACAAATTCTAGAGCGGATTGTTGATTTATAAGGCCAATCCTCAGAATTGATGTGCATGTTGAATGGGTTTGGCTCTGCATGCATGTCCTTCTATCCCTTTCGTGTAAGACTGCATGGGCTTTGATGATCCCCTTGACTGCAAAGCGACTGTCTTATTCTTGCAGTTTTCCTGGATGGTTCAGATCCACCAGACTGGACACTGTGTGACATAGGCATCTCCTGTCACATTGTGTTTTTAAAAGACAAATGCTGAATTATGTACAGCATGTAGCAACGGTTGCAGTACAGGAGCTACAGTTGCAGGACAGGAGCTAATCGCTGTGCACTTGACCATTTGAGAATGTTTCACTTTCAAAGGTTAGCAGGCAATTACCCTTCACTTTCAAATCTCCTCAGTTTAATAGCCACAGTTGAATGGGGAAAATTGTTCATACATTCTAGAAGTCCTCCTATGGAATAATTGTGTGTGTGTGTGAGTTTTTGTACATAAGTGTGCGTTTTTTTAATTTGTGTGTGTTTGGGTGCTTGCTGAAACCTCTCTCTGACATGCCGATATGAACATCCATGTTGACCTTGTCCTAAGTGTTTCATCCTTCCTGTAATTTGACCCTTGACATCTCCACCTGTGTTCTGTGTTCCTTTTTCATTCCTCCAGGAGGACAGTGAGAGGTACTCTCGCCCCTCACAGAGACATACCTCGGTGTGTATTCCTCCCCCACCCCCATCCACCATCTCACCTTCCTCTCGCCGTCATCTGAAAAAAGCAGCTTTCATTTCTTTGAACCGTGACTTGATACCTCCGTTCCGATCAGAAACTGACCCACTTGATTCAAGTGATGATGATGATATTAGTCTCCTATCAGTCAATAAACTCCAAGTTCCAATATCCAATCCATACTAGCATACTATTTAGTATGGGTTGTTGGGTAATATTTTTCCTTATATTATGTAGTATGCTACTATGCTTGTTGGGATATACAGTAGGGTCTGAAATTATTGACACCCTTGATAAAGATGAGCAAAAATTAAATAAACTATATTGCATGCTCCCAAAAAAAACTAATACAATTTCTCAGTGAAAGAGATTTTTTATATTATATTTACGTAATATTTTTTTCTCAAAAAGATGAGGGTAAAAATGATTGACAACCCTGTTTTCAATATAACGGCACTGAGCCTTTTTCTAAAATGTTTTATGAGTTGGAGAAGAATCCTTTCAGATCCTTGATGTCCTTTGTCTGTGCTTACGGACTGCCCTCTTCAATTCAAACAACAGGTTGTCAATGGGTTTCAAGTCCGGAGACTGAGATGGCCATTGCAAATTGTTGATTTTGTGGCCTATTAACAATTTATTTGTGGATGTTGATGTGTGCTTGGGGTTATTGTATTGCTTGAACATCCACTTGCACCAAGTTTCAGCCCTCTGGCAGAGGCAAACAGGTTTTTGCCTAAAATGTCCTGAGACTGGGTTAAGTTCATGATGCCGTTGACCTTAACACCCCGGGAACAGTGGAAGCAAAGTAGCACCATAACATCAAAGATCCAACCCCATATTTTACAGTAGGGATGTGGTTCTTTTCTGCTCATGCATTCGCATTTCGACGCCAAAGCCACTGCTGTTGTGAGTGGCCAAGAGCCCTATTTTCATGTCATCCAACAAGTGTAAATCCTGGAGTTTTCTGAAGAGCTTTGGCACTTGGATTGGAGCGGGTGCTTTGGTCAGATGACATGAAAATAGAAACCCATTGAAAACCTGTAGTTTGAATTGAAGAAGGCTGCCCATAAGCGCAGACAAAGGATATCAAGGACCTGGAAGGATACTGAATGGAGGAATGCTCTAAGATCCCTCCCAATATGTTCTCTAACTCATGAAACGTTTTAGAAAGAGGCTCAGTGCCGTTATCCTCAAGATGAAGTATTGAAAACAGAGGTGTCAATAATTTTGACCCCTACCTTTTTTTGAGAAAAAAAAGGTTACTCGTTAAAGACATGCTCCGGAACTTTGGCGACTACTAAATAGTTTTCAAATCTCACGCTTTGGGCTGGATGTGTCAAATGTGTAGTTCATACATGCATAATCTATAAGCAGAATTACAGTCTTGTCTCAGTTAGCCAAGAAATCCCAAGTTTGAAAGCAACTGTTTTTCTTGAAGCTGTGCTACTCCGTTTTTTTCCCCCCCGCGTGAGCCAGCCCCATAGCAATTCAAGTTCTAGCCAATGAGGTTCAGCCCTTCACCATTTGAGTGACATCTAGCAAGAGGCACATCATGCACCCACAGCCGAGCAAAAGAAAGAGCAATGACGTAGTGAACATATCTGCACATGTCAGCCACTTTTGCTCGTGAACACTACTTTCAGAACTACTGACTAAAAAATTATACAAAAATACCGGAGAATCTCTTTAAACATCTCTTTCTCTGAGCAATTTGTATTAGTATAAAATAATAATAATATCATTTTGAGCAAACAATATAGCTCAGTATAGTCATTATTTATAACCATTTCAGACCCTACTGTTATTCACAAGTCATTCCGTGTGACCCACTATGACTCCACTGCCCTGGGCCATTGAGCTGTGCGCTCAGGCACATGATCTGGGTTGTACAGCCAGTCGGGGGCGCACAGAGAAAGAGGTCAAAGGTCACAGTCAAGTCATTTACAGACGGAGGAGAGATTCATTTCTGCAGTGTTTCAGTGAACCATGTTGAACACCAGGGTTGGGGTGAAATTACATTTAAATTTAAGGAGTAAACTAAAATTCAAATGTTCCTTGTTTCAAACAATTAATTGGAATTTCAGTTTTATTTCTTAAATTGACTGTTAAACCACATGTGTTGTAAATATTAAACCTTTTTTCCCCCAAGTACAGGGCAATCAAAGAACTACTTATTCTTAGATGTTTTGTTTCTCACACAGATCTCAGACGATGATGAGCGGATGTCTGTGGGCAGCCGAGGCAGTGTGAGGGTCAGTATCACTCAAACGCCGCCATCTTTGTTTTCAATACAATTGCAGAATTTCGGACTATTGTTAAAGAGGCTTGAGGTAGAAGTTGCCCCTTATCACAGATCTAGGATCAGATTTTTACAGTTACAAATCCAAAATGTAACCGTTAGGGACAGTAAAAAAAAAAAAAAAGATCTGGACCAGTGGTTAGGGCAATTTCTACCAACTCTCATAAAGAGGTAAACATGAGTGTTTCCATAGCTGCTCAGAAGAGGGCAACAAGTACAACCAACACTTGGTGCTTAAACCCTTGGTGACGATGCTCTTATGTCTTTGGGCAGTCGGATCTTGATGCAATAGGGGCCTACGGAAGAGGGGTAAGAGTTAACCTGCTATGAGATCTAACCCTCCTGCATGCCATAATGGTCCTTATGTCAGTTTTTAGTAACAAAATGTTGTTGTTAGTTGACTATTCAGAGCAAGGCAACGATGGAGTACCAAAACATGACAGTCCTCTTAGGAGAATCAGGCACCAACCATGTCGTTTTTTGTCCCTTTAGCAAAATAGTTTCACAGGAAAGGCTACAAATTGTTGGGTGGATGTTGGCTCATTATTTACATTGTTAACCAGTATTATCAACTGCAGACGTGATAGTTATTAATCATGGTTTAATGCGTGTTGGGAAGATTGCAATGCATTGTTAACCTACCCAGTCTTGGGTCGGTGTGTGTCTCAAACATTTGCATGGACGACTTATTGTAGTGTGTGTGTTGTTCAGACATGGTGTGTACTCAGTGGAGTTGCGTGTTCTGTTTAAGCAATAAGGCCCGAGGGGTTGTGGTATATTGGCCATATACCACAAACCCCCGAGGTGCCTTATTGCTATTATAAACTGGTTACCAACGTATTTAAAGCAGTAAAAAATATACCACGGCTGTCAGCCAATCGGCATTCAGAGCTCGAACCACCCAGTTTATAATACTATATACCACCTGAACCACTAATGATTGCCCCTCTGAGGCATGTGCTTCAATGCTTAATAACCCTAAACAAACACTTGTCTTGGATGTTTATTTAATCAAACCATAATCCGGGGGTCTGACAATCTGGATGGAAAATTAGTGTGTTGTGAATTCTGTAATGAATGTACTGTAATGTTATAACTTCCCTAATTTTTGCTGGAACCCAGGAAGAGTAGCTGCCTTGGCAGCAGCCAATGGGGATCCATAATAAATATGGTTAATTCCTTCTACTATGTTTGTCCCTGGATAGTGTGATGGAGTAAATTGACTGTTCTAGAGCTGGCTAGGGTGAAGGTTAAATGGCACCCTGTTCCGTTTATAGGGCACTACTTTTGTCTAGGACCCCATAGGGAATAGAGTGCCATTTGAGATTCAGACTCGGCACTGTTGTCTGAGTTCTCAGAGAATTGTTTTATGGTGAGTAATCATGGAAAAATATTGTAGTGTAAAAAGAACTGTAGCCAATAAAGTCCATAAAGGGAGAGGCAAGCTTTTAAAACCAAAAAAGGGCTAGGTCTAGTTGTCGGTTTGGGGGTTTATTGGCTGCCGCAATGGTTTGCTTGTTTGACCCAAACCAGAAAGTAACGTGTGGCTAACGTCTTTATCAGTTGTTTGGTTGATGGGAATTAATAACCATGTTTCTGTCCAGTTTTTATGCGAGTAAAGTCATACCGTATAAAAAGAAAACATCATTTGTTCATTCGACATGGTGGGATATTTCTTGTGTCCTTAAAATGTATTATGCAAGAAGTGTATAGTCCTCCCACTACGACTCAGGAAACCATGCGTTTTTTTATTATGCTACAGATTAAATTAACTATGATGAACTTGGTGGTGAAAGTGGGTCTTATTCTGGTGACCTGATGATCGATGCTTGACTGCCGTTTTGACAAATACAAATATTCTGTCTATTACCCATAATAATCTCGTCATGTAGACTAGACTACCAGCACAGCCTACCCCGCACTGTATCTGCAAGCTGTTGGCTAGAGAGTAGGCACATATTTGCTATTTAACGCAACAGTTTTTTTGACTACTATCGGTAGTCTTAAAGCGAAAAAGAAAATGTTGTGTACACTGTCATCACTTATTTTTATCTACAACCGGTCAGTTTGGTGGAAACACACCATTGGAGGGAAAATTTGCATATTTTCTTAATGCGGATTTTAGAATATTCACGTGAAAATATGTCGCCATTTGGATGGAAACCTAGCTACTGAGGCAAATGCAAGGGGTCTTAATTTTACATATCAGTAATTAGTGGGTGTGGCTCCACGTAAGCTGTTTCAATGATGGCTTTTCCCATGGGCGGAGCGACATCCTGACACACCTTTACCCTCCTCTCCTCAATCACCCTCTCCCAGGGCTCCTCCTCCCTTTCACAGGAGAAGGACAAGAAGCCCAAGAAAAAGAAGAAACACAAAGATCGAGACGTATGTACAGACTGTGGCCTTTACCAATAGATCTCGAGACGTATGTACAGACTGTGGCCTTTACCAATAGATCTCGAGACGTATGTACAGACTGTGGCCTTTACCAATAGATCTCGAGACGTATGTACAGACTGTGGCCTTTACCAATAGATCTCGAGACGTACGTAAAGACTGTGGCCTTTACCAATCGATCTCGAGACGTACGTAAAGACTGTGGCCTTTACCAATAGATCTCGAGACGTATGTACAGACTGTGGCCTTTACCATTCGATCTCGAGACGTACATAAAGACTGTGGCCTTTACCAATAGATCTCGAGACGTATGTAAAGACTGTGGCCTTTACCAATAGCCCAACTGGAAAAATTATTTCTGTTTTCTTGCTCATTTGCATGTCTTCTGTCCCTTACAGAGCAATTGCTATGACGATGGGTACAGTGCTATATCCAGTCGGGTTAGTAGTGTGTCTTTAACCTGTAGTACCTGGCTAGTCTCCAGCAAGATACATGGATGAATGCCAATAGGTTCAAGTGGACATCCGTTAAACCTGTGTGTTTAGTACGTACGCATTGAGGGAATTTCAGGTTACTGGGGTTTCCGTACCACATAAGTCCCCTGCAGTTAATTAGGCTTTATCTCTGTCTCTCTCCTCTTCACCCACTCTCAGAGCTCCAGACTCGGTGATGAGAGCACTAGCAGGGTCTCTCGCTCCTCCAGACTAGACCTGCAGCCGGTTGGTTCCCTCTCTTCCTCTTTCCCTCTCCCTCTTTCTTTCTTTTTAGCGTTCTGGTAGTGGCCCTACGGCCTTTATTCTGCCAATAAGGAACCATTTTGAATTCAATCAATTGATCTGTATAAGATAGAAAGCGGAACTTGCGGCGTTAACTCTAAGGGAATGAATTGTGGCAGAAATGTGGTCTGTTTGGTAGCAGTCTTTTGTTTAATGTTGTTGTAGACACCAGGGGATTATCTCTCTCCCTCTCTCCCTCTCTCCTCTTCACCCACTCTCAGAGCTCCAGACTCAGTGATGAGAGCACTAGCAGGGTCTCTCGCTCCTCCAGACTAGACCTGCAGCCGGTGGGTGTTGTGTGACTGACTGACTGCATTAACACTTTGGTGTTAGCTACTGAATGCTGACGGTGCATGAACACTTCTGACACCCAGATGTATTGAGCGATATGTGTATCTTACTTTATACTCACTCTTCACTCTTTGTCCGCATGGCTTGTTCACTGACCGTTGACTCAAGTGATATCTGCAAGTCTGACTCCTCTCACCCAGTGTTTCTTCTTCTTCTGTAGCAGCCTTTAGCTTTAAATGGAGATATGTTCTCTTGTTCAGTATTTATGTGTGATTGACATGAATTTGTCTTAGTATGAGTCGGCATGGTTTCATTTATCACTATTGAAACTTTTGGAAAGACACGGCTGCAAAAAATAATATACACTGACTGTACAAAACATTATGAACCCCTGGTCTTTCCTTGACATAGACTGACCAGGTGAAAGCTATGTTCCCTTATTGATGTCACCTGTTAAATCCACTACAATCAGTGTAGATGAAGGGGAGGAGCCAGGTTAAAGAAGGATTGTTAAACCTTGACAGTTGAGACATGGATTGTTTATGTGTGCCATTCAGAGGGCGAATGGGCAATACAAAAGATGGGCCAGCATCCCTGTCGAAAGCTTTCGACACCTTAGAGTCCATGCCCCAGCGAATTGAGGGTGCAACTGGGGGCAAGAGGGTGCAACTGGGGGCAAGAGGGTGTTCCTAATGTTTTGTACACTCCGTGTACGTTCTGTAGTGTTGTGTGGAGTTCCACTGAATGGTATTGTCATTGGCCATTTGCCTTTACATCAAAACACATTTCTGTTTCCTCTTTCTCTTGCTGTGTTGTCTTTCTTTCAATCCCTCCCTCTCTCCCTCATTCCTTCATCTTAGGCGTCCTATGCTTCCTCTGACCTTTACAGCAACAATGGTCTGTCCTCTTCTAGGCAACGGCTTTCTTCCTACGAGGTCTGTTCACACACGCGTTCACACACCCACACACATATACCTAAAATCTTATATCAGGCAATATTACCTCTATCCTGAGGTGTGCACTCCCAGAACTGCTCCCAGATCCATTTTTGCAGTCTTTCCAAAATGTTGGGCGCGACAATTACCATAGTACTTGGCAAGGGGGCACACACACTAGACCAGGCTAGATCACATGGTCTTAACAATGTTGTTACCCAGGCACTGTCTACAGTGTGAATACATGTTGTGACAAGTATTCTCATCCCCTGCTTACTATATATCCACACTCCATGTAGTCATCCGGGCTACTCAGCCAGATCTCCTACCGGCGCCATCACAGGGTTTGTGATGTCATTCATCAGTGTGACCTTTGACCCCCCCCCACCATTATGATACTTACGCTACCTGTAACACACGCATAGCTCACCAATGTGCCTATTCTCACCTGAAAGACACAGGTTTTATCCCAAGATCATCTTGAAAATAAGCACTCTAGTACTTTAGTTTCAGGGTTTGTGATGTCATTCATCAGTGTGACCTTTGACCCCACCCATTTCATAGTCTAACCAGTGGCTATAGGAGTCATTCTGTAATTATCAGGAAGTTCCGATTTGCGCTTATAGTAGCAATAAATGACTTTTGGGTGTTTTAGATTTTTACTGGAGAAGTTACTGTGCACTGAAGAAGCGGCTGTGATTTATGTCACTGTGTCGTGTGGACTAGGAAGCATGTCTCTGAGAGCACTGCTGTGACTATCGCTATGTTTCATTCCTGTGTTTGTGTGTGTGTGACGTCTGATCCAACCCCCCGCAGGGCTCTTTATATGAGGACAGTCTGTACGGCGGGTCTCGACGGGTCACCGGCTCCAGCTCTCGTGTAAGACTCCCAATGCATTGTGGGATTGTGTTTGTGTGTGTGGCAGTACACCCACATGTCCTAAACACGTGACATTCCCTTACTTGTAACATCTCGTATTCCCTCTGCACCTAATAATAAATGACATGCGGTCACTAACCTTTCCGTTTGAGTACTCAAATGAAAGATTGATAGGAAAATTATCGTCCGATTTAAGATGGTTTAGGAAATGTAGTGTTTTGAATTGGGTTAATAATGTGTGTGTCTGTGAGTAACTGGAATGTCTATGACAGGTGTGTTCTGTTCATGGTTATTTTATTGGCTTTTGCATGATGTGTTCTGTTTTTCAGTCATGAGTTTTAGTTTCCAGAGTGTGTTTAGCTCCGGTGAAAGTCTGTGTGTGTGTGCTGTTGATATGACACACATTAACTTTGGCGCTACTGCTCGGTTGGTTGGAGCATGGTGCTTGTGGGTTCAGTTCCCTGTTAATGTAGTGCACTGAATAACTATTTTGGCTTACGATTTCCCCATCTCTCCTGGTGTGCGTATGTGAGTGGGTACTGTAGACGTGCACGTGTGTGTTCTTGTGTGTGTGTGCACACTGATGGTGTGTGTGTGTGTATGTGCCCTCCCAGCGGTCGGAATACAGTAGTTATCGCAGCAGTTCCAAGGCGTCCTCCAGGGCCAGCTCAGCCCGTGCCAGCCCAGTGGTGAGCTCCCCTCCTCGGTCACGCTGTCCAGCCATGGAGTATTAGAATGGCACGACAAACTACGTTTTCTTGAAGGTAGACTCAGCGAAATGACGTTGCCAGGAGCAATGATGGAGATACTGAAATGAGCGAGATGCGACATTTTGTTCTAGCGCAGTTACACACGGTTTTGCTTCACGCTGTGTAGAGCGTAGTAGTAGCCAGGGCACCAAAACAGCAAAGAAGTTGAGTATCGAGCTTCAAAGCTCTTAGTTGTTGCGAAAATGTACCCATTATGCTGTTCACTTTCTGCATCTACGTCATATCACTGATTCTACCTTTAAAGTAAACTTTCATCCGTTTTTTTTTTTCAGAAAAGTTTTATGTATACAGTGCATTCGGAAAATATTCAGACCCCTTGATTTTTTTCCGCCACATTTTGTTACGTTACTGCCTTATTCTAAAATGTATTTTTTTTAAAGTAATTGTCCCTCATCAATCTACACACAATACCCCATAATGACAAAGCAAAAACCGGTTTTTAGAAATGTTTGCAAATGTATTCAAAATAAAAACATTTACATAAGTATTAGGACCCTTTACTCAGTACTTTGTTGAAGCACCTTTGACAGCGATTACAGCCAGTCTTCGTGGGTATGACGCTACAAGCTTGGTACACCTGTATTTGGGGTGTTTCTCCCATTCTTCTCTGCAGATGCTCTCAAGCGCTGTCAGGTTAGATGGGGAGCATCGCTGCACAGCTATTTTCAGGTCTCTCCAGAGATGTTAGATCGGGTTCAAGTCTGAGCTTTGGCTGGGCCACTCAAAGACATTCAGAGACTCCCAAAGCCACTCCTGTGTTGGCCTGTGCGCTCTGGAGCAGGTTTTCATCAAGGATCTCTCTGTACTTTTCTCCATTCATCTTTCCCTCCATCCTGACTAGTCTCCCAGTCCCTGCCGCTGAACATCCCCACAGCATGATGCTGCCACCACCCTGCTTCACCGTAGGGATGGTGCCAGGTTTCCTCCAGATGTGACGCTTGGCATTCAGGCCAAAGAGTTAAATATTGGTTTCATCAGACCAGAGAATCTTGTTTCTCATGGTCTTCGAGTCCTTTAGGTGTCTTTTGGCAAACTCCAAGCGGGTTGTCATGTGCCTTTTACTGAGGAGTGGCTTCCGTCTGGCCACTCTACCATAAAGTCGTAATTGGTGGAGTGCTGCAGAGATGGTTGTCCTTTTGGAAGGTTCTCCCATCTCCACAGAGGAACTCTAAAGCTCTGTCAGAGTGATCATAGGGTTCTTGGTCACCTCCCTGACCAAGGCCATTCTTCCCCGATTGCTCAGTTTGGCAAGCTTTAGGAAGAGTCTTGGTGGTCCCAAACTTCTTCCATTTAATAATGATGGAGGCCACTGTGTTCTTGGACTTTCTCGACACAATCCTGTCTCGGAGCTCTACAGACAATTCCTTCGACCTCATGGCTTGGTTTTTGCTCTGACATGCACTGTCAACTGTGGGACCTTATATAGACAGGGGTTTGCCTTTCCAAATGATGTCCAATCAATTGAATTTACCTCAAGTTGTAGAAACATTTCAACGATGATCAATGGAAACAGGACACACCTCAACTCAATTTCGAGTCTCATAGCAAAGGGTCTGAATACTTATGTAAATAAGGTATTTCTAAAATCCTGTTTTCACTTTGTCATTATGGGGTATTGTGTTTTTTTAATCCATTTTATAAGGCTGAAACGTAACAAAATGTGGAAAAAGTCAAGGGGTCTGAATACTTTCCGAATGCACTGTAAGACTGTTAATGGTTTAGGCATTGATTTCCATGTAATTTAAAATGTATATCCGCTAAAGTATTTTGTCAATTGCAATTAAGTTATGTCTGACTATGACGTTGACAATTGTCTCCTGATTTGCTGATTCAGTCCACTGTCAATAAGCGATTGATATAGAATTGGAAGAGAAACAGTAGCCGATTTGAGTCAATCGATCACAATATCCACCATCATCTCAATGGACTTTGGTTTATGGTTGTTAGTGATGATTGGCAAAGCATGATGCTGCTTCATGCCCAAAATCAATCTTGGATTTGCCCTGTGCCTTTAGGATTTTATGTTTTGTTAGACAACAGGGATAGAAATACATATACATAACTTTAGATAAATACTAGGGCTGTGACGGTCATGGAATGACTGTTACTGGCCAGCCAAATGACTGCAGTCACCGTAATAACAATTTTTCTCCTCTCCGTTCCTGACTACATGTGCTGCCATAGAAATAGAGTGAATAGAACAGGCGTCCTCGTTCAAGTCAATAATGGCATAATATGTGGACTGGAGGCCATTGCGAGTGAACCCAGGGAGCAAAAGCAGGAAGAGTATCCATCAATATGTGATTCAACTCAACTGACATTACAGAGCGACGTTACCGTAGAATGTTTGCTACAACACCTTGCTTGTTTCAGAAAGGCGCAACAAAATGTAATCACGTTGAGAAGAGCCCATATTACCGCAGAAACTGACTCAAACGCTCAAATCCCATCTTCAGTTCCACAAAAAAAATTAAATCTACAATTTTTCAAACTGTTATTTTATTTTACATAACTATCGGTTACGCGGTGATTCAGTAATTGTGCCAGCCCTAATAAATATATAACTGGCATGTTTGACAGATTATTATTATTATTATTATTATTGTAACAAACAAGGTTATATCTGAGACCCAGTACAACCTCTTGCTGTACCTCATATTTGTGTTGGGAGGTTTCCCAGAAAAACCTCTGGTTTGAATTGTCAACTCTGGGCAGATATTTTATCAACCAGTAGCAAGAATGTGAAGACTAGTTGGTATGCTGGGTCATCCTACCTTAACAAATGATCAAACTTCAAAGTCTTGACTACTGTTTATTATACAGCGATGCTGTTTGACACAATCATGGTCACATGAAGAATCGGTATGTTCATTCATACATGTGTTTTGGTTGGAAAGAGGCAGAGTGTGTGAGAGAGGAATTCGGACCGTGCCCTACCTGAATATACTTTGTCATATTGCAACCCCTGTTGGGCCACTAGGATGATGACTGCGACTCTGTGGCCAGCTTCCTGCGCAGCGCGGCCACCGGCAGTGGCCTGCCCAAAGACCTGGATCACATGACCATCCCCAATTTATCCGATGTGAGTGGGGCAGCACTGCCTGCCCAGAGTCATGCCAGGGGCATGGCAGTGTGGTCTCAACTTGCATAGAAAGACTGGCTGCTTCTGTGTGGAGTGGAGGGTGAACCTAAAGACACTAACTACTGTTTGACTTGCTGTGTGAACTGGTAGCCTGGATTGTGTTGTCAACTCTTACTGTATGGTCATTGTCACACCTGGAAGATGGGTGAGAGGAGACCTTAGAAAGTACTTTTAGAACTGAAGAGATGTCATCAACAGGGGCACTAGTGAATAAAAAAAGATGGATTGCTGTTCTGTAGCATGCAGTTGGATGGTGTCTTGTAGATGGAACGAGAGTCTTTGTAGAATGGGACAAATGGGAATGACAACAGTATGGTCTGTGTCGTGGACTAGAACCGCCATGAACTGTTTTAGAATGTAGGACCTCCTGTAACCAGTATTGATGCTGATTTGATACTCGTGTTGTTCCCATCCCATACCTAACATAGCATGCTGAATACTCGTTATAACACAATGATGAAGACCGTTATAACACGATGATGAATACTCGTTATAACACAATGATGGCCATATGTAATATGTTGCAGTTGTCTTATGTGACGGATCATAATGGCGAACATGGCAAGGCATTGAAGTTCAGACAGCTGTACGTTTTGTATAATTAGGCATGCACTCTTAACTTACCCAGTAATTGGTGTGTTATAACAGCATTTAAACAGCTCATGGTTTGTGATTGGATGGAAAGACTGTCTTTCCCCCCACAGCTTGTGAGGGATAATGTGATTGGACAAAGTGGACTAAGGTAAAGATGTGATGGGGACATTGAGTGTGAATCCATGGCCTTCCGGCCCCTACTCTAGCCCCTAAAGTCATGATGTTGCCCTTGTTCTAACAGTATCACCCCGTTGTTCCCAGGTGGAGGACAGAGATTACCTGGAAAAGGGATCTCGAGCCACTTCCACCCTATCGTCAGCCACCCTCGCCTCGCTGGGCGGGTCTTCCTCCCGGAGAGGAAGTGGCGAAACGTCCATCACTGGTGACACAGAAACCTCCATACGAGAAATCAAGGTAAAGGTTACAAAACATGGGGGTCCTTGCACCATCTTCCATCACTTCCATTCTTTAAGAGCCCATCACTGTACAGCACACACAGCTCCGCACGTCACTCTCTATCTATCATTGTGCTTGTCACTTCACCTATCGAACCCTGTCGCAGCATGCTTCTGTCTCTCCTCAACCCTGCCACGCTCTTCACCCCAGGAGATTCATGAGCTGAAGGATCAGATCCAAGATGTGGAGTCCAAGTACATGCAGAGCCTCAAAGAAGTCAAGGTACATTACTGGACTGACCCAACACAACTCAGCCTGAGGCCCTGTTAATATTCATATGACTTTAATCTTCCCTTCCCTAAGCTTTTGAGTTAACCAATGGTAGGTTTAGAGTCTACCCTACTACATTTAACCTTTATTTAAGAACAAATTCTTATTTACAATGACGGCTTAGCAAAAGGCAAACGTTTTTTTTTAGTCGTCAATGTTAAAGTAGCTGAGAGCCTCCTATTAATCAATGATTAGTCCTCCTGAGGAATATTTGATGAATTATTTTATTACCTATCCCTTTACGATCAACTACAGATGTAGGTTTAGACTCCTACCTTGAATTAAAAGGTTGCCTGAATCCTGGACTCCTCTAATCCTTTACTAAGGCGAAAGATTACCTGTGATTGCAGACCAGTGATGTTGAAATCTCAGATCAGCATGATAATTGACAGAATAACTTTCTGCAAGTGCCAACTTTTTTAGTTTTCTTTTCAGGCTATGCATTTTTCAGCTTCCTTTCAAAGCAGTCATCAAATTATGTCATTCAATAACACCACAGGCATGCAGTAGGCAACTGTTGCTTGGGTCCTAACATCCATTACATAATTTCCCTCTGAATACAAATTATGTCCATGGAATTCTATCCATGCCTTCCATTCTCCATGTTTCTTATCGTTCCTCTCAGAACGGAGTAGAGAGAATGGAAGTGGCAGCGACGTTACTTTACCCCCCTTGGATATTGGTGTGTCTTGTTCCCTTGTGCATACACCAATGGGCATCTCTTCCTATAGGATACCCTAGTGGAGGTGGAGGAGAAGTACCGCAAGGCCATGGTGTCCAACGCCCAGCTGGACAACGAGAAGAACAACCTAATGTACCAGGTGGATACGCTGAAGGACTCGCTCATGGAGCTGGAGGAGCTGTTGTGCGAGTCGCGGCGCGAATATGAGGGGAAGAGCAAGGTATGGGATATATCAGAGGGAGGGAGAGCTGGAGCTGGAGCTGGGGAGGGAGAGGAAGAGGGAGAGGGAGGATAGGGCCAGATCAAGAGAAATATACAATTCCAGTAATATGAAGGCAGAAGTTAAGAGAGAAAGGGGTATTGAGGAGGGCGATTATTAGGTGGAAACTGGGATGCCTATAGTAATGCAATAATGGATAATTTATAAACACGTAAATTATATACGATTATACATGTAAAACTGTATTGTTTTTAAATTAATACATATACATACAGTGGGGAGAACAAGTATTTGATACACTGCCTATTTTGCAGGTTTTCCCACTTACAAAGCATGTAGAAGTCTGTAATTTTTATCATAGGTACTCTTCAACTGTGAGTGACGGAATCTAAAACAAAAATCCAGAATATCACATTGTATGATTTTTAAGTAATTAATTTGCATTTTATTGCATGACATAAGTATTTGATACATCAGAAAAGCAGAACTTAATATTTGGTAGAGAAACCTTTGTTTGCAATTACAGAGATCATACGTTTCCTGTAGTTCTTGACCAGGTTTGCACACACTGCAGCAGGGATTTTGGCCCACTCCTCCATCCAGATCCTTCAGGTTTCGGGGCTGTCGCTGGGCAATACGGACGTTCAGCTCTCTCCAAAGATTTTCTATTGGGTTCAGGTCTGGAGACTAGCTAGGCCCCTCCAGGACCTTGAGATGCTTCTTACGGAGCCACTCCTTAGTTGCCCTGGCTGTGTGTTTCAGGTTGTTGTCATGCTGGAAGACCCAGCCACGACCCATCTTCAATGCTCTTACTGAGGGAAGGAGGTTGTTGGCCAAGATCTCGCGATACATGGCCCCATCCATCCTCCCCTCAATACGGTGCAGTCGTCCTGTCCCCTTTGCAGAAAAGCATCCCCAAAGAATGATGTTTCCACCTCCATGCTTCACGGTTGGGATGGTGTTCTTGGGGTTGTACTCATCCTTCTTCTTCCTCCAAACACGGCGAGTGGAGTTTAGACCAAAAAGCTCTATTTTTGTCTCATCAGACCACATGACCTTCTCCCATTCCTCCTCTGGATCATCCAGATGGTCATTGGCAAACTTCAGACAGGCCTGGACATGCGCTGGCTTGAGCAGGGGGACCTTGCGTGCGCTGCAGGATTTTAATCCATGACGGCGCAGTGTGTTACTAATGGTTTTCTTTGAGACTGTGGTCCCAGCTCTCTTCAGGTCATTGACCAGGTCCTGCCGTGTAGTTCTGGGCTGATCCCTCACCTTCCTCATGATCATTGATGCCCCACGAGGTGAGATCTTGCATGGTGCCCCAGACCAAGGGAGATTGACCATCATCTTGAACTTCTTCCATTTTCTAATAATTGCGCCAACAGTTGTTGCCTTCTCACCAAGCTGCTTGCCTATTGTCCTGTAGCCCATCCCAGCCTTGTGCAGGTCTACAATTTTATCCCTGATGTCCTTACACAGCTGTTTGATTGAGTGTGTGGAGTCTGTTTGATTGAGTGTGTGGACAGGTGTCTTTTATACAGGTAACGAGTTCAAACAGGTGCAGTTAATACAGGTAATGAGTGGAGAACAGGAGGGCTTCTTAAAGAAAAACTAACAGGTCTGTGAGAGCCGGAATTCTTACTGGTTGGTAGGTGATCAAATACTTGTGTCATGCAATAAAATGCAAATTAATTATTAAAAAATCATACAATGTGATTTTCTGGATTTTTGTTTTAGATTCCGTCTCTCACAGTTGAAGAGTACCTATGATAAAAATTACAGACCTCTACATGCTTTGTAAGTAGGAAAACCTGCAAAATCGGCAGTGTATCAAATACTTGTTCTCCCCACTGTATATATACATATGCAGTTGAAGTCAGAAGTTTACATACACATTAAAACTTGTTTTTCAACCCCTGCACAGATGTCATGTTAACAAACTATAGTTTTGGCAAGTCTGTTAGGACATCTACTTTGTGCATGACACAAGTAATTCTTTCAACAATTTTTTAAAGACATAAGTTGACTGTGCCTTTAAACAGCTTGGAATATTCCAGAAAATTATGTCATGGCTTTAGAAGCTTCTGATAGGCTAATTGACATCATTTGAGTCAATCGGAGGTGTACCTGTGGATGTATTTCAAGGCCTACCTTCAAACTCAGTGCCTCTTTGCTCGACATCATGGGAAAAGCTAAAGAAATCAGCCAAGACATCAGAAAAAAATTGTAGACCTCCACAAGTCTGGTTCATCCTTGGGAGCAATTTCCAAATGCCTGTAGGTACCACGTTCATCTGTACAAACAATAGTAAGCAAGTATAAACACCATGGGACCACGCAGCTGTCATACCGCTCAGGAAGGAGACGCGTTCTGTCTCCTAGAGATGAACGTACTTTGGTGCGAAAAGTGCAAATCAATCCCAGAACAACAGCAAAGGACCTTGTGAAGATGCTGGAGGAAACGGGTACAAAAGTATCTATATCCACAGTAAAACAAGTCTTATATCGACATAACCTGGAAGGCTGCTCAGCAAGGAAGAAGCCATAGCTCCAAAACCACCATAAAAAAGCCAGACTACGGTTTGCAACTCCACATGGGGACAAAGTTCTTACTTTTTGGAGAAATGTCCTCTGGTCTGATGAAACAAAAATAGAACTGTTTGGCCATAATGACCATTGTTATGTTTGGAGGAAAAAGGGGGAGGCTTGCAAGCCGATCCCGACTGTGAAGCACGGGGGAGGCAGCATGTTGTGGGGGTGCTTTGCTGCAGGATGGACTGGTGCACTTCACAAAATAGATGGCATCATGAGGAAGGAAAATTATTATTGAAGCAACATCTCAAAAGCTTGGTCGCAAATGGGTCTTCCAAATGGACAATGACCCCAAGCATACTTCCAAAGTTGTGGCAAAATGGCTTAAGGACAACAAAGTCAAGGTATTGGAGTGGCCATCACAAAGCCCTAACCTCTATCCTATAGAACATGTGTGGGCAGAACAGAAAAAGCGTGTGCGAGCAAGGAGGCCTACAAACCTGACTCAGTTACATCAGTTCTGTCAGGAGAAATGGGCCTAAATTCACCCAACTTATTGTGGGAAGCTTGTGGAAGGCTACCGGAAACATTTGACCCAAGTTAAACAATTTAAAGGCAATGCTACCAAATAGTAATTGAGTGTGTGTAAACTTCTGACCCACAGGGAATGTGATTAAAGAAATAAAAGCTGAAATAAATAATTTGAGATTTCACATTCTTAGAATAAAGTGGTGATCCTAACTGACATGGAATTTTTACTAGGATTAAATGTCAGGAATTGTGAATTACTGAGTTAAAATGTGTTTGACTAAGGTGTGTGTGTGTGTGTGTGTGTGTGTGTGTGTGTGTGTGTGTGTGTGTGTGTGTGTGTGTGTGAACAACACACTTTGATCAAGAATCAGTTTACAGACAGAAACTGACTTTCATCCACAACTAATGTAACTAATGGCAGCTTCCTGGATTATAAGGCAGCTGTTTTGGGCCAAAATGTTCACTGCATATTATATTATATTATATTATGCGAATCCATTCAATCATCTCCTCTGTCATTCCTCCCAGGACTTTGAGCGTGAGAAACATGCCCACGGCGTGCTGCAGTTCCAGTTCACCGAGATGAAGGAGACTCTTAAACAGAGCGAGGAGCTACTAACAGTGAGTCCATCCTCGAAATGACCTTACCGGTCACCTTTTCAGTTTTCTTCTTTCTGAACTTCCTTGTCTCCTCACCTACACGCTGATCATCTATTGTTGTCACTCCTTTCACACGCACTTCCTTCTCTCCTATTTATTCCATCACATCTTCCTGCATTTCCGCATCTCTAGGAGATCCGTCAGATGCGTCTCAAGCAGGACGGCTTTGTTAGGGAAATCTCTGACCTGCAGGAAACCGTGGAGTGGAAGGATAAAAAAATTGGGGTATGCCCTCTGAACTCTAATCAATTTGTTTTGTTAGTACATGTTCAAATTGATAGCATTTGGTGTATGCAAGTGTAAACCCCCACACATAATTGTGATATGAGGGCAGCAGGTAGCCTAGCGGTTAGAGCGTTGGGCCAGTAACCAAAAGGAAGACCTGTCGATGTGCCCTTGAGCAAGGCACTTAACCCTAATTTGCTCCAGGGGCGCCGTACTACTATGGCTGACCCTGTAGAACAATGTAGGCCATCATTGTAAATAATAATTTCTTCTTAACTCACTTGCCTAGTTAAATAAAGGTTAAATAAAATAAATAAATAAAAATGTTCACCTGCGTTGTGGTGTTAAAATACAGTTATTTACTTAGGCAGAGAAGTTGATCCTAGCTAAGTGCATGAATGCTCAATACTGTATACTGTATCTTCCCTCACTTTCTCTCTGCTCACTTTCACTTCACCCATTTCTTCCTTTGTTCTTCACCTGCACTTCCTCCTCCCCCCACTGGGGTCACTGCTCAGGCCTTAGAGCGGCAGAAGGAGTATTCGGATGCCATCCGAAATGAGCGGGATGAGCTCAGGGATGAGGTGGTCCAGCTGAAAGATATTCTGAAGGTACTTTGTCATCTCGTGAGAGTCGGAGCTCGGAATATGCAACAGTGGTCCCTGAAACAGGGTTTCTCTATTGTAGTTATGCAGTTATAATGTACTGTTGTGAGACTCTTAAGCCTGTCATCAGTTTTTGTTCATGTCCTGCCCAGAAACATGGAATTGTCCTCAGACCTGACCTGACCACCAATGGGGAACCGCTTGAGTTGGGAACTGAAGGGTCAGCCAGTGGAGATCCAGCTTCTCAATTGCCTCAGGACTCCCAGACGTCACCCATGGAAGGAGGGAACAGCATGCTTGGTAAGCACCATTACTGGACAAAGCTCTCTACATGTTGTAATCCTCTCCTGCTTACCTCAAAGCGTTGCCAAATTATAGCTAACTTCTAAGTGAAATCATGCCCACACCCAATCTAATGCAAACCTGTAGACTTAACATGAGTTTGGTTGACTGACATTTGGACTTCTTCTGCGACTAACTTCTAAGCTTACACCAGTGATTCTCCTCCAAACCCATTGCAACCCTTGCACCTGATGCATTTAAACTAATCCATGCATCTGAACCATGATTTAAAGCAGATGGTGTAAACACCCTTGTTTTGGTGCCAAAATGTGTATCCTACATAGTGGTTTAATATTCAGAGGTAAGTCCAGGGTCATTAGGGAAATGACAGTATGTCAACCTTGTGTTTGTCTATTTTAAACTCTTTGCTTCAACCTGTTAAATGGTGTTTGAAGTGTTTGCTGTGGTGTTTTAGTTGGTTGGTGTTTACAGCAAATCATTACACAATTCATCAATTAATACATCCATTAATTGGGCTATTCAATGTAGGTTTTTATCACTTGTTTTTTGTAAATGATTAGGGAAAATAGATTTTTGTTTGTGTTAAATCACAAACCTGTCAATTTCTGGCCAGTCCCAAAGCAATATAACACCACAGCAGACATTTCAGAGTTTACGATTTGCAGCTTAGGTGCCTCTGAGGTACCAAGGTGCCTCTGACCTGCTCATCTGCCTTGACGATTAATCTGGGATCAAGGGCTTTGTTTGGTGCTCTCCTCCTGTTCTTCTTCCCTTTCCACCTCCTCTTCCATGCGGGTTTGATTTTTACCCAATTCTTTCAAATTCCGCTTTGCGCTAATTGGCCCAGGTTCAACTGCCGATCTTCATCATCATCAGAAAAATGTGAATATTTGAAACTCCACGCCACAGTGTTTGCCCTATATCACCCTCATGGTATCCCCTCATGGTCTCCTAGGCAGAGCTCAGGAGATGGAGTTGGGAAATAGAGGAGATAAGGTGGTGGATCCAGGAAGGTCCATGCAGCAAGAGGATAAACCCGAGGAGGAGGCTCAAGAGAACCATCTGACTTCGCCCACCCCCTATAGCCTTGCTGGTGTTTCTCAAACAGAAGCATCAAGGGAGGCTCAGCCATTCTCACCCACATTGGGGGAAGAAGTTGAGATTGAATGCAGTGATGTCGACAAAGACTCTGACAATGGCATACCAGTAGTAGAGGTCAAACGTGGACCGGTCTGTGATTATGAAGTGGTTGTAACAGATCCTGAGGAAGAGGAGGGGGAGGAAGCAGTAGGTGTAGAGGGGACAGGGCAAGGCAGAGTAGAGGTCAAACGTGGACCTGTCTGTGATTATGAAGTACTGGTGGTTGTAACAGGTCCTGAGGAAGAGGTTACCGGGGAGGGGGAGGAAGCAGTAGGTGTAGAGGGGACAGGGCAAGGCAGAGTAGAGGTCAAACGTGGACAGGTCTGTGATTATGAAGTGGTTGTAACAGATCCTGAGGAGGGGCAGGAAGCAGTAGGTGTAGAAGGGACAGGGCAAGGCAGAGTAGAGGTCACAAGCGAAGGGGAAATAGGAAATCAAAATGACAGGGCAGATGATGCAGAGACCAACGTTGTAAAGATTAGTGACGACACCAAAGAGACGTCCTCAAAAGAGCCTACCTCAGAATACGGTGCAGCAGCTGAACAAGAGAAAATCAAAGAGGTTGTGAAAAGTATAGTCTCATGTCCTCCACCAAGGGAAACCATTGAGGACACCATGAACAATGGCACACAGATTAGCCAAGGGACAGACCTTGATACTAGTAAGAGCCCAATCAAATCAAACCCTGAGCCTCAGAAAACAAAAAAGGCTCAAGAGTTACCAGAGATAACTGACCTGCAGCCACAGGCCCAAGCAGGCAACAAGAAGAAGAAAGGCAAGAAGAAGAAGAAGGGAGAGACACAAAGCAATGAAAAGCAGGAAGACCATAAGAAGAGCACAACAACAGAAACGTGCGTAGTCTCTATGACAAATAGCACACAGATTAGCCTAGGGACCGACCTTGATACTAGCAAGAACCCAGTTGAATCAAACCCTGAGTCTCAAGCTGAGCCTCAGAAAACAAAAAAGGTGTGTGTGTTACCAGAGACAACTGACAAGCAGCCACAGGCCCAAGGAGACAAGAAAAAAAAAAAAGGCAAGAAGAAGAAGGGAGAGAAACAAGGTGATGAAACGCAGGGAGATAACAAGATGAGCAAAACAGAAAAGGATGTGGTCTCCACCCCAACAGATAAGGAGCTGGGAGAGGGGGTTGTCACAATAGGTACACAGCAGTGTCTAGAGGAGCGGACCAGTAGTTCACCAGATCGCGAGCTCCAAAGCCCTGAAGAAAAAGCTCAAACCACAGCTGAGGAGGGACTGAACCTGAATGGAGAACAACAACTAGCAGAAGACGGAGTAAAGGTTAAAAGCGAGGAGCCTACCATTGACCTATCTCTGACTGACCAAGCTAAAAGTGAGGAAGTTGTCACGAAGAAGAAAAATAAAAAAGTTAGGAAGGACAAACAAAAACCTACCGTGGAATCCGAGAAATCAGAATCCGAGAAATCAGAATCCGAGAAATCAGAATCCGAGAAATCAGTATTATGCCTTGAGTCCAACATTGGTAATGCTGATCCTGTTGACCAATCTAAATGTAAAACCAGCGCTGATAACCCTATGGATGACTTAGAATCGACTACAAATACTGATACCCAAAAGGACAAGTCAGGATACACAACCAACCCTGATAACGTCGTAGACTGCTTGAACTCTTCAGCTGACCCAAAATGTCCATTGGACTCGAAACAGTCCACAGCTGGGAATTCAGACAATGCCAAAGAGGAAGATGCAATCAACGTCTCGGTTGAAGAGGCTCAAACAATCCAAGACACAAAGGAACAGGGGAATAACTTTCACAGTCCCATCGTTCTAAGACTGGAGCTTGAGAAGAGCGTGGAACCTGAAGACTTTATCTTCCATGATGGTTTCACTACTCACCCAGACCACGCTAGCGAAAATGCGTCACAAGACCTTAAAGAGGCAGGTCAGGATAAACAAAATGGGAGCCCAGAAGAGCGTACAAATGCACTTGAACATGAAGACACTTCAATAGCGCTGCCAGAAAATGTAGAGAAATGTAACAATTTATCAGATGACAAATGTTGTAGCACATCGCTCAACAGCAACTGCCCTGCTGCTGAGACCATAAGACAGCCTGAACAATTGATGGATCTACCAGGTTGTCCAGTCACTGACAAGCACTTACATGAAAACAACAAGCCAGAAACACTTGATGCAGAAAAGGCATCAAATGGAGGGATCTCTATAGAGACTGAGCTTAATGAAACCGAAACACGACCGCAGGACCCTTTAAAAGAAACTCCGGTGACAATTGACTATTTTAGGGAACTGAGCCACAATGAAAGTGGACTATGCACTATGGTGGCCCAAGCAGAAGAGCAAGATGACCCAATTGAGGCCAAGCTGCAGGGTAACAAGGTACCTGGACCCAGTGAGCAGGGAAATGACGAGGAGGAGGAGGACGACGATGATGAAAATGAGGGTCGATCATTTGACTTTTCTGACCTAGATTCGGTGGTTCCTGCAAGTGTATTCCCAATAACGTTCCAAGAGGAGGTGAGAACGATGTCGGTAGGATACAAAATAGAGGTAGAGCCTGGTAGAGAGAAGGCTAACAAGGAAGGGGAGGACGACAAACCACCGGACACAGTAGAGGGAGTTAGCACGATAGTGGCACAGCAATCAATTGAAGGGGGGTCAGGTAGTGAGCTCAGAAGCCCTGAAGAAAAAGCACAAACCATAGTTGAGGGCCAGAACGAGAATGAAGAACAACTAATCGCAGTAGAGGAAGGGGTTAGTGTAACATGCGAACAGAGAGACATTGCAGAGGATGTAGTGAGCGTGACTGTTGAACAGCAAGGTGTAGAAGAGCGCGAGAGGCAGCAGAATGCAGCGGAGGTTGGGGCTTTGCCAGTAGAGGAGGGGGAAGAGGCAATCCAGTATGGGTCACAGCAGGGTAGAAGAGAAAGTACAGAGGATCCAGCAGGGGGCGACAATGACCAATCTAGGAAAGGCTTGAAAAAGGGCAGCAAGAAAGGCAAGGGGAAAGAGGACTGCCGAATGTCCTAGTTTTTAGGTCTTACCTCGATATAAACAACAGCAAATACTTATGAAAGTAAGGGCAGAGACTCAACTACTTACAGCCAAAGCAAGTACCATTCAAATTCCTTCCAAAGTTATTATTCAATGTACTGTATAGTGAGGTCGGAAAGTAGTTGACACATTTTTTTGTTTTTGCTTTGTATTGAAATGATACAGTGACTATGAGGTAAAGTACAGACTGTCAGATTTAATTTGAGGGAACTTTTTGTTCAGCACTTTTTGTACATACTGTAGTTGGGGAACCAAAAGTATTTGGACAAATTAATTTGTGTGTTTAAAGTAGTCAAAAGTAGTATTTGGGCCCATATTCTTAGCATGCAATGACTACACCAAGCTTGTGACTCTAACTTGTTGGATGCATTTGCAGTTTGTTTTGGTTGTGTTTCAGATTATGTTGTGCACAATAGAAATGAATGGTAAATAATGTATTGTATCATTTAATACTTATTGTAAAGAAGAATAGAATGTTGTCACTTACTGTTAATAAGAATAGAATATGTTTCTAAACACTTCTACATTCATGTGGATGCTACCATGGTTACGGATAATCCTGAATAATGATTAGAGGCACAAAGACCATAACCCCAAAACATGTTAACCTCACACTATTACCATGAACAGGAGAGGTTATGATAATTTCATGATTATCCATAATCATGGTAACATCTACATTAATGTAGAAGTTTAGAAATATTATATTCTTATTTACAACAAAAGTGACTAAAAAAAATGACACTACATTACTGACCTTACATTTCTATTGGGCATAAGCTTGCCTAGTTAACTAAAGGTTTTAAAAAATGTAGTCATTGCTTGGAATATGGGACCAAATACTAAACTTTTGACTACTTTAATACACAAGTGACTTTGTCCAAATACTTTTGGTTTCCTAAAATTGGGGGGGACTATGTACAAAAAGTGCAGTCATTTCTAAACGGGTATCCTGATCTGGATGAAAATACCCTCCAATTAAAACTGACTATGATAAACATTAGAAATATTCCACTGTACTCCAAATACTTTGACTTCACTGAATGTGAGTATTTTAGTTTATTTTTAAGGAAGTTTGCCAGAAGGGGTGGGTAATCTTACCAGGCTGGCTCCGCCCCCCCCCCCCCCCCCCCCCCAAACAAACAGTAACACACCTGATTCAACTAAGAACCTTGATTTAAGACTAGTAGAATCAATCAAATGTGTTACTACTTGCCTGGAATACATTGGCCCTGGTAGGGTACATTGACCATACTCTCGTATAAATCTGCAGCACCTATATACCTATAATATTGATTGAATTACGTTTTTTTTTTTCTGCATCTATTCAAGGCACAATGTTTACATTGCAATGCATGACATTCAGATTTTCATATCGTCATACCGGCCTAGTACACAAAAAAAAAGCTAATTGGGTGTCTTACCAGAATGCTAACAAAAGTAGCACAAGTAATAGTGAATTTCCATGGAGGTTGCTAGCTAAATATGTTGATAAGCCCAAATGAAAATAAACAAAACAAAACACTGCATCTCAGTGCTAGAGGCGTCACTACAGACAACCTGGTTTGAATCCAGCCTGTATCACAACCGGCCGTGATTGGGAGTCCCATAGGGCGGCGCACAATTGGCCCAGCGTCGTCCGAGTAAATAAGAATTTGATCTTAAATGACTTGCCTAGATAAATAAAATAAAAATATAAAATGAATACAATTATTCAGCCACTTACTTAGTTAACGCGACCCCATAAGTTGAACTTGTTAGTCAATGAGGAATTCTGTGTTTCTCACACAGGAAACAAATATAAAAAAAACTGCATTTTGTAAACGCAGATCTAAAATGCTTCTTATTGTAATTTCTGCTCGGCATCAGGCTCATTGTTTTGTGCTTCAGTTTTACTTCTCCACTAAGATGAGAATTCACAAACAGGCATTCTATCAGCAGACAGCGCTCTGACTGACGTGTAGCTACTTTTCTCCAGTACTTTTATTGGTGTAGCCAGCCTACTTTTCTCAGGTAAAATGCAAGATTAACTTTAAGCAAAACATTAGGAAAAATAGCTGGCTACGTTCTTTATATGATAAACATTAGAAATACAGTATGATGCTAAAAAAAGACCTTGCTTTTTCATTGTAAGTTCATTTACTTGTGTGGCTGCCAGCCAAATAGCGTTGCCCTTCTGTTGTCGTCTGATGAAAAGGAAGCTATTTTCTGTTGAATGTGTTGCACTAATGTATTTTCTGTGAAGGAAAACTCGAGTTGCACGTCCCTGATCACTATTGAAGCAAAAAAAAACAACACTTTCAATATAAAAAGTGACCTTTTGTCAATACACAGCTTGACTGCTCCCGCTTTCGCCAGTTGTGCCATTTACAAACAAACATGTTAAGAGTAATCATCCCCAGCTTCCAATTGGCTCATTCATCCCCAGGACGTTGCTGTAAATGAGAATGTGTTTTCAGTCAACTTACCTGGTAAAATAAGGGTTAAATAAATAAATAATAAGAAACCGTCTCAACCGTTCTGGGGGAACTACGGTGAGCTTGCAGGTGTTTACTTAAAAAGTAACAAAAAATATTACTAGTTTTTGAATAACTTCAAAGAAATAGTTTCAATGGTATTGACTGTATTAAAAAAAACAACATCTCCTGGCTATTTCCAAATACGGTATACCGCCAAAGCCTAGTCAAGTTTGCCCAGAACTAAAAATATCTTCTTGCTTGGTGGCTTTTGATGAAGAGAAAAACGAACCGATTGGGATTAAGTCTCTCATGCTATAAAATAATTGGCTGAAAACTCCTCCATATTACAAGTACATTCCATGTAGGCTATGATATCTGGTCAAATCCAAGCCCTAGGCTATCATGTGCATATTGTAAAATTGCTTTGTGTTCAGTATATGCCATGTTTCCTGAATTCATATGATGATATGACTGCTAGACAAATTTGTATACAGCGTAAGAATATGACTCTCTTGTTCATCACTGGTCTAAATGTTTCTTCATGTGCACTTTTTGTAAGGAAATACCTTGTGAGCCTTTTCATGATTGAATAAAATAAGTCATTGCCAACTTTGAGAAAGAAACTTTAGTAATCTATCACAGTATAATACTAATTATGTAGTGTTATGGTATAATAGTACTTATGTAGTGTTGTCTGCCTGTCAATAGAAGTCTCATATGACGCACAAACATAATCTCTTAGGTTGAATTTCTCTCATCCATTAGCTGTTTAGCATAACCATGCCCTAGCCACAGTTTCTGCATGTTAACCATAACCCCACCCCTCACCTACACCCTCCCAATGGACACCTGCTTCATTGCATGCATCAACTGACTCTAAACTCCTCCCACCCTGACTCAGCCCCTCCCCGTCCATGTACTTGGCTCCTCCCACCCCTGGTATGTTAACTTTGGTTTAACTGTATGCTCAAATTGTTCTTATGGTTGTTCTTGCATGAACATTAATGAAAGTGTGTATTTATTGGGTTATAGATTACTCATAAAGTTATACAGATAATGGTGAGAAGTTCTGGAAGAATGTTAATACTGTAAGCAGTTGTCCAATATTGTTGCAAACACTCTCAGTAATACTGAAGTGCAGCAGATCTGCTCTAAAGCCAGTTTTTCTTTCAGAGATCCGCCTGAGGAAGCTGGTTGACGAGCGGGAGAACTTGATAGGACAGGTGAGTAAGGACATGCATCCATAGTCTGTCACCCATTACGCTAGCTGAACTCCTCAACTGAATTGGCCAAAGACCTACAGGTAAATCACGTTTTATTTGTCACTTGCGCCGAATACAACAGGTGTAGACCTTACCGTGAAATGCTTACTTACAAGCCCTTAACCAACAACAGCGTTAAGAAAATAATTACTAAATAAACAAACAAATAAAAATGTTACACAATAAAATAACAATAATGAGGCTATATACAGGGGGTACAACACCGAGTCAGTGGGCGGAGGTACAGGTTAGTTGAGGTACTTTGTACATGTAGGTAGGGGTAAAGTGACTATGCATAGATAATAAACGGTGAGTAGCAGCAGTGTAAAAACAAAGGGGGGGGTGGCAGGACGCTTGGCCCCAGTCATGTACAGGGCCGTACGCAATACCCTCTGTAGCGCCTTAGTCAGATGCCGAGAAGTGGTCGTACCAGGCGGCGATGCACTCAATCAGGATGCCCTCGATGGTGCAGCTGTAGAACTTTGAGGATCTGGGAACCCATGCCAAATCATTTGTCACCTGAGGGGGAAAAGGAACTTGAAACTGTCGACCCGCTCCACTACAGCCTCGTCGATGTGAATAGGGGGTGTTCGGCCCTCCTTTTCCTGTAGTCCACGATCATCTCGTTTGTCTTGCTCACATTGAGGGAGAGGTTGTTGCCCTGATGGTGTTGGAGTCGTGCTTGGCCACGCAGTCATGGGTGAACAGGGAGTACAGGAGGGGACTAAGCACACACCCCTGAGGGGCCCCAGTGTTGAGGATCAGCATGGCAGATGTGTTGTTGCCTACCCTTACCACCTGGGGGCGGCCCGTCAGGAAGTTCAGGATCCAGTTGCAGAGGGAGTTGTTTGATCCCAGGGTCCTTAGCTTAGTGATGAGGTTTGTGGGCACTATGGTGTTGAATGCTGAGCTGTAGTCAATGAACAACAGGTGGGAAAGGGCAGTCTGGAGTGTGATTGTGTAACTGCCAAAATAAAATAAACACTTGAGTAAATGAGGGTTCTAGCGGCTCTTGTGGGGTGCATTTCCCTGGCGTGGTTTAGGACCACTCAACCCCATTAGAGGGCAAGATAAACGCCAATAAAAATACACAGCCATTCTGCGTGATCCCCTTCAAACTAGGGTGAATAATTTCTATCCTGATCGGTGTAATCTCTTCCAGCATGACAATGGGGCACTCCACAGGGCATGAGTGGTCACTGAATGGTTTGATGAGCATGAAAACGATGTATGCCATAGCCATCTCTTTCACCAGATTTCAACCCAATTGAACACTTATGGGAGATTCTGGAGCGGCACCTGAGACAGCGTTTTCTACCACCATCAACAAAACACCAACACTTTTTTTTATACAGCTGCAATTTGAATATGTATGACCTCAAATGAACTTGCTGCACTGACCTGCTGCTAAATTGTGTAGAGATGAACTGATGCTTGACTCAAATGATAAGCTCAATAAGCCTAGACTGCATGGGTGACTGGACCGAATTGAGCAGTCACTCACTTACCTACCGGCAGCTGTTTCAACTGTGTCCTGAATGTGTTCCTCCCTATAGGTGAAGAAACTGAAGGCCCAAGTAGAACAGAAGAAACCAAGGAACGGGACTGAGGAGGACTCCACCCCGGAGGGCGAGCTTCTGGAGAACGGCACAGACCCGCACATACAAGACCTGCAGAGTAAGATCCACATATACTGTTACGTGTTGTGACTATGAAATGAATAACTCAAGACAAAAATGAATGTTAGTCCTGTTAGGTTCTGACAAAAACAGAGTAAAAACTCAGACAACTAAGGAAAGCTCAAACCAGGTTTATTCACCCAAAGGGTCAACCAGCTGAAAAGACAAAAACATGTTCCCACCAGCACAAGTATATATACCCAACTTTAGGCTCCTCCTCCTGTTGCTAGGCAGGAAGTTAAATGATGACCTGACCTGACCTCGGCCCCCCTTCCTCAATAATCCACAGCTCTCCACCCTTATCTGACCCCACCATATACATTCCTACTACATATAACCATTAACTTCTGGTGTAGCAAGTATTTCAAAATACAACCCAACAACTGAAACCCGACTGTGGCCCTTCTCCTCTCCAAAGGATACCTAATATCTAACAATAACATGTTCTGACAGAATGTAAACCCTCTGAATTCCCCTCTCTCCCTAAGGATATTGAATATTTCCAGTTTAGAAGTCAGAAACCATCATTCCTAACAATGTTATTTTAATAGGATTCATATTGCGTATCTACTGCATTGGCACGTCAGATCTTGTTTTATTTTTCCCCACATTTGCAGGAGATGCCAGCAGGCAACTTAACGACTTAAAGTTCAAACTTGTCAAATCGGAGCAGGAAGTGACAGCTTTGGAACAAAATGTAAGTGTACTGTCATTAACCTGGTTGATTTGGAAAGAGATAATTATCACAGATAATTTGACTTGTTATTCGCTGTGATTCTCATGTACTTTGTCCAATCAACAATCTGCAGGTTACTAGACTAGAGGGTCAGGTGACCCGCTACAAGGGTGCGTCGGAGAACGCAGAGAAAGTGGAGGACGAGTTGAAGGCTGAGAAACGCAAGCTGCAGAGAGAGGTATGGCTCCCAGCTGTCAGTCAAGCTGCAGAGAGAGGTATGGCCCCCAGCTGTCAGTCAAGCTGCAGAGAGGGGTATGGCCCCCAGCTGTCAGTCAAGCTGCAGAGAGGGGTATGGCCCCCAGCTGTCAGTCAAGCTGCAGAGAGAGGTATGACCCCCAGCTGTCAGTCAAGCTGCAGAGAGGGGTATGGCCCCCAGCTGTCAGTCAAGCTGCAGAGAGAGGTATGGCCCCCAGCTGTCAGTCAAGCTGCAGAGAGAGGTATGGCCCCCAGCTGTCAGTCAAGCTGCAGAGAGAGGTATGGCCCCCTGCTGTCAGTCAAGCTGCAGAGAGGGGTATGGCCCCCAGCTGTCAGTCAAGCTGCAGAGAGAGGTATGCCCCCCAGCTGTCACTCAAGCTACAGAGAGAGGTATGGCCCCCAGCTGTCAGTCAAGTTGCAGAGACCAGATGTCAGGGGTCTGCAATGTTCAGAATTGAAATGGATAGAATTACATGGTCATGTGGAAGAGAATAGAATGGAATAGTTTCTCCCTCCCGACATGTGCACTAATAGACTTCCCTGCATGGATTTAAAGGGAATGGACTAATCCTTTCAAATCTTAGGGGAGTGAACAAGTGCACACTTGGCATATAATACACACAATTAGTTGTTTTTGGTTCACTGTTGATTTTGAACAAGAGTCTCTGAATAAGTCTAATGATTGATCTTTGTTCTTTCTGTCCGTTACTTGATGGCAGTTGCGGTCAGCGCTGGACAAGATAGATGAACTTGAGTCGAACAACATCCACCTCTCCAAGCGGTTGGACAAGATGAAGGCCAATCGCTCCACGGCAACGACTCCCTAACAATGATCTGGCAGCATAACTCCGACCCTATCCTGTCTGTCCACCAATGGCTGCCCACGTTGGAGGGAGTGTCCCGCCTTGCATTGGGCTTGCCTCTCCATCTGCTTCGCAAAACTTATGAAAAAAAAAAAAACTTTAAGAAACTTGAGTTATCCTAATTGCAAGCACACACAACAAACACGCGCAATGTGCCATTTTCATTATAGGTATATATGGGTATATATAGGTATATATATGTCACAGTAAATGACACCTAGAAGTTTCTCTCTCATTTTATGCTACCAGGGGATGGCGCTGCTCTGCACCAGAGAATTGTGGTAACTGTGGTGACTGTGGGCGACTTGGGACTGGACGGGGGTTCTTTAGACCACGACTGGCTACTTGGGCTACATCATTTTCCTATCCACACCCATCCCCAGTGTACAGACTAACACTGAATGTCCCTCTGTCCGGAACCATCCGCTGCCTCACTCAACCCCCTATGTTCACTTTTACTAAACAGAGATGACTTGGCCCCAAGTCTCAGTGGACTGAACTGAACTGGGTTAACGTGGTGTGCTGTGGGTGTGAGAGCATTGGTTTGTGTGTATTTACATTTTTTCCCCCTCTTATACCCTGCATTTCTCTTATGTGTCCTAAAGCCAAAGTATGAGCACATTTTACCATTGTTAGGTGTGTATGTTTCTCTTTTTGTGTTTACCTGTTGTCTCTTAAAGGACAACTCCACCACTTTTCAACCTCGTTTTCATTATCTCCAGCACAATACCAGTGTCAACATATGTTAAAAAAACCAGTGATTTTCAAACAGTTGCGGTGACGCTGGGAGCAAGACAATACCCTACCTTTGGTTTTGAAAATCACTGGTTTGGTGCTGGAGATGATGAATGTGAGGTTAAAATGTGGTGAAATTGCCCTTTAAGTCTAAGGGCTTTTGTAGTCGATAGGCCACGGGGGGTTGTGTGTGCATCCCACCTTCCCAAGCTACACCTTCTCTCTTACCACAATTGATACAATCATTGTCACACTAACAGAATGTACAGTATTTAACTTCACCTGGGATTTCACCCGCTTTCTACTTCAGATGTAAAAGTAATCTAATTGAAAGACAGATTTGTCTTTGAATGTACCCAGATCATGTTCATTAGGTGCCAAATGGAAGAAAATGGTCAAACAGGGAGGGACTACCTGGAATTGTCCAATAAGATACGCTTATTTTAGTTCTGTTGCCATCTGTTTGAAATGTTTTGCTACAGTGTGCAGGTGTCCTAATGAACACGACCCAGTTGTTTGGTTTAGGCAGGCTGTTTAAGACCTATCAACCAATCTGCTACAGCCACAGCTATGAGTGAGCCTCATAGCAGCCAATGACATGAAGACTCAGAGCAGCCTGCCCCCCCCCCCCCCCGGATCCCCCAATCAGGTAGAGCCTCACTGACGTTTGACGTTTGTCTGTCTCAAGCAATAATGTAGAAAGGCCCTCCACCTCACATACTCTTGCTTGTTGAGATGCTGTTGATGCTTACACACACACATACACTCTGTGGAGACGCTGCTTCACTGTTTACAAAGCTTTAAAATGTTTGTAAGGAGACTTAAGGAATTGTAATCTTTGTGCAATAAAATGTCCAACTATGCTGTAACAGCAGTGTTTAAATCATGGATCTCCAATAGATGAATTATTGCTGTGCCCACTTTCAATGTATTTTACAACTAGGGCTAAATCTATTCTTCCCATATTCAATAACATTCATCATGAAGGACTGTGAAATATAACTTATTATAAGCTAGCTCACTTACACACACACATTCACAGAGGTGCCTCCAATAAATATTTGGAACTCACTTTTTGTGAGCCACCAATTTGGAAATAAGTGGCAATTACGTTTCACTTTTGTACTCCAAGCCGTGTCCAGAAACAACCCCTACCTCCTACCACTTATATATCTATTAAATCCTGTTTTGTGGATGGGGGGGGAACGGGACTCAGTCAGGGTCATGGTAGTAATCATGGTCGAATTACTGACCAGGGGGCCCTCATTGATTTTATAAGTCACTCTCACTCAAATATTATTGAAAACATTTCTCTCCCCCCTATGTCAAAATGTTAGAATCGCAGGAAATTAGCTGTAAAACTGCAACATTGTTGTAACCTTATGCGGGCAGGTGGCACCAGTAGATGTTGACACCCATGCCAAACTAACACCAGGGTGTAATGAAACAACATGTCTGAGGGAGAAACGGGGACTATATTGAACTGATGTAACTCATGTACAGTAACTGCACACTGTTTACAGTGTAGATTCTGCTACACTGTTACCCTGGAAATGCCATGCTATTTAGTATTGGGGCCAAATTTTATTCAATTTGTTTGACTTGTGTGTAATCAGAATTAAGGGCTCTATTCAATCCGCATCGCGGAAGTTCAGCTTTACAGCTTGATTGCCTTTAAATTTCAATATTCCCGCTTTAGTGGAGACTGCATTCACGGTAAATGCTGCATATGTCTGCTCAATCGTAAATTACCTTTACATTTCTAGTGCGAAGTCTGAAACTCTGCAGCTTTACAGATTGAAGGGAGACCTGCCCATACCAGGGATGAAAAGCAAGTCTCCAGGTTCCAGTACATTCATACCACCAAGCCTTCACAAACTCTGGGAACAAGGGTAGGTAACAACCCATCTGCCACGCTGATCCTCAACACGGGGGGGCCCTCAGGGGTGCGTGCTCAGTCCCCTCCTGTACTCCCTGTTCACACATGACTGCATGGCCAGGCACGATTCTAACGCCATCGTTAAGTTTGCAGATGACAACAGTGGTAGGCTTGATCACCAACAACGATGAGACAGCCTATAGGGAGGAGGTCAGAGACCTGGCCGTGTGGTGCCAGAATAAAAACCTCTCCCTCAACGTGATCAAGGAGATGATTGTGGACTACAGGAAAAGGAGGACTGAGCACGCCCCCATTCTCATCGACGGGGCTGTAGTGGAGCAGGTAGAGAGCTTCAAGTTCCTTGGTGTCCACATCACCAACAAACTATCAGGGTCCAAAACACACCAAGACAGTCGTGAAGAGGGCTATGACGTTTCATGCTGGGCATGACAAAGTATCTGACAGTACATCCCTGTCTACTGATGCCTCTAGCACTGCGACGCAGTGCCTTAGACCGCTGCTTCACTCGGGAGGCCCTTATGTTCTCTTTTATTAAATTATATTTGATAGTTTGTCATGAGTTTATTCAGAAACAAGAATGGTTTCCATTAATGTTTATTGATATCCTTTAGAGTGAAAGGGGATATGTATACGGAACAAAAATATTAACGCAACATGAAAAAATGTCAACGATTTTAATGAGTTAAAGTTCATATAAGGAAATCAGTACATTTTTATAAATTCATTAGGCCCTAATCTATGAACATCACATGACTGGGCAGGGGCGCAACCATGGGTGGGCCTGGGAGGGCATAGGCCTACCCACTTGGGAGCCTGGCCCGGGCCAGGCCCAGCCAATCAGAATGAGGTTTTCCCCACAAAAGGGTTTTATTATAGACAGAAATACTCCTCAGTTTCATCAGCTGTCCAGGTGGCTGGTCGCAGACGATCCCGCAGGTGAAGATGCCGGATGTGGAGGTCCCGAGCTGGCATGGTTACACGTGGTCTGTTGGACGTACTACCATATTCTCTAAAACAACATTGGAGGCGGCTTATGGTAGAGAACTTAACATTAAATGCTTTGGCAACAGCTCTGGTGGACATTCCTGCAGCATTTCCAATTGCATTCTCCCTCAAAACGTTAAACACCTGTAGCACTGTGTTGTGTGACAAGTATCACACTTTAGAGTGGTCTTTTACTGTCCCCAGCACAAGTTGCAGCTGTGTAATGATAGTGCTGTTTAATCACGTTATTGATATGCACACCTGTCAGGTGGATGGATTATCTTGGCAAAGGTGAAATGCTCACTAACAAGGATGTAAACAAATTTGTGCTCAACATTTTTGAGAAATAAGCTTATATTTCAGCTCGTGAAACATGGGACCAACACTTTACATGTTGCGTTTATATTTGTTCAGTATAGTATATAGTACCGCGCCCTTATACTACCAGTGACACGCGCGTAGTAATACGGGGCAGTCATGCGGTCTGAAAGTAGTTCTGGACTTGAAGCTACTGATGAGTTCAACCAGAGATACTGTGTATATAATGACGAGATGGACTTGTCTCCAGTCCTGACAATGGGAGTCGTTGTCCCAAAGGCAGGCGGTATGCTTATCGGTCTATCGCAGGGGTCTTCAACCTTTTCTTGCCCAGAGAACCTCGCCCATCACACCGGTGATCCAGGGACCCCCATCATATGTTAGCAAAACATACATTGCATGTCTTGTCTTATCATCAGGTAGGTATGTGACTCAAAATTCGTTCATTCTGTTGTTTCTAGCGATGTTCATAAAAGCATAAATAAATCAAATAAAAACATTGTGTGGACCCCCTGCAGTACCTTCGCGGATCCCTGGGGGGGGTCGTGGGCGCCCCGCTAAATACCCCTGGTCTATCGGTCTTATCATGGACAGATTCTGATGGTTGTAAGCCTTCTCACTTCGCCTCTTTCTATTCAAAGTCAAGCTTCTATAGTCATAAACACTAACATTATCAAGTAAGGTACGAATTATATGGCATTAGCTTACTTACTTTTGAATGTCATGTGTAAGAGCTTTTATAGAGTAGGAACCAAGTAATGCGTACCCATGTTCGCTGTCGGGTGATACAGAGTGAAGAGCAGAGATACAGTAGGAGGAAAAAGATGGCGCTGCCCATGTTAAGAGGTTGCAACTGTAGCAGACTGCCTTCAGTACTGAGTCGTCTCTTGAAACCGGAGCGCGTTGTGCTCCCCCGGGCCGACAGGACCGTAGGTGTTGTATCCACAGTCCGACGTTACGTCTCTGATCGAGGTGGAGGTCAACAAAACCAAAAGGTGGTTGTGCTTGGCATCCCCAACCCTTTCATATGGTTCCGAACCCGAATATACTACTTTTTGATTCGGGTGTATTTTGACAAGGAATTCAAGATCGAAGAATTTACAGAGGGATCGAAACAGGTAGGTAGGTAGGTAGACTAGAAATACTGTATTTCATAAAGTATTTATGGCTTGACACATCCATCTAGACAAGGTGGGCGTTACTGCAATCCAAGTTTTGTGAACAGTTCAGTTCTGGTTAAATACATGACTGCCCCCTCCATGTGTTGTTGCAGGCATTCTCCCATGTTTCAAGACTGTTGTCAGGGAGTCAATTTGAGTCTCTTGATGGTCTGGTTGCTAAAGACGTGAGTATGATATACTCAGACATTTTGTTAATTTCTGTTTATCATTGATAGGAGAGCTGGTAGATTCAACAGCATTCCCTACAGGCGTTAGGCCCTTTCTCATATTTCCTCACTCCATTTTCTCCCACACAGCTGATTGCGAAACTGGAAGAGAAATGTGCTCTGCTCCCTCCAAGTCACCTGCAAGCGCTTTCTGCAGATCCGGAAGACTTGATGTACACAACACCAGGGGATGTTGGCATATATTATGATGATGATGGTAAGAGCTGATTATGTTTTAAAGTGCTTTTTTTTTCATATATGTGACCGGCCGGCTCAATTTTTTTTAAACTTATGTAGCAAAATTTGAAATGCTGTTCATTTTTTTATACATTGGATTAGAGACTCAGAGCTAGAACATGGTATATCATACACTACAGTTGAGGAACAATGAGAACGTAATTCTGCTTTGAACAGCCAAAGATTAAGTCTAAAGGCTGGTTTATACTACGTCTAATGCCTGTAGACAGTTGTCGCAGTGACATCATGAACACATGATTTGATATGAACATGCTATTGTCATCCGACATCAAACTCGTTGTTGTCGTTATGAAAAAGTATAAACACGAAAACGACAGGCTGTATGACATCTGTAGCCTGGTTGTCCAAAATAACATAACTGCTGTATTTTAACACCAATAAACCCATGCGTTTGAGTATATGTCAATCTAGCAAACCAGGCAACTAAAAGCAATCTGAACAATGTTTTGGATAGTTTCTAGCCTGTTAGCTAGCGAGCTAACGTTAAGTTAGCTGGCTAGCTAATTCAAATAATGACCATATCAAATACAGTACCAGTCAAAAGTTTGGACACACCTACTTATTCAACGGTTTTTCTTTATATATATATATATTTTTTTACTATTTTCTACATTGTAGAATAATAATGAAGACATTAAAACTATGAAATAACACATATGGTAACCAAAAAAGACAAATCAAAATATATTTTAGATTCTTCAAAGGAAGCCACCCTTTGGGAACCACACATACGGAGATAATCTGTTCATCTACTCTGACCTTCATGTCTTAAAGTAATGATGGACTGTCGTTTCTCTTCGCTTATTTTAGCTGTTCTTGCCATAATATGGACTATTACCCAATAGGACTATCTTCTGTATACCACCCCTACCTTGTCACTACACAACTGATTGCCTCAAACGCATTAAGAAGGAAAGAAATTCCACAAATTCACTTTCATGTGATGTCCAAACCCTTGAATGAGTAGGTGTGTCAACTTTTGACTGGTACTGTAGCTGACAACGTCTTAAGTTTAGCAAAATTGTATTCATTGTTACAGGACAATAAACTCATAACAAGATTCTTATTTTCAAGTTAATGGCGAGCTAATTACAGAAAATAGCTTACAGTTGTGAGTGTGATGAAATAAAAGCAGGGCATTCTACCAGAGAATTCTAGAATTAGAACACGTTATATCCTAATTTGACTTTGGTGCTGGTCATGTTGTTCTTCACATTACTGTCTCTGGTAAACACACACTATATACTGCAATGAAAACAATGGAATATTTTTAATAACATGTTTATTATTTCCCAATAAAAAAAAGAACAGATACAAACATTGACATTCATTGTACTGTTGAATGGTATGGCACATTTTAGAGGACAGAACAAAACTTAACTTGCACATACAAAAAAATCAATCCTATTAGGTGGTACATATATAAGAAGACTGCATATTGTCATTACAAGCAGTGTAGTTAAGCCAAAAATAAATATTGAGTGGAGTACAGCACAGATCATCAACCCAGTTAAGAAGCAGGACTAGACCATTTATCCAGTATCGGCTGCCATATTTTGTAAAACATTGGACTTCTATTGGAGGTATTGCATCGACTCTTTTCCACATGCATTACATTCCCTAAATCCCGTAACCACATTTCAAAGGTAGGAACAGTCTCCAATTTCCAAAATTGCAGTATGAGCCTTTTGGCTTATAGAGTACAATGAGAGACCGCCTTCCCTTCCTGGTTATTCCCACCAGCTGTACCAAACAGCACCACCAATGGGTCTGGGGTTATAACTCTATCAAAGGCTTTAGATAAATAATGATAAATGAGAGCCCAGTAAACATAAAATAAGTGGCTCAACGTCCCTTCATCCTGCTTGCACCTCTCAGACAGTGGTGAGGAGTCTGGAAATGTTTTATGCAGTTTCACTTTTGACTAATGTAACCTGTGTATCACCTTAAACTGAACAAGGTTGTGTCTGGCATTCACTGAACTATGGTTTACTTTATATTCCTGAGAGCTTCTACCCAGTCCTCATCTGAGATTGCTGAACCAAGTTCCTGCTCCCAAGCCCTTTTAATATTATCTGTGGATACGTACCTCTATGTGGGTCTGTACCACATCGTATAGTCTAGAGACTGACCCTTTTGAATGGGCTTTGACAAGGATAAGACTATCTAATTGAGGATTATTTGGCTTAATGCCATACTCTGGGATATGTGTCCTTAAGAAATTCCTGATTTGGAGGTATCTGAAAACATGTGTTGCTGGCATGTTAGACTTACCCAGTAATTATTGAAATGAAGCTAACTGACCATCAATGTATAAGTTAATAAGTGTTTTGAGTCCCTTCTCCCTCCACTGTGAAAACACCATATCATCCAATGCAGGGTGGAAAGCATGATTCAGGCAAATTGGGCTGTCAATGATTACAGTGGGTATGTTAAGAAAATACCTAATCCGTTTCCAGATCATAAGAGTGTGACAAATGACTGGGTTAGAGTCATAAGGGGCTTTTTTCACATATGCTGGACTATTAACAAGTGCAGGGAGTGAGGAACGTTGACAGGAGGCCTGCTCAATCAAAAGCCATGAAGGCATATCATTCTGTCGGATCCCAGGTAAACGTTCCCTCCAGAAAGACACAATGTTCAGATTAGCAGCCGAACAATACAGTTTAGAGTGAGAAAGGCCAAAACCCCCCTCTATGTTGTACTTGCATAAATGCTTCTTGGAAATGCTGGCTGCCTTGTTATCCCATAAGAATTACTATTGAATCCAGTTTCTTAAAATAGCTTTGTGGTATGAAATTGGGTAGACATTGGAAGAGGTAATGAAACCTGGGTAGAACAACCATTTTGAATAGTATTTATAGACCAACCAAGGGGAGAGGCAGAGTTTTCCAAAAATCTATATTTTGTTTTAAACTGATCAATTGCCATGTCCCAATTCGTTTAGCTGATCAAGTTTTCTTGACACTACAATGCCAAGGCTTGTGAACTTGTCTACCACTGTTCTAAATGGGGTAGATTGCAGAAAGTGCATATCCACAGGCCGTGATATCGGCATCAATTCGCTTTTTTGCCAGTTTTATCTTTTAGCCAGAAGAGCCAACTGTATTTATCAAGTTAAGTAAGGGGGGAATATAAGTTTTAGGCTTGGATAAAAACAAAAGAACATCGTCTGCATAGAGGGACATTTTGAATGAGAGTAGCAAGGGGTTCCATGGCTATAGCGAAGAGAGCAGGCGACATAGGGCACCCCTGTCAGCAGCCTTTGAACAGGCGGAATGACTACCAGATCTTCTGATTGGTTACCATTGGACGCCATTGGGTGTGCATAAATAATTCTTATCCAATTAATAAATTCCTTTACAAAGCCGAAATGCTTCAGAACCGACATCATATACTTCCACTCAATCTGATCAAACGCCTTTTCTGCGTCGAGCAATTACCACTGCCTCAACTTTATGATCATGACACATTACGGCGTCTCAAATTGTAGTATATATGTCGGGTGCCATATCTTTGTCAACACCTTATTTTCTATGGGGAGCAACGACACAGGGCGATAAGACGACATCTCCATGGAATCTCTATCTTTTTTTCAAGATCAGTACTATTGTAGCATCATACAGTGTTTGCGGGAGTTTGGCATTTTCTTTGGAATGTTTAAACATTCATAACATAAGTGGAGCTAGACTGACGCAGTACTTATATAAATCTATTACATATCCGTCGGGCCCAGGGGCCTTGCTGTGTTCATCTTTTAAATTATTCCCGCATCGAGTGCGCCAGCTGCCCCCCCTGTCTAGTCTAGGAAGTTCACATTCAGTGAGCAAGCGTTCCATAGTTTGTGGATCAGTAGCATCGCATTTCGATTGATATAGCTCTGAGTAAAACTGCGCAAAGCATTTATCAATATCTGTTACTATTCTACCATTCTTGTATTTTTATTTTATGAATAGTTCTAGATGCAAGTACATGTCTTAGCTGTCTTGCAAATAATTTATGTGGTTTTGTCACTCAGTTCGAAATAACTTTGTTGCGTTCTAGCAAGTAAAGAGCCCTCCCGTTTCGAAAATATGGTATTGTATTCATATTTCAACTTAGAGATCTTCTCAAGGACTGCATTCGAGGAATTCGTTCTAAAAACGTTCTCGTGTTCCCCTAACACTCTTTCAATTTCTTTCAGCCTAGTTTTGGCGCGTTTCTTCCTCTCCGATGTTTAAGAAATAATGTCACCTCTAATCACAGCCTTGTGAGAATCGTCAACATCCGCGGTGTCGTTAGCTCCGAGGAAAAAAATCTATCTGATACTGACAAAAAGTCGAATCTTTCAACAAGTACGGTCGCCGACCTGTAGTTTCAGCACCATGGACAGCGGAGAGTAGGCTGTAATTAGAATAGTTTAGTTTGGAGTCCAACAAAAAATAGTGCATTCTGGAATTTGATTTATGAACTGACGAAAAGAAAGGATAAACCCTATATGCTGGGTGCGTCAGTCAATCAATGTATTTAGACAGACACTGGCATTTGGTTGTTGACGTGACCTTGATAGCTGTTTTTTTAAAAGAGGATCTAACGTACAGTTAAAGTCACCTCCAACAATAACACTTGTATCCAAGATATTTGGTATGGACTTAAATAGCCTTTGAAAAAATAATTGATCATCGAAGTTGGGTCCATATAAATTGACCAAGGTTATTGGTATCGAATTCAGTGTACCAGCCACAATAATATACCAATCATTAGGATCTGAGATCGAGGATGAGTAAACAAAAGGAATGTTTTTCCTTATCAGGATTGCTACCCCTCTCGGTTTTGCATCAAAATTAGACTGGTATATCTGACCGATCCAGCCGACTCGTAGTTTGGCCTGAGCTGAGTGTTTAATAATATGAGTTTCTTGAAGAAGCATTATGTCAGCGCCCAGAGATTTAAGGTTAGAAAAAAACGTGTCTCTTTTCACAACATGACCCAAGCCATTGCAGTTCCAATCTTTAATCCACCAGGTCTACTCTGTGCCCGGTCACTATGTGGCAATTCTTACTTTAGAGCAAATTGTTGCTGTCATACATAACCCAAAAGAAAAACGTCTCGCCTTGCGGGAACTTGTCATGCCGCCTGTACTAAAAGTGAACATAAAACACAGACCCCATCCCCCCATCCCGTCCCATTACTGAGTGACTTCCCCAAACGAAGCACTCCTTGACTAACGCACAAACCTTAGGGTGCCTAGACATAAAGCCTGAACTAACTCGTCATCTATGGATGCTCTGCATATAAACACATATTAAATAACACTTAACTATCACGTTAGGGGGTGAGCAGCGCTAAAACATGATAGGCTAAACAATGCTATATAAGCAATAACATCTCACCCATCATTAGAAGTCCCAATTTCTGATCGAAAAGACATTGGCAGGAAATTCAAACACATTCCTGGCCTGTATTTGGCTACTTAGCCGGTTGACACAGCAGTTCTGTATCCTCAGCCAGGGAGCTTTCTTGACAAGAACAGGTAGGCCTCTTTTGGGTTGTCAAACGTACGTTTGATCCCTCGACTGTCACCTTAACCCAGGCTGGGAAGTGGAATCCATATCGGATGTTGACCGCCCTGCATTTCTTGCGCAACTCATCATACTCTAAGATCTGGGTAGAAAGACACCCTGGCTCCGTTGTAGTTAAGGGGGAACTTTTGACTTCCCAGCTTGAGGATGAGATCCCTGGTCTGGGGATAGAGCAGCCGTGCGATGAATGGCCTTGGTGGCGCCCCCTTGGCCGGCTTCGTTGCCAGTGATCTGTGTGCGTGGTTGATCAGGATGGGCGTTTTGAAGTGTTCACTCCCCAGAAATGCCAGTATCAGCTCCAAAACAAATTCAGTGCGTTTCCCTTTCTCAGTGTCCTCCTGGATCCCAAATATTCGGATGTTCTGGCGTCTTCAATGCGGCTCGAGCATTTCCAGCTGGGCTTTTGTTGGGTTTTGTTGTCGTTTTTGAACGTTGAGCACTGTTTCTCTATGTCCTGTAGCCTGGCCTCGTGATCGACTGTACCCTGCCCTTAGTTGCCTTCACAGTTTCAGTCAAAGTTCCAATACTCTTTGTGTTCACCTTCTTGCTTAGTGAGTTTATAGCAGCCAGTATGTCGCTTGGTGTAGGTTCTGTGGGGAGCTCTTGGGAGCTAGCATCTTCAGCTAACTCCTTGTGGGTCGGCGATGTTGACATCGATTTGTTGTCTCTCTCATCCAGATTATCTTGTTTAGCGTCCCCTTTTTCGGTGCCTTTCCCTTTGTCATATTGCCAGACAATGTTTGGAGTTATAGGTGGTGAGAGATTAAGATAAATATAACAAAACACGTCTACTCCATAGCACGCTCTCTAGCGCCCCCCAATGAAAACAACTTTGACAAAATTAGAAACGTATAATATCTGAAAATGTAGCTAGCTAGACTATCTTACCCGTAAAACATGGATGAATGCTTCTCCTCATCTGTCACGGATGCCATGGTTGCTCTTAGTTTGAAGATGTAATCCGGAGACAGGTGTTTTATACAACAGCCTTCTGTGTGTTCTCTTTTCATCCCCCTTCGAATATTTGCAATCAGAATTTTCTCCATCTCCTTAGTTATCATACTCTGCTTCCACCGGGCATTCCACTGATTTCAAAACTCGGTCCTCCAAAAAGTGGAGAGTATATTTGTGATATCTTTCTAAAAAGCTGCATTAGAAAGGATTACCTACACCTACTGAGCAGCTCATGATATAGACAGAAGTGTGCTATATGGCAGACCAATCCAAACTCATCTCTCGGCATGTCCAGACCATCCATTATTTCAGTCAATCATGGCTAGAGGGAAGTTTCCTGTCTTTTTCCGTGGCTAAAACAACTAGGCTCATAATATAACAATTTTATTCATATTTAGATGGCAAACAAGTTTGCCATTAAGGCACATGAAAGTGTGACCCAACTAATAACCTGGCTGATGAGGCCTTAAGAACACATCCTTGTTTAAACTTTAATAACCAGCGTGATACAGAAATTACTAACAAAAGCTACATATACAGTGGGGAGAACAAGTATTTGATACACTGCCGATTTTGCAGGTTTTCCTACTTACAAAGCATGTAGAGGTCTGTAATTTTTATCATAGGTACTCTTCAACTGTGAGAGACGGAATCTAAAACAAAAATCCAGAAAATCACATTGTATGATTTTTAATCATTAATTTGCATTTTATTGCATGACATAAGTATTTGATCACCTACCAACCAGTAAGAATTCCGGCTCTCACAGACCTGTTAGTTTTTCTTTAAGAAGCCCTCCTGTTCTCCACTCATTACCTGTATTAACTGCAACTGTTTGAACTCGTTACCTGTATAAAAGACACCTGTCCACACACTCAATCAAACAGACTCCAACCTCTCCACAATGGCCAAGACCAGAGAGCTGTGTAAGGACATCAGGGATAAAAGTGTAGACCTGCACAAGGCTGGGATGGGCTACAGGACAATAGGCAAGCAGCTTGGTGAGAAGGCAACAACTGTTGGCGCAATTATTAGAAAATGGAAGAAGTTCAAGATGACGGTCAATCTCCCTCGGTCTGGGGCACCATGCAAGATCTCACCTCGTGGGGCATCAATGATCATGAGGAAGGTGAGGGATCAGCCCAGAACTACACGGCAGGACCTGGTCAATGACCTGAAGAGAGCTGGGACCACCGTCTCAAAGAAAACCATTAGTAACACACTACGCCGTCATGGATTAAAATCCTGCAGAGCACGCAAGGTCCCCCTGCTCAAGCCAGCGCATGTCCAGGCCCGTCTGAAGTTTGCCAATGACCATCTGGATGATCCAGAGGAGGAATGGGAGAAGGTCATGTGTTCTGATGAGACAAAAATAGAGAAATGATATTTCCCCCCGGGGATCAATAAAGTATCTATCTATCTATCTATCTATCTATCTATCTATCTATCTATCTATCTATCTATCTATCTATCTATCTATCTATCTATCTATCTATCTATCTATCTATCTATCTATCTATCTATCTATCTATCTAACTCCACTCGCCGTGTTTGGAGGAAGAAGAAGGATGAGTACAACCCCAAGAACACCATCCCAACCGTGAAGCATGGAGGTGGAAACATCATTCTTTGGGGATGCTTTTCTGCAAAGGGGACAGGACAACTGCACCGTATTGAGGGGAGGATGGATGGGACCATGTATCGCGAGATCTTGGCCAACAACCTCCTTCCCTCAGTAAGAGCATTGAAGATGGGTCGTGGCTGGGTCTTCCAGCATGACAACAACCCGAAACACACAGCCAGGGCAACTAAGGAGTGGCTCCGTAAGAAGCATCTCAAGGTCCTGGAGTGGCCTAGCCAGTCTCCAGACCTGAACCCAATAGAAAATCTTTGGAGGGAGCTGAAAGTCTGTATTGCCCAGCGACAGCCCCGAAACCTGAAGGATCTGGAGAAGGTCTGTATGGAGGAGTGGGCCAAAATCCCTGCTGCAGTGTGTGCAAACCTGGTCAAGAACTACAGGAAACGTATGATCTCTGTAATTGCAAACAAAGGTTTCTGTACCAAATATTAAGTTCTGCTTTTCTGATGTATCAAATACTTATGTCATGCAATAAAATGCAAATTAATTACTTAAAAATCATACAATGTGATTTTCTGGATTTTTGTTTTAGATTCCGTCACTCACAGTTGAAGAGTACCTCTGATAAACATTACAGACTTCTACATGCTTTGTAAGTGGGAAAACCTTCAACATCGGCAGTGTATCAAATACTTGCTCTCCCCACTGTATGCTTGAGACAGAAGAGCAAATTGGCTGAAATAAGCAAAAAGCAATATAAACATGACAGATAACTGATATGCAATTTGCTTTTCAGAGAATGTATCTCTTCATATATCTTTTCCAGAGTGTACAGACTTGCTTTGAAGATAATTTAGAATACTCCATTGTTCCTTATCGAGCAGCGGCAAACTTGTTATCGTCTTATTCTACAAATCCTATGGGTTAGCCTGCCTATTGTCAGACAACAGCAAGATTGCTTTGTTTCTACGATACATTCTCCAGACATGATTAATCTTCTTGCATACGGCCGTACGACCCACCGTTCTATATTAACGAATCAAGTAGCCAATAAAAAGGAGGAACCCTCTTGGATCTGTTCCTAAATCTACGGGATTATAATTATTATAATCCCTGTGTACAACGTGGGTATTAAAAGAAATCTGATTTGTTGTTCTTTCAATATCTACACATCAAAGAACACCACACTAAACCTACTCCTTTACCGTGACTGGTGATTTTCTAATGTCAACTAGGTAATATGTTCCGACTAAATGTGCATGGATTAGATTCCAATACAATTATTTATTTCCTGCCGTATTGACTCCGATTGCAGATCTGAAAGGATCGGATAAGTGCTGTGCCATTTACATTTCAGATTGGCAAATGGGAGGTCACCAAGGGTTGAGGGAAGAGAATGAGTTATCACAGTAGTCTCATTCTCCAGAGCCTGCATGCCTGGTGTGCAGTAGATTCACTGAATGACCTAGCAAAGTCGTTTTGTCATTGTTGTTTAAAAATAAAAAATGTCTCTCCTCTTTCAGGGCGGAAGTTTGTCAGTATTCTGATGAGGTACTGGTATCTGACAAGTGCCCGGTTGCCTGAGGAATCTTTGGAGGGAACACGTATCTTTCAGGTGGCCATAGGTGGTGAGGGTGAGCCGGAGACTAAGAGACTGCTCACAGCCAACTATGAGTGAGTTTCCTTTTTCGTTTGTGTCACAGTTGATTTAATGGTCTGCAGTTGGAGGTGGCTGTGATAAAGCATTCATACTTAGTATCTCTTTGACAAAGAGGGAACACTGAGGCTGTATTTACACTGGCAACCCAATTCTGATATTTTTGCCAGTAATTGGTGGTTTGACCAAACGTCAGATGTTTTGCCAATAATTCTGAAAAAGATCAGAATTGGGCTGTCTGTGTAAATGCAGCTTAAATCTGCAAAACAGTTTCTCAGGGATGAGCCCACTGAGATCCTCCTGCATTAACCTCCTTTGCATGACTGTCAAATGTCTCAAGTGTTTACTTTTTTGACTTCCTGTTTAACGACTCTTATCTATCATGGCTATTGGCAGATTCCAAAGGGAGTTTACTAAGGGGGTGTCGCCAGACTGGACCATCACCAGGATAGAGCACTCCAAGCTGCTGGATTAAACTTGAGATGGAGAATGTTAGAAAAGCAGGGAACGGAAGACCATCCTTCCTGCTGACCCTACAAGAATATCCCCCCCACCTGCTAAAATCTTGAGATACCCCTCAGGAGCAAAACAACTCTCAAAGCCAAGACCAGGAGAGACATGGGGAGTATTTGAGGCCAACTTTCTGTCTGCCAGAAGTCACGTACCATCCACTGTAGAAAAAGTACAAAAGTCAAAACATGTCTGTTCGTAGTTTACTACCGTTCAGACATCTGTGCAAGACCTGTTTTTCCCCACTTGTCTCAGGCAACACCGCAGTCAGTGGTCAAAACTAGGCTTTGTTTGTCAGCTCTGCTTTTAGGGCCTGAGATTCTTTCCTTTTGTTCAATGTGGAGAAGAAACGGGTCCATATTGAGATTCTGTAGTCAGTCTTTGATGTGCTTCTGTCCACGCCTTTGGTAGATCGTGCACACAGACTAAACAAAATGTTAAATGTTGATACAGATAGTTATTTAGGGAAAAGAATGACTGCTGCCATTGAGAAAAATTACTGTGCTGTATCTGTTTCTTGAGATGTGCTTTGTCTCCAGAATAGTACATAAATGTACTGCTTACTGTTGGCGACAAAGTATTGGTGTTCTTTCTTATTTTACAATGACGCCCTACCCTGGCCAAACCCTCCCCTAACCCGGACGATGCTGGGCCAATTGTGTGCCGCCCTATAGGACTCCCGATCACGGCCGGTTGTGATACAGCCCGGGATCGAACCAGGGTCTGTAGTGACTCCTCTAGCACTGAGATGCAGTGCCTTAGACCGCTGCACCACTCGGGAGCCACTAACTAAGAACTAGAGCCACTAACTAAGAACTAACTAAGAAAACAGCTCACTCGGTTCATTGTGCAGTTATCTTTGGAAGCTTTCAGCAGCAGTCACACATTGTTATCATAAACATTTGAGTGAAATTAATATAATAAATAAAAAATCATGACTGAAATTTGGTAAACAAACAAACTTCGGAAAGTATTCAGAGCCCCCTTTTACCACATTTTTTTTTAGGTTACAACCTTTTTCTAAAATTGAATGAATTGTTTTTTTTCCCTCAATCTACACACAATGCCTCATATTGACGAAACAAAAATATATTTTTGCTAATGTATAGAATAAAAATAACGTCACATTTACATAAGTATTCAGACCCTTTACTCAGTACTTTGTTGAAGCACCTTTTTCGTGATTACAGCCTTGAGTCATCTTGGGTATGACGCTACAAACTTGGCACACCTGTATTTGGGGAGTTTCTCCGATTCTTCTCTGCAGATCCTCTCAAGCTCTGTCAAGTTGGATGGGGAGCGTGGCTGCACAGCTATTTTCTGGTCTCCAGAGATGTTCAATTGGGTTCAAGTCTGGACTCTGGCCGGGCCACTCAAGGACATTCAGAGACTTGTCCCGAAGCCACTCCTGTGATGTCTTGGCTGTGTGCTTAGGGTCATTGTCCGGTGAACCTTCCTGGAGCAGGTTTTCATCAAGGATCTCTCTGTACTTTGCTCCATTAATCTTTGCCTTGATCCTGACTAGTCTCCTAGCCCATGCCGCTAAAAAACATCCCCAGAGCATGATGCTGCCACCACCATGCTTCACCGTAGGGATGGTGCCAGGTTTTCTCAAGGTGTGAAGTTTGGCATTCAGGCCAAAGAGTTCAATCTTGGTTTCATCAGACCAGAGAATCTTGTTTCTCATGGTCTGAGTGTCTTTAGGTGACTTTTGGCTAACTCCAAGCAGGCTGTCATGTGACTTTTACTGAGGAGGGGCTTCCGTCTGGCCACTCTACCATTGTTGGAGTGCTGCAGAGATGTTTGTCCTTCTGGAAGGTTCTCCCATCTCCACTGAAGAACTCTAAAGCTCTGTCAGAGTGACTATTGGGTTCTTGGTCAACTATTGGCCCTGGCCAAGGCCCTTCTCTCCTGATGACTCAGTTTGGCTGGGACAACCAGCTCTAGGAAGAGTTTTGGTGGTTCCAAACTTCTTCCATTCTTGGGGACCTTTAATGCTGCAGAAGTGTTTTGGTACCCTTCCCCAGATCTGTGCCTCGACACAATCTACGGACAATTCCTTCAACCTCATGGTTTGGTTTTTGCTCTGACATGCACTGTCAACTGTGGGACCTTATATAGACCGGTTTGTACCTTTCCAAATCATGTCCAATCAATTGAATTGACCAATCAAGTTGTAGGAACATCCCAATGATGATCAATGGGTTCACCTGAGTTTCATAGCAAAGAGTCTGTAAATGTATGTAAATTTAAGGTATTTCTGTTTAGTTTTTTTTATACATTTGCAAACATTTCGAAAAACCTGTTTTTTCTTTGTCATTATGGGGTATTGTATGTAGATTGCTGAGGATTTTTAGAATAAGGCTGTAATGTGGTAAAAGTCAAGGGGTCTGAATACTTTCAAAAGGCACTGTGTGTGTAAATATACATCAAGAACATATAGTTTACATATGCTTCAAACTTGTGATACATGGATACAAATAGTGCCTTAATTGTGGACAGTATTTAATTTGGCCAACACCTTCTTCCACAGAACTAGTATTTCATATGACATCACTGTCCATTTTACGCCTGCTACATTAGGTCAAAGAAGAGGCGAAGCCAGAGTATTTACTCCACCCAAAATCTGTCCACAAAAATAAGACCATGAAGTGAGGAATTTTTGTATGGAGGACAATGAGTGTCGAATTCTGTTGCTAATTTGCTATGTGAGGCTTATTTGATTGAATAGAAGTTGCTAATGGTTACGTTTATACCAATGCACTGATATGTGGACGCATGTGGCATTTTGGGAAAACATTTTAAAATTACATGTCAGTGTTGCAGCCAGGTCACCCGTGATACAATTCAGTATTAGTCCATATCTGAGAAAGTTCAGAGATGGCGTGGGAACTGACCACTAGGGGCAACAGTGAGCGCTGTTACCTGTGCAGGAACCACACAACCCTTACTGGAAACATGAAGAAATGAAAGTAAATTATTCAGGACTAAGAGGACTGTGCTCTAGCTTGCTCTATATGTGCACCTCAGACAGTTGTATGATATTTTTTGTTTAACACAACGCAATCACAAAACCATGACTTGACCCAGCCGTTGCTTAGTAACATCAGGTGTACTATGGGAACTGTAGTCCTCTTAATTCAGAAAACCATAAAAGGTGTTTTTGATTTTGTAAAATGTTTTTGAAGACAAATCTGAAATACAACGATTCATCAGATTTTGATGTTGTCTACAGTACAGTCTGACTCGGCTCCCCTACATTCCCTTAAACTAAAGCATTTAGAACATGCATAGTGCAAGAGTGTGATGATGCTGTATCGGGTGTGTGCTCACCATCCTGACATCCCCACTAACCAAGTTGGCCCTGCCTCTTAAGTGCATTGAAGTGCCAGTGCATCAGTGGATACATGGATGGCTTTTCATTTGCACTCAAATAGTTTGAGATTTTTCCTCTGCCTTCCAATAAAAGCTCTCACATACAATTTTGTCTTTCTATTTGATATGGTGGGGGAATAAGAGAAATAGACAGTTTGATATGGGATGTCAATGCTGTCTCAGTCAGCCTTGCAAGATGGTCTGGAGCAGCGGTGTCAAACTCATTCCATGGAGGCCAGTGGCGGTTCTAGCTTGTACGTCGCCCTGGGCGAACCTCCCCCCCTCATACTTAAATTCGCCACTGATGGAGGGCCGAGTGTCTGCTGGTCTTTGGTTTTGCCTTTCAATTAAGACCTAGACAACCAGGTAAGAGGAGTTCCTTACTAATCAGTGACCTTAATTCATCAATTAATTACAAGGGAGGAGGGAAAACCCACAGATCCTCAGCCCTTCGTTGAATGAGTTTGAAAGGTGGTCTGGAGTATTAATACACACAATTGTGTTATTCAAAGGCTGTTACATCCATATGAAATCTGGGCAGCAAAGTTATACAAACAACAGGATTACTTGTTGAGCCAGACGAGCATGAGCATAATTTCATTTCTATGTGAGCCAAAGCAAAGTAGCAGTTACTGGAATTCTCACTAAAGGATAGCATGGGGAAAAATACAAGACATTAAATAATATAAATAATATTTTCTTTCATTTACCCCAACTGACAAAAATGTAACTCTTGCGATTGCCATATCAACAGAGTTGATTGCATGAACAAAAACAAAACATCCACAAAAGCATTCATATTGGATCAATATTCTAGATCTCGAGGGCCACTGTACATACTAGCGACAACTGCTAAGCAGAATAGTATAGTCCTCACTAAAGTGCCTGTGAGAGGAAGCTGCTAGACTATTGAGACGCAACCACAGTGGGTGTCCTCAAGGTGAAGAGGTGTTAAAGGGTCTCCCCGGGGGTCGGCGAGAGGCAAAGAAGTCATTGCAGGCAAACTTGACGACGTTGCTCGGTTTTCATAGTAACAGGAACTGCAAGAAATCGGCCGTCGTGGCGCAGATATCCGGGTGCTGCCGCAGGTAGGTGACATGTTCCACCTTCAACTTCTCCTGTAACACCATGTGTAACACACACACACGTCAGGTCGGACATTTAGGGGTTAGTGGTTTGAGAGTAAGGGGCTAAGGTGAGGGTAAGATACAATGGGTAGGGTGTAGGGAAATACTTAATATGTCACCTTTCTGTCCAGGAAATTGGAGTGTATCTGCATGTCGACCAAACACACTTCTCAAACGCTGGCTTATCATCCCTCACCTCTGACAAACCAGACACCTCTTCTCAAACACTGGCTTATCATCCCTCACCTCTGACAAACCAGACACCTCTTCTCAAACACTGGCTTATCATCCCTCACCTCCGACACACATACACCTCTTCTCAAACACTGGCTTATCATCCCTCACCTCCGACACACAAGACACCTCTTCTCAAACACTGACTTATCATCCCTCACCTCTGACACACCAGACACCTCTTCTCAAACACTGGTTTATCATCCCTCACCTCTGACACACCAGACACCTCTTCTCAAACTGGCTTATCATCCCTCACCTCTGACACACATACACCCAAGCATGTAAATAGGGGAACACTTCTAATAGTGTGTTTGTGATGTCCTCTTACCCGTCAGGGGAGGTCTATTAACCTGAGCCACGCACCCAACTATGGCCTGTGACGTGACTAGGCAAAAGTGGTGAGGGAGGAGCGCCCTTCTCAAATCAAATAGTAATCTGTGCCGCTCGGTCATGTTGTCAACAAGGCAGCGTGGTGCATCGTTCAGAAACATACATTACTTTTCCATAAAATATATGTTTGAATTCTGAGAGTACTCCCAGAGTAGGACACCTGGCTCACGTCTGGGAGGCAGCCCGGTTCCAAATCAAATGCAATCAACTTTCAGCCGGTGCAAAACACGCCTACACGGGTGCCCGGTTCAGATTAATCAAACCCCTTCACAGTGGCTGGGATGTCCTCCACTGAGTCCACCGTCCTCTCCACCCCAAACACCTCCAGTGTCTCCAGATTCATAGACCGGTAGGCTGTTTGAAAACTTTTTTATATTTTTATCCAGTCGGATAAACACAGCCTACCCAACTGTTTGAGGTGTCAGCATAGTCCTAAAGCACAGCATGCCACATTTTGTGCCACATCCCAATGATCACATGACATTACAGTGAAATTTGAACGTCCCCAGTGAAATCTGCGCCCCTGCTTAAAATACAGGATAAAGTCTTGCTATGTCAGGTGATTGTGCAAAACACAGGGCCCTAATTATAAACTACATTAGCTGCTTTTAGGTTTGTGATTCAGCCACATCTTGTTCGACTCGTGTCACCGACTGGGTGCCCTGGATGTGCGCTATCCACAGCACTATCCACGGCTGCTTGGCCAGATCGTCCAAAAGACCCTGCACCTTGCCAAAGTAGTTTAGAATGAGGTTCATGTTGTGTGTGTTTTTGCTGTCTATGCGGTACTTGAGGTCATTCCATGAACACTCCAGGTTCATCAGCTTGTGCTGGCCCTCCAGCAGCTCGGTTTGCTCTACGGAGTCTCTGCCACCATCTGAGGCACTGAACAGCAAGGAAGGAGGAATATTAATACACAAATACATTGTCACTGTACAGCAGGGCTCTCCAATCCTGTTCCAGGAGAGCTACCCTCCTGTAGGTTTTCGATCCAATCCCAGTGCTAATTTACCTGATTTAGCTTATCAACCAGCTAATAATTAGAATCAGGTGAGATAGATTATGGTTGGAGCGAAAACATACCGGATGATAGTTCTTCAGGAAAAGGGTTGAAGAGCCCTGCCGTACAGTGTCACTTCAAATGCAAGCCAACAATAACAGTTCCCAATCAAAGTGGCGACTTCTATTGCAGCTAAGCATGCCTGAACAGATATTCTACGTGTTCTCCACAGCTGAGGCAAGCCGACTGTGTTGCATCCCAGCATATTTTACATACTTCAGCATTCAATGATGTTGATGTTTTGCCTTCAGTTCTTGCTGATGTCTGCCAGGGAGTTCTGGATGTCCTTCACGTTCCCCGGGTCACAGTGGAACAGACTGAGGCCTGTATGTGCCCCGTCTTGTAGTGGATGGCAGCCTGGAGTGTGGGGACAGACAATTGTAATGGTTTATTTAGATATGGTTATACAAACAGCACACTCCATCAGTATATGCACACACAAACACAGACACACACACACTTTCTCACCCTGAGGTGAGCATTTATAATGGGTATATCAAGAATAGCAAATAAACATATTTCCCAGACACCGGATTGGGGCCTTAATGAGATAAAATAGCTACATAACTTTAGCTACCTCTTCTGCCCAGTCTCCCAAGTAGCTCATCAGCACTTTGCAATTCCTCCTTCAACCCTTCCAAATCACTCATGCTGTTAGCTATTGAATAGGAGGGAAATAATGCTCTTATTAAAAGTAATTTGGATATTTTTCAATATAGTCAATGCAAGTAGCTCGCTAGCTCAACTAGCTAACTAGATAATGTTTCCACCTAGTTATATTTAGCTAGCCTAGCTTAATATCGTTCATAGGAAGCCCACACATATATGCAGGGTTGGCTAGGTTACTTTCTAAATGTAATCCGTTAGTTACAAGTTACCTGTTCAAAATTGTAATCAGTAACGTAACTTTTGGATTACCCCAAACTCAGTAACGTAATCTGATTACATTCCGTTACTTTTAGATTACTTTCCCCTTAAGAGGCATTAGAAGAAGACAAACATGTATCTTAAAAATGTAACGACATCTATTGCAGGATAAATCAATGTTAAAGTTTACATAGCTGGACATGTATGGATGTTAAATTTTACTTTATGGGTTGGTTATGTAGGCTTCTTCTAACCCATCGCTTTCTACTACGTACACTACCGTTCTAAAGTTTGAGGTCACTTAGAAATGTCCTTGTTATTGAAAGAAAAGCACATTGTCCATTAAAATAACATCAAATTGATCAGAAATACAGTGTAGACATTGTTAATGTTGTAAATGACTATTGTAGCTGGAAATAGCTGATTTTTTTATGGAATATCTACATGGGAGTACAGAGGCCCATTATCAGCAAACATCACCCCTGTGTTCCAATGGCATGTTGTGTTAGCTAATCCAAGTTTATAATTTTAAAAGGCTAATTGATAATTAGAAAACCCTTTTGCAATTATGTTAGCACAGCTGAAAACTGTTGTGCTGATTAAAGAAGCAATAAAAATCGCCTTCTTTAGACTAGTTGAGTATCTGGAGCATCAGCATTTGTGGGTTTGATTACAGGCTCAAAATGGCCAGAAACAACAAGCTGCATATCCTGTGGTCGATGCACCCTGAGGCCCGGTGACAGAGACTAATGCCATAGACCCTGCAGGCACCAAAATAGCAGAGGAAAGGACCTTTGCAAACCCTGCAACTGGTTTAGCGTCTTGATTTTTTGACATGGCACAGAGTTGAAATGACAACTCATTGCATTTTATTATGTTCATACCAACTAAACCTGGGATTGCTGTTTTTTTTTATTCTAGTGACAGGGTCAGTAGAATCCTTAACAACTAACACACTCTTCTGGGGGAGTACTTTCCCCATAGCCTCAACATCCAGCTGCATATATCCAAGGTAAGGAATTGACAAACCATTTGCCGCCTTTAAGGTCAGCCACCCACACTTCTTCAATACAGCTTGCCCTTTGGACTCAAAATGTTCCCTAAAAAATGTCTCGGTAACAGTGGTAACCATTGAACCAGTATTCAATAAACATGGAACTTGAATACCTCCCATCAGTATGTTTACAATGGGGCTTGGCGCCACCAAATTAGTCATAGCTTCCTCCTCTCCACCCCCAGCACATTCCAAGCCTAGCAGCCCCGACTCAGTTCGGCACCTGACTACATGGGGTGAGTTTCCCTGTTGCTCACGACCTTGACTAGCCACTTTCCCGTCCCCGCCTGGCTGTGCAGAGCCACTGATGTTTTGGTTGGGTGTGGCAAAATTATAATTATATTATATCGTATACTGGCTCCTGTCTTTGGTAGAGTCTCCCTCCTTGCCACTGAAACCTTGCAACCTCCTGTGACAAGATATCTAGCTTAGCTGCCTGCTCCCTAATTGCATTCCTAAGTTCTATCAACAAAGCTCCATCTTGAAGGGATGCATTAGTAGGGGTAACACTAGAGCATTCAGCCAAACCTGACTCAACTTCACATACATATGCCCTTTTCCCCACTGCACTGTCCTCCTCCCAAAACAAAATGGCTTCCCTTCGCACATCCACAAATAACATGTTTGAATCCTGTCTCACTTGTCGTTTAAGTTCCCTACGAAGAGCAGCATCTTTTACATTTTCTACAAATTGGCTACGGACAGCTTTATCCCCACACAGTACTTCACCCCCGTTACATCGATTAATTTCAATAGACAGCATCATCAAAGCATGTGCGTATTCCCTCAGGCTCTCCCCCTCTCTCTGCTTCCTATCATAGAACCGACGCCGTACCTGTGTGAGAGACAGACTCTGCCCATATGCCTCTTGTAATACATCCAGCACTCTTTTGGGATCCTTTCTAACAGTCTTTGTACAAAGTTTTATTTCTTGCTTTGCTTCCCCATCCAAGTGATCAAAAAAATAACTAGCAGCTTCCTGGTCCTTGTAGCGTTTTAAGCTCAATACATTTTGCACTTCATCAAACCAATCATAGAATGAAACAGTACCTTTCTGTCCAGAGAACACACTAATTTCTTTCTCTCTGGGCTTATACATTACCTCAACCATGTATCCAGCCGGATCTGGGTGAAGCCATTGGCGGGGGAGTCGAAGGAGCAGAAGATGCAGCTGAGGGCAGTGTCTTCCCTGCATTAAGCAGAAGGTTAGTCAATTCATCATTGTCACATTTGAGTTTGTCCGTCTCAGTCTTTTCCAGGGCCAGCCTCTCCTTGAGGCCTCGGAGTTCCTCTTCTAGTTCCGCCACTGACATGACAGAGTTTAATAAAAGGATAACCAACGTAGAGCAGAAAGCTGAAGAAAGAACGCTACTCTTCGGACCAGTTCGCCTTCTTCCCAATGGCCGCCTTCTCTTCAGCCTATGTCACTGTTCTACTAATATTCTGACCATAGACTTGCTCTGTTACTAAGTACCCTGCTCGCAGCGCCAAACCGTAACATCCACACAGTGTACTCAGGTTCTCCCTCCTTTACAGAGGCACAGACCAGTAATCACTCCATACAAAATTAGTTTATTGTAGCCTATACAAAATATCAGAAGTGCAAATACTATAAAGGGTCTGGATTGTTTACAGAATATCAAAATCAGTCAATAAGTTAGAACAGTGACATAGGCCAATCTCTGCAACAACACCAGCACAGCAATATTAGCATTCTCTACAAAATACATTTACTTAAAACAAAGCACGCACACAAACACATACCTACTAAAATGTCGCACCATGTCCTCTGTTTGCACACGCTACCTCACATCGTTGTCACGCGTTCACAACTCCGACTGATGCAGCCTCGTATCTAGCAGCGCACTGCTATACAGTGTACACAAAGATTATATAAAAACTACATCGTAACAAACGAACATAGACAAATAAATCCAACCACATACCGTGTTGCTAGCTGCTTATTCACAGGACCGGTTGACTGCACAGCAAACCATTGAATCTCCTGCCCTCCCCAATCACTCACTCTTAAACACCTGTTGGTAGCTAGGGGCGTGATCTAATCCCATTCCTCCCGGTTACTGAACGTCCATCTGAAACTCGTCAGTCTATTCTTATCTGAGAAATTAAGGCTATTCCATGCAAGAAATTGCCAAGAAACTGAAGATCTGTACAACGCTGTGTACTACTCCTTTCCCAGAACAGCACAAACTGACCCTAACCAGAATAGAAAGAGGAGTGGGAGGCCCCGGTGCACAACTGAGCAAGAGGACAAGTACATTAGAGTATCTAGTTTGAGAAACGGACGCCTCACAAGTCCTCAACTGGCAGCTTCATTAATTTGTACCCACAAAACACCAGTCTCAACGTCAACAGTGAAGAGGCGACTCCGGGATGCTGGCCTTCTAGGCAGAGTTGCAAAGAGAAAGCCATATCTAAGACTGGCCAATAAAAATAAAATATTAAAATGGAACACAGACAATGGACAGAGGAAGATATGGCTTTTACTTTGCAGCTTTGCCTAGAAGGCCAGCATCCCGGAGTCTTCACTGTTGACGTTGAGACGTTCAGTAATGGGTAAGTCCATTTGTAAGTCAATAGGGATAACTGGCTAGACATGAATAATTGTTATCTAGCTACCCACGAAGAATTGACATCTACTGTACCTGGCATAACATTAGGCAGTGGCGGTGCCAGGGGGGAGCTAGGTGGTGCTGCAGCTCCCCCTATTATAGCCATAGCACCTGCCCAGCACCCCCAAGAAATGTCTGAAATTTTTTATATTTATATTTTAATGTCATGTTTGAATATACTTTTTCATGTTTTTAAAATAGGAATCAAATAATAATTGAATATATATATTTTAGTCTATAATAACATGAGGCCGAAACAGGTGATCTTCTTTGGCCAATGGGCGCAGCCCCCGCCGAACCTTTGACCTTAACGCATTTCAGCTTGTTTTTGATTGTGTATTTTACTTAGCTAAAACTCGCTATGGATCGTTTTTTGCTCCCTAAACGACCACGTTCTGAGTCACACCCTGAAAAGATAAAAGATAAACGAGATTGTGAAGGTGCAGACACACCACCACTCGTCATCACAGAGCCCCAGGAACAAGAAAATCCTGGGGATGAACTTGAAGACGGAGGAGAATCCCCGGCGGCGGTTTCCATTGAGGATGCTAACGTTACGGTTTGTCCTGCAGCTGATATTAGCAACCATCCTCAAGAGGGCCCAAGAAGGCCAGTCCTTCAAAAATACCCTACACGGCAATTTGGGAATCAGCAGAGAAGTTTTAACAAAAGTTGGATGGATCAGTATTCATGGCTAGAATACAGCGTGGTCAAAGATGCCGCATTTTGTTTTGCGTGTAGGCATTTTCTGAAACGAGGGCACGGATTTCATGTAGAGCCAACATTTACCAGCAGCAGCAACGGATTTAACAACTGGCGGAAAGCATCAGCATCTCTGAAGAGCCATCATGAAAGTATGGGACACAAATTTGCTATGGAAGGATGGAATGAGTTCAAGCAAAAAGAGACAAGTGGATCTAAAATAGCAAACCTGCTTGATAAGGGACATTCTGCGTTAGTTATGGAGAACAGAAAATACATGAAAGCTGTGGTGGAGAGCCTGCGGTTCACAGCCTGCCAGGGGATCGCACAGAGAGGTCACAGAGAGGGTGAGTCGTCACACAACTTGGGAAACTTTCGTGAGTTGCTGCATGTTATTGCTAAGTTTGATCCAACAGTGGACAAGAAGTTAGCTACCAACCCATCAAACGCTAAATACACTCACCATGATATTCAAAATGAGATATTTGCTGTAATGGCAGAAATGATAAGAAAGAAGATAAGTGATGAGGTAAGAGATGCCGAGTGCTTTGCTGTTTTGGTAGATGAGAGTAAAGATATGAGTAAAAAGGAGCAGATTTCTGTTATCGTGCGGTATTTACAACCAGAGTCAGGGGAAGTGCATGAGGAGTTTTTGCATTTCACTGCCGCAGATGGATTGGATGCAGCCTCTCTGCTAGCCAGCATCAAACACACACTCAGTCAGTGTAATATTGATATACATCGCTGTGTCGGTCAATGCTACGACGGAGCATCTGTGATGTCAGGATGTAATAATGGTGTGCAGGAAAAATTCAGGAAGGAGGTGCCACAAGCCATCTATATACATTGTCATGCACACAAGCTGAATTTAGTGTTAGTGGACTGTGTACATAATGTCAGCGCTGCAGCTGAGTTTTTTGAGACGCTACAAATGCTCTAGTGATGTGTCATGCGCAAAAGATGCGGCTCTGAGAGCCGATGCTTTGTAGTGAATCAGAAGAGCCGGCTCGCATCGAGTGAGAGCCGGCTCCCAGTTTTTTTCCTTTCGCTGCGTGCTTACAGGCAGAACTTTGTTTTGATTGGTCAGCAATCGCATCGCGGCCAATCAGATGTGAGGATATGGGATCATACCATTATGTAAAAACAGAGAGGGGGGTGAAGTGAAGCGGCACTCCACTGCAAGTTAATGAGTCGTAACAACGTTAATAACGACACTGTCTGTCAGATAGCGGTGAGGAGAGTGTGTGAGTCGTAACTATGAGTGACACCCGAAAGAGAAGCAGCATCTGGCTCCAGTTTAAAGACAATGGAAACAACAAAGCAGAGGTCGTTCACTGCAAGATGAAAATTACTTTAAGAGCAGGTTCCACCACAAACCTGCATAGACATATGAGAACTGTCCATCCTACAGTGCAGTTAGAGGAGAGAGGGCAAGCTAGCACCCCATCTACAGATCCTGGTGTGTCTCATCCCCAAAAAACAGCAACTGCAGCAGCATCTACTGGCTTCCCCACACATGCAGGTATAACCTCTCCTACTGCAGCTCAAAGCAAAATAAGCCAGTTTATACCCAAAGTGATGACCCCATCCAAACAGCACAGCATTGCTGTAGAGCTAGCTAAAATTTCCAACCCTTTTCAATTGTGGAGGACAGAGGTTTTAAAAGTTTTGTCAAAACTTTAAATCCCACATACACTCTTCCCAGTAGAAAAACATTGTCCCAAACAACAATACCTAAACTATATGACACAGAACGGGCATTATGGCAAGTAAGGGTGAAACAAGCTCCATCAGTTTGCCTGACAACTGACTGCTGGACCTCCAGAACAACCTGCTCTTTCATGGCTGTCACTTGCCATTTCATTGAAAATTACAAGATGACATCTTGCCTTTTGGACTGCTTTGAGTTCACAGAGAGACACACTGCAGAAAACCTAGCAGATGAGCTAGTAAGAGTGGCAAAAGAGTGGCAAGTAGAGGACAAAGTAGTGTGCTGTGTGAGTGACAATGCAGCAAACATCACCAAAGCCATAAAAATTCTTAAGTGGACCCATCACCCATGTCTGGCACATACACTAAACCTCATGATTAGAGATGCCCTAAAGGTGGTCAAACCAACCGTGGATAAGGTGAAGGCTGTTGTGGAGTTTTTCCACAAAAGCACAGTTGCAACACAGAGGCTAAAGTCCACACAGTGCCAGATGGGGATGCCTGAACTGAGGCCCAAACAAGAGTGTGCCACCAGGTGGAACTCAACATTTTATATGTTGAAACGAATTCTTGAAACAAAAGATGCCATCATCTCCACCCTGGCCCTCATCAACGCACCAGTTGATGCTCTATGTCAAGAGGAATGGGAGCTGGTGAAAGAGGTCTGCACCGTCTTGCAACCATTTGAGGAGGTGACTGTGGAAATAAGTGCAGACAGGTACCTTGGACCATTTTTTTTCACTACTACCATTCAGTCACTATTATACATTGCAGAAACAATACAGTATAATGTGCCACATATAATATGCCACATACTTTAAAAAAAGCTTCATTTTAAAAGTTGCTGTTTCTCTCCCTCAGCTATGTTTCTGCCTCAAAAATGCTCCTGCTATGCAAAGGTTTGCAGCGTGTGACAGCCCAACAGACTGTAACCATGCAGAAAGGGAAAGAATTGGTTGCAGCTCTTTGTTCAGCCATGGACCGGAAATTTCTGCGTATGGAGTACAACACTGTCCACTCAGAAACCACGTTATTGGATCCTAGGTTTAAAAAACTTGCATTCAATGACAACAGAGCTGTTGATGAGGCCCTTCAGAGAATTAGTGCAGCAGCAGCAAGATGCACCCCTAGCAGCCAGCCAGCTCCGCCATTAGAAGGCCAAGTGTATGAGGAACCACAAACCTCTGTTGTTTGGAGGCTTTTTGATGAAAGAGCTACAGGAGATGCTACAAGAAGAAATCCTACATGCTATACTGATGCTATACTGGAGGTGAGGTCTTATCTTGAGGAGCCCATCATCCAACGAGCAGAAGACCCACTGAGCTGGTGGCAGGCCAAGGCCTCAGTCTTTCCACGCCTGGCGAAGGTGATGGAAGGGAGACTGTGTATTGTGGCAACATCGGTTCCTTCAGAGAGAATCTTCTCAAAAACAGGGCAGATAATCTCAGAAAGAAGAAATAGGATCAGTCCATCAAAGCTGAGGCATCTGATTTTTTTGAATGCCAATCTTCACTGAGGACATTAATACTGTTTGCTTGAGTTTGGTTCTAGTTCTGTTCTAGTTCAATTCTGTTTATTTGCTGTTTTTTTGTTGTTAATTTGTGCAAAAAAATGTTTGATTAAAATGATTAAAAACAAAAGAATGCGTTTGTAACAAAATAAATGCATAAAAACACTGCACATGAAAGGGTTTTCAACACACAAACCATTTTTTTTTTTTTAAAGTTAGGGTAAAATAAAGGCCTACAAAAAAATCCTAAATTAAGAGCCGTTCAGGAGTCGAAAGAGCCGGCTCTTCTTTGGGAGCTGAGCCAAAAGAGCCGGCTCTCGGAAAAGAGCCGAACTTCCCATCACTAAAATGCTCTACAAGTTTTTTTCTGGATCCGTGGTGCATGATCTATTCATGAAAAAACAAAAAGAGCTCGACCCGACAGCACAACCAGTGGAACTCAAGAGACTGTGCGATACTCGCTGGGCTTGCCATTATAATGCGATCTGCGCCGTCAAGAAAACTCTACCCGCTATCCGAGCCACCCTGTGTGATGTCATCACTCAGTCACACCCACATCGGAGGGCAGAGGCAAGAGCCATCAGTGCCATCATCGATGAGAAGTTTGTTTTGCATCTCATCATGTTCGAGGATTTATTTAGAACAACAAAGTTCATGTCAGATCAGCTACAGGCCCCCAATTTTGACCTCATTGCGGCAGAGGATTTGGCCCAGTCTGTACTTAATGCTCTATCAGAAAAGCGCACAGACGCTAAGTGGAAAGAAATCCAAAAACAAGCAGAGACTCTGTGTGCAAACACAGGCACAACACATACTTCACGTGAGAAAAGGCAGACCCAGAAAACTCGACACCTGGAGGATTTTATTGTGGAGGCCCCGATAGAGAGAACACAGACAGACAATACTGATGACATGAAAATGCACTCTTTTTATCCAGTTATAGACAAGTTGATAAAACTTTTAGGTCATTTTTGCCTATTAAACTATCTGGTTAGATAGATTACAATGATACACATATATCTAACTGATAATTATGAAGTAAAACATTTGCTTTGTGTATAACTTGTTTGGTCTCTATTGTTCCCATTGTCCTGGCTGGAAGATATAATACAACATCTTTGGTAAGGTTAATGAAAATTGAAGTTGTCATTGGTCCGTCTCCCCGATGTTTCCTCTCTCATTGGTCAATAAACCAGTCAATCGTTTCCGCAGATGGGCGGTGATAGTACCAAAGACAGTACAGTATGAAGATAGTCAAACTGCTTGTCGAATAGAAATCCCCGATCACACTCGTAGGCGATATCAAGGCGACGTTGGCTCGCAAAGCTCATGGGTAAAACACGTAATCGGGTTTTAAGGTCGTCTCGCGCCGAACTGCGCATGTGCAGGCCGTCGAAGGCACTATTATATAAAGTTGTTTTTGACGAAAATGAAAACGTGTCAGTTTGTCACTTTCACGAAGTTGGAGTAATAATATGTTCAACTACTTAAGACATTGGTTCGAATCTAGGTTGTACCTTTGAGATTTAGAAAAAAATTACAATTAAGGAGGAATCTCTCACTTCTCAAACCGCAACCTGGTCTGCTTGGTCTGTTTCTCAACGGTTCCGGAAGTATCGTAATGTTGTGCCTCTGGGTTGAAAAAAAATCTGTGGCTGCACTTTATGTATGCCTCCCGTAAATTATGTTTGGCAGAGAGGATTTTTTTGCAAAAGGAAAAATTGAAACATATGCATTGTACACTAAATAGACCAGTCGAACGACAGTAGACATGAGAGCAGCCACTGCGGCCTTTTACGGGTGTGCGCTTGGACTTCTGGCAATGGGCCTGCGAGAATTGTTTTTGGGATTCGAAGAGAATAGGTGCCGCATGACCTATATGTTCGAGCATCCCCAGTACCGGGTGAGTAGCTTCCAGCTGTCATTTTGGATAGCCATAATTTGGATATGGCTAAGCCCTTGGTCGATATATTAAACTGTGAAGCGCGAGCTACAGGTAACTGCCAAAATAATGGAAACAATGATACATATTGAAAGCAGGTGCTTCCACACAGATGTGGTCCCCGAGTTAATTAAGTAATAACGTTCAATCATGTTTAGGGTCATGTATTAAAATGCTGGGCAGGCCATTATTCTGGCACGATGACAATGTCCCTACCTAGTCTAGGCAGCCGATCGTGGGCTAAGGAGCTGTACTATAGTCTAGGCTTGATGTGCGCTCCCGCTAATACACTCCGGTCCCTGGTGGACCGACTCGTACATAATGCGTCCTCCATTCAGGCTGCAAAGGCATAATTTTCCTATTTAACTAGGAAGATTTGAATATTTATTGCTACCCTTATCCTCCACATACAACACCTGTTCTGCCCGTCACATTCCTCTTTTCAGTTCGCGGCAACTAACGACTGGAACGAGCTGCAACAAACACTCAAACTGGACAGTTTTATCTCCATCTCTTCATTCAAAGACCCATTCATGGACACTCTTACTGAGAGTTGTGGCTGCTTTGTCTGATGTATTGTTGTCTCTACCTTTTTTGTGGTGCTGCCGTGCTGTGTGGTTGTCTTATGTAGTGTTGCGGTGTCTCTCTTGTCGTGATGTGTGTTTTGTCCTATATTTTATTGATTTATTGTTAATTCCTGTCACCGTAGGAGGCCTTTTGACTTTTGGTAGTCCGTCATTGTAAATAAGAATTTGTACTTAACTGACTTGCCTAGTTAAATAAATAAAATACAAAATATAGTGAAAACAATAGTGGTCCTAAAGCAGAACCTGAGGCAAACCAAAACGTACCATTGATGGGTCAGAGGACAAACCATCCACGGAGACGAGCTGATATCTTTCTGACAGATAGGATCTAAACCAGGCAAGAACTTGTCCGTGTAGACCATTTAGGGTTTCCAATCTCTCCAAAAGAATGTGGTGATCGATGGTGTCAAAAGCAGCACTAATGATAGATAGGTACTTTATTGATCACAGAGGGGGAAATGTCTTTGTCAAGCAGCTACAACAAAACATAGGGCAGGTGCAAAATGCCACAACGAAAATACACAAAAGACAGATACATGATACATAGAGCGGCAGTATGAAAAAGTATAGAAATACAAGAAATCTGGAGTGCAAAAAAGCTATAAAAAGACATTGCATAGTATGGGTGGTTGGCTGAATATGTACACTATATGTTGGATGGTTAACTATACTATACAGGTCGATGGCAGAGAAATACTTAAATAGCTAAAAATGCATATGATATGAGCGAGGGTAATAATAGTTTACTTAATAGACAGACTGGGTAAATGAACCGGTAAGTGAATATTTTGCATTGTTAAATTAGCTGTACAGGTAAATATACAGTTATATTTACAGATAAGTGAATACTTGCATGGTTACACTAACTGTACAGGTAAATGACAGGAAGAGATACTTAAATAGCTAAATGTGTGTATGATATAAATTGGGGTAATAATAGTCTAGCAGCACGAGGACAGATTCAGATCTTTGTTCTGACGCCATCAGTCTCCGTACTATTACACGGTCTAAAACCAGACTGGAGCGTTTCATATACATTATTTGTGTTCAGGGAGGCAGTGAGTTGCTGTGTATGAGCTTTTACAATTATTTTTCTGGGGGAAAATGGGAGATTTGATATATGGTGATAGTTTTTATTTTATTTTCCAGGTCAAGGTTTGGCTTTATTACTGCCACTTTTAGTGATTTTGGCACATATCCAGAGGATAGGCATGACTTTATTAGGAGGGCCAAGCACCGGAAGTAGCTCTTTCAGTAGTTTAGTTGGAATATGGTCCAGTAGGCAGCCGGAAGGTTTAGAGGCCATTACTATTTTGGTGAATGTTTCGAGAGATACAGGATTGAAAAACTGTAGTGTCTCCATTGATCCTAGTTCCTGGCAGTTCTGTGCATGAAGCCATTGCCGCCGGTCACCAGATCTCAACCCAATTGAACACCTATGGGAGATTCTGAAGCGGTTCCTGTGACAGCGTTTTCCACCACCATCAACAAAACACCAAATTATGGAAATTCCTGTGGAAGAATGGTGCGGCATCCCTCCAATAGACATTTGTAGTAGAATCTATGCCAAGGTGCATTGAAGCTGTTCTGACTCGTGGTGGCCCAACACTCTATTAACACACTTTATGTTGCTGTTTCTTTTATTTTGGCAGTTACCAGTACTTGTTTAGCACTATTTTCACATGTCAACGGACAGTGTCATGCACACCTTCGTTTCATATTTCACCATGGGATTTAAAATTATCTCCACTAGCACAAAAATGCAGAAGTGGTAGCTAGACAGCTACTGTATGCACGTTGAGGGTGCTGAGTGGGCGTGTGGCGTCGTCATTGCATGCTACGTCAGGAGATTACACTTTGTGTTGGAAGAAGCTGCAGTTGATCCATGATAAGTGCTGTACGATAAGGTGATTACTCCACCCACTGAGTGCCAGGCACAGTCATATGGCACTGTCTGCACTCACCATTGGTGATGGATGGTGCCGATAAAAGATTAGCCCAATCTATTAGAATTAGCTACTATATATTATTTATTACCCAACATTTTTACTCTGATCTGATTTGCTCAATCAAGAGTCAGTATCGGTCACGTGGTGCCACACCTCTCCTGTCCCTCAGCAGTGCTATGTTCAGTATGTTGTTGATGTTGTAGGCTAGTGCCGTGTGTGTGCGCGTTTTCTGTTTTTTTCTTTCGCCCTGATGTGTTCATCTGCCTAGATGTGTGGTTCAGCTGTACCCAGCATATGGCTCTACCTCAAGGGAGGTGTGTGTCCTCAGTGTGTGTATCCTTAGTGTGTCTCACTGGTTTATGGCCCGGAGAGTATGGAGGTGTTTGTCCTCACTTTCTGCATGTGTGTGTTGACAGCGTGTGGCCCTGTCTCGACGCGTGGCCCGCCTGTACCCAGCATATGGGCTCTACCTGTACGGGGAGGGCCAGTACGCTCAGGACATCCGCAAACTCAAACTGACTGGCGCCCCTGTTCTCTTCCTACCTGGAAATGCAGGCAGCTACAAACAAGGTGAGATTCTATCATCACTAATCAAACGTACCCTAACCAATCTTACCCACTTAGCTCAGGTTAGTGAATATCAAACGTACCCTAACCAATCTTACCGACTTAGCTCAGGTTAGTGAATATCAAACGTACCCTAACCAATCTTACCGACTTAGCTCAGGTTAGTGAATATCAAACGTACCCTAACCAATCTTACCCACTTAGCTCAGGTTAGTGAATATCGCAAGCTTGCTCTCTCCATTGCTCTAACAATGATGTACAATATCTGCTTTGGTTACATATTGTACGTAGGTTGGTTTGGTTTTGCTAGTGGCTGCTGGTGGGAGTAGAACACCCACTCTCTCTTTCTCTCACTCTCACATGCATACACCCACACACATGCAATATGCACATAGATTGCTCTGTAACCATTTCATGCATGGTATTCCGTGTCTTCCACTATGGGTTCTGTTGCATTAGGCTATTTTACATACCATCACAACCACAAACCCAGGCATGATCTTAAGTTGTTTTATATTCAACAACATTAGCACTAAGTAGGCTATGGTTAGGCTACATTAAAGCCTGTAAAGCCTAATACCTGGTTTTACATTAAACAGGCTTAATCAGAGTTTACTTAAACTGTTAACAATCTGATAACAGGAGTGCTACTGTTGATAGGGAGGTGAAAACACGGTCCAGGTTCACAGGTCTATCGAAGTGATGTTTAAATCCATAATCCACACACTGCCCTCTATTTTGCTAATCAGATTACTTAACTCCCATGCTAATGCTAGTCTATTCAGAGGTTAGCTTGTGTTGATATCCATGAGCTTGGCCAACCCTAATCCTCACATGTGGGGCACAGCCACTGTTCAGGGATCTGGTGGATGAATTAGGGATGATGGCCACACACAAACTCAAAATTTAGATTAAAATTGAGCTCATCGTTAGCTGGCCATGCTGAAAAGGACGGACGTAGGGTGTTCTGTAGGTCTAACGCTATCTCATGAAATGCATCAACAACCCTAGTTTCAGACTCCTAATTATCCTTACACCTCTGAAGACTGTAGCCAATTCTGCCAGAACCATACCACCCTGCATCCCACTGCTGGCTTGCCTCTGAAGCTAAGCAGTGTAGGTCCTAGTCGGTCCCTGGATGTGAGGCCAGATTCAGCTGGAAGTGGTGTTGGAGGCCAGTAGGAGGCACTCTTTCTTCTGGTCTCCATATGTATGTATGTATGTATGTATGTATGTATGTATGTATGTATGTATGTATGTGTGCATTCGGAAAGTATTCAGACCCCTTGACTTTTTCCACATTTTGTTACGTTACAGTCTTTAAAAAAAATGGATTAACTTTTTTTCCCTCATCAATCTACACAGAATACTCCATAATGAAAAAGCAGAAACAGGTTTTTATCATTTTTAGCAAATATATATTTTTTTATATATATAAAAAAGGAAATATCACATTTATGTAAGTATTCAGACCCTTTACTCAGTACTTTGTTGAAGCCCATTTGGCAGCGATTACAGCCTTGAGTCTTCTTGGGTATGACGCTATAAGTTGGCACTCCTGTATTTTCCAGAATGGCGCCGGAGGAGATGGCTGCCGTTTTACTGGTCCCTAACCAATTGTGCTATTGTGTGTGTTGTTTTGCGTTATTTATAACTTATGTTGTACAGATTTTGGGGGTGTCTGAATTCATCAGACATCCGACAAGGCCCAAATCCCTTTCATTCGCATGAGAAAGAGATATCGGGGACGTAGGTCGGGGTGCCTTGTAAGAATCCGACGGCGAGCGGGTAATCTGCCTACTAGCCGACGTACAATCATTGGATAATAAATTAGACAAAGTACAATCACGAGAATCCTACCAACGGGAAGTTTAAAAACTGTAATATATTATGTTTCACTGAGTCGTGGCTGAACGACGACATGGATAACACACAGCTGGCGGGATATACGCTGCACCGGTTAGATAGAACAGCTGACTCCTGTAAGACAAGGGGTGGCGGTCTGTGTATATTTGTAAACAACAGCTGGTGCACGAAATCTAATATTAAGGAAGTGTCAAAATTGGTATCTATGGTATCTATGTTCAGGTAGTAGGGGTAAAGGTTATATACAACAGCATAGTGTGAGTGTGTGGGTAGAGTCCAGCGTGTGTGCATAGTCCGTGCAAGAGAGTTAGTGCAAAAAAGGGTCAATGCAGGAAGTCCGAGTAGCCATTTGATTAGCTATTTAGCCGTCTTGTTTAGCAGTGCTATGGCTTGTGGGTAGAAGCTGTTCAGGGTCCTGTTGGTTCCAGACACTGGTGCCGCTTGCCGTGCAGTAGCAGAAAGCACAGTCTATGGTTTGGGTGGCTGGAGTCTGACAATTTTTGGGGCCTTCCTCTGACACCGCCTGGTATAGAGGCCCTGGATGGCAGGGAGCTCGCGACCCCATGATGTACTCACCACTAGGGATGAAATGGTTACCGGTTTCACGATAAACCACGGTTAATTATCATTAAAACTGTGTTTGTTTACCGCGGTTTGAAAAATTCACGGTAAGTACTGTCCAGCATCAACCAAAGTTAGCAACAGTCTGACGCATCGCAGCATGCAACGTGGGTTTAGTTTTGTGTGAAAACATGGCGTTCTGAAGACTTCTAAGAGGACCAAACTGAAGTGTGGTCGTATTTTGGGTTTTACAACGGTGGGAAATTTTAATCGAAGATGGTCACCCTGTCTGAAGAACATGCAAAAATAAAATTGCTGCGGTAGGGGGCAACCCTTCAAATCTCTTGAGTCATCTTCGTGACCACCAGCCACTACTTTATAGCAAATGCAAGGTAAGTTAACTTTTAGCTCAATGCAAGATGTGGGGACTTCGGAATGGGGGAAAATGGTTTGTCTGTCTAACTTGCTAATAGCTTGTCAATAATGTAAAATGAAGCGTTCAGTGTTACCTACTCTTATAAAAACACTACACGTTGTTCTGCTGCTGTATGTGTCTGCAGACTCTCTTTGCCCATTGCACACGATAACACGTTATGTAGTTTAGTCACCCAACCAACATATTTTGTTCATTTAAAATCTGGCAGTCGTCAACTTCGTTGTAAAAGTGTTCCAACAGGAGAAACACTATAGACTCCTATACAATACTTTTTTGTCAATTGTTGGGCTCATTGCAATCACTATCACTGTCTTCTTAAGACTCATTTGTATTTATGTAAATTGTGCATGGGGTCATTGCATATACTCAAACGCAACACAGAAGATAGTCTGTGTGAGTAATAATAATGTAACAATAATAATACATTTGCTATTCCCTTGTTTACAGAGTGGGCGTGCAGCAGGCAAACCCAGTGATGCTACTGGTCCCTCCTCATCTACAGTTGTGACACAGACACTTGAGCAAGCATTTAAAAGGCAGGCTGCTTTATGAACCCACATCAAAACATGCTCAAGACCTCACTGCAGCCCTTTTCATATTACATTACAAAGGACATGATGCCATTTCAGATTGTTAAGGCCTGGCTTTCTGAGGCTGATGAAGGTTGCCGTGCCTCACTACAAAGTGCCATCGCGAACATTCTTTTCCAAGACTGAAATCCCAAACCTGTACAACCAGTTAAAGCTGATGTTGGAAAAAGTTTGGCACATGGTTTGCTGAAACTACTGACCTCTGGACCAGTGAAAGCGGGGGTGTTCAACCGTACATCAGCTTCACTATCCATTACCTCACCCCAGAATGGCAACTGTAATCAAACTGCCTGTAAACACAGTTCTTCCCAGAAGATCACTCGGCTCACAACATCAGATAGTTTTTTTGAGAATATGCTGGAGGAGTGGGGGATCAACAAAAAAGACCTGGTCTGCATAACCACAGACAACGCAACAAACACAATTCAGAGAGTTGACACAGCAGTCAAGGCCTGCCGTCATCTGGTCCAAGGCTTCTCACGGAGATGGAAGAGAAGGAGAGAACTGAGAGAAAAGCAAGCTGCCCTCAACATGCCACACAAGGCTCTGATACATGATGTGGTGAACCGATGGGGATCTAGATGCTTGAGTGTTTCCTCAGCCGCAGCAGCCACTGGCTGGTGAAAGAGGAACATGGCATCTGATGCCCAAGGATGCCCACATCAGTGTCATGGAGCAACTGTGCCAGCTCCTTGAACCTCTGAGCAAGTTTACAGATGCAATTGCCTCAGAGACACGAGTGACACTGTCAGCCATCAAGCCTGTCCTGGACCACATCACTGGTCAGTGACCAAGGAGATGAAAAGGGTAATGAGAGACCTTAACATCAGATACACAGAGAATGCAAACAGAGTCATGTACATGGCTAGTTTCATTGGACCCCCGCTTCATAAGGAGCTTTTTAGATGAACCTGAGGCTGCAAAAGTTGGCATTGACAGCTGTGTCCAGGAGGCCTTGCAGCTGCACAAGTCAGGGAAGAACCACAAAGCACCAGCAGCACCTCCACCACCAACACCCCCACAGCGGCATCGGAGGGGAAGGGCCTGGCTGGGTTGCTGAGAGATTACCTCAACAAGGCAGCAGAGAGGTGAAGAAGGTCCGATTCCGACCACTCCACTTTATTGTCCAGAGATTGGACATTAGCGAGTAATATACCTTGGAGCGGTGGGTTGTGTGTACGCTTGCTAAGTCGGACCAGAAGACTGCCCAAGTACCTCTCCTCCACCGGCGCTGTTTTGGTCGGCCTCTGGAATAAGTTAAAATGCTCTGGGGAGAGCAAACAAAGGATCTGCTCCAGGGAAGTTGTAATCCTGGTTTTAATGTTGGTAGTTCTGGTGAGTTACCGCCACTCTAATATCCAATAGTTTTTCCCGGCTGTATGTAATTACACAAAACAATTCCTGAGCTAATAACTTAAATCAGGTCCTCAAACTTGTGGAACGCCAGGGTGAGGAGGTTATTAAAAATGCATCTGGGTCCTCTGGGTCTGTCTCCACATCAGATATCATGTCTTCAGTTTCCTCTGCAGTTAGCTGTTTTTCTTCAGCAGAGAATTCTTTTGACCTACAGGCCAGAGCCTGTGAAATTACAGGAGACTAAGTTATTCTGCCCAATAAACAAACTGTCTTGAACACTGGAATAAAACTATTAAAAAAGTTAAAGAAGCACCAAACACCAAAAGCTGTGGAACTATTCTCAACTTTTATAAATTTAAATTGTATGATTTGGTTTACATTAATAAACTAACCCGTCTCTGGCGTGCCGCCTTCGCTTTTTGATGTCCGTTCCATTGCGTCTGGTGTGTCCGACGACTTATGCCTCTTTCAGTCCAGTACCGATTTGCAGCTGCATCTGAGGAGTCAGTGTGGTTTATTACCAATGGTTGAATGGATCAAAATCCTTGAGAAAATTGTAAGATCTAGAATTATGTTAGTCAGTCCATGTCTTTAGGAGACTACTCCCCTTCAAAATCTGCCATGCTCCGTTCTCCATATGTGCACCTTAATCTCAGTTGACGTACACCAGTAGACCCATTACCCAGGTGTTGTTTGGCCTGTTCTTCCTGAGACATGACAAAGAAAAAACATGTTTAAGTTAATGCATGATATTCGCACCTCTATTTCATGTAACATATTTGAGATTGCCAAGATAACCATCATACAACTTACCGATAGCTCATTCTTTCTTGCTCGACGAACACCCGACGCCCGTTCCGGTGCTGGAGGAGTGCTCTGCTGTAGCTGCTGCTGTTGTTGGAGTAGTTGAGCTACTTGTCAGCCTTTCGTCATATCAGCCACTGTGTGGTAGTCCGGCATCTGATTCAGCCTGGCCATGAGTTGTTGGAAATCAATGCTCTTGTTTGGTGATGCATCGTTCCCTCGAACGAAGAGTCTCCTGGCCTAACCACTGGTTACATAAACTAATTTTATCAATGAACAAAAAAAACAAACGGTCAATAGCCGCTTGTCTTTGCTGTATTTTTTTCTATGCTTGTAATAATAGCTAGCTACCAATCTATCCGTTCTTCAACCACTGTTGGGTAGCTAACGTTAGCCAACTATGCTTTGGTAGCTAGCTAACTTTGCTTGCCAACTAACATTGGCTTGTTTTAGTCAAAACAGCAACATAACATTTCTTAATCCTACAACTAAAATCCATGTAACATGATCATGTTAGCTACAACGTTTGTTAGCACAGATAGAACAATGAGACAGATATTTCACCGGATGTATAAATGTGAAGCATTTGCTTGGCGTTTCCACTCTCTACCAAATATGGTAGTGAGAGGAAGCCCAGTGGCCGGCAGTGAGAGAAGATGTAATGAGATGGATTTTGGCCAACATTCTGCAAATATTGTCATCGATTTAAACATTTTGATCTCAATACAGTTTTCTATTCCCCAACCTAGAATCTGTTAGGAACAGAGTGGACTTCGTTTTGTAGACTTGAACCTTTACCAAAGTTGTAAAGAATTGCGTTGTTTTGAAGGAGTGCAAGGATTAGTTCAGTTATTGCACACGCAAACTTCACAGAGTAGCCGTTCCCTAACGGAAATATGCAGATGTATGCTCGAACGGGCTAATAGGATCTCGCTAGCTCGTGCTTGGCTCTGCCCACCTCTTTGCTTGTTCTGCCTACTATGACTCATTTGTTCCCATTGGAAACAACAGGCTGTGGTCTATCTTGGTTTAGTTATACACATCTTTGCTAGCTAGCTAGTAATGATAATTATTAACTATTGTCTGTAGCAATTTAACTTGGCTAACTAACGTTAGCTAGCTACCTCTGCTAACGTTACAGCTGCTACAGTGCTAGCTAGCAGAGATAGCTAGCTATGCTTGCTAGCCACCTACATAGATTGCTTTGTTGAAAAATAATAGGACTGCTTCTTACCTTGTTAAGGACAATAGACAAGATGTTAGGGGCTGTTAGCGTTTGTAAAGATCCATGACCTTCCAGATCCGACTTATCAAGACTGGTCCAGATCTGTTTTTATTCTGACTTCTCAATACTGAGCTTCTACTTAATATTAATATCATTAAAGATATTCTGACTTGCATGCACACACTCGGAAACAGGTCATTTTATGCAGTGATGTCCATTCTAGCATGGCCATTTAGTGACGCTAGTTACACACCCCTATGAATAGTCAAGCTATTCATTATTTCCAGCACAAAATCCCTCAAGGGCTGTAACTGAATATCCCTGACTTACAGCATGTATTTCTCCTTGCCCAACTTGAGGTTATTAATACTTGAAGTGTTAATCTTCTCACAGCGTTCTAATCTGTTTATGACCTGTCTATGATCTCGTCATCTCACCAGCTCGCTCCTTGGGTTCAGTGGCCTTGCAGAAAGCTGAGGCCCTAGAGGGAGGGCTCCACCTCAACGTGTTTACCATCGACTTCAACGAGGAGCTGGTGGCCCTGTACGGAGGCAGCCTGCACCGGCAGACCCAATTCTTGCACGAGAGCATCAAGGCCATCCTGCGCCTCTACAAGGTACAGTGCATTCGGAAAGTGTTCAGACCTCTTTAATTTGTTCACATTTTGTTACGTTACAGCCTTATTCTGAAATGTATTTAAAAAATAAGAATTCTCATCAATCTACACACAATACCCCATAATGAAAAAGCAAAAAAAAAAATGGGGGGGCGGGGGCAAAATATCACATTTGCATAAGTTTTCAGACCCTTTACTCAGTACTTTATTGAAGCACTTTTGGCAGCGATTACAGCCTCAATTCTACTTGGGTATGACGCTACAAGCTTGGCACACCTGTATTTGGAGGAGTTTCTCCCATCCTTCACTTCAAATCCTCTCAAGCTCTGTCAGGTTGGATGGGGAGCGTCGCTGCACAGCTATTTTCAGGTCTCTCCAGAGATGTTCGATCGGGTTCAAGTCCGGGCTCTGGCTGGGCCACATACAGAGACAGTCCAGAAGCCACTCCTGTGTTGTCTTGACTGTGTGCTTAGGGTCGTTATCCTGTTGGAAGGTGAACCTTCGGCCCAGTCTGAGGTCCTGAGTGCTCTGGAGCAGGTTTTTATCAAGGATCTCTCTGTAGTTTGCTCCGTTCATCTTTCCCTCGATCCTGACTAGTCTCCCAGTCTCTGCCGCTGAAAAACATCCCCACAGCATGATGCTGCCATCACCATGCTTCACCGTAGGGATGGTGCCAGGTTTCCTTTATACGTGACGCTTGGCATTCAGGCCAAAGAGTTCAATCTTGGTTTCATCAGACCAGAGAATCTTGCTTCTCATGGTCTGAGAGTCCTTTTGGTGCCTTTTGGCAAACTCCAAGAGGGCTGTCATGTACCTTTTACTGAGGAGTGGCTTCCGTCTGGCCACTCTACCATAAAGGCCTGATTGGTGGAGTGCTGCAGAGATTGTTGTCCTTTTGGAAGTTTCTCCCATCTCCACAGAGGAACTCTGGAGCTCTGTCAGAGTGACCATCGGGTTCTTGGTCACCTCCCTGACCAAGGCCCATCTCCCCCGATTGCACAGTTTAGCCGGGAAGCCAGATCTAGGAAGAGTCTTGGTAGTTACAAACTTATTCCATTGCTGGGGACCTTCAATGCTACAGATATTTATATTTGGTTCCCTTCCCCAGATCTGTGCCTCGACACATGTCCTTCGACCTCATATCTTGGTTTTTGCCCTGATGTGCCAACACCTCCTTTTGGCCGCCATTCCTTCCAGTTCTCTGCTGCCAATGACTGGAATGAATTGCAAAAATCCTTGAAGCTTGAGGTTCCTATCTCCCTCACTAACTTTAAGCATCAGCTGTCAAAGCTGCTTATCGATCACTGCACCTGTATATAGCCCTTCTGTAAATAGCCCACCCTACTACTTCTTCCCCATATTTATTTTTTATTTCTGCTCATTTTGCACTCCAGTATCTCTATTTTCACATCCTCATTTGCACATCCATCATTCCAGTGTTAATGCTAATCTGTAATTTATTTAGCCACTATGGCCTATTTATTGTTCTACCTTCCTAACCTTACTGCATTTTGCACTACATCTGCACTCTGTATATAGATTTTCTATTGTGTTATTGACTGTACGTTTGTTTATTTCCCATGTGTAACTTTTTTTTTTTTTTTTTTGTCGCACTGCTTTGCTTTGTCTTGGCCAGGTCGCAGTTGTAAATGAGAACTTGTTCTCAACTGACCTACCTGGTTAAATAAAGGTGAAATAATTTTTTTTATTTCAACTGTGGGACCTTATATAGACAGGTGTGGGCCTTTCCAAATCATGTCCAATCAATTGAATTTACAACAAGTTGATCAATGGGAACAGGATGTTTCTAGGGCTTTTGGTCAGGATAATGGCTACTAAACAATTGAAAAACAATCCACTTGTTATTCTAGGCTACATATAACATGCTAGCAAAATATTATTATCAGTGCGAATAATTTCGCACTCAATTTTGAGTCTCATAGCAAAAGGTGTGAATACTTATGTAAATAAGGTATTTCTGCTTTGTATTTTTAATACATTTTTTTATTTTATAAAAACCTGTTTTCACTTTGCCATTATGGGGTATTGTGTAGATTGAAAAAATATATATTTTATACTTTTTAGAATAAGGCTGTAAGGTAACAAAATGTGGAAAAAGTGAAGGGGGTCTGAATACTTTCCTGAATGCACTGGATATAGTATAAGAAAATATTGTATGAGCTGGCTCTCAAAAACATCATGAATGTGGCTTTTTATTTACACCCAATCCTAAATCAACTCCTACCCCCTAGGCACTTGTCTGAGAGGGCAGGTGAAGTTATATTGCTTTTACTATCCAATCCTCTCAGATACCTGAGAGTGCGTAGGAGCGAAGCATCCATTTGGGATTGGGCATTAGACTGATAAACCAAACCCCACACCACCTCCCTCTTTCTCCACAGGAACATAAATCCCCCCCTCATAGTGTGGTGCTGGTGGGTCACTCCATGGGGGGAGTGGTGGCCCGAGCCCTCTTCACATTGCCCCACTTCAACCCTCGCCTGGTCAGCCTCATCATCACCCAGGCCTCCCCTCATCAGGCCCCCGTGCTGTCCCTCGACACACACCTACTGGGTACAGAGCACACACACACACACACACACACACACACTAAATCTGGTAATGGAACATGTTTACCTTGGTTTGGTTTAAGCTAATTATTCTATGTACCTGTTATAAAGCTAGTATGAATTCTTTCAGTATCTTTGCTAGGGCCTACAAAGTATAGTAACATCCAGCACTCTGATCTGTCTGTATTAAACTCTTCTCTGTGTGTAGAGTTCTACTCTGCTGTGAGACAGCGCTGGGTGGGTCAGGCGGAGGACCTGCGCAACGTGACAGTTCTCTCCGTTGGGGGTGGTTACCGTGACTACCAGGTGCGCTCTGGCCTCACGGCCCTGCCCTGCCCCCTGGACGACCCCAGCAAGCTGTCTCTGGTGGTAAGACTCAACTAAGTCAGTTACTCCTGAATACACATCAAGTTGTGAACTCCTAAAGGCTCTGTAACCTTTCTATCACAAGCAAAAACAGTAATATTTTTTAAATGTGCCCTCAAAAGCTAAATTGGTTAGCCACAGGCCAAATAACAATATCATTTTCATTGACCACCCTAGATTCAACCCGTAGGGCGTTATCTAAAGGCAATTTTCCTGTTTTCAGAGACTGCATTCACGGTAAACGTTGCATATGCCGGCTAATCAGAAATTCCGTTCCATGCATTGAATCTAGCCCTTAGACAGCCCCGAGTCCTTCAGCCTTGCATTACATTGAAAACTGATAGTGTTAAAACACTTTTCTGTTTTACTTTTATGAAGGCTACAGCTGTTCCTAGGACCTGGGTGTCCACGGACCACCTATCCATTGTTTGGTAAGTAGAGGAATTTCGATTTGTCTCTGTTGATGTAATCTCCAGACCTTCCTACGTGAACGTGTAATTTAATGTGTTTATACTCCAGGTGCAAAGAACTAGTTCTGACCACTGTGCGGGCTTTCTTTGACCTCATTGAACCTGAAATGGGACAGGTGGGTGGCTCACGAAACTGGAAACCAGGGCCTCCTTGACTGATCTTAAAAACACAGGATAGGTGATGGCATCATTTTGGATGCCATTTGAGCATTTGCTTCCAACTATCCAGTTCTTTCAGTGCAGATGAAGGAAAGGAGACAGAGGGAAACCCTATTTAGACTAAATGTACACCAGGATTGTAGCCGTATCCCCTTTCCCAATAAATCCTACAGTGTATAGCTTACTTTCCTAATTGATCTGAGAAGAGTTTGTTACGTGAAAGAATTAGTCTAGAATATTGTCCAGCCCTGTAAGAGAATTGGAACACTGCCGGTCTGTCCATTTGAAGTTGGTAAGTATATCGATGTGTCTTTTTACCAGTTTTCAGATGATCCAGAGAGGAGAATGGCTGTCCTGAACCATCACTTTATCAGACACCCTGTGCGTCTGCTGGGTGAGCAGCAAGAGATGCCCATCTCCCTATTAGGTCAGTGAGTTACAGTGCTATGAGTTACATCTGGATGTCTGTCCGTCTGTGCCTGACCTGTGTGTATTTGGGGGTGAGGACTGGACTGTGTGGTTGTGTGTGCGTGTGTTTTGTAGTAGAGCTGGACTGTATGTCACTTTTTAGGCTGTATGTCACTTACAATACATGTGTGTGTGTGTGAGCTCTGTCCTCTTATTTCACACATTCTCCAGGATCTCCTGAAGCGTGGAGTGAGGTGAACACACTCCGTCTGGCGTACAGTGCCCCCAAAGTAAGCCTACACCATTACAGCCAGGGCAAGGTCCATTTTGGTCCGTAGACTCTTCTCTTAGCTCCTATCACTTTTGGTCTTCACAGACCATGGATTGATGTAAACAATGCGAGGATTGCGCCACCTAGTCTTCCATTGTGTCACCTAGCCTTCCAATAGGCTAAGTTGCGCTTATGGGGCCGGTTGCTTCAGTTGGATGTAATTAAATGGGTCTTAAATGCTAGATTTGGGCGTTGCGACATCCGACTTTGTGATCAGAAGATTTATGACTTAACAACTGGTCGTAAATACCTTGCCGAAACTCTCCCTTTTGGCTTTTAGTATGAGAAAGGAATGAGTCTCTGTAACAAAGGGAAATCTTCCCACCGAAACTCCAACATCCAAAATAATGAAACAATGTTTCTGTTTATTATTTTGTGACGTCGTTATTTTGTGACATACCGTTATACCATACCATTGTGACGTCGTTATACCATTAAAGATGGTATAACAACATAACTGTATCTCTGAAAGTGTACACTTCCCTGTTATCAAGTTTGCGTCTAAATGTTATATAAAATAAATGATCAAGTATGAGAATACTTTTGTGAAGACAGAAATGTGATTTTAGAATTCTAAATTAGATAATTGTTTGTCATATGAACCTATGCTTAGTCAGTGGCCATGCCCAAATGAGCACAGACATTGATGAAACGCCCCCTTTTCTACCCGAGTATAAAACCCTGCATAATCAAATTTACATCAGACCAGAGAACGCGAGGACGTGGTCCACACGTTGAAATGGTTAAAACTACAAGACCAGACAGAGTGGAGCGGTGGCTACACGGCTGAAAATTGTGAAACTCTGAACCTATCGATCTCTACATAAGAAGAAGAAACTCACTAGACCGTAACAGCTTAAATGTAGTGTACAGTCGTGGCCAAAAGTTTTGAGAATGACACAAGTATTGGTCTCCACAAAGTTTGCTGCTTCAGTGTTCTTAGATCTTTATGTCAGTAGTTACTATGGTACACTGGAGTATAATTACAAGTATTCCATAAGTGTCAAAGGCTTTCATTGACAATGACATTCAGTTTATGCAAAGACTCAATATTTGCAGTGTTAACCCTTCTTTTTCAAGACCTCTGCAATCCGCCCTGGCATGCTGTCAATTAACTTCTGGGCCACATCCTGACTGATGGCAGTCCATTCTTGCATAATCAATGCTTGGAGTTTGTCAGAAGTTGTGGGTTTTTGTTTCTCCACCCGCCTCTTGAGGATCGACCACAAGTTCTCAATGGGATTAAGGTCTGGGGAGTTTCCTGGCCATGGACCCAAAATGTCGATGTTTTGTTCCCCGAGTCACTTATTTATCACGTTTGCCTTATAGCAAGGTGCTCCATCATGCTGGAAAAGGCATTGGTCGTCACCAAACTGTTTATGGATGGTTGGGAGAAGTTGCTCTCAGAGGATGTGTTGGTACCATTCTTTATTCATGCTGTGTTCTTAGGCAAAATTGTGAGTGAGCCCACTCCCTTGGCTGAGAAACAACCCCACACATGAATGGTCTGAGGATGCTTTACTGTTGGCATGACACAGGACTGATGGTAGCGCTCACCTTGTCATCTCCGGACAAGGTGTTTTCCGGATGGCCCAAACAATCGGAAAGGGGATTCATCAGAGAAAATGACTCTACCCCAGTCCTCAGCAGTCCAATCCCTGTACCTTTTGCAGAATATCAGTCTGTCCCTGATGTTTTTCCTGGAGAGAAGTGTCTTCTTTGCTGCCCTTCTTGACACAAGGCCATCCTCCAAAAGTCTTCGCCTCACTGTGCGTGCAGATGCACTCACACCTGCCTGCTGCCATTCCTAAGCAAGCTCTGCACTGGTGGTGCCACGATCCCGCAGCTGAATCAACTTTAGGAGGCGGTCCTGGCGCTTGCTGGACTTTCTTGGGCACCCTGATGCCTTCTTCACAACAATTTAACCTCTCTCCTTGAAGTTCTTGATGATCCGATAAATGGTTGATTTAGGTGCAATCTTACCAGCAGCAATATCCTTGCCTGTGAAGCCCTTTTTGTGCAAAGCAATGATGACTGCACGTGTTTCCTTGCAGGTAACCATGGTTGACAGAGGAAGAACATTGATTTTAAGCACCAGCCTCCTTTTAAATCTTCCAGTCTGTTATTCTGACTCAATCAGCACGACAGAGTGATCTCCAGCCTTGTCCTCTTCAACACTCTCACCTGTGTTAACGAGACAATCACTGACATGATGGCAGCTGGTCCTTTTGTGGCAGGGCTGAAATGCAGTGGAATTTTTTGGGGGGGATTAAGTTCATTTTCATGGCAAAGAGGGACTTTGCAATTAATTTCAATTCATCTGATCACTCTTCATGACATTCTGGAGTATATGCAAATTGCCATCATCAACACTGAGGCAGCAAACTTTGTGGAGACCAATACTTGTGTCATTCTCAAAACTTTTGGCCACGACTGTAGTCTAGGACTTTGAATACAGACATCTGCTGAAGTATCTGTCTAACAGATCAACTCTGCCGACAACCATTGGGACATCTGAAGTATCTAATCTTACAACCACTCCTACCAAAGAAGCTCTACAAAGCACATTGTGACCTCTGGTGGACAAACCAGTCTTACAACGACGACATTCAAGGACAGCTATGCGTAAATATGTATTACATTTCTAATTCGAATGAGCGGTTACTAGGGTGTTGAGTATTTGTATTTCTGTGAGCGTATCTTACAAATGTTCCGATAGTTGAGTTCCTTTGTCTCTCCCTTTCCCTCCCTGTCATGTTTTGTTTGTCCACTAAGGATCTGCATTCCTTGTATTGTGTTAGTGTGTGTTTTTGTAATCTGTGCAATTATTTAGTTAGCTAGTAAATAGATAATTAAGCCAATTTGTGTATTGCTGATTCATCAATAAAGTTAGGGTTTGTGCAGATATCAAGAAAATACGACGCTCAGAAAGAGACTTATGAGGTAATAATACATTAAGAAGTGACTTGTTATGAGCTTAATTTGTGAGATAATAACTCATTAAACAAATTTTCCCATGGTGCCCCAAATTCCTAATGAGTTAATTGTTACATCATTAATTGAATCACGTAATAATTAAACATTGTCAATTGAGTTGATAAAATAACAGTCATTACATTAATGATAGTCACGTCACGACACGTATCAAATTGTTACTTAATGAAACTCCCAAAGTCATCCAACCATTTTAAATAATTTTAAGCAGTAGCCGTGTGTGTTCAACTATAATTTAATCAACGGTTTGATTGAGATAATTGTGGGGACTCGTCTTGATAACTATTATCTGACATTGATTAACTTTTCACTAAATCTCACTTTGGATAGCCTATTTGGTTACAGTTATGTTGGGAAAATGTTAGCTAAATTGAAGTGAGTGCTCATGGTTATAATCTTTAGTCTAGTTTGCTGATCTAGGCTATTCGCACTGATAATAATATTTTGCTAGCATGTTATATGTAGCCTAGCATAACAAATGGATTGTTTTTCAATCGTTTAGTAGCCATTATCCTGACCAAAAGCCCTAGACTTATAATCAGTCAATATGATTTTGTTTCACTGAATCTCTGTCTGTAGGATATGCTGTATTTAGTTATTTGATCTCTGGCTGGTAGCTCATCTATTCGTTAGCTGATCTATTACTGATCAGACACATTTAGCACGCTATAATGTAGAATAAATCAAGTGTATTAATTTGCTATTGACTTGCGCAACTCCAAAAAGCCTGCGGAGGTTGTGAAAATATGAACACGAGACTCACATGCATACTTTAAAAACATTTATATTACTATTATTTTCGATGGGTTTCATGCTGAAGATGGTCCCAATTTAACACCATACGCTTGCTCCCTACTAGGTGGTGCAATGGGTATACTTTTTAGGTCCGGTGTAAAACAAATTTTACATAGGATTTAGAGTTACGACCAACTGGTGCAACCGGCCCCCTGGACCCAGATGGAGCTGGGTCTTGATGATAGACCATAACATAATTTACAGATCTGTGCCTTCTGGAAAATATGAGTCATTATTCTTTTGCTCTCTACAGGAAGGACAAGCCAAGTATTTCCTGTTTGCCCTCTCAAGTCGCAGGAAAGCCTACAGCCACTTCTACTGTCGCAGCAACAACCTGGTGAGACTGAGATGGCAGCTCTGCTGCTTTTAGGGGATTCATACCAGTATACAATATGTGCTCTTATGAACACAGTTGATGGATCCCACTTCTGCCACCATGTGTATTGGATAAGTAAGACTTCTCAAATGATCAAGTCGGCAAGTTAAGAACACAGTTTATGAACACTTTTTATGTATAAGGTGATAGTTGCGAGCAGAATACTATGAAATGTGTGAGACTACCGAGCCAATGATTTCAGTCCCCTGATCTCCAACAGGAAATGACTAGCTGGGTTTATGGTTGTACACAGAAGAAGGGATCCATGTGGTGAGTACCACTTACTGGCAATGTCAGACATGCATTCTTTCCCCCCCGGTTTCTTTGCCTTCTTTATCTCTGCTTCAGCTTTACTGCTTGCTCTTTCTGACATTTGACAGACTGTTCTTTTCCTCTTTCTCGCTCTCTATACATGTTCCTTCATGTTACTTATTTTCTCCTTCCGCCACTGTCTCTGACTGTACACCTCTTTAGTGTTCAGGCAGTGGATCTGTCTTTGGGAACAGAACTTCTCCCAGTTTACAAGGCAAGCATTCACTTTCCACATTTACACCATCTCAGCATGTTATGGGTCAGTCAGTTCTTTGAACCACTTTTGCTTCATGTTTTTGTGTTGATGTACTGTCTGTATGTCTGTTTTTTATTAATTGTAATTTTCTCTGTAAAGTGTGTTGAGACTTGTGAAATGCACTTCAAATAAAGTGTGACTTGACTTGACACTGTACTCAAACAGTGTAGACCAAAATAAATAATATACTGTATAAGTGTAAATAATAAAGAAGTCTGTACCTCTCCCCCCAGGTTCTGACTCTGAGGCTTGGAGTGCTGTCCTCTGTCTCTCACCTCGTTGTGGCTGCCTCAAACCTCAATGGTAGACAGGTACATTGTGTTCACCCATTTAACCCAAAGCAATGTTTAATTCCTAAATACCACTTACAATTTTGTTAGCACTTTATATATATATATATATATATATATATATATATATACTGGGGGCCAAAAGTTAGGAATATTACTCATTCAAGGGTTTTTCTTTATTTGCACTATTTTTTACATTGTAGAATAAAAGTGAAGACATCAAAACTATGACATAACACATATTGAATCATGTAGTAACCAAAAAAGTGTTAAACAAATCAAAATATATTTTATATTTGAGATTCTTCAAATAGCCAGCTTTGCACACTCTCGGTATTCTCTCAACCAGCTTTACCTGGAATGCTTTTCCATCAGTCTTGAAGGAGTTCCCACATATGCTGAGCACTTTTCCAGCACTGCGGTCCAACTCATCCCAAACCATCTAAATTTGGTTGAGGTTGGAACAAAAATCTCAAATTTGGACTCCAGACCAAAGGACAAATTTCCACCGGTCTAATGTTTGGCTTGGCCCAAGCAAGTCTCTTCTTCTTATTGGTGTCCTTTAGTAGTGGTTTCTTTGCAGCAATTCGACCATGAAGGCCTGATTCACACAGTATCCTCTGAACAGTTGATGTTGAGATGTGTCTGTTACTTGAATTCTGTGAAGCATTTATTTGGGCTGAAATCTGAGGCTGGTAACTCTAATGAACTTATCCTCTGCAGCAGAGGTATTTCTGGGTCCTCATGAAGTTGGTTGAGAGAATGCCATGAGTGTGCAAAGCTGTCATCAAGGCAAAGGGTGGCTACTTTGAAGAATCTCAAATATAAAATATATTCTGATTTGTTTAACACTTTTTTGGTTACTACATGATTCCATATGAGTTATGTCATAGTTTTGATGTCTTCACTTTTATTCTACAATGTAAAAAAACATTTGAAAATAAAGAAAAACCCTTGAATGAGTAATATTCTAAACCTTTGGCCCCCAGTGTGTGTGTTTTATTAAGAAAATACAAAATAATGATACAAGTTTAAAATTAAAAGAGCATTTGCATGAGAGGTAGAAGAATCACTTTCGAATGATTATGGAATTATTATTTACACAAAGAAATTATTTACACAAAGAAATTATTTACACAGAAATTATTTACACAAAGAAAAAGGAAAACATGATGAATCGGGAGTAAAAAAAATAAGAAGAGAATCAGGTAAAATGCAAAATCGAAATGAAGTATTTTATTGGGATGAGTAATTATATGGAATGTACAGTAGATATTTTTTCATTTTGTATTTGTCAGTACACTTGATAGCCATTATGTGCCCTAGCTATTAACAAATATAATTAGAGAAACCCTATTTTCCTAAGGGTGTAGTGACAATGTTCTCAGGGGGTAGCGTCATCCATGTTCATAGCACTGGTTAACGAATGGGAAGAGAAGTAGGGAAGCTCTTGTTGTGTGAATCTCTCTCAGTTCACAGTGGAGTGTGAGTGGCAGAGAGAGGAGTCTCAGACCATCTCTGTGCCAGTACCACACGTTCTCTCCTTTGGTGAGTCCACCGTTTTTCCGTCTTTATTATCATTCTCTAATAAGTCTGGTGTGTCTGAAAATATGTATTTTGGTCGGTTTATTTAGCAAGAACTAGTTGGTTAAGTGTATTGAATTTTTTGAGGTTGATGGGTATTATAGAATTGTATCTGTCTATTGATATTTCTCATTCGGTGGGCAACTCTGACTTCCTATGGTTCAACTCTCTATGTCCTCTCTTGTTCAGGCATGACTGTTAGTGACGTCACTCTCAACTCCAGCGGACTTCTGCACACCATTGAACTGGAGCACTTTCACCAGGTAAGCCTATCTGAATTATATATTTATATAATTTGTTTGGTCAATTAATAATCCAGTACTTGCAGTCAGTACATTCTATCAGGAGCCTTAACAATGACAACAACCTACATACTGTACTGGCAGAACAAGACAAAGATATTTGGTCTTATACTTACGGACCTCTGTATCCTCAGGTCTATCAGGCGTTTAGAATCTCAGTCGTAAGCCACTGCAAAGTAACCAACGCAGGTAAGCAGAGGTCTACAGTTTTTCAGGAGCACATTTTTAGCAGCTGATAGGGGGCGTGTTTGTTTTTGACAGTAGTGTTTTGGTTGACAGCTGCTCTTAATTACCTCAATAAATTCTAGAGTTTTGCATTAGGCTATTATGGTCAGTGATGTACTTTTGGTATAGTGTATGATTTTGGTAATGGTTTAAAATGCAAACATACTAGTAATGTTGAAGTTAGTGATGTCATTGTCTCTCTGTATAGACAGACTGCCCAATGTCTACAGAATGAAGGTGCCATGGTTTAGGGAGGACTCAGTTACCACGTCCATGTAAGAGCTTACCCTCTGTCCGTCTGTCTGTCTGTCTGTCTGTCAATTCCTATGACATTTGGCAATTTTTATGTTTTTATTTATTATATATTTTGTTATACCAATTTTTCTCCCCAATTTCGTGGTATCCAATTGGTAGTTAGTCTTGTCCCATCGCTGAAACTCCCGTACGGAATCTGGAGAGGCGTGCGTCCTCCGAAACACGACCCCGCCAAACCTCACTGCTTCTTTGACACAATGCACGCTTAACCCGGAAGCCAGCCGCACCAATGTGTCGGAGGAAACGCTGTACATCTGGCGACCGTGTCAGAGTGCATGTGCCCGGCCCGCCACAGGAGTCACTAGAGCGCAATGGGTCATGGACATCCTGGCCGGCCAAAACCTCCCCTAACCCGGATGATGCTGGGCCAATTGTGCGCAGCCTCATGGGTCTCACAGTTTTTTTAAACTTGTTATTTGGTATATCCCTCTGCATCTCTCTTCAGTGTTCCCTCGGTAACAGAGATATCGGGCATGCTCCATACGAGTCGTCCTGACAACACCTCTGGTGTCCTTCTGCAGCTCCACACTGCCCCCAACTGCCAGTATAAGGTACTGCCCACAGAATTAGATAGGATACTTTTGTTATTGTGTGTTTTCTCAGCATGGTAATGCCCGTTAGTGCGAGGCATTTTACCCCGATAAAGGCTTCATGCTGAAACACGTGGTTTTTAAAGCACATTTTATTGAACTTCCTACTTTCTCCAAAATTGTCTCAATCTCTCTTTCTCATCCTCTCAGGTATCTGTGAGAACATCATTTCCCAGAGTGCTGGGGCAGGTAAGACCTTCACCATACAGAGTTACTAGTGTAGTAGGAGTCCAGGGTCATCTAGCTTTGTGTTTAACAGAGAAAAATTTACTTAATTCAAACACACCAATATTACTAATTGGCTAACTAACTAAGGGCTGGATTCAGTCCGTATCGGAAGATCCTCATTATTCGAGAACATTGACTTTCAGCCAAGCAATAACGCGGATCTCCCGCGATACAGATTTAATCGAGTTCTAACTTTCTCCCCTACTGTCCTTCCAGGTTCTGAGGTTCTGTGGGCCCGTGTTGCCTGTGTACACGGCTGTAGCGCTCCTACTGGCCTGTGGGGGGCAGATGTCCTCTGTTGTGAGGACAGGGCGCCCCCTACAGATGAGCCAGGCCGTAGCCAGAGCCCTGCAGCCCCACAAGGTGGACCTACCCGTCTACCTGCTGCATCTGCTGCTCAGGTAGAACTACTATTCCATCAAGCATCCATGTGAGTGCACACACACAAATGCATGTGCACACACACACTGTGAAAGACCACTCGTATTACATCAAACCACACAAAGTCCCTCCTTCCTCCATCCCTCTATTTGTATCCAGGTATAACTGGTTCCAGGATGGTTGGTCCACTCATCTCCCACCTTTAGACTCTCTCCCTGCCACCTCCCCAGATGGTAAGACACAGGAGGGGATGCCCCCAAACGAAGACTGGCCACGCCTCCTGTCCCCCCTGCTGTATGTTTTGGGAGCGGCTGTGGCTTTCTGGGGCAGCGCGTTGCTCCGCCTCTCTCTACAGCTGCTCTCATTGTTATTAGCCCCCCTGCACAGGTAATGCCCCGCCCCCTCATGCATTAGATTGAACTAAATTGAATGCAATTGCATTATTACTTAAGTGCAGTATAATTAAGTGTAATTTGCAGCATTACTTTAGTGCCTTGTTGCCAACAGGATGCATGTTTTGGAATATTTTAATTCTGTACAGGCTTCCTTCTTTTCACTGTCATTTAGGTTAGCATCGTGAAGTAACTACAATGTTTATCCATCCTCAGTTTTAAACTCCGTAACTGTTTTGTCATCACCGTTGGCTTCATGGTCCCTGAGCAGTTTCCTTCCTCTCTGGCAACTGAGTTAGGAAGGACGCCTGTATCCTTGTAGTGACTGGGTGTAGTGATACACCATCCAAAGCCTAATTAATAACTTTTTTTTTTTTTTTTTTATACATCTACCGATTGGTGCTCTTCTTTGGGAGGCATTGAAAAACTTCCCTGGTCCTTGGGGTTGAATCCCTGCTTGAAATTCACTACTCGATTGAGGGACCTTACAGTGCTATTCGGAAAGTATTCAGACCCCTTGACTTTTTCCACATTGTTACATTACAGCATTATTATAAAATTGATTAAATAAAAATTTTAAAATAAATAAAAATAGAAATTTTTGCAAATGTATTAAAATTTAAAACAGATACCTTATTTACATAAGTATTGAGACCATTTGCTATGAGATTCAAAATTGATCTCAGTTGCATCCTGTTTCCATTGATCATCCTTGAAATTGTATCAAATACTTGTTCTCCCCACTGTATATATAAAGGTTTAGAGTTTGTTGTTGGCATGTCATGCCTAATTTTTCTAATCTTGCCAATGAAAAAGTTATTAGTAGTTGGCAAAATCAGAGGGTTTTGTGATGAATAAGCCTTCTGATTCAATGTAGGCTGTAGTTGAGCATGCCTTTTTTGCCCAAAATTTAATTCAAGGTACTCCAAAGGTTTTTACCATCATCCTTTCTATAATTCCTCTTTGTTTCGTAGTACAATTTCATTATTTTTGTTTAGTTTAGTCACATGACTTCTCAATTTACAGTATGTTTGCCAATCGGCTGTGTAGCCAGACTTATTTGCCATTCCTTTTGCCTCGACCCTCTCAACCATAAAGTTTTAAAATTCCTCATCAATCCAAGGGGATTTAGCAGTTTTAACAGTCAGTTTCTTAATGGGTGCATGCTTATCAGATACTGGAAGAAGCACTTTCTTAAATGCGTCAAGTGCGGCATTTGGTTGCTCCTCATTACAGAACAGCAAATACACATCTTCAACATGGGATTCTCTACAAAACCTATTTTATGATCTCTTATACAGCATTTTAGGCCCAGCCTTTGGAACCTTGGTTTTTCTAGAAATGGGCACTATATTATGATCACTACATCCGACACGTGTGGATACTGCTTTAGAGATTTCTGCAGCGTTAGTAAAGATGTTATCAATACACATGGATGATTTTGTACCTGTGCTGTTTATTAATACCCCTGGTAGGTTGACTGACGACCTGAACCAGATTTCAGGCACTGGTTACAGTTTGAAGGTTATTCTTGAGTGGACAGCTTGATGAAAAACATTCAATATTTACACTGAGTGTACAAAACATTATTAATATTGAGTTGCATCCCCTTTTGCCCTCAGAACAGCCTCAATTTGTTGGCACACGGACTCTACAAGGTGTCGAATGCGTTCCACAGGGATGCTGGCCCATGTTGACTCCAATGCTGGGAAATGCACAGTACTACATAGAGCAATTTTTTTATTTAACCAGGCAAGTCAGTTAATAACACATTTTTATTTACAATGACAGCCTACACCGGCCAAACTCAGACGACGCTGGGACAATTGTGCGCCACCCTATGGGACTCCCAATCACAGCTGGTTGTGATAGTCAGGATTCGAACCAGTTTGTCTGTAGTGATGCCTCCAGCACTGAGATGCAGTCTTAGACCACTCCACATGGAACTCTTCCACTTCAGGTAACCCAAGCTACCAGTAAAATTCTATTCAGTTCTTGACACTCTCAAACCGGTGCGCCTGGCACCTACTACCATAATCCGTTCAAAGGCACTTAAATATTTTGTCTTGACAATTCACCCTCTGAATGGCACACAAACTGCAACTTGATCTCATAGTTTCAAGTCGGATTTGACGTAATGTTGATGAGCGTTTATTCCGAGTGGTTACAGGGTTCATTCTGCATGGTTATAGGGTTTAAACAGAAACAACTCAAAGGGTTAAGTTAGGTATTCATTCCAAGTGATTTAAGGTTAGGGCTATGGTTTGGGGAAAGCATAAAATAAATAAAGACTCTTTCTTTTTAGTATCATCAAGTACTCTCCGTGCTTGCGTGAGTTCGATCACCTGGTCAGTCTGTCATGGAAAGAGCAAGTGTTCCTAATGTTTTGTGCACTCAGTGTAGGTCACCCAGAAAATATACCTCTCACACAACTCGACTTTATCCAAATTGTTTTTTTACAGCCTGAATTTAAAATGGATTAAATTGATATTTTGTGTCACTGGCCTACACACAATACCCCATAATGTCAAAGTCAAATTATGTTTTTAGAATTTTTTACAAGTTAATTAAAAATGAGAAGCTTAAATGTCTTGAATCAATAAGGATTCAACCTGTTTGTTACAGCAAGCCTAAGTAAGATCTTTGCTTAACAAGTCACATAATAAGTGGCATGGACTCATTCTGTGTTCAATATTAGTGGTTAACACGATTTTTGAATTACAACCTCATCTCTGAACCCCACACATACAAGTATCTGTAAGGTCCCTCAGTCGAGCAGTACATTTCAAACACAGAGTCAACCACAATGACCAGGGAGGTTTTCCAATGCCTCACAAATAAGGGAGCTTATGGTAGATGGGTAAAAAAAAGTCTCCTCACCATTGAATATCCCTTTGAGCTTGCTGAAGTTATTAATTACACTTTGGGTGGTGTATCAATAAACCCAGTCACTACAAATATACAGGCGTCCTTTCTAACTCAGTTGCAGGAGAGGATGGAAACCGCTCAGAGATTTTACCATGAGGCCAATGGTGACTTTAAAACAGTTACAGAGTTTAATGGCTGTGATAGGAGACAACTGAGGATGGATCAACAACATTGTAGTTACTCCACAATACTAACCTAATTGACAGAGTGAAAAGAAGGAAGCCTGTACAGAATAAAAATATTCCTCACTACAGCCCCGGCTTCGATCGGAGGCTGTGCCACAGCCGGCCATGACCAGGAGACCCATGAGGCGGTGGACAATTGGCCTAGCGTCGTCCGGATTAGGGTAGGGTTTGGCCAGCCGGGATGTCCTTGTCCCATCGCACTCTAGCGACTCCCTGTGGCCGGCCGGACGCCTGCAAGCTGACTTCGGTCGGCAGTTGTACGGTGTTTCCTCCGACACATTTGGTGCGGAAGGCTTCCGGGTTAAGCGAGCAGGTGTCAAGAAGCAGTGCGACTTGGCAGGGTCGTGTTTCGGGAGACGCAAGGCTCCTCTCCAAGACCGTAACTACAATTGGATATCACGAAATTGGGGAGAAAAAGGGGTACAAATTTAAAAATATGCATCATGTTTTCAATAAGGCACCAACATTTTTAAGGGGTGAGCTATACTGACTGTACTCTGTGGTCTATAGCAAGTTCAATCGTGTGTGTGTGTGTGTGTGTGTGTGTGTGTGTGTGTGCACTCAGGCCTTCTGTGTCTCTGGACTGTGGCACCCTGCGTAGGCGGACTCAGCTCCTCCTCATCCTGTGTCTGAGCGTGTTGGGTGGAGCTTCTTGTGGAGCCCTGTCAATCACAGTCACCTTCCTGCTCCATCTCTACCGAGTGAGTCTGGGGCCCCTGTTAAATACTTAGTCCTTGTTCTTTTTAGGTCCCCTGTGGTTTACTGATGTATGCCTATGTTTATGTCCAGGTTCTGAGGCTACAGATGACAGAGAGGTCCCTGAGTCATATGCTGAACCTGGTAAGATCCTGAATTTTTGCCCTCTCTAAAATCTTCATATATTGATTATCATCATCACTACCCTACCCTTTCAGGCGCCTGAGAAACAGAGAGATCAAGACAACAGAACTGGCAACAAAGAGAAAAGCACTGGGGACAGTGAGGCCCTGAACGGCAAACCTAAAGAAAGTAATGGCGCCCCCCTGCTGTCGGACTCAGCACTGCAGGATGTGAGAGATGATCTGCAGATGCACCTCAGCCTGTCTGCTCTCCTCACTCTTCCAGTCATGCTCTGTGCGCCCTCACTGATCCACTGGACCCGTAACCTCAGGTACTGGAGTGTGTTCGTGTGTCGGCCATATATCCATCCTCTACTGTTCCCTAACTCTAGTGCGTATGTAGGACTGTGTGGGTTTTTCTCTGTAGTCCTCTTAATTGCCTTTCCTCTCTTTGCAGATATTCTGCTGCTCCATTGGATCCTGACCCTTGTTGGCCTCACACCGTGCCTCTCCTCATTGCCTCAGTGCTGCTCATCAACTGTAACACACTCACTCTCAGCTACAGGTGCTTCTACTATTACTGCTCAGTTTGTCTCACACACACACACACACACACACCTTTCTGTCCTCACTCCTGTCCTTTCACCAGGTGTATGCGTGTGTGTGTGTTCTAACTTGTGTATTACATGCTCGTATTTCAGTACAACCCTGCCTAACACATCCCGCCTGCTGCTGCCTCTCTCCGTTGCCATGGTGACCTTCTCCCCACTCCATCTATACCGAGTAACCTACTTCCTGTCTGCAGCCCTGGTTCCGCTGGCTGTTTCCTGTCTCTTCTGAACTCTGCTGGTATCTGCACTGGGCCTATCACTCAGCAGACTCACAGAACCGAGTCAGGCCCCCAACTGGTCGAAGCTAGTCTGGCCTGGGGTTGCGCTCCCTTTTTAGGTCCTGGAGATCCTATGCCACAGAGCCATAGACATACATAGTTAGTGAAACTGTCCACCATGATGGCTCCAAGCATTCCATTACAATACAATTTACATTCCATTCTTAGGAGAAAATACAGTCATGTGAAAAAGTAAGTACACAATCTACAGGCCTCTCTTGCCACAATCAATGTCGAAGTGCATGGGTACACTGTCAGAAAGAGACTCCACAAACTCGGGTCAGGAAGGAAGAGGCCTCTGCTCTCAAAAAAGAATATCAAGACACAACTGACTTTACCCAGGTGTTGTCTGGCAAAAGTCAGTTGTGTCTTGATATTCTTTTTTGAGAGCAGAGGCCTCTTCCTTCCTGACCTCACATGTAGGCCAAGTTTGTGGAGTCTCTTTCTGACAGTGTACCCATGCACTTCGACATTGATTGTGGCAAGAGAGGCCTGTAGATCCCCTGATGTTACCCTGGGGTTCTTAGAGACTTCTATGAGCATCTTTCGGTCAGCTCTTGGGCTGTCTTTGGTGGGACGACCTGTCCTAGGTAGTTTGCCAGTGGTCTGGAATTTTCGTCGGACAGTGGAATGATGTACTTCGAATTGCTTGGAAATGGATTTGTAACTCCTCCCAGGCTCATGGGCATCAATAATCTTCCTTCTGAGAGCCTCGGGTAGGTATTTTGATCTTTGAAGGATGTGTTACCACACACCCATATGGTTAAGACCAAACCAGACCAATGTTCTTATCTTTATGGAAGGCTGGACCCTCCTATGTTTCTCTCTAATGTTTTCTAATCATTTGCACTTGTTTTGGTACCTAATTCTAATTTTAGCCATTTTATGTGATGGTAAAGGTAGGGGTGTACTAGCTTTTTCCCCATAAGGAAAATACATTTTTGTTTGTTTTAATTGCATAACATTTTTTTTTGTTGTTTGATTTGTTAAATTGGGAAACCTTTTATCTGTCAATAGTGTTGAAGTGAAGATTACATATCCATCTGTCCAAATATGTAAAAGAAAAGAGAACTTTCTAGGGGGTTGTACTTACTTTTTCACATGACTGTAATTGTAATGGAGCTTTTGGTGCAAACATGGCTCCCTTTTGGAATTCCCGGTCTTAAACCATGTTTGCCTTACTCTGTATATGTATGGCTCTGCCTTCAAGGAGCAATGATGCGATCACTCGAAAGACACTCCTGATACTAGTGGTTCTCAACAGGGTATTGCTCTCATTGTTTTTCCTACAACTGTAATTTAATATATTTTAGTAGAATTGTGGTAATGTGAGTATGAGTGGATTTTTCTCTGTTTATAGGATGCCTGTTTATTGGACATGGACAAATGTTTGCCCATCCCCATTTCCCCTAAACATCTTGGCCTGTCTTGTTGTTAACTTTGATCAAAACCCACTATCACGAAGTTAGCACAGTTGAATGCATTTATTCAACTGACTAGGTACCCTTTTTCCTTTCTTTTAAGACATAAAATATGCATAAGTAAGCAGTCAAGTTTTGTAATAAGGGTTGCAAAACTACCGTTAAAATAACTATTTTCCATTTTTCTATCTTTTACATGTTATGAAAATGACCTAAGTTCAATTTTGCACCCTAGTTGCAATGATGTCATGCAGTTGTACGCAAGATGACTGTGGCTAACTCGTTTTCTTGGCTAGCTATTGTAACCGCACAGTGACACGCTAATGACCGTTTAAAAGGTTTACAAGGGAGAGTTAGCGTAAACTAACCGTCATTGCTTAGCGTTATTAACGAAGTAAAGTCATTATTATGTAGTATGTGGCCATAGCTGAGAATGTTATTGGGTAGTCTCAATCAAAAGTGAAAGGGTCCTCACTACCTAGCATATCACGAGGAAGGGATGACCCTGCGCACCTTAACTTAATTCAGTTGTGCAATGTTGTAGGAAGGTTATACAGAGTTAGATGCTATTTCACATCAGCTCACTAGGGGATAACGTGACGTTGTATCTACGTTGTAACGTAACTACCTGAGCAGCTTTGCTACTGTATGCATCTCTTTGGACGGAGTCAAGGTCGACGTTATCCACACTGGAGTGTTTTAGATCTGATATTACCTTTGATGTTCTGTTACAAAGCTACTGTGTGTTACTCTTACTAACAAAATGTCCTCCCGTTTGAAGTGCTAGCTTGAAAAGGAGGGCTATTTGACTAGAAAATATTTGTAGTAAATGTATATATTATTCACTGGAAGAGTCTTTATTTACTTGGAAAACATCAGCACATGGTATTTTCCATTTGCCTTAATGAGTTACCTCACATTTTTCCGAACTGGACTTTCTAAAGACTCACGGCACCTGCGTTGAAATAAATTTGACTGACATCGGCCTGGTTTCCACAAATACATTTATAAATGTTTATTAGCTGTAATTGTAGTAATGAAAGCACAGGGTTTGAGATGTTCAGGATCAGATGAAGGAGCCCTGTTGCCATGGAGCCAACAGAGTAGCTAGACTGTTGCACTCTCTACTGTTCCCTAATATGAGGTGTGTGTGTGTGTGTGTGGTACCGGCACCCCTCATCGGCAGCTGTGTTGGCAACCCTTGGTCGAAGCAGCTAGTGCCTTTCTGCTGATATGACCCTTCCCCTCCAAATTCACTTCTATCTGCCTGTCAATCAAGACACTTCGCTAGTATAGGCATAAGATTGTCACATAGACCAGCATCTCTGACATGTAACTCGTCTCAGCCTCTGGTAATTTGAGTGCAACAGCACAACAGTAGTGAGCGTAACCTTTGCTTGTAGCTGTCTTAACACTTTCAATAGCAAGACAGACGGATGTCATAGGTTACAGTGCCTTCAGAAAGTATTCATAACCCGCTTATTCCACATTTTGTTGTTACAGCCTGAATTCAAAATGGATCAAATAAAAATGTCCTCGCCCATCTACTCACAATATCCTATAATGACAATGAAAATGTTTTTTGAAATGTTTGCAAATTTATTGAAAATTAAATAAAGTAATTTTAGTAAGTTTTCACACCCATGATTCACTCATTTGTAGAAGCACCTTTGGCAGTGATTACAGCTGTGAGTCGTTCTGGGTAAGTGGCTTAAGAGCTTTCCACACCTGGATTGTGCAACATTTGATTTAAGTCAAAACTGTAACTCAGCCACTCAGGAACATTCACGGTTTTCTTTGTAAGAAACTCCAGTGTAGATTTGGCCTTGTGTTTTAGGTTATCATCCTGCTGAAAGGTGAAGGTTTTTCTAGGATTTTGCCTGTGCTTAGCTCCATTCAGTTTATTTCTTATCCTGAAAAACTCCTGAGCCTTAACAATGACAAGCATACCCATAACCTGATGCAGCCACCACTATGCTAGAAAATATGGAGAGTGGTATTCAGTAATGTGTTGTATTGGGTTTGCCTCAAACATAACACTTTGTATTTAAGAAAAAAAGTTTATTGCTTTGGAAAACCTCCCTGATCTTGGTTGAATCTGTGTTTGAAATTCACTGCTCGACTGCGGGACTTTGCAGATAATTGTACACTACATGGCGTATGTGGACACCTGCCAAAAGTATGTGGGCATTAATATGGAGTTGGTCCCCGCTTTGCTGCTATAACAGCCTCCACTCTTCTGGGAAGACTTTCCACTAGATGTTGGAACATTGATGTGGGGACTTGCTACCATTCAGCCACAAGAGCGTTAGTGAGATCGGGCACTTCATCATAAAGGTGTTTGCTGGGGTTGAAGTCAGGGCTCTGCAGGCCAGTCAATTTCTTCCACACCAATTTCGACAAACCATTTCTGTATGGAACTCGCTTTGTGCACAGGGGCATTGTCATGCTGAAACAGGAAAGGGCCTTCCTCAAAATGTTGCCACAAAGTTGGAAGCACAGAATCGTCTAGAATGGCATTGCATGCTGTAGCGTTAGATTTCCCTTCACTGGAACTAACGGGCCTTGCCCGAACCATGAAAAACAGCCCCAGACCATTATTCCTCCTCCACCAAACTTTACAGTTGGCACTTAGCATTCAGGCAGGTAGCTTTCTCCTTGCATTAGCTTGGCATTGCGCATGGTGATCTTAGGCTTGTGTGCGGCTGCTAGGCCATGGAAACCCATTTTGTGAAGCTCTCGAGGAACAGTTCTTGTGCTGGTGTTGCTTCCAGAGGCAGTTTGGAACTCGGTAGTGAGTGATGCAACTGAGGAGAGATTATTTTTTACATGCTACGTTCTTCAGCACTCTGCGGTCTTGTTATGTAAGCTTGTGTGGCGTACCACTACCACTTCGGTGCTGAGCTGTTGTTGCTCTTAGACATTTTCACTTCACAATAACAGCACTTACAGTTGACCGGGGCAGCTCTAGCAGGGCAGAAATTTGATGAACTGAGTTGTTGGAAAGGTTGCATCCTATGAACGGTGCCATTTTCAAAGTCACTGAGCTCTTCAGTACAGGCCATTCTACTGGCAATGTTTGTCTATGGAGATTGCATGGCTGTGTGCCCGGTTTTATACACCTGTCAGCAACGGATGTGGCTGAAATAGCCGAATCCACTAATGTGTATGTGTGGGGTACAGAGATGATGAGATAGTCATTAAAAAAAAATCATGTGAAACACTTATTGCATAAAGTCCATCCAACTTATTATGTGACTTGTTAAGCACATTTTGTTTTGTCCTGAATTTAGGCTTACCATAACAAAGGGGTTGAATAGTTATTGACTTAAGACATTTCAGCTTTTAATTTATTATACATTTGTTAACATTTCTAAAAACTTTGACATTATGGAGTATTGTGTGTAAATAAATACATTTAATCCATTTTAATTTCAGGTTGTAACACAACAAGATGTGGAAAAAGTCCAGGTCTATGAACACCAAACCTTAGGAACACCTTTATATGTTAATACTTTGTCCTCCGAACTGCCTCAATTCGTCGGGGCATGGACTCATACAATGTTAAGTGTTCCACAGGGACGCTGGCCCATGTTGACTCCAATGCTTCCCACAGTTGTGTCAAGTTGACTGGATGTCATTTGGTTGGTGAACCATTCTTGATAAACGCAGGAAACTATTGAGTGTGAAAAATACAGCAGCGTTGCAGTTCTTGACACAAACCGGTGCGCCTGGCACCTACTACCATGCCCCGTTCAAAAGCACTTGCATTGTCTGTCTTGCCCATTCACCCTCTGTATACACAATCCATGTTTCAATTGTCTAAAGGCTTAAAAGTCTTCCTTTAACCTGTCTCCTACACTCCCCATCTACACTGATTTAGAAGTGGATTTAACAAGTGACATCATTAAGGGATCATAGTCAGTCTATGTCATGGAAAGAGCAGGTGTCCTTTTTTAATGTTTTTCATACTCAGTGTACATGGAATGTAACAGGTTGATTTGACAAAGCCACAGCTGTGTTATGTTAATGTAATGGCAGCTTGGTTCTTGTATTAGTGCTAGCTTTTCAAGCTTTAAACAAAACCGGCCGTGAATGAAACCCCTCTGTCCATCCTACCTAGCTTCAATTTAAAGAGTGGTTGTATCAGCTCCGGGGACCAAACGCAGTCCAACACACATGCTACACACTCTCCCCGACCCCTGTCTCACCAGCGTTGTGAAGGTACCTGCACCCGTGTGTGTGTGTGTGTGTGTGTGAAGTTTAGTGGTGTATATGTGGGCACAGTTAGTCTTTTATGTGATGCAGTTTTTAGGGCTTTGATAAGCATATACTCTGCTTCATTTTATTTAGCTGAAACTTTGTGGTAAAACTGTTGGAAATGTTTTCTATGAATATGATGATTGTGATTTTTATTAGTGTTCACTATGACCGTGCAGTGATTTCTGAAGTGAGATTGACACATCAGCAACTCATGTTCTACCAACCAGAGTGACGCTCTGGCTTTACTACAAGCATATAGAATACTTTCCTTGAACCCTTTGCTGAAAAAAACGATAATGTTCCTTGAGTTTAGTGAAAGTTTAGAGGGACAAAGTAGCTAACAGCTAACTGGTCTCTCGTTTCTTAATTGAGCAGAGCAGCCCAAGCGGAGCCGCTGCTATGGATACTATCAGACTCAGAGCAGCCATGAGCAGATTGAGCTGCACGCAGGGACCAGTGACAAACGGAGAGTAGCAGCTAATGGATTTATCAAAGGAAAAAGTTATTTCTGATTTCGGGTTTTACATTTGGCAGAAGCAATCGGGCTGGTGGGTCCTGAGCGTTGGGTATGGCTCAGGCTTAAAAATGGCGCCTTTGCAGGGTTCTTAAGCAGTCATAACACTTGTTTTGTATTATTAGAAGCAGACATAACTGTCATAACATGTTATCAAATGAACAGGATAATATAGATGGTATCTGTTTGTAGAATGATGAATAGTTATTAATAGTTATGAATAGTTAATAGTTATGTATAGGATGATTAATAGTTATGAATAGTTATGATGAATAGTTATTAATAGTTATTATAGGATGATGAATAGTTATTAATAGTTATGAATAGTTATGATGAATAGTTATTAATAGTCATTAATGGAATGATGAATAGTTATGAATAGTTATGAATAGTTATGAATAGTTATTAATGGAATGATGAATAGTTATAGAAGGATATAGCTGATGATTCAAGGAAAGGGTCACCAAATTTAATTGTGTGTCAAAATGAAGTGAATAGTTGTTGCTTGGTGCTGTAACCGTACTGTTGCAACTAGGATACTAGCTAAACCTCGACTACACAGCGACCCCAGTACTTCCTCCTCTGACAAAATACTCACAAATATGTAAATGTCCCAACATGCTGGTGGGAGGAGCTATAGGACAGGCTCATTGTAATGGCTGGAATGGAATACATGGAACGGTATCAAACACCTCCAACATATGGAAACCACATGTTTGATTCCATTCCGCCATTACAATGAGCCCGTCCTCCAATAGCTCCTCCTACCAGCCTCCACTGCAACGCACATATTCAATATTATGTTTTTTCTGAGTGTGATAACACATTCAGTAACAAGTAAGATTAAAAGGTGCATTCCGTAAGTTCTCCGTCTCCTGTGGCAATGAGACAAGCTTCAAACCATTGTTTGATTTACGCCAATTACTATGCCTGTTCCTCTTCTTCTTCGCAAAGACCCTCCCTCTGTCCTCCAAAAACTGTTTGCTGGCTGCCTTGGAGTTAGAGGATCTTTCACAGAAAGTGTTTTATTTTAAGTGAGTTTCCCATCTGAAGTCTTTTTTTTTTAGACGAGCACATGTGGTCGTCAACTTAACCAGAGTGGCTGATTTTAGAACAGCAACTGAAAAGTCCAGAGGAATGCTCAATACTGAATGCACACACTTGCATTTTGATCTGTTTTGTTAACTATGGGTCGTTCCATATGGGTCGTTTGCCCATGGTGGAAGTGGTCAGAAAGTGACTACCAATTTTGCATACCCTAAAAGATAGACGTTTGAGATTTACAGTGCATTCGGAAAGTATTCGGACAGCTTGACTTTTTACGGATTTTGTTACGTTACATCCTTATTCTAAAATGGATTAAATAGTCCCCCCCCCCCCACCCCTCATCAATCTACACACAATATCCCATAATGACAAAGCAAAAACTGTTTTTTTTAGACATTTTTGCAAATTTATTTAAAAAAAAAATACAAATGGAAATATCACATTTAATTTCCAATTGCTTCTAGAAAGATGTCCGCCGGTTCATTCACCATCAAATGTCAACTTAAATGGGAATGTCTATTACATTATCTATATTTCAATAGGTTTCCCATTGAAGACTGACAGTTTCATTTATTACAATGAATATTCCCAATCAAGTCAACATTCTCTGTGTGGAATTCCAACCATCTTTTGTGGTACCAATTGAAAGTAGAAATTTCTACTTTACTCACATTTTAGTACATTTATCAGCCAAAACATGACACCACCCTCTATTCGAGAGTAAGCCGTGTCTTAACCGATGGCAGGCACAACACAAACACCTCAGATTATGTCAAATAGGGTCTAAAATACAACGTATGAACATGAAAAAAAAATCATAGTTGACTTTTTAGATAATTGACGTTAAAGCTTAAAGGACATAATCTTCATAAAAAAAAAAGTTTTCAATAATTCATAAGAGTTTGACAACCCTGTTTGTACGTTTTCTAATTATATAAAACTCAACCGCTTATCTTTTTCGCTGACGGAGAAATGGATGTCTTTATGGTAGGGTGAGGTACGCAAAATAGGGTGAGGGTCTCCTAAATGTTTTGGCATTCAGATCCAGAAATTCACTATCTGATCATTTCTTCCTGTTTGGAAAGTTGTTCCAATCAAAAGGGGTGCAGTCAGAAAGTGATTAAAATCATATGGAAAGGCCCCTACTGGAAAGTGAACATCCAGTTAAGTGTTACCAAACTGTCGGTACATGCTTCAGAGTCCCCTTATTGATGCAGTCTCGTGCTGTTTCTGTGACTTGAAACCTCCTATAGTCTCTAACTGGTCCACATTGTGTATATATGGTCTCTTCCTGACCTTTGCTGAACCAGAAATGTAATTTTAGTATTTTACTGAAATTGGACCTTGCCTGAGGGAATGTTGGGAGTCTGTTTTTTACGGTTGGGTTTCTAGGTGTGGTCAAGTGACTAGAACCTGTATACTCAATTCTCAGGTTTAAGCATTGCCACAACAACAACAAAAAAAAAGAGATTGCTTTGGTGTTCTTTTTTTATATTGTTCATCTTTTTTTATCTAATGCTATTATAACTGAGATTTGTGCAATTTGTTAGCAGTATTGCTGTTCAGATAAAATTGTGAGATGCAATGGCAGCAGCAGGTGTCTTCCTCTTTTGCACTGTATGTGTGGGGGCATGACGCTCTTACTGTTTCCCTGTTGTTAACCGCTTATTTAGAGAGAAGTAAATATTTTAATCGAATGACTCAATTAAAGGGCTTACAATAGTGGACGTGTATAAAGATGGTGGCCTCCATGCACTAAAACCACAAATGCCTCGTTTGCTAAATTCGCCGTATTGCATATTACTCTCCGTTACTTAAAAATAAATATATCCGGCATTGGGCACATGATATAAATTATAGCTCCAAGACGCCGGCAATTAAAACAACAGAAAAGGTAGATAATGCTTATTTTATGGGCACATTGAACCGTGACGTCATCTGTAATCTGCCATCTTTATGCACGTTCGCCGTTGAGGTTGGACTCCTTTTGAGAAGCATTGCTAAAATTGCACAGAGCCAGAGATAATTTAAATTGTTGACGCTAATCGAGTAACTGATTTGGTTCTAGGTGCTAACATTACATTGTTAGCGACACTAGCTAGCGAGTTAGCATATGTTACATTATCCTATAGGTGAACCAGCTAACGTTAGCTAGCTAAGAATCCTAGCAAACTCTTGAGTCTATCAAAGATTTCAGGTCCAATGGAGACTGATAATGCTAACAAACGTAGCTAGATAGCCAGTCCCTATTAATATTCAATAAGCATCGCTAACATGTACACCAGGGTTGGAGTCCATTTTTTATTCAGTTGTGAATTTCCCTTTAATATTAATTCTTCAATTTGACCACACCCAACAGGAAGCAGAATATGAATTAATTATAATTACATTTAAATGGGTACTGGCTATTCAAATGAATATTATTTGTATGTGTAGACACATCACTATAAAAATGTATGTTGACATGTATAGTAACTAATGCTATGTATAACATATGGTTGAAACATTTCATTTTTAACAAATTCTCCTAAAATGTGACCGACCGCCTTGATTCGGTCTTATGTAGCAAAATCTGAAATTGTGTTTTTTACATTAGATAAAAGCAGAGACACAGAGCTATATCATACATTGCATTTAAGTGAACAATGGGAAAGTAATTCTGCTTTGAAAGTTGATAAACTTGTAATCTCACTTTTGAGAAAATGACCTTTTGAATGTTTTGGTACCAAGTAAAGAGCTCTTCTTTGTCTACACCCATTCAGCATCGTTCACACCCTCTTATGCCTTAGCCCCACCCATCTTGTTTCCCTCGCTGAGCGTTCCGAGCGCACACTTGACGCTCTGGCCGATGAGTAGGGTTGATCCGAACGTTCTGACCTCAATGGCAGTCAAGCACCCAAGCTAACTGGCTAACATTGGCTAGCTTGCTATTTACTTTCAAACACAAAATTGGGATTATGGTTCATTGTAGATAGATAGATAGGTACTTTATTGTTCACCTCTGGATAAAATGAAAACAGCCTAACCAGCTCCGCTGGCATCAATTTAATTTCACCTTTTTGTCTATGTTTACTGACACCGGCCATATTCAACAGGTGTTGTGCATTCGAAAATTCATCAGTTGTTTTGCGCTCTGGCATACTCAGCCTGAATTTACGAACCTAGCCGAAATTTTTATTTCAGCCAACCCGGTTTCTGACAGGTGTATAAAATCGGAAACGCAGCCATGCAATCTCCATAGACAAACATTGGCAGTAGAATGGCCAAATGAGAATGACTGAAGAGCTCAGTGACTTTAAATGCGGCACCGTTATAGGATGCCACCTTTTCAACAAGTCAGTTTGTAAAATTTCAAAAAGTGCTGTTATTGTGAAGTGAAAATGTTTAGGAGCAACAATGGCTCAGCCGCGAAGTGGTGGGCCACACAAGCTCACAGATTGGGACCGCCGAGTCCTGAAGCGTGTAAAAATCGTCTAACACTGGAACTCACTACCGAGTTGCAAACTGCCTCTGGAAGCAATGTCAGCACAAGAACTGTTTGTCGGGAACTTCAGGAAATGGGTTTCCATGGCTGAGCAGCCGCACACAAGCCTAAGATCACCATGCGCAATGCCAAGCGTCGGCTGGAGTCGTGTAAAGCTACACGCCGCCGTTTGACTCCAGAGCAGTGGAAACGCGTTCTCTGGAGTAATGAATCACGCTTCACCATCTGGCAGTCTGACGGACTAATCTGGCTTTGGCGGATGCCAGGAGAACGCTACCTGCCCCAATGCATAGTGCCAACTGTAAAGTTTGTTGGAGGAGGAATAATGTCTGGGGCTGTTTTTCATTGTTCAGGCTAGGCTCCTTAGTTCCAGTGAAGGGATATCTTAACGCTACAACATACAATGACATTCTAGACGATTCTGTACTTCCAACTTTGTAACAACAGTTTGGAGAAAGCACTTTCCTTTTTTTCAGCATGACAATGCCCCTGTGCACAAAGCGAGGTCCATACAGAAATGGTTTGTGTCCACATACTTTTGGCCACCTAGTGTAATTTTCCATACAATATATTTTCAAACTTTTCATTGGGAAGGCAGATAATGCATTTTTATCAAAAGCAATTACTTTTGCATGTGAACAAGGAATCCTACTCATTACTCCACGTGCTTAATATAGCCTAGGCTACATCACTTTTGTTTTGAACTGCCCCATTCAAACTTGTGCTTTGAATGGGGCACCTGGCTCATGCTCTGGAGACGTTTCCAAAACGAATGCAATCAACCGGTACAAAGTCCTCCAGCCGGGGCAACCCGAGTCACCAAGCTCTGGATCATCTGAATCCTCCACCTGAAATACACAATGCACTTCAGATGAGAATGCTAGACAGACAATTGTATTATATAGCAATATACTGTATCTACGCTGACCTATGGTTGGCTAGATAGACCATACTCACCCATCTAATCCTCTCAGATCACCCCAGGAGCTAGGGCACAATAATAATTTTAAAAAAAATCAATGACAGGAAACCTACCTCCGGAGACTTCCTCGCTCAACAACACAGGAAGAGCACAGAGAACAGTTGAACGCCTTGTGTGGTCATCATGTAGTTCCTAAAGGGATACACACATGTCAATTTTATGACATAGGTTTACTAATCTAACCTGGTACCAGAGAAAGATTAGAATATTTAGCCTTAAATCATTTGTGACATACAGTGGGGAGAACAAGTATTTGATACACTGACGATTTTGAAGGTTTTCCTACTTACAAAGCATGTAGAGGTCTGTAATTTTTATCATAGGTACACTTCAACTGTGAGAGACGGAATCTTAAACAAAAATCCAGAAAATCACATTGTATGATTTTTAAATAACTAATTTGCATTTTATTGCATGACATAAGTATTTGATCACCTACCAACCAGTAAGAATTCCGGCTCTTACAGACCTGTTAGTTTTTCTTTAAGAAGCCCTCCTGTTCTCCACTCATTACCTGTATTAACTGCACCTGTTTGAACTCGTTACCTGTATAAAAGACACCTCTCCACACACTCAATCAAACAGACTCCAACCTCTCCACAATGGCCAAGGCCAGAGAGCTGTGTAAGGACATCAGGGATAAAATTGTAGACCTGCACAAGGCTGGGATGGGCTACAGGACAATAGGCAAGCAGCTTGGTGAGAAGGCAACAACTGTTGGCGCAATTATTAGAAAATGGAAGAAGTTCAAGATGACGGTCAATCTCCCTCGGTCTGGGGCACCATGCAAGATCTCACCTCATGGGGCATCAATGATCATGAGGAAGGTGAGGGATCATCCCAGAACTACACGGCAGGACCTGGTCAATGACCTGAAGAGAGCTGGGACCACAGTCTCAAAGAAAACCATTAGTAACACACTACGCCGTCATGGATTAAAATCCTGCAGCGCACGCAAGGTCCCCCTGCTCAAGCCAGCGCATGTCCAGGCCCATCTGAAGTTTGCCAATGACCATCTGGATGATTCAGAGGAGGAATGGGAGAAGGTCATGTGGTCTGATGAGACAAAAATATAGCTTTTTGGTCTAAACCCGAAACACACAGCCAGGGCAACTAAGGAGTGGCTCCGTAAGAAGCATCTCAAGGTCCTGGAGTGGCCTAGCCAGTCTCCAGACCTGAACCCAGTAGAACATCTTTGGAGGGAGCTGAAAGTCCGTATTGCCCAGCGACAGCGCCGAAACCTGAAGGATCTGTATGGAGGAGTGGGCCAAAATCCCTGCTGCAGTGTGTGCAAACCTGGTCAAGAACTACAGGAAACGTACGATCTCTGTAATTGCAAACAAAGGTTTCTGTACCAAATATTAAGTTCTGCTTTTCTGATGTATCAAATACTTATGTCATGCAATAAAATGCAAATTAATTACTTAAAAATCATACAATGTGATTTTCTGGATTTTTGTTTTAGATTCCGTCACTCACAGTTGAAGAGTAAATCGGCAGTGTATCAAATACTTGTTCTCCCCACTGTATGCTGAACTTGGTTTAATTAGGAACCTGGTACAATGGAATAGTCCCAAAGGGGCAAACTCTCAGGTGCCTTTTAAATACTTAAGCCTAGTCCTGGACTGAAAAGCAAGCTCAATGGATAATCTCCATAGACAATTACAGTATTTTAGTCCAGGACTAGGCTTAATCTGTGTCTGGGAAATCTCCCCTCAAGGTTTAATAAGTAGTTTATATTTGCATTAGACCAAGATCTGATGCCAGTGCAATGTGCAGTGCCTTAATGATCGGAGTTCTCTGTCTTACCTGTAGATCATGACACCTCAGAATGTCAACCAAAGTGTCAGCAGTCTATCCAGTCTTCGATGCCTTCTGTCTATAAAAGGTCTTCAACCGTGGGGTGTGACGGTCTATCTCAGAATAGAAGATGGTTTGTAATTCGCTGGAACTCTGCACACACCTACATTTGGAATAGACAGACAACAAAGGACAGTATTTAGAAGTTATCACAAGTTTGGAGCACAGTATCACAATTTAATTCAGTATAACTAATATATTAAAGCAGGTCAAATTTATGTAAAATCAGCATTGCAATTTTACCTGTGACTCCACGTGCAGAGCAGGCTAGAGATCAAAGAACTCCTTTACAGGTGGAGTGTCGGTGACTATACCCTGGCGCCGCAGGGCGAATGTGGTCTGCATCTTCCTAATGATCATGGGTAAGTTCCTTTCCGTCTTCTGAACTTCTTGGACCATTTCTTGCCTCAGCATTTCAAGACTCCCGGGTCCTCTCTAGGGGAGAAGTTTGGCAGAAAGTTAACTTCAGCCCGCTTAGGTCTCTTTATGTTTGAGTGCGGTGGTTCATACTCTGGATTGCTTCTGCTACTTTTTCCTGCGTTTACGGAGACCTCCTGATATCTTGCTCACCTCAACTTGGTTCGGTAGTTACCCATCTTGAATTTGATGCTGTGCTTCCATCCATTCCACCCAGTGTCAGATGCTGCCTCTTTCAGACAGGGGTGTTTTGTAACAAGAGCTTCAGCTGCCTTTCCTATCACTCAGTCATTTGGGTAAGCCTTAAAACTGTACACAATAGTAGCAACTTTCTCTAAGATGTCATGTTTTTGGTCTCTAGACAACTGAAGATTTGTTCCATTCCTTTCAAAGGCAGCATTTCATTCTTTAAGCTTCAACTCTACTTCTGATGCAAAAATAGGCACGTTAAAAAACGTCTGGTGGCCACCTACTGAGGCGCTCTGGGGAAGACACATCGTAAAGTATTTCTGTTGAACTTGTATCTCCTCCTTCCACTAAAAGGTGCAGTGTTGCCTTTTGTGGCAACTCCTAAATGTCCTTCAAGCAAGTAAGTTGTACATCAAGTTGGGGTCTTCATACTGCAAGCGGAAGTCGTCGTCAAACTCAAACTTGGCCTTCAAAATGTTTATCAACAGATGCTGGATGGGAGCTGAGGTTTATCTTCCTTGTATGGTCAGAAACAATAACGCAAAGTATAATGGCTAGAGGAGCTGCAGCTGCCATTGCTGAGGAAGAATATACGTTGAGAGGTTTCACTTGAAATATCAAAACAATACAAATGGGTACACTAGATACATAATGACGTCATTAAACAAATAATGACTCACCATATCATTTTAAACTCTGTCTCACTCACATGAACCTCTTGGGGGTCAACAGCAGCTGGCCATCAATGTTGTAAGCAGAAAATGTGTCATTGAATTGGACAGACATGCTAACTTCTGTAGATGATAGCTCGTAGGAACGAAGATGTTCTACATACCATGACTCAACGTGACTTACCATGACTCAACATTGTTATTCATAAGATATATCTGATTAATTTTGAAGAACTGAGGCAGCCCCCCACTGACTCCAACTGACACAAACATGTTATGTTGTCCATCTCAGGTAATTTGAACCTAACTTACCTTTAACTACTGGCCTTTTGTCTAGGGCACCAACAATCCTTCAGACAGGCCTGTATAGAGAAATATATTGATTAGTATAACAATTTGTAGTGGTAACGTTCTTAGGCTTGGAAACTAGTGTTTATGTCAAAGTATGTAGGCCTACTACTATTAATTTAGAGAATTACAGGAAATGCCAAATATCAATGTCAGAAAATAAGCATATGTTATTTGAATAGTATATAACTAAGTCAGAATTTGTTTAAACTTAAAAAAAAAAAATGTAATTAGGCAGCATGTCATTGAATCAAGCTTAGGCTGCGACATTTTGTGCACCTGTCACGTTGCACTTAGCATTTGCAGACATGTACCAAATGAGCTGAAATAAAAGATCCCAGAAATGTCCCATACGCACAAAAGGCTTATTTCTCTCGCGTTGTGCTGGGGACAATAAAAGGACACTAAAATGTACAGTTTTATCACACAACACAATGCCACAGATGTCTCAAGTTTTGAGGAAGAGTGCAGTTGGCATGCTGCCTGCACTGACGTCATCCGATCACTGATGCTCTAGTAAGAGGCCCGATTCCGAGTTGGATCACCGTTCAAAACGTATTTACCCAGTCGGAGCTCGTTCTTTCCCCAGAGTTCCCAGTTGTCTTGAACTCACTGAAGTCAGATTCCCCATTCCTGAGTTTCCAGTTGTTTTGAGCGCGGCAGAAATTATGCTGGATTGACAGCATGGCCAATGTTGAAAAGTTGATCCATCGAGAGTGTTTGTGCCAAACCCACTTAGGTGTTTTAGATGACAAGCTTATGGTCATGTTGCAGAAGGGAGATTCCGAGATGTGAGAAGTGTGCAGGAGTTCATGAGAAAAAGGAATGTGTAATATTGGTGTGAGAGAGACAAGTTGAGGTAGTCAGGGTCAGAGTAGAGCAGAAGGTGTCATTGGCTGAGGCAGTGAAGAGAGCAGAGGATGATGGGTCAAGGGTGAGTAGTAGGCCTAGGCCAATACAGAGAGATATACACATTTGTGCTTCAGTAAGGTTGGCTTCTTAGCATTCATTGCCATGGTTGTCAACTGTACCGCAGAAATGAATTGTAAATCACAAAGGCTACTGTAGATATTGAGGTGGCAGTTGCAGAGAAGTACTTGGATGTACGAGGTTTTACCACAGAAGAGTTACAAGGTGTATTGAATGAAAGAGTCCCGTCCTCCCAGGCCGTCGGCTTGGATCAGTTAGGGTCAAAGTAGTGGAATGGGTTGGGGATTTTTAAATAGTGGTTTATAGGTGTAGGGATAGTTGGTATTGGAAATTCTGTAACACAAAATGGAACGTGATCGACCGCACTGTAGGTGGCGGCATGCACAAACAAACCCCATGATGAAGAAGAAGAAGAAGACTGTATTTGGTCGCTCCAGCAGAGATGAAAAAGGAAGAACCATCTCACTGGGAGATTTCTTTTCTGGTTCATATACAAGTAGACCAGACCTGGCTGCTATTGCAGACACCCCTTAAGTCACATTGTGTCAAACTCGTTCCACGGAGGGCCGAGTGTCTGCAGGTTTTCGCTCCATCCTTGTACTTGATTGATGAGTTAAGGTAATTCATTAATTCCCCTCACCTGGTTGCCTAGGTCTTAATTGACCAAAAACCTGCAGACACTTGGCCCTCCGTGGAATGAGTTTGACATCCTTGCTTTAAGTAGAATGCAACTGTGACAATTGTTTCAATGGTAAACGGCCTGTGTAAGACATCTTCATTTATCCACCATCTTTGGCTCTAGATGCCCATGAAAGAATGTGGCCACCGCCACAGACTTTTGCGAAAGACAGCATTCTATGAACATAATTTCATGAAGCTAAGTTCCATCATAAATTCACTCCTCAATGGACAGTTGAAGGGCAAGACGCAGCCACCTTTCCTGAGGAGTAAGAACATACCTAGGAGTTATTTTTGCAGGATGAACATGGTACATATGTGTTTATTATTACAGAGTTGTTAGTGTTTCCTCTGTAAAAGCATTAATAACCTTGTCCCCCCAGTAGCCTATTTTCCAACTAATCCACTGGGATCAAGAAAGTATCTATCTATCTATCTATCTATCTATCTATCTATCTATCTATCTATCTATCTATCTATCTATCTATCAGCATCTTTTTATCTGTTTAACAACAGGTCAAGCTCACACAGGTTGCAGATTACTCCATGTACTGCAAACATCAGAAGGTTTACAAAGTTCACAAAATGCAAGGGAGCATGTGGACACAGGCGAAGACCAAGGTAGAGACGAAAACAATATAGACTGAAACTAAGGCCAGATTCTCTGAGCTATTTAAATGTCCCTATTTCATGCCCACGGGGACAGCAAAACACGTGTTTACCATCTGGAAGAATATTGGTGTGCTGAATTATGGATACTAAGAAATATTCAGCTGAAAGTTGATGCACTGAAAGCACCTGCAGACAAAGGTCAACTACCTGCTAAAATCCAATCAGGATGGGATTTTAATGGACACAAATGTAAAAATTGGACATTTACTTTTTACTCCTTATTTGCTCTTTAAGGGACTTGTGAATTGCTGGACACATTTTGTCAGAGCCTGTACCATCTTATGTACAAGATGTATCACAATGGAACAGGTTTGAGAGGCTCAGTGCAAAGCTCTCACAGAACTGTTGAAAGTGGCAAATTTGTATTGCACCTCAATAGCCACTTGAAGAAATGCAATTTGGACTATGGTCCAGTATAAGGTTTCTGGTGCTTTCCATTTGAGTGAGCAAATTGTTTCATAGGTAAACATTAGACCAACAATCAAATAATCTCGGTTTAGTTAATAACAAAGGTTTTAACTGCCCAAGAGGTTAAGACCATGGTCTGGCCAACTGACTTTGATGATATGAGAAACTTGTTAGCAGGTGGTCATGAGAGAGATGATAATATCTTAAACACTGTTCAGATCCTTTTGATTGGGTGTTTTTTGACCAGGGGATATGGGAATATGTTCACTGTGTAGATAATCATCTCAGAAAACCAATAGTCAAAACCGTATCCGATTATAGAGTATAGAGAGATTATAGAGGAACAAAATCAATGCAGGCATGAGATAAAAAGTGGACGCTAAGGGCGAAAAATGCTTCTTTAAAGAACACAATTTGTAGCCTAAGCTTTGTGATAAGCATGGGGTTAATTGTAAGTCGTCAAACTATAGCCTCTACATGTAGACTATCTTGTTGTTACATTGTGTGTAAATTCAATAGTTGTAAAGCAATATTTATAATCGATTAGGACCTATAGGCTATCTTTGAACTATAACACGAGCAGCTGTAATTCACCTCAAGCATCTTCCTCATATGCCACACGATTTCATTTGTAGCTTACCTGAAATGCTGATATTCACATTGTAGACTACTATTCACCTCTCTACCTAAATCCGAGGACATATAGCTAACAACATTTAGGTAAGATAGCTATACATTTTGATACGTGACATAGGCCTATAGTATTTTCATAATTTGATGTACGCTTTCATATTCAATGTGAAATACCTTCCCTTTTCAATGATTTCCTACAAAAAAAGCATCGTTTTGTGAAATCTCAACGGAGCTTCAAGCGTAGGCTACCACCAGACTTTACAATTCAAAGCCGGTATTTTTCAGCTCTTGTCATCCTAATTGTACTTTTTGACAACTGCGGAAAAGAGGAACACTGCAACATAAAATCTCCCAAAGTTGATGCGAAGAAGCTTGGTGCTTTGTTGTAGGATGTATTATATTGCAATATCTGATTTTGGATATAGGCCTAATGTTGATGATTTTTTAGAGAAATACCGCACTGAGCGATTCAGAAACTGAAGAGTCATATTTTTCTCAGGACATTTATTTTATACTTATGCCCGGGTGGACACCCTATAAAAATAAATACTTTGTGAAATCATTGTGGAATGGATACACAAACGTGGTTGATTTAACCTGTTAAGACAGTGATGTGCACATTCCAATGATAAAAATGTATTATTTGATAAAACATTGAATTTGGTTTACTGCTATTTGATAAGAAAGTTTAGGAAATTATATATATTATAAAAATTATAATTATTATTTTTACCCATATTTAACCCTGAAAGTTATTCCATCTACACTCAGTAGGCAGTTTATTAGGTACACCACCCGTTCGCGAAAAGTGAGTCAGGTGTCCATGACTTGCTATATAAAGCAGGCAGACAGGCATCAAGGCATTCAGTTACTGTTCGATTAAACTTTAGAATGGGCAAAACTACTGACCTAAGCCCGCCCGTTGCACAAGCTAACAGGCAAATAACCAGAAATGTTTACACGTCATATTAGAGAATGCCATGAGTGTGCAAAGCTGTCATCAAGGCAAAGGGTAGCTACTTTGAAGAATCTCAAATATAAAGTCTATTTTTGATTTGTTTAACACTTTTTTGGTTACTACATGATTCCATATGTGTTATGTCAGAGTTTTGATGTCTTTACTTTTATTCTACAATGTAAACATTTTTGCAAATAAAGAAAAACACTTGAATGACTAATATTACAAAAAAAAAACATATATACAGTACAAGGCAAAGGCTGGATACTTTGAAGAATGTAGTAACCAAAAAAGTGTTAAACAAATCAAAATATATTTCAGTCAAGTGAAAAAGTAAGTACGACCCCTGGAAAGTTCTTTTTTTAAACATATTTGGACAGATGGATATGTAATCTTCACTTCAACACTATTGACAGATAAAGGTTACCCAATTTAACAAATCACACAAAAAAAAAGACTCATGGGCATCAATAATCTAAAAAAATAAATAAATAATAATTATAATAATAACTTTCCAGGGGGTGTACTTACTTTTTCACATGGCTGTACATGATTCCACAGTGTTATTCCACAGTGTTGATGTCTCCACTATTATTCTACAATGTAGAAAATAGTCAAATATAAGGAGAACCTGTTGAATGAGTCGGTGTGTCCAAACTTTTGACTGGTACTGTATATATTTACAAAAAAAATAGTGTTGTCTTATACTTCATTCTTGACAGCCAGTAAACACCATGTTTACATTGGAGAAGGGCATGCATTTAAGTTGGTCATGTTGTAAAATTGAAGTTGTTTTCTGTTGGTGGTGAGTTTGACTTTAGCAAGTTAGCACTTTTGGCGCACTGATTGGTGCCACCTTGTTAGTCAGTATGTGTTACACCTGTGCTGGCTTGTCCATCTTCTTAGTGGGAAGGTGTTTCACCTGTGCTGGCCCAGTTGCTATTTAAGAGTGGCTGGCCCAGTACTCCAGTTATCTTGATAGATGCGGAGGGTTAACACTATTTAGATTTCGAGACAAACAATCAGTTATCTGATTTTTTTGCTCCACCTTTTTGGTTTTCTTCCTGTCTCTAAGTTTGGTGTGGGTTCTTCTTTTGTTTGCTTCTTTTTGGGAAAATGTTGTGGGTCTCATGGTGGGTGTCTTTTAGGGTCCAGTTGTTGCTAGTCAACTTTCAGTGGACACCCCCATGAGTGTCTTTCAGAACCACTCCTAGAACCCCAACTGTTTCCTTTGGGTTGTTGGTCAGTGACTCTTTGTTAGTTCCCCCTTCTGTTTGATCAACATTATTTGGTTTCCTTGTTGGGGAATGTACAGTAACAATAGACCTGTATCACTATACTGAGAGGTTTGCCATTTATAACTCTGTTTTTTTAGCCTTTGTTGAACCAAGTGAAATTGCTAAAAATGTGTCTGGACCCTTCTATAATATGCCATTGACATCAAATTGAGATTTGGTTGTAAAATGGTGAACCAAAACTTCATGCAAGTTAACAAATTTTGTCAGCAATGTTCGCTAGCTTATAAAGCTAGCAAAAATCGAGATTTGTTTTGACTACAAAAGCACTTGAACAGAGAAGCATCTCATTAGTGTAAACCAAGACTGTTCTCAGAGCAGGCCTGGTTGTAGCTAGATATGTTTGAGACACATCTGGGACAATTTTAGCTAACCCTCTTCCTAACCTTAACCTAATGCTCCTAACGTGCCACAAAATGATTTCTGCTAGTCAAGACTGAGAAGTCTTGATTTCAACTAATGCATAAATCTTGAACACAATCACGCTGCAATTATAACTTCCGGGAAGTTTCCCACTTCCGACAAGCATGTGAATGCCCCATAAATGTGTAGGCTTTATTAGCCTACGTTTATGCACATTTATCTAATAAAAAACTTGAAGGATTAAGGCACGAGCCTGTCAATCATGACTTTATTGAATTTCCATTCTAATTTCCCTAATAAACCAATTAAAATGCCTATATTAATTAACATGTTGATTACATAATTAATACCTATACATCAGTGGTGGAACTGTCAGGCTTTCAACTTACTCTTCAAAGATGTTATAGTAAAATGAACAAGATGCAATTTCTAATTTGCATAACTCAATATCTCTAAAGTCAATGCAGACTTTAGAGATATTTATAACTTGTCAATGTCCAGCTCAACTAGCCCATGTTAGAGTCACTCTGATGTCACATTAACACAATGTCAATGTGTAGAATTGCAGGAAATGGGCTTTAAAATAGCCAAGAAAAGTATCCAACCCACGGAAAGATGTATTGAAGTGCAGGAAATAAGCTTTAAACCTGCTAAATGGAACCACTGCTATACATTTATAGAAGATAAAAATAAAAAAAAGTGATGTAGCAGGTTAATGGAGTTGAGCGGCAACTAGCGTGGGCGGACTGGAGCTCCGACATCAAATAAAATGATATCAAAAGATATTGATTTCAGCACCCAAATAATAGCCTGCAATCACACACCACAAAGTAATTGCAGGCTATTCGTTGGGTGCTGAAATCAGTTGTTTTTTACAACTTCATTTTCTTTGATGTCGGTGCTGCAGTCCGCCCCCACGCTAGTGGCTGCTCAACTCCATAGATTGTGTAGTTAAGTTTAGTAGGCTACCTATATGCAGTGGCGACATGTCATTCAGGGCAGGTGGGGCAGAGCTGTTTTGCATGTTATTTTGGCGTTCATACGCGTCACATATCAGTTTGCAAACAATGTAAAATAAATACATTTTAAAAAGTAAATAAAGCTGCATTCAAACTTGGCCTCTTTTTTACTTGACTAATGCAGCTCCAAAATGCAGGTGTTTCAGTCTAGCTCAGTGCTTTCTGTGGTGGTGGGGCAAGTGGGAAAATACGGAGCGTAGGGGTTGGTAATGTTCTCTAGTTGCACCGTGATATGCTCAGTGTTCTGTCACTCATGGGGACACTACGTCACCGCCAAATCTAAGGGTAGAGCTAAAAAATACAAGCCCCTTGAGTGCTGCCGTAGTTACATTAAAGTGCCCATCCAATAAGGCTCAAGGTCATTGGCCACAGATAAAATTATGTCAAATCACGTTATAGCTACAACAGCTTTGATTGTACTGATCATGTCAACATCATACTTTAAAAATCTTAGCTATCAAGGTAGCAGTCATCATCATGAATCACATCGACAATCTACTGGCAAATCCTTTTTAATCCTAGTCATATGAATAGAAATAATGAAGAGAAATTATAGATACAACGTATCGGTGCTCATCTGCCATAAACATTACACAACAAAGAGTGGTTTGGAAGAAATCAGTGGCTAACTGCAAGCATTGCAAAGCAATCACTAGCCATGAATGACCGCCGGCCCACCTTCCTGTTCAAGTGAGCACAGCACAACAACGTGAGTCCAAAAATGTATTGTATGCTGCTGCATAAATTATATAATATGCAAGGGAGATATATATAATGTAGCTAAGAAAGTAATACTAAGTGTATGTTGTGTAGTAAGCTGTTAGTAGCCCATGTGCCTCACCCTAATCATTTGGTCCTGTTTCCTCTTCCTAACTTAGCCTACTGTTCTGACATGGTGCACATGTAGCCTATAGCCTGTTTTAGAGAAATGTAATCATCAAATATTGTAAGAGCTTATATGGCCCCTTTATTTATCCTATGGTTCTGACTTAGTGTACAGGGAGAATACTGTACGAACGGCCCATGTTCTGAATTCTGTCTCTGTACATTTCAAAACTGCTGATAAAATAGTTATATTGAATACGTCCGTCCAAGCTCGCTCATTAATGTTTTAATTGAAATTACGGATTGCCTCTCGTCGTCCCCTTATGCCATAGGATCTCGTACGAAAACAGTATGAACATGTATGCACTAACTAACTGTAAGTCGCTCTGGATAAGAACATCTGCTAAATGACGTAAATGTAAAGCTCAATTGTCAGTAGAAACCACATTTGTTTAAATAAGTCAGCCATATCAGCAATGTTTTTTTCAAAGGCAGTAAATGAGGCTGAATGAACTGTTTTGCTGCCAGACAAGGCTTCGTTGTTAGCCAGGTGTAGCAGTGGTAAGGTGTTGGGACAACGTAGGTAGGTAGGTAGGTAGGTAGGTAGGTAGGTAGGTAGGTAGGTAGGTAGGTAGGTAGGTAGGTAGGTAGGTAGGTAGGTAGGTAGGTAGGTAGGTAGGTAGGTAGGTACTTACTTGCTTACTTACTTTATTGATCCCCGAGGGGAAATTTGTTCGCCAAGCAGCTACGAATAAACACAGGGCAGGTGCAAAACGAAAATAAACAAAAGACCGATACATGATACATAGTGCGGCAGTATGAAAGTCTGGAGTTCAAAAAGCTATAAAAATACATTGCATAGTATGGCTGAATGGCTGAATATGTACACTATACATTGTTAGAGTGTTGGGTGAAGAAAAAAAAATGATACAAATATTGCAAGTTGATATAGATGAATAAGGAATATTTGCATGGTTAACTATCCAATACAGGTCGATGGTTAACTATACTATACAGGTCGATGGTTAACTATACTATACTATACTATACTATACTATACTATACTATACTATACTATACTATACAGGTCGATGGTTAACTATACTGTACAGGTCGATGGTTAACTATACTGTACAGGTCGATGGTTAACTATACTATACAGGTCGATGGCAGAGAAATACTTAAATAGCTAAATGTGCATATGATATAAGTGAGGGTAATAATCGTTTACTTTATATACAGTCTGGTTAAATTAACAGGTAAGTTAATATTTTACATGGTTAAATTAACTGTACAGGTAAATATACAGTTAACTGTACAGGTAAGTGAATATTTGCATGGTTACATTAACTGTACAGGTAAATGACAGGATGAGATACTTAAATAGCTAAATGTGCATATGATATAATTTAGGGTAATAATAATTCCCTTAAAATACAGTCCTTAGTGCAGGGTTTAATTACAGATAAATATACTAAAATCAATGAAAAAAGTCTGGGACTGAAAGTGCTCCTCTGCATGCAGAGGGTGGGTGACGTTGTCCATGATGGCCAGCAGTTTGGCCAGGATCCGTCTCTCCGCCACCTCCTCTAGAGTGTCAAGGCTAATCCCCAGAACAGAGCTAGCCTTCCTGATCAGCTTATTTACCCGAGAAGCATCACCGGCCTTTATGTTGGCGCCCCAGCACACCACTGCAAAAAATATGGCACTGGCCACAACAGACTGGTAGAAAGTATGCAGTAGTTTACTGCACACGTTGAAGGACTTGAGCCTCATCAGAAAGTAGAGTCTCCTCTGACCCTTTTTGTACATAGCCCGGGTGTTACCAGCCCATTCCAGCCTGTTGTCCATATGGACTCCCAGGAACTTTATGTAGGCCCTAACAGTGTGTGCGCACAGGTTGTCACCGTTATAGTGCAATTAATGTATTGTTTAGTGTTGTGTTGCGTGTTTACTGGCATGCATCTAAAAAAACGTTTTTTTTCTTATTTGCCCCACCAAGATCTACATTCTAAAATCGCCACTGCCTATATGAGACATGCATGCACGCGTTCCAACACACCAGCCTGGTCTCACATAGTAGACGTAACATAGTAAACGTAAATTCGTTACTCCTCCATTTACTAACGTTGTCCCTGATTTACGTACAGAATAATACGTAATGCTCTGAGACCAGGTTGCACAGCCAGCCGACACACACAGCTGTGCGGGCTGGGTCTATCTCCTATATGTCACCGCCCAAATCAAAAGAGAGGATGCACGGCTCACGCGTCAGGTATATTATCATCATACTTCCATAATGACCCGTTAGACAAACTGCAATAATTAGGTAGGCTACATTCGCCGTCTTACTCGGTAGGTTTGGCTCCAAACCTGTGTTACTTGCGGAGAAAATGATACGGACTATCACTGAGGGTGTAGAATACGCATTGCGATGCAAATCATATATGGCTATACGTTAAAAAGAGGACAAAGTGAACCTTGTAGTCGTAATAATAAGGGATAATAGTGTTTCTAATGCGCATCTTTAGACACTGACAGCCTGCTAAAAGAAGGCCGTCCTGCCTCCGCAGCCAGACAATTTCACGCCGACGGTGCTGCCAACCGGAGGAGAGATACCGACACTATACGTGACTCAAACCCAGGCTGCCTCTACATATCTGGCCTGGACTAGGGTCCCCTAAAGCGGTATCCCGCCTGCCCATAAATCCGAGACTGCACAGAGGGATAACAAAACCATCCTGATATCCACACCATAACTGCGGATAAAGGCTGTTCTCGCGTTAAATTTTTGTAGGTATGTTTTCGCGCACCTCTGCGCAAAAGGTAAGCAATGGTTATGATATTTATGGATGGACCCGTGGTCAATATTTAATGTTGTATTTTATTATCGTTTAGGATAGTGACCAAAATAATTGTTATTATAATCTGTTATTATAGCCAAACCGTTACATTTGACTACAGTGTCATGTTGTGCATGTGCCATCACTTTCAATTAAGTGAAATTGATTGATTTATAGCCTGCGTCTTGTCAAGGAGATTGGCATTAAGAATTGACATAGAGAATTCCCAGAGTAGCCTAACCCAATAGTGAGCAATAATAGCATACTATTCAGTGCGTCCCTATTCAGTAATGTGCGCAAGGCAATGCGCCTGTGGCCTCGACAGCACGAGAGAAGCGTAGCGTAATGACATGCTAATTAATTGATGTAGGCTAGCTTGCCTTGTAGACTACAGTAGCTGCTATAGTAAGATGTGTTTAATTCACCTGTCAATGTTGAGATTAGGCGTTACAACACGATACTTCTCTGTTGGTGGTAAACGGTAGGCTACCCATTGTAACAGAACTTTGTGGCTGCCTAATGCCCTGGCCTGGGGAGTACAGAGTAATGCTTACTCCATGCGCTATGCAGCTAAGCATGCCATTATTTCAGATTTTATGAGTGGGTTTATGTCATGCCTACATCCAGGGTGTCACAGCTCCAGTCTTCAAGAGCAGAGCCAGCAACTACGGTAGATGTGTAACCAGGCGGGCTCAGTACAACATGATTTTGTCTCAACTCGGCTCAGTTGTCAAAACCCAAGTCATTCATGTGTGTGCATTTGTTGGGAAATCTGTGAATTTAATTGAGCAATTCAGTGCCAGCACAGGGGGAGATGAAAAGAAGCCAGGACTGCAGCCACTGATGACAATAACTATGCACGCCTGACCTTTGCATACAGTATAGTCACTTCAAACCAAGTGATCAAAGTGATACACCCAGGATGTGTCAAAGCTAGGCTTAGCGGAGTTGCCAACAACCGGACGCATCCTGTTTTCAGGGATAAAGCTAATTGAACCTAGCTTCCTTTTCCGCTAAAATACAGATGTGGGAACTGCACTCAGGCGTTTTTTCTTTTACGGCTGCTACGTTAGGTTATATCAAAGCAAACAGTAGCATCTTATATTGAATTTCAAATAGGCCTAGTGTCTTTCAAGTCCTGCCAAGCTTCACTTGGTTGGATGGATGCAGTCACAGACGGGGTCGAGACAATTTCCATTTGAATGAATCAACTTCAAATGAAATGGTTAAAAAACAAAGAATGGCATCATCCAAGCATCTCTAAGGTTAGAATTCAGATAAGCTGATCCTAGGCCTGTGCCAATGGGCAACTTTGACCCAGAATTGTACATTTTCTATCGTATTGTTCCTGGTTGTCTCAGGCTGTCTTTGACACCATTTGTTTTGTGGGGTCATGCAGTGTAGGTGTAGTTGGACAAAGTGATGTACAGTAGGGAGAGTGAGGACAGGTGAAATGGATGTGTCTGCGTTGACTGTACAGTTTTGGTGCTTGTTTCGTGTGTTTTTTCCTTTTCTTTCTTTCTGGGTGTGTTTGTGTGCACATCCAAGTGTAAAGTTAAGGTGCAGATTCATGGGCCGTGTGCATATGTTAGTAGCCTTCACTTCCATTGTGTTTATAAAAATATCAGCGTTGCAGGTCATTGTGGGATACCTCTCAGCATGTGACTCATTCCAGGCATGTATTCCCATGGGGAAGCAGCCAGCGAAGTAGCCATGACGATAGCTCAACAGCGTATTGCTGGAAATACTCTAGCACAGTATACAGTTACTGCTCTCATAGTGAGTCAAAACTGCATTTGTTATTGTGAGGCCCCAGTGCATCGATAAAGCTTACACGTTTATATGAACTGCATTACCCATAGTGCACAGGTCCATGAATGATTAGCCTATATCCACAGTAACATTAGCATGGTTAATTTACAGTGTATCATATTATAGCTGTGTGGACTGTGAGCACATTCAGCATGTGGCTTTGTGTGTGGCTCTGGGTGTGCCGTACGTGTATGTGTCATAGATGCACTGCCTGGGTGTTTCTCAAAATGCAGCCTGCCGTGTCCAAATCAAAGTGTGCGAAATCTCGAATGAGCACTTCAACGGAAAGTATGCAAAGAAATATGAAGCAACCACGTAAAAAATGACAAGCCTAAATGTTGCCTATTCACATCTCATATGCTGCCTGACTACAATATTTCATCTTGATACATTAATAATTACATGCTGTTTTGGCATGTTTACCTGCCTACGTACCGTAGATCGCAAGCCCATAATAAGTCAATAGGGCTAACTGGCTAGATACTACTGTTAGCTAGCCAGATAGCCACAAAGAATTGTTAGCTAGCTACCGATGAAGAATTTACATCTACCTTGCATAACATTAGTTTTAGGTCATGTTTGCCTATTAAACTATCTGGCTAGCTAGATTACAATGATTCACATATATCTAACTGATAATTATGAAGTAAAACGTTTGCTTTGTGGTTCTTGTTTAATCACTATTGTTACCATTGTCCTGGCTGGAAGAAGGTTCAGTGAATGGGGAGAGGCAGTGTCAGGCAATACAGTAGGGGGAGTGTGAGTGCTTGTCAAATGTAATGTTTTATGAGTTCTCAGCACTCTCGTCCTCAAAAGAACGTCCTCTGAGAATGCACTCGGAGCATGAGTGTGGAGCTAGGTGTATCCAAATTGAGAAACACCCAGTTTCAGTGTGTGTAGAAGTATAGTGCGTTTGCTAGCTGTTTACATTACAGGATTTGATCACCAATACAGGTCTGTGCCGTCAGTTCAAAAACCAAAACAATACTGAGCACACACTTGCTAACATACTACTGTCACCATGTACACACACACACCCACCCCCTGCTCATTATATAATTGGAGTGCATGTTTGTGTGTGTGCTGCAAAGGAGTGCTTTATACAGTGCCTTGCGTTGTGAAGATTCAGCACTTCTCCTTGGCAAGAGATGGGTACGGCATGGAAGTGTGTGCACTGATCCCTACTGTCATCTATCCTCCTTGAGTTTTGCAGCCTTTGAGAGGCCCGAATCTTCTCTGGACAGAATGATATCGACCGGAAGCCTGGGAGAAGGACAGGTGTCAATCAATATTCACAAGGCCACCCACCCTCTAGCAGGGACACAGAGGTGTAAGTGTAACAGTGTAAGTGTAACAGCCTACCTGGGCTCGAACCAGGGACCCTTTGCACACATCGTCAACAGTCACCCTCGAAGCATCGTTACCCATCGCTCGACGAAAGCCGCGACCCTTACGGAGCAAGGGAAACAACTACTACAAAGTCTCAGAGCGAGTGACGTAACTGATTGAAACGCGTTACGAGTGCGCACCGCTAACTAGCTAGCCGTTTCACACTGGTTACCTTTCCCACTGTCTAGGTGTGTCTAGGTGTGCAGTGGTGTTGGTAGAATGAATGGGACACCTTTCAACTGTCTAGGTGTGTCTAGGTGTGCAGTGGTGTTGGTAGAATGAATGGGACACCTTTCAACTGTCTAGGTGTGTCTAGGGTCAATTGGCAAAAACTGCAATATTCTTATTCCAGCCATCCTTTTTTTTTGTTTATTTCTCACCAACTTCCTGTTTGAATTAATACTGTAGTTGTGAGCTTCCACAAGGTTTATTGCTAGAGCTTTTGCTTTTAGGGTCGGGGAAACCAGGTTCCATTCCCACCCAGGGAGGTAACCACCCCCATCATTTGCTACATTGGTGTCAATGGGATGGCACACTGTGTGGCCATTGGAAGTGGGTCCCAGGTCTGAGGCTTGAGGCACTTTAAATGGTGGAGCGCTGGGACGTTACAAACTCCCCAAGGGAGATACCTTTACTCACTCCTGCCATTCGCTACAATACTTTACAAGTATAATCTTCCTTATTTCTTTGAAATAATTATTGATTTAACATGATTGGACAGGAGAAAGCAACATATCTTTCACCGATCTAGTCATATCAGATCAGTGACTTTCATTCAAAGAAGGGCTATAGGAAAATAGCATTTCTAAAGCAATGAAGATAATTCAGCCTTTGCTTATCCCTCTGGGCACAGACGTCAGTTCAACATCTAGTTTTGAACTTCAACAAGGCATTTTACCTTGTCATTGGCTTTAGGTAAAACATTTAATAAAAAATCCCCAAATAACTTTACACTGATGACTGATTTCAAATCCTATCAGTTTTCCACAGTGATTCACCGCCATCAGAAGCAAAAATAAATAAATATATACAGTTGAAGTTGGACATTTACATACACCTTAGCCAAATACATTTAAACTCCGTTTTTCCACAATTCCTGACATTTAATCCTAGTAAATATTCAGTTAGGATCACCACTTTATTTTAAGAATGTGAACTGTCAATAATAGTAGAGAGAATTATTTATTTCAGCTTTTATTTCTTTCATCACAGTGGGTCAGAAGTTTACATACACTCAATTAGTATTTGGTAGCATTGCCTTTAAATTGTTTAACTTGGGTCAAACGTTTTGGGTAGCCTTCCACAAGCTTCCCACAATAAGTTGGGTGAATTTTGGCTCATTCTTCCTGACAGAATTGGTGTAACTGAGTCAGGTTTGTAGGCCTCCTTGCTTGCACATGCTTTTTCAGTTCTGCCCACAAATTTTCTATAGGATTGAGCTCTTTGTGATGGCCACTCCAATACCTTGACTTTGTTGTCCTTAAGCCATTTTGCCACAACTTTGGAAGTATGCTTGGGGTCATTGTCCGTTTGGAAGACCCATTTGCGAACAAGCTTTAACTTCCTGACTGATGTCTCGAGATGTTGATTCAATATATCCACATCATTTTCCTTCCTCATGATGCCATCTATTTTGTGAAGTGCACCAGTCCCTCCTGCAGCAAAGCACCCCCACAACATGATGCTGCCACCCCTGTGCTTCACGGTTTGGAATGGTGTTCTTCAGCTTGCAAGCCTCCCCCTTTTTCCTCCAAACATAACGGTCATTATGGCCAAACAGTTCTATTTTTGTTTCATCAGACCAGAGGACATATCTCCAAAAAGTACGATCTTTGTCCCCATGTGCAGTTGCAAACTGTAGTCTGGCTTTTTTATGGCGGTTTTGGAGCAGTGGCTTCTTCCTTGCTGAGCAGCATTTCAGGTTATGTCGATATAGGACTCGTTTTACTTTGGATATAGATACTTTTGTACTGTTTACTCCAGCATCTCCACAAGGTCATTTGTTGTTGTTCTGGGATTGATTTGCACCATGGTGTTGATACTTGCTTTCAGCATCAGTCCGGACACACAGGCATTTCTTTTGATTTTCCTATGATGTCGAGCAAAGAGGCGCTGAGTTTGAAGGTAGGCCTTGAAATACATCCACAGGTACACCTCCAATTGACTCAAATGATGTCAATTAGCCTACCAGAAGCTTCTAAAGCCATGACATCATTTTCTGGAATTTTCCAAGCTGTTTAAAGGCACAGTCAACTTAGTGTATGTTAACTCCTGACGACTGGAATTGTGATATAGTGAATTATAAGTAAAATAATCTGTCTGTAAACAATTGTTATGACTTGTGTGTCCGGTCTCATGCACAAAGTAGATGTCCTAACTGACTTGCCAAAACTATAGTTTGTTAACATGAAATCTGTGGAGTGGTTGAAAAATGAGTTTTAATGACTTCAACCTAAGTGTATGTAAACTTCCGACTTCAACTGTATACACACAAATACTTAATGAACAAAAATATAAACGCAACATGTAAAGTGTTGGTATCAAATGTATTGGTCACATACACTTGGTTAGCAGATGTTATTGCGGGTGTAGCGAAATGCTTGTGCTTCTCGCTCCGACAGTGCAGTAATATCTAACAAGTAATATCTAACAGTTTCACAACATATACCCAAATACACACAAATGTAAGTAAGCAATGGATTGAGAATATATACATAAATGTCAGGGTGGCATTGGGCTAAGATACAGTGGCATAGTAAGCTTTATAGTATACGCATAATTGGTGATGCAGTATGTAAACATGATTAAGTGACTAAGATACCGAAGTATAGTGTACAGTTTATACATATGAGATGAGTAGTGCAAGATACGGAAACATTATTAAAGTGACTAGTGTTTCATCCCTTAAAGTGGCCTGTGATTCCTAATCAATGTCTATATCAGAGACTGCCACCTCTGATGTGCTAGAGATTGCTGTTTAGCAGTCAGTGGCGTAGTATAGAGTACAATACAATACAGTATATACATATGAGATGGGTGATGTAATATTTACACACAATTAGTGACTAAGATACCGTAGAATAGTGAATCAATATCTATAGGCATCCACCTCCGGTGTGTTAGTGATGGCTGTTTAACAGTCTGATGGCCTTGAGATGGAAGCTCTTTTTCAGTCTCTCGGTCCCAGCTTTTAATGCAACTGTACTGACCTCGCCTTCTGGATGATAGCGGGGTGAACAGGCAGTGGCTCGGGTGGATGATCTTTTTGGCCTTCCTGTGGCAGCGGGTGCTGTAGGTGTCCAGGATGGCGGGAAGTTTGCCCCCACTAATGCACTGGGCAGACCGCACCACCCTCTGGAGAGCTTTGTGGTTGTGTGAGGTGCAGTTGTCGTACCAGGCAGGGATGCATCCCGCCAGGATGCTCTCAATTGTGCATCTGTAGAAGTTAGTGATGGTTTTGGGTGATAAGCCAAATTTCTTTAGCCTCCTGAGGTTGAAGAGGCTCTGTTGCGCCTTCTTCACCACACTGTCTGTGTGGGTGGACCATTTCAGATTGTCAGTGATGTGTACGCTGAGGAACTTTCCACCTTCTCCGCTCAGGTCCCATCGATGTTTCATTAACTGAAATAAAAGATCCCAGAAATGTTCCATAAGCACAAAAAGCTTATTTCTCTAAAATGTTGTGAACAAATTTGTTTACATCCCTGTTAGTGAGCATTTCTCCTTTACCAAGATAATCCATCCACCTGACAGGCGTGGCATATCAAGAATCTGATTAAATGGCATGATCAATACACAGGTGCACCTTGTGCTGGGGACAATAAAAGTCCACTCTAAAATGTGCAGTTTTGTCCCAAAACACAATGCCACAGATGTTTTGAGGGAGCGTGCAATTGGAATGCTGACTGCAGGAATGTCCACCAGAGCTGTTGCCAGAGAATTTAATGTTTATTTCTCTACCATAAGCCACCTCCAACGTTGTTTTAATGAATCTGGCAGTCCGTCCAACCGGCCTCACAACCGCAGACCACGTTTAACCATACCAGCCCAGAACCTCCACATCGGGCTTCTTCACCTGTGGGATCGTCTGTGACTAGCCAGACGGACAGCTGATGAAACTGAGAAGTATTTAATTGATAAAGCCCTTTTGTGGGGAAAAACTCATTCTGATTGGCTGGTCCTGGCTCCCAAGTGGGTGGGCCTGGGTCCCACCCATGGCTGCACCCCTGCCCAGTCATGTGAAATCCATTGATTAGGGCCTATTGATTTTATTTTAATTGACTGATTTCCTTATGAACTTTAACTCAGTAAAATGTATATATATTTTTTATGACGAGGAAGCAATGTTTATTCATCCAGTATTTGTGCCCAACGTAATGGCTCTCTGGTATTCTTGCCCAACAATAGGATTCTATGGCTTTACCAAAAGCCTGGTGCCCAACAAGCTCAAAATGAACAGATTTTTTTGATTTATTTATAGGCCTAATAATACACTGTTTCCTGCTGTTATAACCAGAATATCAAAGCACCAGATGGATTCTGTGGGTCCCAATACAGAGGACCTGCTAAACATAAATGGCTGCCATGTCCTTTTTTAGCTTCTTTGAGAATGAAAACTTGCTTCCTTCTTTCCTTCCTTGTATGTAAATCAATCACAGATCTCACATGACATGATGGATTAAAGGGGTGTAGCAGAAGCCTAGCGTTCACCTATCCAGTCATGTAAGATCCGTATAAGAAAAGGAAGGATGCATTTTCAGGTCAAGGCCCCTGTACTCTGTATAGAGGCAGTGAACAGAACCCGTTAGCTCAGTGACACAGACATAACCCAGACCTCTCGCACTCTCAAATTAATGGAAACAATGGCATACAGACATGGAAGGAATTTGATGGATTTCATAACTACCATTCAAGTGTACATACTTTTCTCTCTCTCTCTCGACTGTATAATCCTCTGCTTGTTTACTCAAAATGCTCCTTGTCCCACAAGTGTGTGTGTGTGTGTGTGTGTGTGTGTGTGTGTGTGTGTGTGTGCACATGTAGCTGTGTACATATCTATTTGTGCCTGCGTGCGTGTGTGTTCCCCAGTTGTATAGTCTTGTTGACTCAAGGATATCCATGCAGGCATCCCTTTCTCCAGTTTCAGCATCAGTCCGGACACACAGGCAATTCTCACAAGCACTCAGGATGCCTCTTCTCATGCACTATCACACTGAGCAACATAGATCTTTATAGGATTCTAGATGACTATTAAACTGAGATTCCGTGATATGGTGTGGCCTCAGGCAGCAGGATGAACTGATGATATTGCAGATGTGCACGATGCAAGACGTTGCACTCACAGAAGGTATCTGCGCTTGTGCACGAGAACACTTCTGTTACTGGAGTTTCCAGATGAACAAAAAGGAGAGCTGTAATGTCAATTAAAAATGTAGCCGGTTTGTTACAAGTTGCAGCAGGGAGACGCCGTCACCATGTCTGTTCAGGAGGGACAGAAATAGATATGGGGTGGAGTTTCCGTTTACATCCAGAGTAAATGGAGTAGATGTGTTATGGGTACAGGTGCATTTACCACTTTTTAAACCTATACTAGTTGGTTGCTGCTATAGGCCACCTAGTGCTGATGGGAAATACTTTGATGTAATTTGCAAAATGTTGGATAAGTTATCTGATGGAAATAGGGAAATATATTTTTGGGGAGATATGTAAATAGATTTCTTTAACACCGACTGTCCAATGAGAAAGAAACGTATTTCTGTTGCCAATGTATGTAACCTGACCCAAGTTATGACGTTACCAACCAGAACGTTCACTAACAGGTCCGGTATCACATCATCAACTTGTATTGATCACATTTTTACTAACATGGCTGAACATTGTTCTAAAGCCGTATCAGCGGCACTAGGTTATAGTGATCATAACTCGGTTGCACTCACTAGGAAAACAAAAGTTCAAAAGGCTGGCCCTTAGGTAATCTACCGAAGGACCTACAGAGGGTTCAATCAGGACTCATTTCTGGATGAGATTAAGAATGTGCAATGGTTAGAAGTGTGTAGTAAGGATGATCCTGAATCGTCACTAAGTTTGTTTATGAAATTATTGATGAGTATAGCTGATAGGCATGCCCCTTTAAGAAAATGCACTGAGGTCAAACGGTGCCCCATGGCTTGATGATGAGCTGAGAAATGTAATGATTCAACATTACGATGCCGAAAAAGCAGCAGATAAATCTGGCACTCTGTTTTGAGAAGCAAAGTTATTGTAAATTAAGAAATATTGTGACCAAGCAAAGGAAAGAAGGGATTCTATCAGCACACAATTGGTGAAGTAAAGGGTGATGGGAAATAAACAGTAGAGAACGTCGAACGCTATTATGGGTAGGAATTCGAACATGTCCGCCTCTTTTGTTGAATCAGAGGGTATATTTATTTCAAAACTACACGACATCGCAAACTACTTTAATGAATATTTTACAGGCAAAGTTGAGGAATGCTATGTTTTCAAACTAATGGCTCCATGTCATATGCCCTTTTAAAAGATTGTATCATGAAGGAGAGGCAATGCATGTTTGAATTTCACCAAGTAGAAAGGGAAGAGGTGGAAAGGATGCTGTTGTCTCTTTCGGATGACAAGTCACCTGGTACAGATCATCTTGACGCCAAATTGCTTAGTTACAGCTAACCAAATATCTACCCCAATCTCATGTTTCTAATAAGTGCTTTAATGTATGGGGTGTGCCCAGAAGGTTATTCCAATACCTAAGTATAAAAAAATCTGCATTCACTAGTCCTATTAGTCATCCTATAAGCTGTGTGTTAAGTAAATTATTGGAAAAAATTGTATCGGTACAAATCCAGGATTATTTCTCATATTTTTTTTTACCTTTATTTTACTAGGCAAGTCAGTTAAGAACAAATTCTTATTTACAATGACGGCCTAGGAACAGTGGGTTAACTGCTTTGTTCAGGGGCAAAACGATAGATTTTTACCTTGTCAGCTCGGGGATTCAATCCAGCAACCTTTCGGTTACGGGCCCAACACTCTAACCACTGGGCTACCTGCCGCCCAAAATATATGGTCTGATAACGGGTTTCCAGCATGCATACAAAGAAGGGCATTCTACGAGTACGGCCTTAGCACAAATGACAGATGATTGGTTAAAGAGTACCTGAATGGAACTCTTTACCAATCCATATTTCTCAGGCAAAAAGTAAATCCACCTTCAAGAAGAAAAAAAAAATGAACATCTAATGCGATAGACCATGTGACTGGACAGGAAATAGAAAGCATTAACTGAATGTTAAATGTGTTTCCTGTCAGGTATTTTAATGTTTACTTGTTAAATGTTTGTAAATTCTTAATTTGTAGTTGTATGTAATGTTTTTTTAATTGTTGTTGAACCCCAGGAAGATTCGATAACTTTACGGCGTTAGCTAATGGGGCTCCTAATCAAATTCAAGCAGAGGAAAAGTCTAGCTGGAATTCTCTGAACTGGCCCTTGTATCCGAATCAGAAAGGAAACTATTCTGTCAACATTAGCCCTACGGGCTTGTAGGAAACCCAAATAAGGGTTTGCTACAGAGGTATAAAGATAATCTACCGCTGAAAACCGTACTGTAACAGAGCAGACACAGTAGTCAGACAATCATCGGTGATCAATCATATCAAAGGGCAGTCATAAAGTAATCAGATGATCAAACAGTGTCCACAGAATGTCATCAATACAATACAACAGTAAATAATCAGTGTGTCCTCAGTCCTTAGTAACTTGCTCTGGCGTCAGTCTCTTAACAGATATGAGAGCAATCCATAACATTCAGCATCAAGTCTAGAGACCATTAACTCACTTCACAACATAGCTGCGGGACAAGAAGAGAAGAAAAGTTCAACCCCGTGCTTCAAGCACTTAGTTGTTGTGGACCATGGCCTGACACTGCTGTTTACTTTGTGCATTGCTGAGTCTACCTTCAATATAGAAGCACTGATAAAGACTGTAGCTCCTAACAGCACTTATTCTATTTCAGATAGTTTAGATGCTTGATTAATCTCGCACCCCCTAAGTATCTCCAGTCAGTTCATACATCCTATATATATCCAGAGTCAGACCATCTGCAACAGTCGGACCCACCAACATTTCAAAAAGCATGCACTATATATATACAAACGTATGTGGACACAGATTTGGCTATTTTCAGCTACACTCGTTGTTGACCAGTGTGTAAAGTTGAGCACACAGCCATGCAATCTCCATAGACAAACATTGGCAGTAGAATGGCCTTATTTCAGTGACTTTCAACGTGGCACCGTCATAGGATGCCATCTTTCCAACAAGTCAGTTCGTCCAATTTCTGCCCTGCTAGAGCTGCCCCGGGTCAACTGTAAGTGCTGTTATTGTGAAGTTAAAACGTCTAGGTGCTCTCAGCCGTGAAGTGGTAGGCCACACAAGATCATAGTACGGGACCACCGAGTGCTGAAGTGCGTAGCGTGTAAAAAATCGTCTGTCCTTGGTTGCAACATTCTCATTACGGATTTCCAAACTGCCTCTGGAAGCAACGTCAGCACAATAACTGTTTGTCGGGAACTTTAATGAAATGGGTTTCCATGGCCGAGCAGCCACACACAAGCCTAAGATCACCTTGCGCAATGCCAAGCGGCGGCTGAAGTGGTGTAAAGCTCACCGCCATTGGAATCTGGAGCAGTGGGAACGCTTTCTCTGGAGGGATGAATCACGCTTCACCATCTGGTAGTCTGACGGATGGATCTGGGTTTGGTGGATGCCAGGAGAATGCTACCTGCCCCAATACATAGTGCCAACTGGAGGAATAATGGTGTTTTTCATTGTTCGGGCTGAGCCCCTTAGTTCCAGTGACGGGAAATCATAACGCTAAAGCATGCAATGACATTCAAGACAACTATGTGCTTCCAATTTTAGGTAGGTAGGTAGGTAGGTAGGTCTTAAATGGCAACAGTTTGTTGAAGGCCCTTTCCTGTTTCAGCATGACAATGCCCCCATGCACAAAGTGCACAGTGGACGACCTCACTAATGCTCTTGTGGCTGAATGGAAGCAAGTCCCTGCAGCAATGTTCCAACATCTAGTGAAAAGCCTTCCCAGAAGAGGGGACCAACTCAATGTTAATGCCCATGATTTTGTAATGAGATGCTCGACGAGCAGGTGTCTACGTCCTTTCGGTCATGTAGTGTTATCTTCGTTCATCAGAGATCGCCACCTCAATTTACCAAGGAGCTACAATACTTTGTACTGGTCCGCGAGCACCCACCTCAGCTTAGTCGGTTATAATAGTGCTGAACAGACGATGAGACGAGCCTAGCATAGATCAGCCCAAATCAGAAATGACTGGCGCTAGCATTAACTTATATTATACCTAATCTTCCAAAAAGCCTTGGTTGTTGCTCAGCACATCTAAAATAAGCTCCCGTTCGATCATATAGTCATATGTCCTCCTTTTCATACTAAACAGTTGGGGTTCAGAATCAGACAGCCAATCAGACAGTCTTCCCCTTGATATCCCCCCAGACACCTTTTGCTGATTTAAGAGCTTCCAGTTACAGCTGCCTTTCTCTGCTGGATCTCCGCTTCCCTTTTCTGGGGCAGTCAATCTGACAGACTCCACAAAAGCACAGAGGGAAAGAGTCAGTGAGAGAGAGGGGGACTTTCAGTCCTCAAAACAGTAGATTACTGTTATGGAGGAAAAGTTCCTCTAATACAATATATCCTGTTTTTGCTTTCTCTCTTCCATTGCATTGCATTTAATGGAGATGGAGAGGTGAAACAATCAGCAGTTTGTCTTTAACCCAACTGTCCAGATGTATTTTCCTCATTCGTTTGAGAGGTTGATTAGGAAGGAGAGAATCACTGTGTGTAAATTAGAATGTTTAGGCCTAGGTGGCAATGTACTATAAATGCATTGGTGACTGGATCTCTGACACCACATCGCAGTCTGGTGGTGACAAATGCTTGTTCAGGGATCTCGTGATTGCATTTCAGTGAGACTTGTCCAGTGTTCACTGCTTTTGCTGTGCGTGCAAGTGCGTCGGTTAAGAGCCTGACGTGTTGGGTTCTTTTGTGTCACTACGTCTGTCTGCCTCTGTCCCTCATCTTCCTCTCCATTTTGTCTTCTTCTCCTCTTTTCTAGTCTTGAGGTCTCTGTCTTGATCTCGATGGTTGGCTGTCTTCCACCCGTCTTTGCTCCTGGATTGTTCACTGCACTCAATAAATAACTGTCTTTTTACATTGGCCAAAGAGAGTTTGGTCAACTTCAGTTACAACACACCGCAGAGCTTCTATAGAAGGATAAGTTCTGCAGCCTCCACATGAAACATTACTGACACCAACATCTGAAAGCTAAAGCGGTAGCAAGCTACCATAGTTATTATGTGGCCAAGGTAGACCACATCTTTTGAAGTGTAACCCAACCAGTAAGACCAAGGGTTTCCGGGTTATCTAACACCCACCAACCTGTTTTGAAGCATAACTACACCTCCAGGCTTTCAGTTTCCTGCTTTGGCCTTTCCCCCGCAGCCACCATGCGTCCCTCACTTGCCACAGCGGTCCTTCCAAGGACCCGTAACCATCCCCACACAGCCCACCCCCACAATGCACATGGATTGTCCGGACACGTGGGGCGGGAGCACCTGTCAGCGCCGCGGCGGCGCAGCCCACACCTGCGGCACACGCTCAGCCCAGAGAACCTGCGGAGCCTGGCAGAGCGTGGTGGTGCCGCCGGGGACACTGCTTCCGTGGTGAGCAGCCCCATTGGCCTCCCGAGGGCCAACAGTGACACGGACCTGGTGACGTCGCAGAGCCGCTCGTCGCTGACTGCGTCGACGCTGGAGTTCACGCTGGGGAGGGGCGAGAACCTGGTCATCTCCTGGGACATCAAGGAGGAGGTGGATGCCACCGACTGGATCGGCCTCTACCACATCGGTGAGACACTCCTCAGCATGTTCGTTTCACAATGGTGTAGTTAGTAACTAGGAACTTTGTAAAGTAGAACGCATGTATTGGTTGCCCCCAGGGATACACCGTTATGTTATAGTCCAGTACGAACACAACCTTATTCAACTACTCAACTAATAATATAGCCCTTGATTAGTTGAATCAGGAGTGTTAGTACAGGTGTAAACTCCGCCAGAACAAGGTATTCACTAGTTTACCTTATCCAGCTACTGGTGGAGCATTGAATCAAAGGTTGAAATAAATGTTCACATTTTGTTTTATTATTTTAGTGTTTCATTTGATTTGGACTAATAAGGCAATACGTTTTAACTAATTCTACTGATCTGACTGAACTGATCCTAGCTGTTGTGTAGAACTGGCTGATTCTAGATTCTAGTTATGTAGAGAGTTGAGAAATGCAAGTCTCTGGTGCAGGAGACTAAAGAGTCAATAGTGAAACTGGAGCTGTTGAAGTTCCACAGAAGGGAAGCCTGAGTCAACACATACTTCTGACTTGGTATACTATAACACACACACACCTAGACTATCCTGTGTCTCCAATACAGTGCTTTCGGAAAGTATTCAGACTACTTTGCCTTTTTTTCCATGTTACGTTACAACCTTATTCTAAAATGTATTAAATCGTTTTTTTCCCCTCATCAATCTACACACAATAACCCATAATGAAAAAGCAAAAACTGGTTTTTAGACATTTTTTGAAATGTAGATAAAAAAACAAATGTATAACACATTTACATAAGTATTCAGACCCTTTACTCAGTACTTTGTTGAAGCACCTTTGGCAGCGATTACAGCATTGAGTCTTCTTGGGTATGACGCTACAAGCTTGGCACACATGTATTTGGGGAGTTAGTCCCATTCTTCTTTACAGATCCTCTCAAGCTCTGTCAGGTTGGATGGGGAGCGTCGCTGCACAGCTATTTTCAGGTCTCTCCAGAGATGTTAGTTCAGGTTCAAGTCCAGGCTCTGTCTGGGCCACTCAAGGACATTCAGAGACTTGTCCCGAAGCCACTCCTGCGTTGTCTTGGCTGTGTGCTTTGGGTTGTTGTCCTGTTGGAAGGTGAGTTCAATCTTGTTTTCCTCAGACCAGAGAATCTTGTTTTTCATGGTCTGAGAGTCCGTTGGGTGCCTTTTAGCAAACTCCAAGTGGGCTGACGTGCCTTTTACTGAGGAGTGGCATCTGGCATCTGGCCTGATTGGTCGAGTGCTGCAGGGATGGTTGTCCTTCTGGAAGGTTTTCCTATCTCCACAGAGGAATTCTGGAGCTCTTTCAGAGTGACCATCGGGTTCTTGGTCACCTCCACCGGGTTCTTGGTCAAGGCCCTTCTCCCCTGATTGCTCAGTTTGGCCGGGCAGCCAGCTCTAGGAAGTCTTGATGGTTCCAAACTTCTTCCGTTTAAGAATGATGGAGGCCACTGTGTTCTTGGGACCTTCAATGCTGCATAAATTGTTTGGTACCCTTCCCCAGATCTGTGCCTCTAAACAATCCTGTCTCGGAGCTCTACGGACAATTCCTTCAACCTCATAGCTTGGTTTTTGCTCTGACGTTCACTGTCAACTATGGGACCTTATGTAGACAGGTGTGTGCCTTTCCAAATCATGTCTAATCAATTGATTTTACTGTACTCCAATCAAGTTGTAGAAATGCACCTGAGCTCAATTTCAAGTCTCATAGCAAAGGGTCTAAAAACCTGTTTTTGCTTTGGCCTTATGGGGTATTGCGTGTAGATTGATGAGGAATGAAACAATTGAATCAATTTTAGATTAAGGCTGTAACGTAACTAAATGTGGAAAAAGTTAAGGGGTCTGAATGCTTTCCGAAATGCACTGTTTAATAGCCCTGCTTAGAGTCAGGATTTTGATTTGTAAACTACACTGAACAGAAATATATAAATAAAGTAAAGAGTTGAAACCATGTTTCATGAGTTGAAATAAAAGATCCCAGAAATGTTCCATATGCACTAAAAGCTTATTGCTCTCTAATTTTGTGGGCAAATTATTTTACATCCCTGTTAGTGAGCATTTCTCCTTTGCCAAGATAATCCATCCACCTGACAGGTGTGGCATATCAAGAAGCTGATTAAACAGCATGATCATTACACAGGTGCACCTTGTGCTGGGGACAATAAAAGGCCACTAAAATGTGCAGTTTTGTCACACAACACACGTTTTTTTAGCGACCGTGCAATTGGCTTGCTGACTGCAGGAATGTCCACCAGAGCTGTTGCCAGATAATTTAATGTTAATTTCTCTACCATAAGCCGCCACTATTGTTTTAGAGAATTTGTCAGTACATCCCATCGGCCTCACAACCGCAGACCACGTGTATGGCCTGAGCGTTTGCTGATGTCACCGTTGTGAACAGAGTGCCTCACGGTGAAATCCATAGATTTGGGCCTAATGAATTAATTTAATTTGACTGATTTCCTCATATGAACTGTAACTCAGTAAGATATTTTGAAATTGTTGCGTTAATATTTTTGTTCAGTATATATTGAGCGGCACACTGTATAAGGCTACTTAGGCTAAATTTTCCCCTGTTGCAGTGAAAAACAACTTCTCCAACTTTTTCATGTTTATTCATATAATGAACCACATAGTTTTATACCTAAAGTATAACTAATTCAGTTCTTTGCGAGCATGCATACCCACTAAATACATTCAGGCAACAAACTCAATAGTATTTATCTAACACAAACTATAAGCAACTGCGTTAGACTTGTCTAAGACTTCTCTCTCTAATACTCATGTACCAGTTTACCAATATAATAATTGGCTGTGGGGCGAGTCAGTCAACCTCCAGAAGCTTCTGAATCCTATATCCACCCGCCCCTTGACCTGTCTGGATTTCCCCCTTCCTCCTTTTAAGGAAGAGGGATCCCAATCATCCCTGTCAGGTGAAAAATATGAGATGAGGGAGAAAGCTGAGAAAGCGATCCCTCTAGCTATCGATCACGAGGCCATCATGCACTTAATTACCAGGCGTCAGGGTCTTAATCCCCTCCGGGGTGCTCCATGCTTTCCCACTTTTCACAACTAAGCAGACATTCAATGATATCACTCCCCTCCTCCTCTCTCCTCCTCACCTTTTCCCCCACATCATGCTGCTTCCTGCTTGTTCAGTTCAGCCTGATGTGCTCGTTCATTATAAGGGGGTGAAAGTGCTACGTACAGCGGAATTCCCTTGGTTTTAACACTGTGGGAGGCTGTAATTTCTTGTCCTTTGTGTTAGAGGTTGTAGGGAATGTATTTTAGGCACTACATCTTTGAATAAAAGGATAATTGTCTTGAGTTTTGAAGTATCTGTTGAGGTTATGGTATAGGGGAAAACCGACATTATATATGGAACAAGAGTTGTGAAAAGGCTGCAATGTGAGGCGTAGATATGTGCTGTTCAATAAGCATTATAGTGTTCATTGGGGTCAGCCATTTTCAAGGTTGTACAATAATCAAACATTTTGTCTGTCACAGTCTTTTATAGACCGAAACACGCATGCACACACACTCATTTAGAACCACACACACACACACACACACACACACACACACACAAACTGAGTGGACTGACAAAGCTTCTTTGTTCCCCGGCCGGTTCAGATGAGACCAGCCCGTCTAATGTGTGGGACTGTAAGAATCGCGGAGTGAATGGGACACAGAGGGGCCAGATCGTCTGGAGGCTGGAGCCTGGGCCTTACTTCATGGACGGTGAGTGGAAGGAGAGGAGAGGAGAGGAGAGGAGAGGAGAGGAGAGGAGAGGAGAGGAGAGGAGAGGAGAGGAGAGGAGAGGAGAGGAGAGGAGAGGAGAGGAGAGGAGAGGAGAGGAGAGGAGAGGAGGGGAGGGGAAGCAATATGATCAAGTATGATGTGGAAATTAAGTTTCAAAGGGTCTTTGAGCAATAAGTGTGGTCCAATGGGATGAGATTAAGAAATAGGGAAAGGCAACGCTTAATAATGAACAGGTTTTGTTCCAAATGGCATCCTATTCCCTATGTAGTGCAATACTTTTGAGCAGGGCCCATAGGGCCATTATTCCATTGTTCACTACTGGGAAGGCAATTACACTGCAAATACATAGTACATGACTTTTAATTGAATTGTTAATTCTGTAGTACATGTAAAGACAAGTAATTGTGAGCAATGTTTTTGCATTACGCTGTACATACTACCCTCTTAACAAGGAAGATTAGAAGTCACGTCTCACAATTGAGATTCAGCCAAACAAAGAGAGAAAAAGAGAAGTTGTGTTCATATCATGAATCTTTCTATTTCTCTCTAGCTGAGACCAAGATCTGCTTCAAGTACTACCATGGCGTCAGCGGAGCCCTGAGAGCAACCACTCCCTGCATTAATGTGAAGAACCCTGGAGTCCTGGTGTGTGTTGTCTGTCTGTCTGTCTGTCTGTCTGTCTGTCTGTCTGTCTGTCTGTCTGTCTGTCTGTCTGTCTGTCTGTCTGTCTGTCTGTTTACGATTGTGAACATGTTTATGCTACTTCTCTTTGTCTCTCAGGGAGAAGGTCAAAGTGAAGGGCAGTCATCCACAGATCATCCTCGCAAACTAATCAGCTTTACTTTAACAGGTGAGGTGTGGTTTGGCTAAAACCAGGTAAATGTCCTCATTGACTCAAAAGTGAACAAACTGTTAACAAACTGATTTCTATTTCAAAAGTAGAAGTGTGTGTGTGTGTGTGTGTGTGTGTGTGTGTGTGTGTGTAGACAAACACAGTCTGCTTAAACTAATAACACAAACAATTAAGTTTTCATGTCTTTATTGAACACGTGTAAACATTCGCAGTGCAGGGTGGGAAAAGTATGTGAACCCTTGGATTTAATAACTGGTTGACCCTCCTTTGGCAGAAATAACCTCAAGCAAAGGTTTTTTGGACCATTCCTCTTTACAAAACTGTTTCAGTTCAGCAATATTCTTGGGATGTCTGGTGTGAACCGCTCTCTTGAGGTCATGCTACAGCATCTCAATGGGGTTGAGGTCAGGACTCTGACTGGGCCACTCCAGAAGGAACATTTTCTTCTGTTGAAGCCATTCTGTTGTTGATTTACTTCTGTGTTTTGTTGCATCACCCAACTTCTGTTGAGCTTCATTGGTGGACAGATAGCCTTGCATTCTCCTGCAAAATGTCTTGATAAACTTGGGAATTCATTTTTCCGTCGATGATAGCAAGCTGTCCAGGCCTTGAGGCAACAAAGCAGCCCCAAACCGTGATGCTCCCTCCACCATACTTTAGAGTTGGGATGAGGTTTTGATGTTTGTGTGCTGTGTCTTTTTTTCTCCACACAGTGTTGTGTGTTCCTTCCAAATAACTCAACTTTAGTTTCATCTGTCCACAGAATATTTTGCCAGTAGTGCTGTGGAACATCCAGGTGCTCTTTTGCGAACTTCAGACGTGCAGCAATGTTTTTTTTGGACAGCAGTGGCTTCTTCCATGGTGTCTTCCCATGAACACCATTTTTGTTTAGTGTTTTACATATCATAGACTTGTCAACAGAGATGTTAGCGTGTTCCAGAGATTTCTGTAAGCCTTTAGCTGACACTCTAGGGTTCTTCTTAATCTCAATGAATATTCTGTGCAGTGCTCTTGCAGTCATCTTTGCAGGACGGCCACTCCTAGGGAGAGTAGCAACAGTGCTGAACTTTCTCCATTTCTAGACAATTTGTCTTACTGTGGACTGATGAACATGAAGGCTTTTAGAGATACTTTTGTAACCCTTTTCAGCTTTATGCAAGTCAACAATTCTTAATCTTAGGTCTTCTGAGATCTCTTTTGTTCGAGGTATGGTTCACATCAGGCAATGCATCTTGTGAATAGAAAACTCAAATTTTGTGAGTTTTTTCTTCTCCAATCTCGTCTCATTGATTGGACTCCAGGTTAGCTGACTCCTGACTCCAATTAGCTTAGCCTAGGGGTTCACATACCTTTTCCCAACCTACACTGTGAATGTTTAAATTATGTATTCAATATAGACAAGAAAAATACAATAATTTGTGTGTTATTAGTTTAAGCAAACAGTGTCTATTTTTGTGACTTACAGCGGGTGAAATAAGTATTGAACACGTCACCATTTTTCTCAGTAAATATATTTCCAAAGGTGCTATTGACATGAAATTTTCACCAGAACAAATAAGTTAATACATTTGCAACAATTAGGTTGCGAAGGTCTTGAGACAGCTCTTTGGTATTACCCATCATGAGATGTGTCTTGTAAAACACCTTGGCAATGAGACCTTTTTGTAGGCCATCAGTTGGGACTGAACCAGCTGATATTAATTTGCACTGACAGGGGGCAGGATTGCTTTTTAATTACTGATCGTTTTCAGCTGTTGTCTTGGCTTTCCATGCCTTTTTGAACCTCCCTTCATGTGTTCAATACTTTTTCCCTGTGTCATTTCACATTATTACACATAACTTAATTTCTGAACTTATTTGTTTTGGTTTCTTTGTATGTATGGATTGCTTGGGTTGTTACCAACATCTGGTGAAACGTTCATGTCAATAGCACCTTTGGAAATAGATTTACTGAGAAAAATGGTGACGTGTTCAATACTTATTTCACCCGCTGTATATGAAGATCAGATCAACTTTTATGACCAATTTTGATGCAGAAATCCAGGTAATTCCAAAGGGTTCACATAATTGATGCAAAAATCCAGGTAATTCCAAATGGTTCACATAATTGATGCAGAAATCCAGGTAATTCCAAAGGGTTCACGTGATTTTTCTTGCCACTGTATATTATTCTTCCTTTGCAGTAAACCTCAGACAATTAGTGAAAACGCAGAAGATTATTTTCACTCTCCAATTGCAGTACGAGTTCATATAGTACGGTTCTCTTTGGTTTCCCTGGCTTGTGACATTGACAAGTACTTGGACTTGGCTAAACGTGTAGGATATAGTTGCAGATAAAAGCCGTTATTGAAACGGCTTGGCATCTTCATTTTGGAAAGTAAAAAAAACAACATATTGTCTACTGCCAGTTTCACACAACCTTCATCGCTGCATTTGCAGAGAGGAGATGTTGGGTGGAGATATTGGAAGATGGGCTTATTGTAATTCATGGAATGGTATCAAAACCATCCACCCACTAGTCTCCTCTGGTTGGCAGTTTACCCTCCAATTTTGTTTTGTCAAAGGCTCAGACAATGCTCAGTGAAGGAGGACCTGGGGCCGTGCGGGTCTATGATCAGGTCCCCCTGTCCATGTAGTCTTATTTATTATGCTCTAAAAGGCTAAACTGATCCTAGATCAGCACTCCTACTCTGATACTCTTGATATATACAGTTGAAGTCGGAAGTTTACATACACTTAGGTTGAAGTCATTAAAACTAATTTTTCAACCATTCCACAGATTTCGTATTAACAGACTATAGTTAGAAGTTATAGAAGTTTACATACACCAAGTTGACTGTGCCTTTAAACAGCTTGGAAAATTACAGAAAAAGATATCATGGCTTTAGAAGCTTCTGATAGGCTAATTGACATATTTTGAGTCAATTGGAGGTGTACCTGTGGATGTATTTCAAGGCCTACCTTCAAACTCAGTGCCTCTTTCCTCAACATCATGGGAAAATCCAAAAGAAATCAGCCAAGACCTCAAAAAAAAAAATTGTAGACCTCCAAAAGTCTGGTTCATCCTTGGGAGCAATTTCCAAACGCATGAAGGTACCACGTTCATCTGTACAAACAATAGTACGCAAGTATAAACACAATGGGACCACGCAGCTGTCATACCGCTCAGGAAGGAGACGCGTTCTGTCTCCTAGAGATGAACGTAATTTGGTGCGAAAAGTGCAAATCAATCCCAGAACAACAGCAAAGGATCTTGTGAAGAGGCTGGAGGAAACAGGTACATAAGTATCTATATCCACAGTAAAACAAGTCTTATATCGACATAACCTGAAAGACCGATTAGCAAGGAAGAAGCCACTGCTACAAAACCGCCATAAAAAATCCAGACCACGGTTTGCAACTGCACATGGGGACGAACATCATAGTTTTTGGAGAAATGTCCTCTGGTCTGATGAAACCTACAAACCTGACTCAGTTACACCAGTTCTGTTAGGAGGAATGGGCCAAAACTCACCAAACTTATTGTGGGAAGCTTGTGGAAAGCTACCCGAAACGTTTGACCCAAGTTAAACAATTTAAAGGCAATGCTACCAAATACTAATTGAGTGTATGTAAACTTCTTACCCACTAGGAATGTGATGAAAGAAATAAAAGCTGAAATAAATCATTCTCTCTACTATTATTCTGACATTTCACATTCTTAAAATAAAGGGGTAATCCTAACTGACCTAAGACAAGGACTTTTTACTAGGATTAAATGTCAGGAATTGTGAAAAACGGAGTTTAAATGTATTTGGCTAAGGTGTATGTAAACTTCCGACTTCAACTGTACATTCCCCGATGTGATGACAATCTTCCTCTGTGTAGATATGCGTGCTGTGGGGCTGAAGAAGGGTATGTTTTTCAACCCGGATCCCTACCTGAAGATGTCCATCCACCCTGGGAAGAGGAGCGGCTTCCCCACCTTCAGCCACCATGGACAGGAGAGACGCTCTGCCATCATCGCCAACACCACCAACCCTAAGTGGCACGGAGAGGTGATCTATACACATACATGCACACACACACACGTACACACACATGCACACTCTCACTCCACTCATATAGATCACTCTGTCACTCACTCACTATTGATGAAGTTACAAAGAATCACTTGAGTATTAAGTGTATTTAAATTCTACTGTACACACATGTATTATTTACAGGTTAGAAGGTTAGAAGTTTGAAATCAATATGGCTCAATAGACTAGGTCAGGGATTGGTAACTTTGATGGGGTGGGGGACACAAAAAATCTGAACTCCTCTTGAGGGGCTGCAGTGGCTCGTGGGTCTGCGTATACACATCCGTACCCACACATGCATCCCCTAGCCTTTTGGGGTTGCCCATCCCTGGTCTAGCTAAATAAACGTTGTTGTCTACTGTCATGTGGTGCTGAACTTCAGACTTCTGATTAAGTCGCTTTCCACTTAAATTGGCCCTGTCCCTCTGATTGCCGCAATTCACTTGCTGTTTACTTAGCGAAGCACCATCGAACCGTTTTATTTTGTGAAAAAGCCATCTCATAGAAACATGTCCTAACAGTCGGTCTCCCTCCCTTTGTAGAAATACACTTTTGTAGCACTGATGACAGACATTCTGAACATCGAGGTGAAGGACAAGTTTGCCAAAAGTCGACCAATCATCAAGCGCTTTCTTGGTCAGCTGACCATTCCTGTGCAGAGGCTGATTGAGAAGATACCTGGGTAGGTAACATGGCAAATGGATGCACCGACGCATGCACACACACACAAAGACATACGTGTTCTTACTAACATTCAAGTAGACCCATGCTCATAATGATTAGCTGTGCACTTTATTACTGAATGTTCACTACAGTTGAGTGATTGCATTTGGTTGTTTGTATGTCCGTCTGTCTGTCTGTCCTCAGGGTCCAGCCTCTAAGCTTCTCTCTGTGTCGACGGTTGCCCACTGAACATGTGAGTGGCCAGATGCAGTTCAAAGTGGAGCTCACATCTACTGGACCTGACGGTGAGGACCATTACCTTTTTTTTTTTAATTCATTGTGTTTGTAAACAACTATCTAATTAAAGTACACACTGATGAATTGTAATATAATAGATATTACAAAATGATCAATCTTTTTCTCTTTCGTACTCAGGGGCCTCACCAGACTCTATCATCGGTGTGCCCAATAACGGGGCCCCGGGTACTCCGTCAGATGACGAGGATCTGCCCCACCCACTCCCGGGGGTGGTCACTGGAGGCCCCTCCCCTACTGGCTCTCTGGGCTCACAGAGGTCCTGGGAAGGCGGGGCCACAGCCTATCCAGTCCCAGACTACAGGGACTTCAGCGGTACAGAGGGCGGAACCACAGAGGGCGAATCCTACTCTGGCCCTCAACGGCTGCAGAGGTCCCTAAGTGAAGGCCTGGACGCCATCGAGGCCCCCAAGGGCCCCGGAGATAGGCCCCTGGGCGCTGCCTCCCCGAAGCTGCGGTCTAGCTTTCCCACTCACACACGCCTCAGCGCCATGCTGCACATTGACTCGGACGAAGAAGAGGAGCGCTCGGGGTCCACCGACATCTACCCGGTGCCCGTGTCCCCCCTGCTGCTCAATGGAGGCCCCCGGGGCCCCGGGGGGCATGAAGAAGAAGATCTCTTCCCAGAGTTACAACAGGACTTTGACACTGAGCAGCTGCAGCCCAAGGTGGAGGGTGATGAACAGGAGGGGGTATTGGGGGAAGACTGTGCCACTGGTAGTGAATCTTATGTGGCCCCTGAGTTAGACCTGGCCCTCGACTTGGAAGACGCCTCAGAGCCTGATGTTTTCTCAGAGGTGGAGGAAGTTCCTTTCTTCTCCGAGGCGCTGTCCCAGAGTCTTTTGGTTGAGGGCCTGGAGGGGCCAGAGGAGGGCCAGGGGCCCATTGACGACCCCTCGTCGGAGATTGACACATGCTCCATGGCAACAGCCCTACAGACAGTCTTCTCTTCCTCAGAGAGTTGCCCAATCACAATGTCCACAGCTCAGGTGAGTGTGACCGGTGGTGCAGTAAATAAAGGTCCAATGCAGCCGTTTTTATATAAATATCAAATCATTTAGTACGTAGATCTTAAAGGCACATTGCAGCTGTTTTTATATAAATATCAAATCATTTAGTAAGTAGATCTTAAAGGCCCAATAAAGACGTTTTTATATAAATATCAAACAATTCTTGGGTAACAATTAAGTACCATTAAAATGGGAAAAAAAAAAATCTCTAACAAGAATTTTGCTAGGACTGTCCGGGAGTGGTCTGAGTTGCGAGAGGAAAACTGAAAACTAGCTGTATTTGGCAGAGAGGTTTGGAACTCTCTTTTGTTATTGGTCTATTAACCAACTTACCACATGGTGATGTCACCATGGAAAGACAGAACTCCCGCCCATGCAAACCTGCTTATTAGAAGGTCCTGTATAGATTGTATTTTCTAGAAGCAACTATGAGGAAATAACACTGATCCAATGTTTTCACACCTTTACAGTGTTAGTTTCATCAGCTGTTGTACAGTATGTGTAACGTATACGCTTGGAGTCAGGAAGCAGGTGCAGAAGGTGAGTTTTAATGATAAGAATAAGGCAGATAAACAAAACAGGAGACGCGTACTGAACGTGGCCAAAACCAATACTGCCTGATGACTGAGGCCACTGAGGGCTAAATAAAGGGCGTGTAATCAAGGTGATAATGAGGTGTGCGTAATGATGGTTGCCAGGACCGGTGGTTAGTAGACCGGTAGTAGGTAGTAGGCTAGACAATATGATACAAAGCACAGGAAAAACTCAATGCTGACTGCACTGAGCTTTTAACATGTGGTTAAAAGTTCTCTATGCAATAATTCCATCTGAAATAGCCTATAGTATATCTCTAGTAGTAAGTAAAATAATAATCTTGGAAATCCAGAACTAAAATCTTGCGTAATTGCGCCAGACGTGTTCAAAAATATACTACAATGAGGAGTGAAAGAAGAGCTCCAACCCCCAATCTTACAAGCAAGTCTATGGGAATGTCCATGAATGTGGAATCTATTCTTACTTACAGTAAAAGTGACTCCAAAATGACACACCATTATTTACCATTCAGTTCCTATTGGGCACAACATAATCCAAAGAAAACAACAAAAATAAACTGCAAAATGCATCCAAGAAGTTTGTAGAGTCACAAGCATGGTGTAGTCATTGCGTGCAAGGAATATGGGACCAAGTACTACACTTTTGACTACTTTAATACACTATAAGTGAATTTGTCCAAATGCTTGTGACTTTTCAAATGGGGGACTAGATCCATAAAGTGGTTTAATTTCTAAACAGTAAGATAATCTGAAAATTATATCTCAAACCCAAAATGCTGGCGTAAAGAGACAAATATTTTTTTTTTGCTTCCCTGTCAAAATACAGTGCCTTCAGAAAGTATTCACACCCCTTGATTTCTTTCTCCACATTCTGTTGTGTTACAGCCTGAATTTTAATGTTGTGTTACAGCCTGAATTTTAATGTTGTGTCACAATATCCCCTAATGTCAAAGTGGAATAATACTTTTCGATTTTTTTTGCTTATTAATAAAAAATGAAATGCTGAAAAGTATTGAGTCAATAAGTATTCAACCACTTTATGGCAAGCCTAAATAAGTTGCTTATCAAGTCACGTAAGTTGCATGGACTAACTCTGTGTGCAGGAATAGTGTTTAACATGACTTTTGAATGACTACCTCATCTCTGTACCCCACACATACAATTATCTGTAAGGTCTCTCAGTCGAGCAGTGAATTTTAAACACATATTCATCCACAAAGACCTGGGAGGTTTTCCAATTCCTCGCAAAGAAGATCACCTATTGGTAGATGGGAGAGAAAAAAAGCAGACAATTAATATTCCTTCGAGCATGGTGAAGTTATTAATTCCACTTGGAATGGTTTATTAATACAACCAGTCACTACAAAGATACAGGAATCCTTCATAACTCAGTTGCCGTGGAGGAAGGAAAACCGCTCAGGGATTTCACCAATGGTGACTTTAAAACAGTTAGAGTTTAATGGCTGTGATAGGAGAAAACTGAGGATGGAACAAGAGCATTGTAGTTACTCCACAATACTAACCTAAATGACAGATTGAAAAGAAGAAAGCCTGTACAGAATACACACATTCCAAAACATGCATCCTGTTTGCACTAAAGTAATAATTCAATAAATGTGGCAAAGAAATGAACTTACAAAGCTTTGTTTGGGGCAAATCCAACACAACACATCACTGAGTACCAATCTTCATATTGTCAAGCGTGGTGGTGGCTGCATCATGTTATGTGTTTGCTTGTCATCAGCAACGACTAGTTTTTTTAAATTATTTTTTTATTTTTCGGGGATAAAAAGAAATGGAATAGAGCTAAGCACTGGCAAAATCCTAGAGGAAACCCTGGTTCAGTCTGCTTTCCAACAGACACTGGGAGACAAATTCACCTTTCAGCAGGACAGTAACCTACAACACAAGGCCAAATATACACTGGAGTTGCTTACCAAGACGACATCAATCAAATGTGTTTATAAAGCGCTTTTTACATCAGCCGATGTCACAAAGTGCTATACAGAAACCCAGCCTAAAACCCCAAACAGCAAGCAATGCAGATGAAGAAGCACGGTGGCTAGGAAAAACTCCCTAGAAAGGCAAAACCTAGGAAGAAACCTAGAGAGGAACCAGGCTCTGAGGGGTGGCCAGTCCTCTTCTGGCTGTGCCGGGTGGAGATTATAACAATTCATGGCCATTAAGGCCAGTTCTTTCTCCAAGATGTTCAAATGTTCATAGATGACCAGCAGGGTCAAATAATAATAAAAGTAGTTGTGGAGGTTGCAACAGGTAAATCCATCAGGAGTGAATGTCACTTGGTTTTTCAGTGCAATAGAGCGCAGAACATCGAATGTTCCTGAGTGGCCTAGTTAAAGTTTTGACTTAAATCAGCTTGAAAATCAATGGCAGGACTTGAAAATGTATGTCTTGCAATGATCAACAACCAACTTGACAGAACTTGAAGAATTTTAAAAAGAATAATGTGCAAATATTGTACAATGCAGGTGTGCTAAGCTCTTAGAGACTTAAAGCTGTATTCGCTGCCAAAGGGGATTCTAACATGTATTGATTCAGGCTCGTGAATACTTATGTAAATTTGATATTTCTGTATTTCTAAAAACATGTTTTCACTTTGTCATTATTTTTATTTATTTATTTATTTTGTTTTTTATTTAACCTTTATTTAACTAGGCAAGTCAGTTAAGAACATTATGGGGTATTGTGTGTAGATGGGTGAGGAAAAACAAATTTGTAATGCATTTTGAATTCAGACTAACACAACCAAATGTGGAATATGAATTATTTCTGAAGGTATTGTACGTCTGGTGTGGATTGTAGTATTGGTTAAAAAAAAAGTGGGTAAACACGGAACGCCTTTTGAGATAATGCTGGTGGGTAATGCTAACAATGTCAGTTTAATGTTATAGGTGTGCAAATGTTATTCACCAAAGCAAATAAGCTGCGTTAACAGCATTTATTAACTCTCTACGTCCCTGGTCCTAACCAACCATTTTGGGAAACAATGCTCTGACCTCATCGGCCTTCATGTTGTTGGATGTCTTTGGGCTTTGTAGGAGGCGGAGGAAGGGGCAGAAGCTGCCATTGACCCAGGGGGAGATGCCATCACAGACAACCCACCCGCCAGTCAGCATGTAGATGAGGGAGGCGTGCAGGTGCCAGCCAATGAGGTTGAAGGAGACGCTCCGTCAGCCAATGAGCTGGAGCCAGGAGAGGAGATAAGTGAGCTTAGGCGGAGCTTGCAGGCATCTGGGGGTGTGTCCCAGGATGAGGTAGGGGAGGAGCCAAGGCCAGCGGGGGATGCAGGATCTGTGGATTCAGATGCAGTTGCCACGGAGACAGATGGAGAGGACGGTATTTAAAAAATAAAATAAAATTGTTTCGCGTTATTTTACAGTTTGTTTACCTGTTATTTACTTTGAAATTATAATTACATTTTAATTCCCTTGAAATTGCTATTTTGCTTCCTTGGGGTTCATAAAAAAATCCACGTACTCCCCTACCTGGAACAATCATTAAATATTATTCCCTCATTCATCCAGTTATGTAGAAACTAATAGTGAATTACAATGAGACTATAAAAGGTTTTGTTCTCCCTTTCCTGAATGTTGTGTGTGCTCAGGTGCTCAAGTGAACGGTCACCCCGTCCACTCGCTCCCCACAGTGCGCCATGACATCCACCGCTACCAACGAGTGGACGAACCCTTACCTCCTAGTAAGTGTCGGTCTGTACATGCTACATCCGTAGATATTTGAGATGAAGGAAGATGACAAAAGAGAGAAAGAAAGCTGCTTGATATAGTATGTGTATTTATCTCGATAGAGAGAGAGAGAGAGCGTTTTGTTTTGTATCTGTGCCATATTGGCTTCTGGTGACAACATGCACAATAAGTGTTAAAAGTTTAAAAAGTTGTCAATTTCTTCAACTAATTCTATGAGTTGGTAAACTGAAAGGGGTGTGTTGTCTAAACACTGCCACCTGCGGTTATAAAATGTTTGCTCAGGAGTATAATTAATTGGCTGATCTCTCCTTATGTACTGTCTGTTAGTCTATTATTTGGCCCACATTTCTAAGTGCTATGTACACAATGGTACACTATTTGACACACTGTAGTGTGTCAAGGTGCCATGGTTGGATGTACGAATGCATCTGTGCATGTCAACCATGTGTTTGACTGCGACTGTGGCTGTATCCCAAATGGCACCCTATTCCCTATGGGCCCTGGTTAAAAGTAATGCACTAAAAAAGAAATTAAGTGACATTTGGGATGTAGCCTGTGTCTAAAATGTAAAAGTATGTGTTCGTTCTCCTTACAGACTGGGAGGCGAGGATCGATAGTCACGGTCGTATTTTCTTTGTGGATCATGTGAACCGGACCACCACGTGGCAGCGCCCCACCGGACCCCCCGCCCCCCAGGGCCTGACCCGCTCCAACTCCATCCAACAGATGGAGCAACTCAACCGCAGGTCTGTGTCATGTAGAGAGATACCCAGGCAATAACACATATGTACACACACGCGCACATGCTCATAAACATATACGCTCACACACTCTCACACATGCAGTATATGTACACACACACCCCCTCTCTCTCACACACACTCTCGCTCTCTGTATTTCTCTCCGTCAGGTACCAGAGCATAAGGAGGACAATGACCAGTGAGAGGTCAGAGGAGAACACAGTTGACCTCCTGCCGGAACCCACAGAGAGTGACCTTCTGCCCCAGACCATCCCTGGTGCGCTAGTGTACACACAAAACACAAAAACACAGGGCTCTAAACAAAATATTTTGCTGTGCGATTTGGAGTTTTAATTTGGGAGCATCATGAGAGAGAAAACTGCTTGTTGCTAGCCGAAACGGTTCAAAAGATCTGACCCATATTACCTGTGTCTTTTTTCTTCCTGTCACGGATTGGGTGGCGCATTTTATATTCATAAACCATGTTGGGCTTTTCTAAAACATCTTGTGGTCAACATTTTGCTTTACACCTTGTTCAGTCATGTCGCTAGCTAGCGATTTATTTAGGAAAAGTCAAGGACGGAGGGGGGGCAGAGTAATACTTAAAGACTGCTTCAGTGGTTCTAGTGTAAAAGGGATAGTTCAGCCAAATTATATATTGGTTTCCTTACCCTGTGTAAGCTGTGTATGGACAAGGTATGACAGCAATCCATGCTTTGGTTTACCTGGCACTGCTTCTACATGGTATGTTTTATCATCAAATCTCATTCAAGTAATTAGATGAATATTAGCATTTTTCACGCATTAAGTTCAAATAATCTATTAGTGACTGTTCAGCTTCAGTCAATTTTAGATACTTTTGGTTGATTTGTACATGAAAAATGCTAATATCGGTCCCATGGCTTGAATGGGATTTGTGCCACAAATGCTAAAAGATTAGCATGTGAAAACCGTGTCAGGGAAACTAAACCAAAGCATAAATTGTTGTCATACCTTGTCCACTGACAACTTGCAGGTTAAGGAAACAAGTGTAATTTGTGTTAACTATCCCTTTAAAGAGACAGTGTGCAATTTCCAATGTAATGCATCTCAATAGGAAAATAGCTCTTTTACATAATGTTGAAACACCATATATTCTACAACTGACTTTTCTGACAGGTATTTGTCAGAATAAACACATGTATTTACAGGGTTAGATATTCATTTCTAGGGCACAACATGTGCTTCAGAAGTAGCTAGAGTTATATAGGCTATATCTCAATAGAAAAAAAATAAGATTGTAATTATAGCCCTAGCGTGCGCACACACACAGTCTTGTATAACTAACCTTTTGGGGACACACATTTCAATCCCATTCAAAATACTATTTTCCCTAACCCTAACACTAACCTTAACCAGAAAAATTAACCCTAATCCTAGCTCCTAACCCTATAATCAACCATAGCGCCTAACCCTAAACCCAATTCTAACCCTCACACTAATTCAAACCTTAACCCCCCTAGAAGTAGCATTTGACCTTGTGGGGACAAATAGTTTTATCTACTGTTCTACACACACACATCCTTCCCAACATCTATTCTACTCTTAACAGTTTGTGTTTTGTCTGTTGTAGAGTACAGAAGAGAGAGCGCGGTGGGTCACTCCAGCTCCCGGTCACGTCTCTCCCCCAGCGCAAAGTTCCTGTGCAGCCCCGACTTCTTCACCGTGCTGCATTCTAACCCTGTGAGTCTGGCTGCACAGGCCCTCAACCCTCACCTTTCACCTTTGACCCCTTAGCTCTCACTTATCACGTCATATCTCTCAGTAGTGAACGATTTGCGTAAGTGTGTGGTAAGGGAACAGCTTTTTGGAATGAAGTCAAATGTTGCCTTCATCAGGTTAATTGAAATAGAACTATGAGGTATTCTACCTAGGATTTCATTCCCCACCATGAGTCGTCATTCTTCCCTTAATCTGTGTTTTTATCAAAGTAAAAATGACAACATTTACAGAAGAGCCCCACATTTCACATGTCCCTCTTTGATGAACTCATCAGTCTGTTCCCTCCTTCCCTTCTCAGAGTGCCTACCGCATGTTTACGAGCAACACTTGCCTGAAGCACATGATCAGTAAGGTACGTCGGGACGCCCACCACTATGAGCGCTACCAGCACAACAGGGACCTGGTGGCCTTCCTCAACATGTTCACCAACAAACAGCTGGAGCTACCCAGGGGCTGGGAGATGAAGCACGACCAGTCCGGCAAGGTCTGGACAACTTTGTGTGTGTCGATTTGGGGAGAGTGGGGAGGGGGGGGGGTATATACAGTGCATTTGTAAAGTATTCAGACCCCTTGACCCTTTGCTATGAGACTCTAAATTGAGCTTGGGTGCGTCCTGTTTCCAATGATCTTCCTTGAGATGTTTTTAAAACTTGAATTCAATTGATTGGACATGATTTGGAAAGGCACACACACCTACAGTTGAAGTCGGTAGTTTACATACTTAGGTTGAAGTCATTAAAACTCATTTTTCAACCACTCCACAGATTTCATGTTAACAAACTATAGTTTTGGCAAGTTGGTTAGGACATCTACTTAGTGCATGACACAAGTAATTCTTCCAACAATTGTTTACAGAGAGATTATTTCGCTTATAATTCACTATATCACAATTCCAGTGGGTCAGAAGTTTACATACACTAAGTTGACTGAGCCTTGAAACAGCTTGGAAAATTCCAGAAAATGATGTTCTCAGGATCTAGAAGCGTGTTGTCTCCTAGAGATGAACGTACTTTGGTGTGAAAATTGCAAATCAATCCCAGAACAACAGCAAAGGACCTTGTGAAGATGCTGGAGGAAACAGGTACAAAAGTATCTATATCCACAGTAAAACGAGCCCTATATCGACATAACCTGAAAGGCCGCTCAGCAAGGAAGAATTCACTGCTCCAAAACCGCCATAAAAAAACCAGACTACGGTTTGCAACTGCACATGGAGACAAAGATCGTACTTTTTGGAGAAATGTTCTCTGGTCTAATGAAACAAAAATAGAAGTGTTTGGCCATAATGACCATCGTTATGTTTGGAGGGAAAAGGGGGAGGCTTGCAAGCCGAAGAACACCATCCTAACGGGGGTGGCAGCATCATGTTGTGGGGTTGCTTTGCTATGTATGTATGTATGTACTGTACGTATGTATGTACTGTACGTATGTATGTACTGTACGTACGTATGTACTGTACGTACGTACGTATGTATGTATATACACCTGTAGTTTGTTTATCTATCTTACTGTACGTGGCTGGCTGTGTGTCTTCACAGCCCTTCTTTGTGGATCACAACTGTCGCTCCACAACCTTCATCGACCCGCGGCTCCCCATCCAGAGTGCACGCTCCACTGGTCTGCTGGCGCATCGCCAGCACCTCAGCCGCCAACGCAGCCACAGCGCAGGCGAGGTGAGAGACTACTGCTGCATTCACACAGGCCACTTAAAAAAAGTCAGACTGGACTGCGTGATGGCATGCTAACTAGTGGACTACCCTATATGTGTCTTGGCGGTTTGCCTGGCTAGTTTGAACTCATATAGCTGGTTTGAAGAACATGTCAACTAACATCCAAAATAGAAAATACCGCTACAGTGGGTGATATTGTCCGTCGGCCTCATCAGAATTTGCCATCATTGTCTCGATGAAGATGTTACATCTGGTTTCATCAAGAATGCAGGAAACTGCACCGCTAATACAGGCTTGAGATTATCTCTAAATCTAGTCTATTACACCCACTGCACCACTGACACACTGGAATACTGACCTGGGATCATCACTAAGACTTTAGATTTTGCTGTTTTAATGAGACCAATATCAATCATATTGCTTATAGCAATACGAATAATAGGTTAATAGAATGGAGAAAAACGTATAATTCATCATAAAGATTGAAACGGTTCCTAAAATGGGTGCAGGTTGTACGGTTTTCAATAGAAACAATGGCAATGCTGGCTTTATGGCTGAGAGTTTCCTGATTGTGTCAATTGGTAGCAGCTGTGGGATCCGTTCTGACTCTTGCAGGTGGTAGATGACACGCGACACTCCAGCCTACCTGTCATGCCCCGGCCCTCCAGCACCTTCAGTGGGCCCACTCGCAATCAATACCAGGACCTGGTGCCTGTGGGTGAGTACACACACACACACACACGGCAGGTAGCCTTGTGTTGGGCCAGTAACCGAAAGGTTGCTAGTTCAAATCCCTGTGCAGACAAGGTGAAAATTCTGTCCATCAGCCCTTGAGCAAGGCACTTAACTCCACTAATTGCTCCACTTAAATCTACGATATATATATAGATAGCTTTTTGTGGCGACCCGACCAAATTCACATAGAAACTCATACAGGTTACATACTTGTTACATACTTGTACATACAGTGAAACGGCAAATATAAGCCCCACTATTTAACCTTTATACACCTTTATACACACACGCACTATATACAGGGCCCACTCATGCACTAATAGACACAGTAATGTTGATATTAACACGGGTCTCCCCCCAGCCTACAATGACAAGATTGTGGCATTTCTACGGCAACCCAACATCATTGAGATCCTGCAGGAGAGGCAACCAGAGCTCGTCAGGAACCACTCACTCAAGTAGGTCACCCCAATCACCATGGAAACCCTTTAATCAGATATTTAACCCTTAATCCTAACCCTCTAAACGTATTATCATTATGCCGAACAGCAGTATCACCAATGTTAACGTGTCTCTGTGTGTGTGTGTGTGTTTGTCTTCAGGGAAAGGTTACAGTTCATTCGCAGCGAGGGTGTTTCTGGGCTTACTCGTCTCTCTAGCAATGCCGATCTAGTTATCCTACTCAGGTGGGACCTTTTTAAGTGTGTCTTTATATGTTAATGGCTGTTGGTGATTGGTGTATGATTGGTGTATGATTGGTGTATGATTGGTGTTGTGTGTGTGTGTGTGTGTGTGTGTGTGTGTGTGTGTGTGTGTGTGTGTGTGTGTGTGTGTGTGTGTGTGTGTGTGTGTGAGAGTGTGAGAGTGAGAGAGTGAGAGAGTGAGAGAGTGAGAGAGTGAGAGAGTGAGAGAGTGAGAGAGTGAGAGAGTGAGAGAGTGAGAGAGTGAGAGAGTGAGAGAGTGAGAGAGAGAATTTAAGTACTCCTCTCTCCCTTAGCCTGTTTGAAGAGGAGGTGATGTCCTATGTGCCACCTGCTGCCTTACTGCACCCCAGCTACTGCTCCTCCCCTCAAAGCTCCCCTGGTGAGACCACACACACACACATATTGTCTCCTCATTTTCTCCTCACGCCCTTCTAATTCTTCCCCTTAGTCTTGCTTCTAATCGAAACTATCCATCCAAAGCAGGGGAGGATAATGAGATAAATCCTTGAGCCGTAAAAGTTGCTTAGCGCTCTCTATTTGTGAAGTTTAGTGTTTTTTCTGAACCAATTCTGTGCTAATGAAAGTTGTAATAATGAGATACAATTCCGATATATTCTTTTTTTTTTTTTTTTTATGTCTATTTTCCATCCTCTTCTCCCTCCTCTTCCTCCTTCTTCTGCCCCTCTCTCAGGTACTCAGAGAGCTAATGCACGCGCCCCTGCCCCGTACAAACGTGACTTTGAGGCCAAACTGAGAAACTTCTATCGCAAGCTGGAAACGAAGGGCTATGGCCAGGGACCTGGGAAAGTCAAGTGAGTACTTGATGATGTCATTCAACAGGATGAGAGAACCGCTGAATATAAGCGGTATTCTGACATGGAATCACTGGTCACTTTAACAATGGAACACTAGTCACTTTAGTAATGTTTACATACTGCTTTACTCATCTCATATGTATAATGCATTCGGAAAGTATTCAGACCCCTTGACTTTTCCCACATATTTTGTTACAGCCTTATTCTAAAAATGAATCAATGTTTTTCCTCATCAATCTACACACAATACCCCATAATGACAAAGCGAAATGCACCTCAAAGCGAAATGTGGAAAAAATCCAAGGGGTCTGAATACTTTCCGAATGCACTATACATACTGTATTTTATTCTACTGTATTTTAGTCAATTCCTCTCCAACGTTGCTCGTCCTAATATTCATATATTTCTTTAATTTTAGGTTTGTTTGTATTGTTGTGAATTGTTAGATACTACTCCACTGTTAGGAGCTAGGGACACAAACATTTCGCTACACCCGCAATAACATCTGCTGAATATGTTTATATGACCAGTAAAATATGATTTGTTCAATCCTAAACTGTGTGTGTTTTTCCTTCTTCCAGGTTGATAATTCGTAGAGATCACCTATTGGAGGATGCCTTCAATCAGATCATGTGCTACTCCCGCAAAGACCTGCAGAGGAGTAAGCTTTACGTCAGCTTTGTGGGCGAGGAAGGGTGAGTGTTGCCTTTGGGGTTTAGGTCTTTCATATATGCTACATATTACCTTAAAGGTTTGCTCATTTGCATCGGCTGTAATGTTGTGTCTGTGTGTACGTTATGTTATAGGCTGGACTACAGCGGCCCTTCGAGGGAGTTCTTCTTCCTGGTGTCGAGGGAGTTGTTTAATCCTTACTACGGCCTGTTTGAGTATTCAGCCAACGACACCTACACTGTGCAGATCAGCCCCATGTCTGCCTTTGTGGACAACCATCACGAGTGGTGAGTGACAAGTTTACATCACCATGATGGTTAGGCGGATGGTTAAGCGGATGGATGGATGGATGGATGGATGAATGGATGGATGGAAGGATGAACATGAACGGACGGGTGGTCGGATAAAGAAAGACAGACATACATGCTGAACAGACATACTGTAGATAAAATACGGAACAACAACGCAGATATACCTATAATAACATCTGACTTGTCATCATATACTGTACATACTGTACTATATTGCACCTAGCAATGTTGCTCTGTGTTCCAGGTTTCGTTTCAGTGGGCGTATCCTGGGCCTGGCTCTGATCCACCAGTATCTGTTGGATGCCTTCTTTACCCGCCCGTTCTACAAGGGCCTGCTGCGCATGTGAGTGTTTCAATCAGGTCCTCTCAGCTAGCAAACACCACATTGTTATAGGTTTGACAATGCAACCACCCTGGAAAATTGCCAGTTATGCTCTAGCTTAAAATATATTATACGAAAAATGCACACCTCATCATTTTCTAGGTAGTAACTACTGAACTGGAACAGACAGGAGTTGGTTCGATTTTATTTGAGTTATTCAGTTACCATGCTTTCATTATGTGGTTGATGTACACTCTGGAAAACAACATGATTAATTACTAAAACGTCAATATAAGACTTACTTATGAGTTACGTTTTTCACCTCTGTTGACCCTCGGTGGCCTCTCGTTGACCTTTGACCCCTACAGCCCGTGTGACCTGAGTGACCTTGAGTTCCTGGACGAGGAGTTCCACCAGAGTTTACAGTGGATGAAGGACAATGACATCGAGGACATGCTGGACCTCTCTTTCACCGTTAACGAGGAGGTCTTCGGACAGGTGTGTGCACGCTTGTGTTTTGAGTAATTAATGCATCTTACGTATCTTCAATAGTTTTTAGACTACAAACACTACCCTGCGTTTTGATATTTAACTGCTTGTTACAATGTGTTGTACTTGGGGGTGAATCCTGACTTTACTTAGTCATTCATTGGATGTCAATGGTAGGTAGGATTCTCCCTATAATGTGTTTCTGTCTTTACGGCCCTGTAGATCACCGAGAGAGAGCTGAAGCCAGGCGGGGCAGGTATTCCAGTGTCAGAGAAGAATAAGAAGGAGTACATTGGGCGCATGGTTAAGTGGCGCATCGAAAGGGGTGTGGCTCAGCAGACTGAGAGCCTGGTGCGAGGTTTCTATGAGGTAGGGCCCTGTGTTTTGCGCAATCATGTGACATAGCAAGATTTTATCCTGTATTTTAAGCCTTATCCAGAAATGAGAATTATAACAAGCAATCGTCTAAGGATGGTGCTGGACCATCTGCCATATAAAGAAAAGGGGACAGTTTGATGAAAAAGCTTTAAATAAAGGTTAAAATCCAGGTCATGTGACAATGTTGTGCAAAACACAGGGCCCTATGACATCACACACTATAATGGTTCATCATTGTGATATGTATTGGGTCAAGTGGCGTTGTATCTGCACGGTGGTGCAGCGCTGCATTGAGACGCAGTATGTATTGGTCAGGTATTGTGCAATAGATAATGATGCAGCAAGTGGAATAGATATGTTGAATGGATAATCATGCATGCCATTTTAACAATCCCATGTGTATTAGTACTGTGACATGTATTGGCCAGGTGGTGGACGTGCGGCTGGTGTCTGTGTTTGATGCCCGGGAGCTGGAGCTGGTGATCGCTGGCACTGCAGAGATCGACCTGGCAGACTGGAGGAACAACACAGAGTACAGAGGAGGTAGAGGCGGGGGAGACAGGGGAGGGGGGAGGCACTCTTAGCCTTGGAGAGTCAGATGGTAGGGGGGGCACCCCTTTTTTCCCCAGCCAAGTAGTTATGCCCCTGATTGATATGAATCATCTAATATTAGTCTTTAAAGATTAGATCATGACTTTGATTGGTGGAATCCTGTGTTACTGCTTGGCTCCACACAACTTAGGGAGGGGCAGCACCTTTTTGTTACAGATTGTGCTTTTGAGAACAGCCAGGTTTACATTTTTTTTAGGTCTACGGCTGTTCGGTACACCTTTCGTCTTTCTCCCCAGGTTACCACGACAACCACATAGTCATCCGCTGGTTCTGGGCAGCAGTGGAGAGGTTCAACAATGAGCAGAGACTCAGACTGCTGCAGGTACTATTTTTCAGGGGACAGTCCTATAGAGTTTGATACTGATGAAAGGCTGAGCTCCCCCAGTCTTAACATAACTTCGCCATCTCTTTATTTTTCAGCCCTGTTACCACTGGTATTGATCTGGTATTGAATGTGATATTACTTGGTAACAATTGGAACTTCCTGCTACGATGAATCCCCTAGTGACCGATTAAATCATTTCTGGGCCCTTTTTAACATGTAGTTTCTAAGTGAACGCCTGGTCATTTAGGGGGTGTCAAATAAAATGTTACCTAAATCGAGATTGTTAAGATTGTGCGTTCCTTAGTTTGTGACAGGCACCTCCAGTATTCCCTATGAGGGCTTTGCCTCCCTCAGAGGAAGCAATGGGCCACGCAGGTTCTGTGTGGAGAAGTGGGGCAAAATCACCTCCTTACCCAGGTATAGTACATCCGCCTGTCTGTCTCCGTCTGTCCATGTTTGCCTACCTGTCTGTGAGCTATTCTTATTTTCCTGTTTCTGTGTGTGTGTGTGTGTGTGTGTGTGTGTGTGTATTATGCAAATCTATCAGTGTACTCCACTTACTACTGGTCTGCCTCTCTACAGGGCTCACACATGCTTTAACCGTCTGGACCTCCCGCCGTACCCTTCGTTCTCCATGCTCTACGAGAAGATGCTGACGGCCGTGGAGGAAACCAGCACCTTTGGCCTGGAGTAACCTCTCCAGAATGGCTGCCAAGGCCAGGGGTCGAATTGGGAAAGAACAATGGTGGAGAGGAAATGCTGCCACATTAGCTTAAGACTCACAGTACACAATGGAAACTGAATAGACATCTACCAGAAATGATCATTTTTTGAGAAGCAACAAAACTTTCACCACCAAGACACCCCCCCCCCCGGCTTGTTCCATGATCCCACACTTTCTGGAATAACGTTACTGTTCCTTTACCTGCACTGATGCCATCCATTTGATTCCTGCGTACAACAACCACACTTGTGCTTTAGTTTATTGGCCTTGGTTATTGTGTCTCCTTGTTTCTCCTACAGGGGCTCAGCCTGCTCAGACAAGAAACACCTCTTCCTAATACCCTGTCTGGATTGATCCCCTGCTCTGGACCACGGAACTGTGTCTTTCTATGCTGGGACTGCAGACTATGTACACTATAATACACAATGGACTAATTCCTGGGCTTCAAACACGCACACACGCACGCACGCACGCACACTCATTCACACACACTTTTAAGATTACCTTCATGATTAATTAAATTGTACGTCACAGCTCCTGAGGGTTACCAAAGGCATTGTCTCACTCCAAAAAATACACATACACACATGTAGCTCCGCACACGCTAAGACATTGACAAACAAATGGCTCTATTTCTCACTAATGTCATTGCCTCCCGTCCAGTGAGCTGATGAATGTATCACATAAAAGACTGAATGTAGGAACCTCTGGCTTGCCGTAGTAGAAGGACTGAGGAGCCTTTGCGGCCAAAGAAAAAATAATACACCGGAGCTGCACCAGGAAGTGGAGCACTTAAAATTGGACAGCTGAGACTGAAAGTGGCACCGGACACGTGCCTTGTTATGAGAGACACTTTCACTCAGTGTTTTTTGCGGAGGGTTTGTTGGGGACCCGTTTGTGGGTCACGCCCATTTCTTCCTCTTGGGTCACAAACAAAAACTGAGTTGTAACGAGAAACTTTGTAATGTTTATTTGGTCGGTCAAAAGAACATTCAAATGGCTTTAGGTGTGTTACATGCAACAAAAACAGAGCTACAACTCTTAAGTGTATTCCAAAACAGTTCCAGGATGCAAACACAAGAGGGCAGCACATGATATGGTACTTACTTCGGTACCGTACACACAGCTATGGAAACATCTTTAAGCTTGGGACATACACAACACAGATGCTTATGATTTCTTGAAAGCACGTGTTCATCCTGGTTTTGGACTTCTCAGTGCATAACCCCTACCCAAAGGACTCATTCAGGCACACACACAGACACACCATTTCTATGGGATGTACGCACGATTACAACTACTCTACAGAGGTCTGTGCGAGCGAGACAGACAACCCGGGCTGGAAGCCCCGCTGTGATGCACTGTGGAGGAAGCCTTCATATCTCAGCCTGGCTTGAAACTGCATGCAGGGTCCATCTCAGCAACTCTGTGAGCTGCACTGAGTCCGGAACCCCCTAGATGGTGTTGTGTTATATCTCGATATTTGCATGCTGAAATAGTGCAACACAAATCTCTCCTGATTAGCTTTTGCATGAGGATATCGCTACCCATGTTGAGAAAAAGGCGGGAGAAGCCGGATAAGAACTTTAGGGTATGCTGCTATAATGCCTTAGAAATACATCCGTGATGAGGTGGACGGGGTCAAATAGATATTTAGGTTTTGTGTCACATTGTTTATGGCTTCACAATTGTGAAATATAACGAGCATTATGTTGTTTATATGACTGGTTATGACGAGTGTAACTAAAGTACTAAGGCAGCACGCTTTAAGGGAATTGTTTTTGTCACATTCATGAGATCACCTGTCTTGATGATAGGTTAGAGGTCAAGGGTCATGGTTCATGGCTACACAGAGTACCACACGGTGTGCTGGTCTCTTATCTTTGTGTACATGTATGTCTGTACCTGTTGTGTATAAATATATATTTTGCACCGAATGTACCAAAGGTTTGGGGCATGCATAGTCAACCATGTCTCCCTAATTCTGTCAGGTTGACAGAATTTGTAATGACCCCAGCCTCAGCCACACATCCCCACATCACCTTGAGTTTAGAGGGGTGGCATGGGCAGTAACCCCTCACAACAGGGTTTAAATCATTTCTGCCATTCAATACGTTTTCCACACTAAGGATTTTTCTCCTGCAGCGAATGTCCAAATAAGAATAAAGTCAGTTTGCTCCTCGACCAATGAGGACAAAGCTCACCGCAACCACCACTCCCCATGCCTGATCAATTACCAATAGGATTGGACATCTGTGTCAGAACTCCACTCTATGCAAAAGCTCCTGTATCTTTACATTTCACCCTAATTATTGTATTAAAAGACAATGAAAATTGGCTAGTTTTAATTTGCAAGTTTTAATTAGCGATACGTGAATGTGTGTTTTCTTTCTGTGTATCTTTTGAGAGATGAACCAATGGCTCAGCCATTAGAGAGTAGCAGATGAATATCTACAGCATAGAATGGACATGGTTTTCTATTCTATAAGATGTAGAATATATCTCTCCTTCTATCCTATATATTTCTATCTGCAGAAATAAACAAACACATATCTTATTTTAACTGTGCATTACATAAATAAATAAATAATAATAAATAAAGTTTATAGGAAAATACCCAGGCCCAACTAAACAATTGTTTTGCTGATCGATGATTGTATTTATGGTTTTAAGCTTTTTGTGCAATACATGTCAGAATGACCCTGTCCTAGGGAGATAAATGTTCTGTGATCAGATAACAACACAAAAATGGTATTCTCTTTCAAGTATTAGATTCCATATTACACTTATGGGATACACCACCAACTTATTCATCAGAAGCCTTTATTAAACTACGTCAGCCATGTGGACGTTGAGACGTGTGCGTCGGGGAAGGGTGCCACTTCTACCCTATAAAAGGTCTGACGCTGCATCTCTGAGTCATTCAATCACTTCTCGCTTTTAATCAGAAAGCTTACCTCGACACGACTGCATTTTCCAGAATTAGCTAAACTGTCCACAGACGTGAGCTTACAACTCACTCGCCGGGCCCTATTTTCTGGACTGTGCGGTGGTGACAATTTTCCTTTTCCTTCACCTAGTTGGAGGAACATTATAAGAGGGAGGAACGACTACAGCTGTGATACGGCTAACTCGTTCATGATCAAGTTAGCTGTATCCAAACAGTGACTAGTTGTTAGCAAGCTAGCCATCTCGCTAGCTAGCTTTTGGGGTTTTACTCAGGCTATCACGCCAAGATTCCAGCAACGACCTCGCAGCCTCACTGCCAGGCTTCCTGTTTGGAGACAACGACTCCATGGGGTTTTCCGACAGCCTCCTTTCGAAATCATCGGACGGAGACGAAGACTCCATCATCCCCTCAGGCCAGGCCACCAAGCCTCCCGCAGGCAGGGCGCAATCCCCACCATCTCTCGGTGTGGACATGCAGGGCGTGTGCAAATGCGATGCAGATTAACTGGTGATTCCCTGGCCCAATGCAGTAGCAGAGACCACCATGTCCCGCTACGAGGGTACCCAAAGCCAAATGGGCGGCCAGACAATTACTACCAGTCTTCCCAGAAGGCCTGGAGGAGGTTATCCGTGCCCCCCCATTGAACCCCTGGTGGCTTCCCATCTACAACCCAGCCAGAAGTCCTCCATGAACTCCACTGGCCCCACATTACCAACCAAGTACGAGCGCTTCCAGTCCTCCACGACAGAGAAGGTCTACAGGTCGGTTGCCATAGAGGTGAGGGCTCACAGCACCGCCTCCATGCTCTGAGATACAGGAGGAGATAGCGGTCACACAGGAGCCGGGTTTATGGGACGAGATCCGCATTGTCTGCTGAAAGCCGCCGTACAGGCGTTAGGAAGAGCAATGGGGCTCATGATATCCCAGGAGAGGGCGCGATGGCTCAATCTATCCGCCGGGTCTGACAGTGAGAAGCTGAAGGTCCTGGATGCTCCAGTAGACCCTAAAAGCCTTTTCGGTCCCACCGTCTAGATGAAGCGGTGTGAGAAGAAGAAGAGGGAGAGTGAAGCCCTCCAGCTCTGTCTGCCCAGGTAGACACAGCCCAGTGCCTCCCCTGTGCCTCACCGCACCTTCGCCCAGGCTGCAGCAGGTCGACCCCCCCTCAACCTTTAAGATCCCCAGACGCCCAGCCCCCCAGGCTGTGAGCCCAGGGCAGCAGATAACCTTTGACCCTAAAGACCCCTGGTCTAAGGAGTTTAATGGGTGCAGCCAGCCGGCCCCTAACCCCACCCAGGGGGTAGGGAGGAAGAAGCGGATGGCCTAGCGGTGTCCCCATCGCCAGAGAGGGGAGAACGGCCTCCCCCAAGAGCAGTTCTATCTCTTCCACAAATCCTGAGCTTGTTCCAGGGTGCAAGTTCGCAGGCACTTCAGTGTTATTTCTGGCATACCGGGCCCAAGTCGGTGGTCACAGAGTACAACCCAAAGAGGAGAAGAGACTATGTTTGAGTGGATGCTCCTACAAGGCCCCCCTCTTGTCTCACAAACAGTACCCAATGTCAGTTCACATTTAAAAATGTTACCACTAGCGCAACCAATCTACAGGCCAAGGGCGCGGTCAGACATGTTGTTTCTGACAAAATCAAAACAAACAGGGTGCTTCCCTATAACGCCACCATAGGGAGCTACTGCTATTTCTGTGGTGATAAGTCACATAAGCCCTCTCCATGTGCGGGCCAGCCGAGCATGCGCATAGGGAGCAGAGAGAACTGGTGGGCATGCCCAGTGTCAAACTGGGTACATGGCAAGATAGACAGGGGACACAGACTACAATTCGCTGTCACCCCAACTCGATTAGAGGGATTCGTATACACTCTGGCTCAGGGGGAATCCCCGTGAGGAAAGCAACGTTAATAGGGGAAAGGATAATAAGAATTTTACTCGAGATACAGTGCCTTGGGAAAGTTTTCAGACATGACTTTTTCCACATTTTGTTAGGTTACAGCTTTATTCTAAAATTGATAGAAATTGTCCACCCCCCCAACCCCCTCATCAATCTACACACAATACCTCATAATGACAAAACAAAAACTGGTTTTTAGAAATGTTTGCTAATTTGTATAAATTGAGGCTTCTTGGGTATGATGCTACAAGCTTGGCACACCTCTATTTGGCGAGTTTCTCCCATTCTTCTTTACAGATCCTCTCAAGCTCTGTCAGGTTGGATGGGGAGCGTTGCTGCACAGTAATTTTCAGGTCTCTCCAGATTTGTTAGATCGGGTTAAAGTCAGGGCTCTGACTGGGCCACTCAGAGACTTGTCCCAAAGCCACTCCTGCGTTGTCTTGGCTGTGTGCTTTGGGTTGTTGTCCTGTTGGAAGGTGAACCTTCGCCCCAGTCTGAGGGCTGGTCTAGTCTGGGCGGCCAGCTCTAGGAAGAGTCTTGGTAGTTCCAAACTTCTTCCATTTAAGAATTATGGAGGCCACTGTCTTCTTGGGGACCTTCAATGCTGCAGAAATTTTTTGGTACCCTTCCCCAGATCTGTGCCTTGACACAATCCTGTCTCGGAACTCTATGGAACATTCCTTCGACCTCATGGTTTGGTTTTTGCTCTGACATGCACTGTCAACTGTGAGACTTAAAGTACACAGGTGGGTGCCTTTCCAAATAATGTCCAATCAATTGAATTTACCACCAGTGGACTTCAATCAAGTTGTAGAAATATCTCATGGATGATCAATGGAAACCGGGTGCACCTGAGCTCAATTTCGAGTCTCATAGCAAAGGGTCTGAATACTTATGTAAATAAGGTATTTCTGTTTTTTATTTTTAATAAATGATGCTTTTCTTTATGGGGTATTGTGTGGAGATAGCTGAGTTTTTATTTTTATTTAATCCATTTTAGAATAAGGCTATAATGTATCAAAATGTGGAAAAAGTCAAGGGGTCTGAACACTTTCCAAAGGCACTGTTTATCCTGGTTCCAAAAAAGAGGGGTTGTATACGCCCGATCCTAGATCTACGTGCTATGAACAGGCACATGAGAACACAGTCAGCTGCTCTTGGAACACCTGACATTTCTAGGTTTCAGAATAAACACAGTGAAGAGCGTTCTGATCCCCACGCAGACAATGTCTTTCCTAGGTTTAACCCTAGATTCGCCTTTCAGTGGAACATATAAGAACATTCCAGAATTGCCTAGCACTGTTTCACCTGCTCCCTTTCAAAACATGCCTGAGGCTACTAGGTTTGATGGCATCTGCTTTAGTAGTCATCCCATTAGGACGCTTGAATATGAGAGGGTCTCTTCCCTAGGTCTGAGCCCAATACGTCACAAACATCACCTTGTACAGATCTCCATAGATTGCATGGTAACACTGCATTCCTGGAGACACCCAACCTTTCTGTCACAGGGTGTCCTGATGGGCACTGTTTTATCCAGAAAAGTAGTCACGATGGACTAATCTCTCTCGGGTTGGGTGCGACCCACGAGGGCAGAATGCTGAACGGGGACCCCATCTCCGTTCTACTCACATAAACAGCCTGGAACTCCGTGCAGTATCCCTAGCATTAAAGTAGTTTCTCCCATGTCTGGAGGGTGCGATCCCCTCACTTACACACACGGGCACACAGACTGATTATATGAAGCAGTGTGCATCTGCAGTCACTGAAAGCTACTCGTGTACCGGTAGTTCTGAATCTGGGGGCAGATTTACTCTCCAGGGGGAACCCTCTATATGGGGAATGGAAGCTTCACCCAGATGTAGCCAATCAGGTTTGGATGCACTTCGGCATTCCAGCAGTGGATCTTTATGCATCGATGGAGAATACAGTGTCCACTGTTCTTTTCCCTGAGGGATCGAGATGCACAGATGGGAGTGGACGCGTTGGTGCACGAGTGGCCACGTGTCCTCCTGTATGCATTTCCCCCACTGGCTCTGATTTCCCTCCCCACCCTAACCAGGGTGCAGGAGAAGGGTCTCTCTCTCATACTAATAGTGCCAGATTGGCCAGAGAAACACTTGCTAGCGGAGACCACTCAACTACTATGCGGTCAACCGTGGTCACACCCCCTGCATTGGGGTATACTGTGCCAGGCGCGCAGGGAGGTTTTCCATCCTCACTCGGCACAGTTGGCACTCTGGGCCTGGCACTTGAACAATGTAATTTTTACTAAACAGAGTGCTAGAGCCTCATCCACCAGGTCCCTTTATGATTGTAAATGGCGTATGTCTGAGGAATGGTGCACTAAGTCAGTACCATTCCAGTGCTCTGTCCAGGTAATCCTCTAATTTCTACATGAATTATTATTTTTCTACTATTAAAGTACAGTACCAGTCAAAAGTTTGGACACGTACTCATTCAAGGTAATTAAAAAAATTAAATGTACAACTATTTTCTACATTGTAAAATAATAGTGAAGACATCAAAACTATGAAATAACACATATGGAATCATGTAGTATTCAAAAAAGTGTTAAACAAATCAAAATATATGTTATATTTTAGATTCTTCAATGTAGCCACCCTTTGCCTTGATAAAAGCTTTGCACACTTGGAATTCCCTCAACCAGCTTCACCTGGAATGCTTTTCCAACAGTCTTAAAGGAGTTCCCACATATGCTGAGCACTTGTTGGCTGCTTTTCCTTCATTCTGCGGTCCAACTCAACCCAAACCATCTCAATTGGGTTGAGGTCGGGTGATTGTGGAGGCCAGGTCATCTGTTGCATCACTTCATCACTCTCCTTCTTGGTCAAATAGCCCTTACACAGCCTGGCGGGGTGTTTGGTCAAATAAATAAAAACCTTGAATGAGTAGGTGTGTCAACTTTTGACTGGTACTATATATTTGGCAGATATTTTGGCTTGTCATGTGGGTTTTGGGAGCACGACAGTGGGACAACACCCCCTCGTCGCCCGTTTTATAATGGGTGCACGTCGTCAGTGGTGGAAAAAGTACCCAACTGTCATACTTGAGTAAAAGTAAAGGTACTTTAATAGAAAATAACTCATGTAAAAGTGAAAGTCACCCAGTAAAATATTACTTGAGTAAAGGTCTAAAAGTATTTGGTTTTAAATATACTTCTTAAAGTAAAATGATAAATCATTTCAAATTCCTTATATTAAGCAAACCAGACCGCACCATTTTCTAGCCAGGGTCACACTCTAACACTTTACAAACAAAACATTTGTGTTTAGTGAATCCACCAGATCAGAGGCAGTAGGGATGACCAGGGATGTTCTCTTGATAAGTGTGTGAATTGGACCATTTTCTTGTCCTGCTAAACATTCAAAATGTAACGAGTACTTTTAGGTGTCAGTGAAAATGTCCAAAAATACATTATTTTCTTTAGGGGAGTAGTAAATTAAAAGTCGTCAAAAGTAAAAATAGTAAAGTAGAGTGGATCTGAAGATGCTTCCATTTAAGACAATTACTAGCACTGTTCTCCGCCAAGCATGTACGTGACATTCACGCACTCAGTGCACTCGTCACAATTTGCACCCGGTAACAACATGGTATTATTGTGGACTAACCCCACCTTTATCCCTAAGATTAATAACCCATATTTGATGTGTCTTCCCCTTCAGCTGGTAGCTTTTTATCAACCACTGTTTTCCTCTCCGGAACATCAATGGTTGCATATGTTGTACGCGCTCTGCACATCTACATGGACAGGACTAAGGGGTTTAGAAAAAGTTTGTTTCCTGGGCGAAACCTTACACGGGCAAAGTTCTCACTAAACAGGGCCTTTCCCACTGGATAGTTGGGGCTATCGCTTTGGCCTGCACAAGTAAGCGTCTTCAGTCTCCTGCTGGTCTACAGGCTCATTCCACTAGAGGAATGGCTACGTCCTGAGCTTTATTTAAGGGGATATCTATCCAATATATTTTCTCAGCAGCGAGTTGGGCTTTGCCTCATACATTTGCAAAGTTGTATTGGCTCGATGTCACTGCACTGACCCTTGGGCATACTGTTTTACGTGTAGGATATTCTGAGGGGCAAGGCCCATTTGTGTGATATCGCACAGGGCAGTCGGTCAAATACTTAAAAGATAACTTTAGGTTAACCCTGGTTCTCTGATAGTATGAGTGAGGTATTTCACCAGACCACCCTCCTTGCATGAGCATAGGACCAATCATGGATGGCATAGTGTAATAAAGGCTTCTGAGAATACACTGGGGGGCATATCACATAAGTGAAACACCTCACTCGTGCTATCAGAGAACCGGGGTTACTATCGTAACCTAAAGTTTTGGACTTTACGTATAACCACCAGAGGGCATCCGCGGCCACAGGTTCACGTCGACGACGCCGTCTATTTGACAACCTTTCAAAAAATAAAAAAAATAAAAAGGTTAATACCTATCAAAATTATGTCAGTGAACACTCAGTCAAGTGCATTTATACTTCTAAATTACAACGGATGCATGGGTTAAAATATAATTTATTCTATAATGAAAACTGAGCTGTAGTTGTGGAGAAAAGACGTGGGCAGGGCGCGCGTGCGCAGAACGAGGCGACAAAATGTCAAAACGGTCGGAACGAGAGGGTTTTTAGCCGGACGCTAGCTAGGCACTAAACTCGCTTATTAATCAACACAGTCAACACAGCAAGTTTGTCAATCAACCCCGATAACGGACAATACGCGAGGTGTAGTTAGCCGTCTAGAAAAAGTAAAGTAAAAGGTAGCTGGCTAGTACTGTTGTCGTTTAGACGGATAGCTAGCTAGCTAGCTAACGTTAGCCGTTGTTCTTCGTCACCTGTCTGTCAAGTAACTAACCAGCGTTTTCTACTACGAACGACTTCTTCTCCACAGCTAAAGCGTCTCAAACTAACTAGCTATTAGCTGGAAACGTAGTGAACGTTACTATGTAGCTACCCAGCTAATAGTTCCAACGTTAGTTAACTAAATAACTTTAAAGCTAACTGGCTGTTTTAGCCATGTCTAAACACATGAGACGCTAGCTAGTCTCCGGCCTTGACTCGGTTTGACAGGTGCTCATTTATTGCCACGGTAAAGTCAGGCTGACGACAAGGATGTCTCGCAGGAGGCTTGACAGCCGCAGCGGACCTGCTGGGCTACTTGGAGAGATTCAGACCCATATCAATATGGAGCCGATGGACAGTGTCTACGAAATCACGGGCGAGTTGGGCAGGTGAGAGCAAATGTTACGATGTCTCCTTCTCAAACTTTCTTTTGGTCTTTTGGATCCTCGGGAGCTGAAACGTACTCCCAAACATCCTGGTTAGGCTGGATCACATCGATAACTATTAACATATGTCTCCCTCTATCAAATCTAGTTGTATTTGTCACATGTTTCGTCAACAACAGGAGTAGACTAACAGTAAAATGCTTACTTACGGGCCCTTCCCAACAATGTAGAGTAAAAAAAACGAGGAATAAATACACAATGGTTATACAAGTGGTTGCAGTACAAAGTCGATGTTCAGGGGTACGAGGTAATTGAGGTTGATATGTATAAAGTGACTAGGCGACAGGGTAGATAATACAGTAACAGCTGTGTATGTGATGTTAGTGCATAGAAGCTCAATGCATAAAAGCTCAATGCAGATAGTCCGGGTAACTTGGTTAACTATTTAACTATTTAGCTATCGCTTGCCATGTGGTAGCAGATATAACAGTCTATGACTTGGGTGGCTGGAGTCTTTGATGATTTTTAGGGCCTTCCTCTGACACTGCCTGGTATAGAGGTCCAGTGATGCCAAGAAGTTACCATACCAAGCGGTGATGCGGCCAGTCAAGATGCTCTCAATGGTGCAGCTGTGTAGCTAGCTAATACTATTTTTCTTGTGGAACCGTGATGCTTATCACATAGTAAATGCAACTGTAGTAGGCCCATCTACTATCTACAAACAGATTTGTGGGTTAAGGATTTTCTCCCAATAACATTTATGTTTATCAAAACCTTTTTTTTTTTTTTTTTGTTCCATATTCAAACAGGATGATGTCATTGTCCTTTTTGTATGTAGATAGGCTACTCTTTGTGTGCTATCCTCACAGAGATGTGACTACAAGCGCTGTATGTGTGCATGCCCCAAACGTAACGTGTTGCCTACCATAAAGGACCCACTACTGGGTACACCCTAGCCCAAGAATGTACTCTTTAAGAAGTGAAGGCGGTTCTACCGTTACTCCATAAGATCCAAAGACATTGTTATTTTCAGAAGTAGACTGGCTTTGGAAGACAAAACAGCGAAATACTCCAGTTGCGATACAGTTCTAGAAACATAAAACCCTTTACTTTCAAAAATATATATATATATATACTCTTCCTGTACACTGTTTTAGCCAGCTTCATCACAGTTGCAGCCAACAGTATTTTTCAGTTACAACACATTTCTGGCGGCCTTCTCCTGTTACACACAGGTGTTCAAAACATTCTAGTTAGCTAATTAGTACAGGTGGCCTCCTCTGTCTTTAGTCTGACTTCCGTAAACGCACTGTAACCAGGGTGGGATATGAACGCCCGCCAAATGCGGGTAGTTTTTGTCATTGGTGGGTAAGAATGTCTATTTCACCCAGCCAAGTTGGCGGCTGGTCACATTGAGCATTTGGATTTTGTCAAATTAAATCCAAAGCCCACATGTAGACATTGGTCGAATTGACAAGAAAGGCTACTAGAGTATGGCTACTGTTTCTTGGCCAGTTATATTGTTTTGTTCACAAGCTAGGTAGTTTGAGTTTGCTGCAACTGTCTGCTGCTATGATGCAATCGAAGTCTGGGAGATTTTTCATCACAGACAAGCCAGTGCCCAGTTACCACAGTAACGACCATCCCTTAAAGGGGCAGCTAAAATGTTTTTTGCTCAGCTAACGACTCAAATATTAAGGGTACATTGTACTAGTTTGAGCATGGATCGATCCAAAAACCTTTTTATTTTTTAACTTTTAGTAATTTCTTATCATTATAAAACCCTAAACGTTAATTGTTCTCTATTTGTATGCTTCTACATTTATATTTAGGACCACATCATGTACTCCTTGTAAAAAATGTCAGCATAGAGCTCTGAACTACTCTGCTCTTTCCAAGACATAGATTGACCAGGTGAATTCGGGTAAAAGCTATGATCCCTTATCGATGTCACTTGTTAAATCCACTTCAATCAATGTAGATTAAGGGGAGAAGACAGGTTAAAATTAGGATTTTTAAGCCTTGTGAAAATTTAAATATGGATTGTGTGTGTGCCATTCAAAAGGGTGAATTGGCAAGACAAAATATTTCAGTGTCTTTTAAACAGGGGTGTGGTAGTAGGTGCCAGACACACCGGTCTGTGTCAAGAACTGCAACTCTGCTGGGTTTTTCCACGCTCAACAGTTTCCTGTGTGAATCAAGAATGGTCCACCACCCAAAGGACATCTTGCTAACTTGACACAACTGTGGGAGACATCGGAGTCAACACGAGCTAGCATCTCTGTTGAATGCTTACGATACCTTGTAGAGACTATGCCTGACGAATTGAGGCTGTTCTGAGGGGAAATGAGGGGGGTGCAACTCAACAGGAAGGTGTTGAATGTAACTTCATACTGTTCACTGTATAATAGAATACTGTATAGAATGGCTAATTTGCTCGTGGGAGGAAGGAATATACAGCCTTATTCTAAAATTGATTTAAATTCGGGTTTTTTTTTCACATCAATCTACACACAATACCCCATAGTGACAAAGCGAAAACAGGTTTTTTGAAATGTTTGCAAAATTTATAAAGATAAACAGATACCTTTAACTACTTAAGTATTGAGACCCTTTGCTATGAGACTCGAAATTGAGCTCAGGTGCATCCTGTTTCCATTGATAATCCTTGAGATGTTTCTACAACTTGATTGGAGTCCACCTGTGGTAAATTCAATTGATTGGACATAATTTGGAAAGGCACACCTGTCTATATAAGGTCCCACAGTTGACAGTGCATGTCAGAGCAAAAAACAATTTCGTCCAGAGGTGGCGCTCCTAGTGGCCGGGGACATTAATCCAGGGAAACTTGCATCTGTTTTACCTCATTTCTACCAGCATTTTAAATGTGCAACCAGAAGCAAAAAAACTCTAGATCACCTTCACTTCACACAGAGACACGTAATTAGGAATCTGTCTGCAACCCATAAAAAAAAATCATAAATGGCTTTAATGATTAATATAAATATATCAACGTCTTAAAGTAAAAATATTTGACAGCAATACAGTATAAACTTCAATTCAGTTGGAAACAGGTTTTTGATGTCCCAATACCTTGGCATCGGGTCTATGTACTGACATATAAAACAATAACTGACACATCAATCCGTTCATTTCCATTTAAGCTATTATAAAATACTACAAAAAGAATGAACAGTATATACTCTTGGGTAAAGTATTTATTTTATATTGGTAGAAATTTTACAAATCGGGAGGTTCAGGACCCTTGTATGACATACTAAAATGGAGGGATGAAATGAAAAAGGAAATATCTAAATGGCGTTATACTGGGAGAGATGGGTTAACCTGTGGACATTGGTGAGTTGGAGTTAAGATCAGAATGAATGGATTGACCGCTGAGGGAGGAAGAAAGAGGAAATTATATATATATATATATAGTACCAGTCAAGAGTGTGCAAAGCTGTAATCAAGGCAAAGGGTGGCTACTGTGAAGAATTTCCATTATAAAATATATTTTGATTAGTTTAACTTTTTTGCTTACTACATGATTCCATATGTGTTATTTCATAGTTTTGATGTCTTCACTATTATTCTACAATGTAGAATAACAGTAAAAATAAAGAAGAACCCTTGAATGAGTAAGTGTGTCCAAACTTTTGACTGGTACTCTATGTATCATTATTTAATTACTGGTACCGTAGACGTGAGTGAAATAATAGCTGTAAGTAGAAGTATTGTTGTTCGTTAGTTTACTCCAATTAGGGTAAGGATGGTAGGGTAGTGGGGGGGGGGGGAAGTGTGTGTAAAAACACTTCCCTGGTCAGAAGATACGGTTGTCAATAGGCACTAAAGGAAGGTACATTTTGCTAGTGCAATGCAGGACAAAGGAAGCAAGAACGTATGTAAACCAGATTTGAGCTCAGCCACAGATAAAGAGGAAATAGACTAACACTGGTTACTTCCAGTTTGTGTGCGTGTGTTCAGTCTGTGTGTACAGGGTGACAATTGGGGTTTTCCCTAGATTGTGAAATTGTCAATTCAATGTTAATTTACAGTACAAACTAGGTTTGGGCGGTATCCAGATTTTGATATCGTTATACCGTCCTTCTCTCATCCCGGGATTTATGGTATTACCAGTTTGTACACACATTTGGAATTTATTACCAGAATGCTAACAGAATTTCCATGAAGGCTGCTAGCTAAATATGCTAAAGAGCACAAATGAAAATGATCTAATTGCAAAGACAGGCAATCCAGCTGATAAAGTTATACATGTATAGGTAGGAGTTACCGGATGTCATTTTTGGTGAGTTTGGACATTTTACAAGCGAATGTGAACGAGAGACAATCTGCAAATGAACAACGTTTTGACACATGCTTGTCTGAAGGAAGAACAGTACTGGCTCTGGAGCAGCAAGTGTAGATGTTGTCTGTGTGCATCTGGAGTCCTTAGGGCAACGGTCCTGCCTGCTCTCGCCACCCGACCGAGGGTAGTGAGTACAGCCTAGTACATCACTGGGGCCAAGCTTCCTGCCATCCAGGAACTATATACTAGGCGGTGTCAGAGGAAGGCCAAAAAAATTGTCAGACTCCAGTCCCCCAGGTCATAGACTGTTCTCTCTGCTACCACACGGCAAGCGGTACCAGAGCGCAAAGTCTAGGTCCAAAAGGCTCCTTAAGCCATAACCTGTTGTAATTGGCGCATGTGACAAATAACAAATTTATTTGATGCATACCTTGCTTTTACATTGTAAGCTTATTTACTTGTGTGGCTGCCAGCCAAATAGCATTACACTTCTGTTGTCATCTGATAAATTAAGCTATTTTCTGCCAAATGTATTTTTTGTGAAGGAAAACTAGTTGACTTTCAATATAAAACGCGACCATTGTGTGGCATACAAGTGTGGCAACTGAGTGGTGAAAAGGTCTGCCTTTTGAGTGTCTATGGCAACTCATTGGCAGAGTTTGGTGGAGATATGTCCACACACAGATGTCTAGGCATAAAAGGTCTGTTTGCAAACCTACTATCAGTCCACTTTTGTTTTAGTCCACAGTATAAGGTAGCCTACAGCTGATCTGGCGCCTTGCCAGTCGTGGCATTCGTGTAGGCCTTTGCCACAGTTTCCAATCAGATTGGAACTATGTTCTCAGTCCTCACACATCGATGCAGTTCTGGTGTCAACATTTAGTTTCTATGCATGGCATGGGGAGTACTTTGAGCTGCCTTTTTAGATATCCTAAGCTTAAAAGAACATGCTTTGCTATGGTTAGGCCTAGGCCAGTGATGACTTGAGCAAAATGTATGAAATTAAACTTAACTTTTGTAGGTCTAATGCATTACAATCCTAGTAAAAAAATCAAAAATGCATAAGGTGAGGTAATGACTAGGCTAACCATTACCACCAGGGCCTAAAATGTACTTTTTCGTCCACCAGTCACTGTGGCAGGTGGATTAAAAAAAACATTACAAATTACAAAATGTCGGATGCGCATGCTTTGTAATGTGACAAAAATATCACAGATTAGACCATTTTCACCTGCCCCTTTAAGCGTGGTAGGTTACGTAGTAATGCAACTCGAGTCATGTTTGTGCCTGTGAGATTGAGTCTGACTAGTAGCACTGTCTTTTCACTAGCAGTTGAAACGCAAACATTGAAGAACAACCGAACTTGTTAACAAAACACTAAATAGCCAAGAAACACAAGGACAAAGTCTCACTTCAGTAGACTTTAGTTTCAAGTAAATTAGACCAACTTTTATGCCTGTGTGCAGAGCCACTAAAAATGAATCTTTCACTTGGCTCTTCATGTGCGCACTGCCGGGTGCGATAGTCTATATAGGATTCGTAGTTCTTCGACTTTGTGGAAATAATTTACCAGCTATGAAACAAAATGGCAGAAATACTACTGCAGCAATTTTTTTACTATAAATGCCAACGTGGCTGGTGAAATATCTTACCCGTCAATGCCGAAATCTATCCGCGTATGGCAGGTGTTACTGTAGTTGAATGCACTCTGGATAAATAATAATATATGTAGACGCTTTTATCCAAAACTAAATGTAATGTTTGTATAAATGTACATATTAACTGATGTCATATTGTAACACAGTTTTCTCCTTCAGCATAGACAAAAATTACCCAGATAGTGTGTGATGAATGACTCAGCCCTCCATCCCTTTCGTCCTCGGTGCCAGGGGGAAATTTGCGGTGGTGAAGCGGTGCGTTGAGAGGTCCACGGGGAAGGTGTTTGCCGCCAAGTTCCTGCGGAAGCGGCGGCGGGGCCGAGACTGCCGGGCCGAGGTGGTGCACGAGATGGGCGTGCTGGAGGCGGCCCGCAACAATCCTCGTGTGGTTAACCTGCATGCTGCCTACGAGACAGACCACGACATCGTCCTGCTGCTAGAATAGTGAGTTATGGGCAACTTTTAGATTGCACTCAATGCTATCAGTTCCATCTGTAACAATTTAAAGGTTTGTCGTTCCCACATCCACACCGCCATCAGCTTCCTCCACTACATCTGTCAACTGCTTAAACCATCTTTCAAATCTGTTACTTATGTTTCTAAATATTTGTTGTACAGGACAGAGATTATTTCATAGTTTCTCATATCTGAGACAGTATAATGTGTGATTACACTTTGAACTTCATTTGAATCATTACTCTTTTATACTTAATCCAACAAAACAAAAATTATTTAACTAGGCAAGTCGGTTAAGAACAAATTCTTATTAACAGTTGAAGTCGGAAGTTTACATACACAGGTTGAATTCATTAAAACTAATTTTTCAACCACTCCACAGATTTCATGTTAACAAACTATAGTTTTGGCAAGTCTGTTAGGACTTTGTGCATGACACAAGTCATTCTTCCAACAATTGTTTACAGGCAGATTATTTAACTTCACTATATCACAATTCCAGTGAGTCAAACGTTTACATACACTAAATTGACTGCCTTTTAGCAGCTTGGATTATTCCAGAAAATGATGTCGTGGCTTTAGAAGCTTCTGATAGGCTAATTGACATAATTTGAGTCAATTGGAGGTGTACCTGTGGATGTATTTCAAAGCCTACCTTCAAACTCAGTAGCTCTTTGCTTGACATCATGGGAAAATCCAAAGAAATCAGCCAAGACCTCAGAAATAAATTGTAGACGTCCACAAGTCTGGTTCTTCCTTGGGAGCAATTTCCAAATGCCTGAAGGTACCACGTTCATCTGTACAAACAATAATACGCAAGTATACACACTGTGGGACCACGCAGCCGTCGTACCACTCAGGAAGGAGACGTGTTCTGTCTCCTAGAGATTAACGTACTTTGGTGTGAAAAGTGCAAATCAATCCCAAAACAACAGCAAAGGACCCTGTGAAGATGCTGGATGAAACAGGTACAAAAGTATCAATATCCACAGTAAAACAAGTCCTATATCGACATAACCGATAAGGCCGCTCAGCAAGGAAGAAGCCACTGCTCCAAAACCGCTATAAATAAGCCAGACTACGGTTTGCAACTGCACATGGGGACAAAGATTGTACTTTTTGGAGGAATGTCCTCTGGTCTGATGAGAAAAATATTTAACTGTTTGGCCATAATGACCATCGTTATGTTTGGAGGGAAAAGGGGAGGCTTGCAAGCCGTAGAACACCATCCCAACCGTGAAGCACGGGGGTGGCAGCATCATGTTGGGGGGGTGCAGGAGGAACTGGTGCACTTCACAAAATAGATGGTTCTGTCAGGAGGAATGAGCAAAAATTCACCCAACTTTTGACGCAAGTTAAACAATTTAAAGGCAATGCTACCAAATACTAATTGAGTGTATGTAAACTTCTGACCCACTGGGAATGTGATGAAAGAAATAAAAGCTGAAATAAATCATTCTCTCTACTATTATTCTGACAGTTCTTTACTTAAAATAAAGTGGTGATCCTAACTGAGCTAAGACAGGGACCTTTTACTAGGATCAAATGTCATGGAAATGTGAAACTGTGTTTAAATGTATTTGGCTAAGGTGTATGTAGACTTCAACTGTACAATGACGGCCTACCCCGGCCTCCCCTAACTCGGACGATGCTGAGCCAATTGTGCGGCGCCTTATGGGACTCTCAAACCAGGGTCTGCAGTGAAGCCTCTAGCACTGAGATGCAGTGCCTTAGACCGCTGCGCCACTCTGGAGCCCTAGTGTCTCAATCCACATTCTGTGCTTAAAGGGATACTTCTGGATTTTGTCAATGAGGCCCTTTATCTACTTCCCCAGAGTCCGATGAACTCGTTGATACCATTATTGTGTCTCTGCCTGTAGTTTGAAGAAAGCTGCTAGCTAAACACTAGCATTAGCGTAATGATTGGAAGTCTATGGGTATCTGCCAGCATGCTAGCAGATACCCATAGACTTCCAGTCATTGCGCTAACGTTGGCTCGCAAAACTACCTCCTAACTTCCTTAATACCGGAGACCATTATGTCTAGGTATCTACAAGTTCATCTGACACTGGGGAAGTGGATAAAGGGCTTTAAGTTGGGAATTTCTGTTGTTCCTAAACCCCACTCTTGGCACTTGTGTATTCTGAGAGCCAATATACATGTTTCCACCCTCACTGTTTTGTTTCAAGCCTTTCTAACCTCTGAAAGTGGAAGGCTATTCTTTTGGAAATACCCAGTTATCTGAAATGATATGAAACAGCCTTATATACTCAGCTGAGTGAAAACCACCTAGGTTTTATGGATGCAATCGTGCAACAAAGTTTTATGCTGGTTTGTGTTAGACACTGTGACAGTCTCTCTCTAACCGTGTGTGTGACAGTGCGGCGGGGGGTGAAATCTTTGACCACTGTGACTGTGATGAGCTGCTCCCAGAGGGCCAGATCACACGGCTGATCAGACAGACGCTGGAGGGTGTCCACCTCCTCCATCAGACCAACGTGGTGCACCTGGACCTCAAGGTCTGTCCCTCCACACCTCTTAATACACACACAGAGGTCGAGACTAGTATATAAACAGAAGTGCACTGCGCTCGAACACAAACAACAAACACATGTACATACACCTAAAATACACTTCTATTCCCTATTTGCTCCCTTATTCAACTTTACATCACCACTTACAATGTTCCCTGTAAACACAATATCATGCAGGAAGGATTGTGAATGACTGGACCTGCTGTATTATGACTCTGCACAACTTTGTCTTCCTTTTGGACTACTCATCCAATCCCTCCCTCTTTCTTTCAGCCCCAGAACATCCTCCTTACCAGCCTGGCTCCGCTGGGGGACATAAAGATTGTGGACTTTGGCCTGGCACGCAAACTGGGCACGGTCGGCGAGCTCCGAGAGATCTTGGGCACGCCTGAGTACGTGGGTAAGGCAACGTCCATGTAACATTCCTTCAACCAGCTGCAATTAAGTCTGACACTCTACAATAACAATGTTGTGATGTAATGAAATGGCCTCTCTTTCTCCCTTTTCTCGCCTTAGCGCCAGAGATCCTGAACTATGAGCCTATCACAACGGCAACCGACCTGTGGTGAGCCATCACTATTAACACTATAAACTGGTATGACTGTGTATATGTGGATGTATGTGCGTGCCTGCCTGAGGCACTTGTGTGTATGTTTGCAGGTCAACACATGTTTGCACCCTCTGACACATTTGTACTAACTGTATTCTGGGTGTGTGTGTTATGAATTCTTCAGGAGTGTGGGAGTGATTGCCTACATGCTGGTGACAGGCGAGTCTCCGTTTGCAGGGGATGACAAGCAGGAGACGTATCTGAACGTGTCCCAGGTCAACGTGGACTACAGCCAAGAGGCCTTCTCCAGGGTGTCAGAGCTCGCCGTCGACTTCATCCGGAAGCTGCTGGTCAAAACTCCAGAGTAAGTGGGACTATCACCAGCCAGTAAAGGTTCAGGGAATTCTAATGGTAGTTTAAGTACTGCTACTGGCAGGAAGTGTTGGAACAAATTGTGTTCAGCAATAGAAATTATAATTAATGTTTCTGTCATCTTCATTTCAAATAATTGGTTTTGACCCTGGTCCGTCTTCACCCTCTCCACACAGGGACAGGCCCAGTGCAGCCGACTGCATGACCCACCCCTGGCTGTGGCAGCAGCATCAATACTCAAGTACCGACCATGTCCTGCCACGAACCCCCCGTGAGAGGAGCAGCGGTACCAAGTGGGCCGCCCCACCCGAGGACCCAGAGGACAAGGAGAACTTCACCTTGGACTCTCCCCACACCCAGGCCAAGAGGTTTCGCTTCGAGGAGGAGACACTCGCCGCCACCAACGGTGGAGATGGGGACTTCTGAGGGGGAAAGAGCGACGCAGGCGCACCCCTCCCGCAGGCGCACCCCTCCCGCAGGCGCACCCCTCCCACAAGCGCACCCCTCCCACAAGCTCCCATTTTGCTTTTATTGGTTTTATGCAGCAAGGAACCTTCCGGCAACAGTGTCACTTACCCAAGAGCGCTTCTATTCTGGTCTACCGCCCAGCCAAACCAAAGAGAACCAGCTTCCGTTTGGATCTAACGTCAATTTGTCACTGTTTCAATGTGTAGTTTGTTTCTCTAAATAATGCATTGATTTAAGAGTTGATTTAAGATAAGTAATGTATTTTATTGTGAGCTGTTTTGTTCCTTTCCAGTGTATTTTCATCTTTGTTTTGTTGGGTATATTTTGTCCCTAAATGTAGAGAATATGCTGCCAGATATATCTCAAGGGAAATCTATGCAAAACTGTTTTGCCACAAGTAACTTTTAAAGGGGACATTTGAATAGTCAACAAATTATTGACAATTTTTGCCAGAAGGCCAGTAAGTGGCTGTAAAAGTGTTCTTAGATGCCCCAAAGTGTTCTTAGTATTTTGTGCTAAAATCATTCGACGAACTGTGCAAATATGAGCTACAGCAGACTATTTGAGGAAGTGAAAGTAAAGTATATCCTCACGCTATGTCCTTGTTTGCCTGACCCAAGCTGTACATTTTACCGCCCTACTCTTAAACAAGCTTCAGGCCATGGTTTATTATATTCCATCTGTGACATTCCTTTGTCTTGCTCTCCAGCACTCTACAACACGCCACATCTGAAAGTACAGTATGTCATCGAAGAAAGGTTGTCTATGCACAGTATCCGGCCCTGGCCTGCATAATTAGTAAGCCAACAAGTCACACTGTCTATTACACACAGTTTACTGTTAACCCCAACTCTTCCTCTGGTTTACAGTAATGGAGAATTAAGATGGTTCTGTAAAAAGGTGACTCATGGACAGTTCACACACCACACCCGTGCTTACTCAAATGTGTTTCTTCAAATGTCAGTTCCTCTTGAGTCATTTGCTTAGAGGGGGAACCGTGACTGAAGCATTTAACTTCATCATCTGGCTATTTAATTGATTACTTAACTGAAAAATTACTACGCCCTTGTTTTAAATTCCTTTTATTTTGGTGTAACTTGAACACAATGTATTTCCTGATATTCACCGGTCATTTAATCTGCATTTCTTTAATCAGCATTAAAAAGCTTTTTTTTTTTTTTAAATGGCTAGGAAGCCTTTAACGTTTAATAGGAGTCGATAACAGATTGTCTGTGTATGAAGACGAGTTAATTCCATCCTATCCTCCTGTTCATGCCATTTCCTTCTCATCTCAGGGCAAATACCTTTCACTTTGGTCGTAACTATTGAGTGCCTCTTGATATACATTTCATTTTCTAACCTGATTCTCAATATATTTATATAATAGGATGTTGTTTTGTTTAGATTTAGATGTACATATGTGTATGTGCTTTATTTAACTGGATTCAGATGGGTTTATTAAGAAGACACGGGTTGTATGGAATATAGTATTGATGGCACCTTAACAAAAAGCCGTTTTGGTAATGGAGGTGACATGAAATTGAAATATGCTTTGGTGGTGAATGTGGGATATGCATGAAAGGTTTGGAAAAGTGATTATAGATGAAGTTTGGATTTGAAAGAGAAAAGATGGTTTTGAGGAAAGGGTATGACATTAAGATGGTTACAGAGGACGAGAAAATATTTTTGATTACGGAAGTGACGCGGGTAAAGGTTACGGAGTTTATGGACAGAAACGTTTTGTTAATGCAGTCGATAAACAGGAGAAAGACAGATATTTGTACAGTATTACCAGCAGAATGATGTTTATTGGTGAGATATGAACGGTCCTAGTACGGAACACTCGTGACACTGAAGACCGTGAAATGTAGAAAATGGAAGTGCTCTGTTGTTGAGCATGCATTCCCCATCTGTAAACTTATGAAAGAATAACCCATACTGAAGAATTTCCTCATTGAAACTGCGAGTGTTATGAAGCCAGCAGCTGCACATGTCGCTTTGATCGAGGAGGTGCAAAGACTACATATCCTTGTTTGTTGTGGTCCTCAAGGTTTCCCAGAGATGTCACCGGCCTGGCACACACAATAGCCTTTGTCTTCGAGAGGGCTGTCTCCAGTCACGGCTATGCTCTCACTGTATGCTGTCATCCTAAAGGAGAACTGGAACACCAATACGTCATGCGAGTGGTTCAGTAATCAGTACTGTCCTCGGTTCAAAGACAGACACTTAAATGAAAACCAGACGTTTGAGGTGCTGCTGACCCCAATTGGCACAAAGTGGACTTGTACAAATATATTTGTAAGACCTCCAATGCTGATTTCATTTTGTATGGCTGTATCTTCTCCTACTCTACCAGGATAACACTGAAGGAAACATCTGAGTCAAACTCATACCAGTTAGAAGCAAAAGCAATAACCATTAGAAATATGTTTTTCGCATTTGATAGATTTGTAGGTATATTCTGTTGATTTTTTAGAATTGATCATTTCAAATGCAATGTAAAATCTCTATTTGTATCTTCTGATCAACATCAATCTAATATTTAGGTGTCATCAGCAAACAGGAATGCTCATTAAAGATGATAGAAAAACGACATGGTGGATGGAGTCTGGTCGTTTTACACTGCTGCACCCAAACCCGAGTCTTATGTTGTCAACTTTTGTTTTTTTCCCTACATTTTCTCCTGTCTTGTCTCAGTGGGTCCCCTCTCAGGTGCGAAGACCACAATAAACATTTGTCGACAACTTGTGCAGGGACTGGTCTTAAAACAGAGGAAATACCAGCGACCATGAACAACAGAGCTAAGGCATGCCATCATCTGGCGCGTTGCTCTGCCATCTACTGAAGAGGAAACATTGCCTCCTAGTGCTGATGGGCGATGTGTGCCATGTTTTATTTATTTTTTTAGATAAAAGGCAAATCACCTTTAAGTAATATCAAAACCAATAAGAAGTTGATTTCAGTTGATTTGGCAATGACATTGACAATTGCACACATGCCCCTATCACTCCCATTGACTCTTTTCAGTATCTAACATCAAGTTGTAAAATCCTGAACTCCACTTTAAACTCATTCAAGAGTTGTAAGGACATAGCTAGCTACAGGTTTTTTGTAATGACCGTATTTTAATGATAAGTTAACATTTACTACATCGATATACACACAAATGTATGTGGACACCTCTTCAAATTAATGGATTTGGCTATTTCAGCCACACCCGTTACTGACAGGTGTACAAAATCGAGCACACAGCCATACTATCTCCATAGTTAAACACTTACTGAAGAGCTCAGTGACTTTCAACGTGGCACCGTCATAGGATGCCACCTTTTCAACAAGTCAGTTTGTCAAATTTCTGCCCTGGTCAACTAAGTGCTGTTATTATGAAGTGGAAAGTTCTAGGAGCAACAGCAGCTCAACCACGAAGTGGTACGCCACACAAGCTCACAGAACGGGACCGCTGAGTGCTGAAGCGCGTACAAAACGTCTGTCCTCGGTTGCAACACTCACTATTGAGTTCCAAACCTCCTCTGGAAGCAACATCAGCACAATAAATGTTTGTTGGGAGCTTCAGGAACTGGGTTTCCATGGAATAATGGTCCAGGGCAGTTTTTCATGGTTCGGTCTAGGCCCCTTAGTTCCAGTGAAGGGAAATCTTAACGTTGCATACAATGACATTCTAGACGATTCTGTGCTTCCAACTTTGTGGCAATAGTTTAGGGAAGGCCTTTTCCTATTTCTGCATGGCAATGCCCCTGTGCACAAAGCGAGGTCGATGTGGAAGAACTTGACTGGCCTGAACAGAGCCTTGACCTCAACGAAGACCTTTGGGATGAATTGGAACGCCGACTGTGAGCCAGACCTAATCGCCCAACCTCACTAATGCGCTTGTAGCTGAATGGTAGAAGGTCCCTGCAGCAATGTTCCAACATCTAGTTGAAAGCCTTCCCAGAAAAGTGGAGGCTGTTATAGCAGCAAAGGGGGGACCAACTCCATATTAATGCCCATGATTTTGGAATGAGATGTCTGACGAGCAGGTGTCCGCATACTTTTGGTCACGTAGTGTACCTTAAAATGCTATTTTCATCATGATTGCTGTGTGCTAGACATACATGCAACTATGTGTAATCAACCATTCACAAATATAAAATGTGCTTTTTATGACCGCGAAAGAACCCTTATACACACACACACATTCCAGCAGTATGGTATATTTTTTTCTAAATTAGCAAATCATAAAAGAACAGCTATGGAATAACAGAAACAGAATAAAAAAAATGGAATGGCTAAGAAGTAGAGAGTACATTCGTTGCATTTGAGTAGCCATTGAAAAACAATCATCACCAGAAAAAGCAGCTGTATAAGTTTACCAAGAGTAATCCCTCTAGCCTATTAGAATACAGTATGCATGCTGAACATCATCAGCCTGCAAGATTCATTTAAGCTAACCTCTCAACACATTACTGAACATAAGTCAATTTACAAGAAGTTACAGGGACATTCTGACCCAAACAATATCAGGAAATGTTGTTGTTCCGCACAAACACCACCAAGTCACCACAGTATGTCACTTGACATTAAGAAAATGTTCAATGGAAGGAGCTGGTGCACTTGAGGAATACTGAAATATTGCAAGAAAAGAAACCTTACTCAAGCACATTGGACATGGACTTTTAGATCGATTACAATCAGTCTAGTATTTCAGAAAAGGGCAAAGGTTACAACCAAGGTTAGACAATCTGACAATTGACAGGTCTGGCCCTCAATCTTAAAGACGTGCTCAGGAACTTTGACGACTAGTAAGTCTTTTTTTAAACCTCCCGCTTTGGGCCGGATGTTTCAGTGTAGTTCATACATGCATACTATTTTAGCAGAATTATTGTATTACCTAAATTAGACCTAGTTTGAAAGAGACTTTACTGGAAGTTGTGTGGTGCCATTTTCCCCCAAATGTGGGCCAGCCCCCTAGCAATTGGAGTTCCAGCCAATGAGCTTCATCCCCTCGCCATTTGAGTGACAGCTCGCAAGATGCACACAGCAGAGCAAGAGGACAATGATGTGGTGCACATATCTGCACAAAGTTTGTGACTAAGTACGCAATTTTCGGCAACACTTTTGGCTCGTGAGGCATACTTTCAGAACTACTGGCTAAAAAGTATACAAAAGTAGCAGAGAATCTCTTTTTAAAGGGGCGATTGAGCACAGACATTCAAGAGTATCTCAATGAGGTTCATTATACTTTAACATTCAATAGCGTCTATTATATCATAAGACCTTACGAGATTACAGACATCAGAGCAACAGCACGAGACACTGCAAATATCCCCTGCTCAGCTTCAGCCAAAAGATACTTTGGAATTTTTAAATCAAATGTTTGATTTTGTCCTACATACTTCATGTCACTCTTTAAGAGGTGCATTCTGTCAAATTTTCAAATGCAAATAGCCCTTTAGGTACAATATGCAAACTTTGTCTGATATAGGCCAATCTGTAGTAGTAAGGAAATAAATTCCTAGGAGAAACGACTGAGGGGTGTTTAGATAAGGGCAAAGAATTCCAATCAGAATTTTCATTCTGGGCTTTTAAAGATAAAATAATATTTGAGCCCTTAGATCATGAAATGTGAGGTCCAGGAAGATGGGGACAGTGATAGATTGACTTAAGCACAGAAGGAAGAACCAAGAGAGAAGAATGAGACTCAACTAGCTTTAGCCCCTTGCATTAAACCAGAATTTTGCAGCTCAAATCATAAGCTCCAATCAAGCTTTGCCAGTTTTTTTTTTACTTTGCTTTGCATGCCAATAGACAGTCATGAATGAACGAACACCTCAGAAATCCTGGATGATCCGGAAGTGGTTCTCAATGGATGCGGGCTCATCCTCAAAGTGCAGCTTCTGGCTGAGTCGGGCACCTAGGTGCTCAAGTTTCTTGACAAAGCGCCCATGCTCGCGGCCCACCCAGGCCCGCATGGGGTCACGCACCTCGTACGGAGTCACGTGGGCGTGGATCGCAACCCCGCTGGCTGCCAGTTCCCCCAGCGCCCGCTTGTCAGTCACCCAGGTCTCGCTGCCTCCCGGGTGGCCGCCGTCCAGCCAGTACATGTCTGAGAGGCGCTCCACAAATGGTCCCAGCTCCGGGTCAGCCCGCGCACTCGCCAGCTCGTACACCATCTGGTTGAGCACCACGCAGCCTTTGCTGAAGCCCACCACGGCCAAGGAGAAACCCGGGGCGACTGTGTCGCCGCCCCCTTGAAGCTGGAGGGGGTTAGGCAAGCCAGCTCGCTCCATGCCGTTGCTCAGCAGTGCCCTACAATCACAGTTAAAATTTAGTCATTTGGTAGATTATCTAAAGCAATTTACAGTAAGTTGAGACAAACACATAAAAATAACTGGTCGGTAGTGAGTTTTAGTGACAATCACAGTGCTAGAATAAAACACTACGAGATGGGACACCTGAGGTGACGAAATGCTCCGTAGTCAGGTGAGTGCTCGGGCGCTCCAAACAGGTTGCTCTCCACAAAGTTGTGGTAGCAGCTGAACTTGTGCAGGTACATGCGAGAGGCTCGGATCACCCACACGTGGCAGTCAGGGAAGCGGCGACCAAGGGTGAGGGCGACATTCTCCAGGCTCCAGGACAGCCACTGCGCCCCCTCCGGCTGGAGCGACATCTCCTGCTGGAAGTTCTAGGGATGAGACAGGGAGGAGATGGACAGAGGAACAGGGGTGTAGAAGATAGATGGGGAGGAGTGGGTTGGGTGGAGGCGGAGAGAGGTGGGGAAAAGGAGTCAGTGAAAAGGGAAATAGACAGATGGGGGTAAGAGTGGGGGAGATAGACAGAAGGGAGGGGCAGAGGATGGAGAGATGGGGTAAGTCACCTGGCTTAGAGCAGCTTAAGAAGGATTTATGTTTTTATGCCTCATGGCAACTCAATAACAAGACATGTTCTGCAGTGCCATGCAGTTCACCTAACAATGAACATTAACTCATTCTGACTAAAAATAGGCTACTCCTTCCGCCAAGTCTCAAGTCTGAACTCTTTCTTTGGTTCTTGGGTAGAAGACCTAGTTTACTTCACCAGTTTTACAACTATCCTCCTCCAAATTATGTTTCACACTTCGGGTGAAAAAGTGGCCCCTATGTGACCAGGGTGAGGGGTTGCATACATAGACATTAAAGGGGTTGCATGCAATGAACACATTCATTAAGAACCGCTGAGCATCCCACTCGCAACATCCCAAAAATACTAACACTCCCTCGGGAAATACTAAGACACCCTTGGAATAAGAACATTGAAGTAGGCTAGCCTGTTTGAACCCTTGGAATGGATTGAATTCTTTGTGGACAGGAGTATGGGAATTTGACATGTAAACAACCATAGCTGTAACCAATTTAGGTAACAGGATTATAGGCTGGCTATGCAACGGCCTTTCACCCGAATGCTTGGCATCAATTGGCTTAACGTTACCAAGTCGCATCACGTAATGACAAATAGCTGAAATGTTCCTTTGATGGCGAAATGATATTCAAATGTCACTGCCTGACAACGCCCACACCTCTCACCTGTATGTCTCCAGGGAAAAACACCACATGTGAACTGCGATCTTCGGCGGCTTCGGTGTCTGAACCGCACCGTCCCTGTGACTCCGAAGTACTGAGTAGAAGCAAATCGTTGACTCGGTCCGGTTCGCATCCCGGTATGTCGACCAGTCTCCGCAGTCGCGGCGGGCTCACAGGGCGTGTTTCCTGGACTCCAGGCAGACAATGCTCTGGCGCCTCGAAGGACGATGAACATGCTGCAGCGCTCATTGCTTTGGCTGCACAACGAAAGCCCGTTGCAACTCCACGAGTGGTTATCATGGGGGCTAAAACCGGATTAGTGTAGTCTAGACGCAAATCCATAGCCAGTTAACGTACAGCAGACATACGCCATCATCGATAATGAACGTGCAAAACTATGCAATATCTACAAAATAGTCAAACAACTGTCTACCTTATTTCGTTGTATATTCTCCTCAAAAACATCGTTGTTTATCTTGGACGTTGATCATTTTGTCAACCTTGGTGACGCTAATGCGGATGCTGTTGTTGTTGTTGTCTTTGCATTTTGGTCCTCCACGTGTCGCTGTTTTATTTTTTTATTCCTTTATTTATACAGGGAGTCAGTCTGAGACCAAGGTCTCTTTCACAGCTGAGTCCTGTTTACAGAAATCATAATGACATACAGCCATTATGATTACCGAGGACCTCAGCACGAGAACCATCACTCATCCAGTTCCTGTAAGCAAAATACGAATTGAGCATGTTCACATATGTTTTATATTGCTACAATTGAAGCAAATACAGTACACAGTATGCATATAGGCAGAAACTGCTTCTCCAATAAAAATCCCCGATCATGCTTGTAGTAGGCGATGTGCGTAGAAACACGTCATCGGGTCTAACGGTCATCTCACGCCAAACTGCGCATGTGCAGACCGTCAACTCAAAGACGTGTCAGTTTGTCACTTTCATGAGGTTGGCGGCTCGACTCTAGGTTGTGCTTTTAGATTTCGAGAAAATTCACAAATAGGAAGAATTTGTCACTTTAATTTACTTTTCAAACCACAAACCCTGGTCTGGTCTGTTTCGCATCCCTTCCCGGAAGTCTCGCGATGTTGCCTCTCGGTTTATAAACTCTGTTGTTGAAGATTGAGTTTACCACAGAGTTTCTAAACCCAGAGGGGAAACATCGCGAGAGACTTTCTTCCGGGAACGCTTGCGAAGCAGACCAGGCCGAGGATTGGGGTTTTCTCGAAATCTAAAGGTACAACCAAGATTAGAGCCAATGTCTTAAGTACTTGAACATGTTATTACTCTAATCTCGGGAAATTGATAAAATGACACGTTTTCAATGTAATCAAAAACAACTTTTATATCGAACGAGTGTCTTTGATTTGACGGCCTGCACATGCGCAGTTTGGCGCGAAACGACCGTTCGCCCCGATGACGTATTTCTGCGCATGCGCTTAGCTAGCCAACTTCGCCATTACATTGCCTACAAGTTTGATCGTGGGTTTCTATGGTTTCCACTAGTTACCACAGACACAAAGTCAAAATTGGCTATATAGTAAAAATTCATATCAACAAAAAATAGCTCTTTGGTATTAATCGAAGGTTAGTCATAAGGTTAGCAGTGTGGTTGGGGTTAGGCTTAACATCAGATTTTACGAAGATACATTTAGAAATAGGCGGAGTTTATGACTTTAGCTGCGGTAACTAGTGACGACAGATTTCTATTGGAGAAGCAGTTTCTGTCTAACTTCATATACTGTACTTTGGTTTTACCTTTGTACGATATCATAGAGGTCATTGATGAATGCCAGATTTTGCAACGTGTATACATTTTCCAGTAGACATGTGATCGACTGAAAGTATTGGCAATTTTCATGGTTATTAGAACGCAAGTATGACATTATGGACATATCAGCCCCGCACGAGCGACGTTTAGCATATCATGTTTTATATGTTTATGGATGCATGGTGCTTGCTTTCTTGTCTTGTGTAACTGCATTGGCCATGTTTGGACTTTTCATCATTTTGGTTGATGACGACATTCAAAGTTACAAGTGGGATATTCCTTTGAGACAGATGTGTTTTTTAAAAAAATTTCTAAAAAAATAAACGAACCAAAAAATGTACTCCATGTTTATGTTTGCTATGTTGTATGCTATGATGGCAAGCTGCAGTTTGCCACAGAATGTCGTAGACATATTGACATTTTTGGGATGAAAATGTTACATTTCTCCATGAAGTTGTATTTAAATGGAGTATGACAGGTTATCCCCAAATTAACACTTTTCAAGCATCAGAATATAGTAGAGAGACCCAAGACAGTACAGTTGTCAAATAAATGGTGCTCAGCTACAATTGTACCTGGGGAAACGGACCACTGCAAAATCAGCCTAACTAAAGTTCAGTGACATGGGTTCCTTCAGGGGAATGGCTCATAGTGCCATGGGCCAGCGTCTGGTCGCCTGCCTCCTCAATGTCTCAGAAGCCCGAAGGAAGGAATTGGTGGAAACAGTGGCCAGGGCAGCTGTATTTGACAGTAATGGTGAGTTACCCCTATAAAAATGTTACATTGTTCATTGCTTATACGGTAGTAACAGTGATAGGAGTGAACAATAGTTAGTATTGAACAAAATATGATGGTTTCTTCATGGATTTAGTTATCTTTCCCATTGCATGCATCTTGTCAGGCGGACGACGAGAAGGGACAACCGTGCTCAACATCTTTAATGACCAAGACTACAACCGCTCTGTCATCACCATCGTGGCCAGTATTGACTGCATCAGTGAGTCTCTGTCCTTTTATTGGGGGGAAAAAACAACTTCTACACTAAGGGAAATGTCCTACAGGCTTTGTTCAGGATCACAATGTTACAATAAATATGACAAGTACTTTGCAACGGTCTTCATTATCCTCCGACAACCTTTTACTCTGAGGGACAGTGGTATATAGTAACCCCTAAATAATGGCTGCCTAAACATTTTTCAAGCAGACCAGGAATCAAGCACCCTAATTTAACCAATAACTACAGAGGCTAATTTAACCAATAACTGAACCCTGATTTCACTTGTGTCATTCCAATAATAGAAGGCGTTGTCAATGTGTTTTTGTTGCAGGGGAGGCAGTGCTGTCTGCGTGTGAGCAGGCCTGTGGGCTGATTGACATGAGTGCCTATGCAGGGGGCCACCCAACAATGGGCGCTGTGGACCTGGTGCCCCTCTACCCTCTGGGAGAGGAGGTGGGACTGGGGGACTGTGCCAAGGAAGCTAGAGGTGTGTGTCTGCATGCATGTGTGTACCCTTTAAGGCTTTGGCTCCCTCTTTCCCTCTTCTCAGTGTATCATGTTGTATATGTGTGCATTGTGCCGCAACTCATGCTGTGAGGTATGTACAGTGCCTTCAGAAAGTATTCATACCCCTTGACTTATTCCACATTTTTTTTGTGTTACAAAATTGATTACATATATTTTTTGGTCTCACCCATTTACAAAAAATAGTGAAAACATATTTTTGATCATTTTAGGAAAATTAAATACAGAAATATCTAGTCTCTGGGTAAGTCTCGCCTTGTTCACACTGCAGGTCTTAGTGCTCAAATCCGTTTTGGAATATTGACTTTCCAAACAGCAAGTTACAAGTGACCAAATTGGATTTGTGTGTTAGACAGCAGTCATTTGCTGACATGTCTGTACTAGTGTGTGAGCATTGGTGTAGGCTGGTTGTTGGTGGTGTTCCTGCTTCCAATCACTCAGAGGTTTTGTAGCAAGCTAAAGTGACAACAATGCCTACCATGGATGTTTCCCAGTTGCTTTGAATGTTCAAAATCGTAGTGTAAGAACACCTTAAAATGATCCAACTTTTAAAACAAGTCATATTTGGCTAGCCACTGCAGTCAATTGGCTAGCTAATATGGCTTTTTAGCTTTCCAGCACATGCACCAATTTATTTGTAAACAATTCAAAAGCTAATTGACTACCACATGTCCTTGTCAAACTGTCAACAGAGTAGCTAGTAAGCAACAAGATTTGCCAAATAACTCAGATTTGATCATTCAGACACAAATCACATTGCCAGGAATCAGATTTGTATCTGACTTCAAACAACTTTCAACGGTGGCTTGAAATATCCGATTCCATGTGCTTTTTGGCTGTTCAGCCTGCAGGAAAACAAACCAATTAGAAACGGATATGCACACATTTTTTATTTGAGTCACTTCAAACTGCCGATGTGAACAAGGCTTAAGAGCTTTCCAAATGTGGATTGTGCAACATTTGCCCGTTATTCTTTAAAAAATTCTTCAAGCTCTGTCTAATTGGTTGTTGATCATTGCTACCATTTTCAGGTCTTGCCATAGATTTTCAAGTGAATTTAAGTCAAAACTGTAACTCGGCTACTCAGTAACATACACTGTCTTTTTGGTAAGTAACTCCTGTGTATTATTAGGTTATTGTCCTGTTGAAAGGTTAATTCATCTCTCAGTGTCTGGTGGAAAGTAGACTGAACCAGGTTTTCCTCTAGGATTTATTTTCTTTATCCTAAAAAACTCCCCACTCCATAACAATTACGTTTATTCATAACATGATGCAGCCACCACTATGTTTATCCATAACATGATGCAGCCACCACTATGCTTGAACATATGGAAAGTGGTACTCAGTAATGTGTTGTATTGGGTTTGCCCAAAACATAATCCCTAAGCAGTTTCCTTCCTCTCCGGCAACTGAGTTAGGAAGGATGCCTGTATCTTTGGAGTGACTGGGTGTATTGGTACACCATCTAGAGTGTAGTTAATAACTTCACCACGCTCAAAGGGATATTCAATGTCTACTTTTTAATTTTTTTTAACCCATCTACCATCTTTGCGAGGCATTGGAAAACTTCCCTGGTCTTTGTGGTTGAATCTGGGATTGAAATTCACTGTTCGATTGAGGGGCCTTAATGATAATTGTATGTGTGGGGTACAGAGATGAGGCACTCATTCAAAAATCATGTTAAACACTGTTATTGCACACACAACTTATTATGAAAATGTTTAATCCTAAACTTATTTAGGCTTCCCATAACAAAGGGGTTGAATACGTATTGACTCAAGACATTTCGGCTTTTCATTTTTTATTAATTTGTAAAAACATAATTCCACTTTGACGTTATATGGTATTGTGTGTAGGCCAGTGACAAACTCAATTTAATACATTTTAAATTCAGGCTGTAACACAACATGTGGAAAAGGTCAAGCGGTGTGAATACTTTATGAAGGCATTGTATGTAAGGTATGTGTTAACCCATCCTCTCACCATGTCCAGCGGTGGCTGCTGGGTTGACTGAGCGGGTCAGTGGCACCAGTGCTTTCTTCTTTGGCTGGGCAGACTCACCCCAGCACCGAGGCCTGGCGCAGAGACGCAAGGAGATGGGCTGGTTCAGGAAGAATCCAGACACAGGAGCCAGCCAACCAGACATGGGGCCCCTGCCACAGAAACGATATGGCCTCACAGGTTAGCACCCGCTTATGGCTTGGCACTTGGTGGATGTCCTGTGCACGAAAATACTGAGATCTTATGGGATGAAATGCATGGTGATTTTTAAAACATAAGGTTAGATTTGCATGTATCATTCAGTGCCCCCACATTACACTCTCATGAAGTAATAGCACAGAGAGAGGACACCCAGTAAACAATTATTGGGTACAAATAACCGCATCTCTGTACCCTTTCATTTCGCACCATCTTGTGACTTTTTGTTTGATCTTGTGACCTTTGATCTATCCTTTGCCCTGCAGGCATCGGAGCTAGTCCCTACGTCATAAACTGCAACGTCACCATCGACACCCAGGACCTGGCTCTGGGGCGCAGTGTAGCCATGGCGATTAGAGAGTCTACTCCTGGGGGCCTACCGGGGGTGCAAGTGCTGGCCCTGCCACACGAGGGTGCCGTGGAGATAGCCTGCAATGTGGAGAGCATAAAGGGGAACCCTCCTAGCCAGGTTGGGGACAGGGGCGAGCCGTGGCCCACATTCAGTATTGGTGGAGAGCTATACTACCACACCCCGGCGTCTCTTATCACAGCCAGGGTGGCAGAGCTGGCAGGACAGCAGGGGGTGGCCACTAAGGGCACGGCGCTGGTGGGGTTCACGCCCCATGAGTGCAGAGGCCTGGCTGAGAGAGCTTTGTCATTGGGCATCGCTGAGTTCTGGAAAGAACGGCGCAGGGTACACATGTAACCTTCCAAGCTTTACTAAAGAACCTCAACGTTTTGTATTATTCAGGTTGATTGAACGAAGAATGTAAAAGGACATACAAGCTGTTATCGGCAAGGTTTACAGCGTTTGAATTGCACAAATGCTCGACTATTACACAACAATTTTGAATCTGTGGGCTCTGGATTTGATGTAGCATATCTGAACAATCTTATTTAGTGTGGTGATCATGGTTGAAAACATCACTTAACTGATTGTCTTAATATAAGTACTCATCAAGACTCAAAGGGCCAAATTACCAATTTAGAGTTAAGGTAATACTTTTTTGTAAATCATTCAACGATGTCAATGGGAGACGTGCGCTCGTTTCTTTTGTTAAGCGTGCATATCTCAAGTCCGAATAACACCGTAAGTGCTGCAAAACGTTGCAATTTATTGCTTTATTAACAGGTTAACCCTTCTTTATTTGACTTCTACTAATCTGTAAAGAATAAACATGACTTTACTAGAACTTTTCTATTTTCATGTAATTTTTTATTTATTTTTTATTTCACCTTTATTTAACCAGGTAGGTCAGTTGAGAACAAGTTCTCATTTGCAACAGCGACCTGGCCAAGACAAAGCAAAGCAGTGTGACAAAAAAAAAAACACAACAACACAGAGTTACACATTAAACAAACAGTCAAAAACACAATAGAAAATCTATAAATAGAGTGCAAAATGTAGTGCAAAAATGCAGTAAGGGTAATTGTATATCATTGTAAAGAAAAAAGAATCATCATGAAATATATTAAAGGTGCATTCTGTAACATTCTCATGTTCAAAACACTGAAACTACCATTAACATTGGACTCAATGAGAGTAAAAAAAAAGCGTTGTAAGACGTTCTGGCCACCTTCAGCCAAACAAACGTGCACAAAGGTATAGTCCTTTGCCGAGACGTGTCAAAACGCATAGACATTTGTTTACCCTGTCTGTTTACATTATTATTGCCTTTTGTGACTGGTTTTAATATTACCAGGTTGATGGATATGGCTCACTCCCAAAATGGTCAGGGACAGGGTTACGTTTAGGGGAGGTGCTCAAGCCTTTCAAGATAATATATTCTAATGTCCACCACTTTGGGCGATGGTCAGGCCATTTCCTGTTTGGTATAAATAAGGAACGGTGTTTACAGATGGGTCCTTGGTAATTTCCTGTAATTAAGCATACAGTGCATTCCGAAGTATTCAGACCTCATTATTTTTTCCACATCTGGTTACGTTACAGCCTTATTCTAAAATTGATTGATGATGAAAAAGCATGATTTAATCTACACACAATATCCCATAATGACAAAGCAAAAAAACAGGTTTTTAGACATTTGGAAATTTAGAAAAAGAGATACCTTATTTACATAAGTATTCAGACCCTTTGCTATGAGACTCGAAATTGAGCTCAGGTGCATCCTGTTTCCATTAATCATCCTTGAGATGTCTCTACAACTTGATTGGAGTCCACCTGTGTTAAATTCAACTGATTGGACATGATTTGGAAAGGCGCACACACACCTGTCTATATAAGGTTCCACAGTTGACAGTGCATATCAGAGCAAAAACAAAGCCATGAGGTCAAAGGAATTGTCCGTAGAGCTCCGAGACAGGATTTTGTCGAGGCACAGATTTGGGGAAGGGTACCAAAAAATGTCAGCAGCATTGAAGGTCCCCAAGAACACAGTGGCCTCCATCATTCTTAAATGGAAGAAGTTTGGAACCACCAAGACTCTTCCTAGACCTGGGGAGAAGGGCCTTAGTCAGGTAGGTGACCAAAAACCTTATGGTCACTCTGACAGAGCTCCAGAGTTCCTCTGTGGAGATGGGAGAACCTTCTAGAAGGGCCAACATCTCTGCAGCACTCCACCAATCAGCTTTATGGTAGAGTGGCCAGATGGAAGCCACTCCCCAGTAAAAGGCACATGACAGCCCGCTTGGAGTTTGCCAAAAGACACCTGAAGGACTCTAAGACAATGAGAAATAAGATGCTCTGGTCTGATGAAACCAATATTTAACTCTTTGGCCTGAATGCCAAGCGTCACGTCTGGAGGAAACCTGGCACCATCCCTACAGCACAGGAACTAGGAGACTAGTCAGGATTGAGGGAAATATGTTCAGAGCAAAGTACAGAGAGATCCTTGATGAAAACCTGCTCCAGAACGTTCATGACCTCAGACTGGGGCGAAGGTTCAACTTCCAACAGGACAACGACCCTAAGCGCAAAGCCAAGACAACGCAGGAGTGGCTTGTAGCGTCATACCCAAGCTTGTAGCATCATACCCAAGAAGACTCGAGGCTGTAATCGCTGCCAAAGGTGCTTCAACAAAGTACTGAGTAAAGGCTCTGAATACGTATGTAAATGTGATATTTCAGTTTTTTTAAAACCTGTTTTTGCTTTGTCATTATGGGGTATTGTGTGTAGATTGATGAAGGAAAAAAACTATTGAATACATTTTAGAATAAGGCTGTAACGTAACTAAATGTGGAAAAAGTCAAGGGGTCTGAATACTTTCCGAAGGCACTGTAACTCTCTTTCAGTCAGTCACTGTCTGTCGGAGGCTATTTTTACCATCCAAGATGCATGTGCATAATATCCTAGAGATTTTATGTTATGTCTGGACACTAATTTGGGGAATAGTTTTTGCATGCTCTTTCACTATACAACTAATTGCAATATGTATACCAATTAAATTAATCCATACTGAACAAAAATATAAGCACAACATGTAGTGTTGGTCCCATGTTGTCATGAGCTGAAATAAGATCCCAGAAATGTTCCATACACACAAAAAGCTTATTTCTCTAAAATGTTTGGCACAAATGTGTTTACATCCCTGTTAGTGAGCATTTCTCCTTTGCCAAGATAATCCATCCACCTGACAGGTGTGGCATATCAAGAAGCATGATCATTACACAGGTGCACCTTGTGCTGTGGACAATAAAATGTGCAGTTTTGTCACACAACACAATGCCACAGATGTGTCAAGTTTTGAGGGCTTGCTGACTGCAGGAATGTCCACCAGAGCTGTTACCAGAGAATTTAATGTTCATTTCTCTAGCATAAGCCTCCTCAAACGTTGTTTGAGGGAATTTGGCAGTACGTCCGGCCTCACAACTGCAGACCACGTGTATGGCGTCGTGTGGGTGAGTGGTTTGCTGATGTCAACGTTGTGAACAGAGTGCCCCATGGTAGCTGTGGGGTTATGGTATGGGCGCTGGCATAAGCTACAGACAACGAACACAGTTGCATTTTATCGATAGCAATTTGAATGCACAAAAATACTGTGACGAGATCCTGAGTTCCATTGTGAGGCCAATTTTTTTAAGGTTTTTGTGACCAACAGATGCATATCTGTATTCCCATTCATGTAAAATCCATAGATTAGGGCCTAATGTTGTTGCATTTTGTGTTTATAATTTTTGTTCAGTATAGCTTAGCTACAAGAGTGATATGTACTGCATGCATGTCCGCTATGCATTGTGGTAATTCAAGTCATTTAATTAACAATATTGCTCATTTATAATTTCATCTTCACATATTCATGTTTTAATTGTCTTTGGGTATCTCCATGCACTGTGAAATTTGAGTGTTACATTGGAGAGTAGTGTGCATGGCGAGGCTATTTCCCTCCATTCTGACTCAAAGTATTAACCATTTGATGACATGCAGGGGAATTTGGCCAGATGACAAGCGGATGGAACTGGGATGAGATGATTTTATTCAACTGAATGATGATGTACCTACAGTAGGCTATATTTGTTTGCATTAGCGTTTATATGAATATGTACGTTCCCTCTTAATGTGTGCACATTCATCTTTTTGTATCTTGTCCAGCTGAGGCTCTTAGTCATACAGTTTATGCATCCATGCAGCTTCATCTCATCAGTACAGTACACACACACACACACACACACACACACACACACACACACACACACACACACACACACACACTCCCTGTCAGCCTTGGGAGCATCAGGCCCCAATGTAGGTCACAGCACAAGCCCAGGGGTGTCCTGATCCTCCGAACACTCACACGTACATGGAACCCTATTCACATTTTAGCTCATTTATCTTCCTAACAGTATCTACCTCAAATTCATACACCCGCACTTTATTTTGAAAAGCTACCCATTTCAATCTAAGCAGCTGTCACTCATGTCCCCATACATTAGCTTGCTTTTGTAGGATGAAAATGGACCAGGTGATGCATGGCATCCGGTGGCTTAGAACATGTTTGTCAGTCGGGGGCAGTAGCGGTTCTAGCTTGTATCACGCCCTGGGCGAACCACCCCCCGCGCGCCTTCAGCGCCCCGTGCCACCCCTGGCAAGATGCCACCCTGGGCGACTGCCCATGCCGCCCATAACCTAAATCCGCTACTGGTTGGGGGCCAGGTAAAAGAACAACCACAAGTCTCGTGTAAAGAAAAAAACAACTGATCAAGCATTAGATAGATAGGTACTTTATTATTCCCAGACGGGATATTTTATTTAAGCTTCTCTCTTTGTCTTTTTCTGCTCTCTTTTCCTCTTCCTATCCTCTCACTCACTCTCTTTTCCTCCCTCTCCATTAAATCTACACCCCTACCTTCCTATTAACCTCATCAGGCCCTAGTGAGTCACAGCCCCTAATGACTATAAACGCAACCATACTAGATTCTAGGTTGACACTTCCTTCTGAGGACTTTAGATCCTCACTAGAAAGTGTGGATCAGGTAGTCACTAGGCAAGCAGACATTATGATAGGGTGGCATTGGTTGTCTGTTACTGTACATTTCACAGCAGAAATATACTGTAGATACTATATTATATCAAACATTTTAACATCTAATAATCAAATGTTCACTGTAAACATTTCATTGTAATTATCCAATGTTGTTAGAGTTTTGTGCCTTTTTTAGTTCTTCAATAGATGTGACATAGGATTCTTGACAGTGTGTCAGCTGAGGGTCATGTGACACGATACAGATGTAAAGGATCTGATTTAAGCGTCTATTTCCAACCTACTATTAATAATGCCCTGTCAAATGCGTAGATAACTGCATCATCAGTGCATCTTCTATTGAATAATACTACTCAGATGAAAACTGACCTATAAAGGAGGTGCACCAATGAGCAACCATTCATAAACAAGTTATATGATATGTAGACCATAGTTTTATTTTTTGGGGTTTTTAATGTGTTTTTTGCTGTGATTTTATCATTTTAATTCTAATAATTTGAGACCTGAGGCCAATTCAGTCGTGACAGCATAGCATTATCTTCATCGGCAGTACCCACAAGTCAAACACGTCCCTTTTAAACTTAATTTATTCTCTCAATTCAAAGAAAGTAATGTATACCGTTGCTTAAATATCTTGTAACTACCGTTTGAGACGGGATTATAATAATTGCCCTTCTCATATAAAGTATTATGATTTTGAAGTAGCTTTGGAGGCAACTTTTAAGTCTATCATGGTCACTCTCATTTAAAATTGTCCAAAATGTAACGGCTATCCTCAACCACCTTGCAGAAGCAGAGCGTGCCACCTATGAAGTCAGCAGTCGCCAACCCCCACCCTGAACACATGTTATACATCTGCTGGGCACAGGCTGAGCATAACGCTGAGACACAGCTGAGAATAGGGAGAGAAAGCAAGGGAGAGAAAGCGAGGGGGCACTGAAGTGGAAGTATGAGTGAGCATCAGAGAGAAGGACATAAATAGAGCAATAAAATACTGAATTGCAGAGGGAGGCTCAGAGAGAGAGAGAGAGAGAGAGAGAGAGAGAGCAATAGTGGTGCACATGGGTTTATGGTATTGTTGCAAAAGCCTTTTCTGTTATTTTTCGGTGGATATGAACCTCACGTGGATTTCCCTGCAATTCTTCCCTGGATCTAAACAGCTGTTGAAGACTTGAAGACCAAATCATGCCTTCTCTTCGTTGTAGCTTCAACACGGGCCCTTGACTGGGTTCCTTGGCTGGATTCCTACTACCACGGATACCCTTCACCATTTTTATTTAACTCTTTCTTAGTCCCAATGAGATCAAAGTACTTATTTTTCAAGGGAGACCTGGCGACGAAGGATGGCGCTATGTTGCACCTCCGCTGATCACAACCACAGTGCACGCTGTACAGTGAAGATTCCTCCCTGTGCTATCTATACTGATGTCCCTACTCGCGGATAGCCACTGGCAGGGTAAGATGCTGCTGTGATGGCTGCTTTGAATGAATGACTGTCACGTAGAAATGTAAGACTGTTCAGTGTGGCACTGAATTAGCACCTTGTTGGTGTGTACATGGCCTGAGAATTGCCATGGAGACAGACCGACGGGAATCGAAAGGTATGGTTTGTGTGGTGGCAAGGTTCCTGACCTGTTAATGGACTGCCCTTATGGAGAAATTAGTATAAACTGGATGGTATGGTATCGCTTTATAACTCTTGTGCCTAAGACTCCTCTCCATGCCCCCTCATACCTGTGGCCCTTCTCACCGCAGATCCACTCTTCCACTGTAGGTCTCCCACTTTATCTGTTCTTCATCCCCAAGGGATATATTCATACCAAGGGGTATATTCACATTTCACTGTGCCAGGTAATTCTGAATTACGCTTGAAACTTGAGTGCGGGACTCCAATGCGGAATCTATTGTGCTTCTGTGCCAGCTGTGCACTTTGGGTGGAGCAACTTACATAGATTTGTGTACGTACAGAATATTGCTCCGGTAGCATCTATCTAAACAAGTCTGCACACACACATCCAAAAAGGGAATACAGAATTTTGAGAAGTACGTAGTCAAGTGTTAAAAGTGTGTCGCAGAGGATATGTGATAGACTGTATACCTCCATGTTGCTTCCTGATGAGTCGGACGTCTCATCCAATAGAAATGGAAGACTATCAACACCACAGCCGCAGCCCTGAATAGGATAGGCCTCTTACTCAACAATGGATGTGATGTGGCTCAGGGCAAGGGGATGGTCATTGTCCACAGCTAGATGTTCATGCTTGGCCCGTCAAGGCACAGAATTGACTGTGTGGGCAGAAGGAGAAATGAATTTAGGATTTTTTATTATTATTATTTTTTTTTAACCATTATTTTACTAGGCAAGTCAGTTAAGAACAAATTCTTATTTTCAATGACAGCCTAGGAACAGTGGGTTAACTGCCTTGTTCAGGGGTAGAACGACAGATTTTTACCTTGTCAGCTCGGGGATTCGATCCAGCAACCTCTCAGTTACGGGCCCAACACTCTAACCACTGGGCTACCTGCCGCCCCACTTTATCTGTTCTTCATCCCCAAGGGATATATTCATACCAAGGGGTATATTCACATTTCACAGGATGAGGTAATTAGTCTACATGTTTTGGACAAGGATACAGTACAGAGAGAAGATGATAGACAGTGAAACATAGATATGTATGCATATGGCAGTGTGCATTCATTTTTATATAATTAAATCAAATAGTTTATGTAATTAAGATGTTGTTTACGTAATCAAGACATATGTGCGTGCTGCAGCAAGCAATAGCCTGGGAACTAAGATTGCTAGCCCCGCTTATACAGACATTAATGCCGTCTACACAACCGCACAAAAATCATTAGATGTCGAGGTAAACAGTTAATTTTCAGCTGACGTCATAGGTTTAAACGAAAATGTTTTATACTTTATTTTTTTATATTACTACATTACTGGAGTTGTTTTCAGAAAAGTTGTCCCAGCAGAGAACGGAATTTTTTCACAAAAGAATCCCCTTTTTCGGGTCAAACTGTTAACATGAATGTAATGTCTGTCGGCACTACTGCTGAATGTGAGATGTAGGGGGACATGGTTGGTTCTGGGTTCTGGAATAAAACAGCACAGTACACTGTATAAAGACAATTTAAGTCAAATGATCAAGTTATCTGGGTTGCAACAGGATGTGATTTACTGAAGATGTATGTATTTAAATGACCAGGGGGAAGGTCCCAAGGCCTTGCCCTAATTCATTACAACATCAATGTGAGAGGAAGAGGAGAGCTTCCTCAATTATTCCAATTTAACCCCCACCCAGAGGAAGACATTTAATGACACGGTTTACTTTTCCGTCCCAAGTCTTTCCATATAAGCACACATAGAGAGTAATGGTATGAATTTAGACCCATCCTCAGTCGTTCCCACACCATGGGCTCAATTCAGGATTGTGGCTTAAATGTTTACACACATTGATTTGCACACATTTAAGAATTGCGTTCTCTAGTAAAAAAATAAAAAATAAATAACACTGTGCTAAATCAACACTGAAAGTCTGTGGACCCATATACAAATGGCAACAGTGTTAAATTAGCATGCTGCTTACTGTAAAGCCTTATTCAGATATTTCCCAGAGTGCCTTGCCTTGCCCAGAGTTACCACCCATGACTGTATTCTTTATTGACAGATGTGGTTGTTGCATTTTCGACACAATGGACTTCACCAATTGAGATCCTACAGGAATATGTTATTAGAAATAAATATAAAATGTTAACACAACACCATATGTATTTCAATATGTATTTTTATGCATGTACGTTGATTGATTAAAACCCCCAGGGCCATTTGATTCTGAAACGTAGGACCCCTTTAGGATATATATATTTTGAGTAAATGTAGGCCTGCCAGGTAGGATGCAATCCAAGAGTGTGCATAGCCTGAGACGCCCAGCCCTGAGAGTGTGGAGAGGAGGATCTGATGGTTCACGGTGTCAAAGGCAGCGGCTAGATCTAGGAGTATGAGAACAGAGGAGAGAGAGTCAGCTTTGGCAGTGTGGAGAGCGTGACACAGAAGAGCAGTCTCGGTTGAGTGACCCGTCTTGAAACCTGACTGGTTAGGGTCAAGAAGATCGTTCTGAGAGAGATAACGAGGAAGTTGATCAGAGACAGCACGCTCAAGTATTTTGGATAGAAGGGATATAGGTCTATATTTTTTGACATCAGATGAGTCAAGTGTTGGTTTCTTGAGGAAGGGAGCAACCCGGGCCAATTTGAAGTCAGAGGGGATGCAACCAGTGTTCAGGGAATTGAGAAATGGGAGAATGTCTCCAGAGATGGTAGGGAGGAGGGAATGGAGACGAGTGGGCAGGTTGTCGGGCAGCCAGACATCACTAGTTCTTTGTGAGTGGGACCAGTGGACTCAATAGGCTGAGTGAATGAGTAGCGGATGTCATCAACCTTTTTTTCAAAGTGGCTGACAAAGTTGGGGAGGGGGAAGGGGTGCAGGATTAGGGAGGGAGAAGGTGGAAAAGAGGTTCCTAGGGTTAGAGGTAGAAGCTTGAAATTTAGAGTGATAGAAAGTTGCTTTAGCATCAGATACAGAGGAAGAGAAAGTGGAGAGGAGGGAGTGAAAGAATGATAGGTCCTCCAGAAGTTTAGTTTTCCTCCATTTTCGCTCAGCTGCCCGCAGCCCTGTTCTGTAAGCTCGCAATGAGTCACTTAGCCACAGAGCAGGAGGGGAGGGCCGACCCGGCCGGGAGGAAAGGGGACAGGGCGAGTCATTGGATGCGGAGAGTAGGATTTATCAGAAGGGAGAGATGATCGGGTAGAAGAGGAGAGAGTGGTGGGAGAGAGAGAGAGCAAAGATTGCGACGGCGCATGACCATCTGGGTAGGGCTGGAGGAAGGGAGACCGAAAAGAAAACAAAGTAGTGATCAGAGACCTGGAGGGGGGTTGCAGTGAGATTAGTAGGTGAGAAGCCTCTAGTAAAGATGAGGTCAAGCGTATTGCCTGCCTTGTGAGTTGGAGGGGATTGGGAAAGGGTGAGGTCAAAATTGGCAAGGAGTTGGAAAGAAATTAATCGAAGGCAGACATCGGGAGTACGGAGAGCGGTGAGCCATCGTCAGGAAATGCGCTTATCAAGGTGTTAAGCTCATTGAGGAACTCTCCAAGGGCACCTGGTGGGCGATAGATGACAATAATGTTAAGCTTGAGTGAACAAGTGACACTGACAGCTTAGAGTTCAAATGAGGAGATGGACCAGATGCTCTAGGACTATGAAAGAGAACATAGTCAGATGAAGAAAGAGCAGCTAGAGTAGCAGTGTTCTCTGGGGTGATCCATGTCTCTGTTAGGGACAAAAAGTCAAGAGACTGAAGGGCAGCATAGGCTTAGATGAACTTGCCGTTCTTGACCACAGATCAACAGTTCCAAGCGCTGCCAGGGTACACTAGAGGGAAGACTGATTTTCTGGATGTCAAACCGACCACAGCAAATGCGGAAGGACGACATCTGTGGATGCGGCCAATGCAAACAAACTCTAGCTTAATCAGACTGATTTTGATGGGGATTTTTTTATTATGCTAATTAGACTGACGCACTACAACGTCAATCAATTCTAGGGGGGTTTCTTATGCTACACAAAGATAAATAACATACATTTTTCTAAACTAATCCAATCAGTTAGTTCAATTTTTTTTGCATCTGTTACTGAAATGTTATTTTTTTTATTTTATTTTGAATATTTAAAACATACAATATACAGTTGAAGTTGGCACTCTGGGAAATAGTTGAATAAGGCTTTACAATAAGCAGTGTGTTAATTTAGCACTGTTCCGGTGTTTATATGGGTCCACAGACTCCACACGTTCAGTGTTGATTTAACAGGCTGCGTTAATTCTTATAAAAAATTGTACCCTGGACAATTTGCTGTGTATTAATCCCCTATGACCATTGGCTACAATTTTATGTCACCATAGATGTTTTATTTATATGAGGATATGAGGGCCTGTAATGGTTGTCCTCACAGTAAATCCCAACAGTGGGTGAATCACTTGACTTGGTAATGTAATTAAGCAAAAAACAAGCCACAGTAGCACTCGTACAGACCTCTAACATGCTGGTGTGACACTTCTGATCTAGGTCACTTGTCCTGAATTCCAGCAGATCCTACTAATTCAGTGAACTCTAGCAAATCACAGATCTTCCTTTTATTTTGTCTGTGAAATAAGATTAGTATGCTACTGTAGCCTCAGCTTTCACAATCTCTTTGATAGATGTTGTAGCCTATTGTATTTACATTGCAGAGTCCGTGCATTTAAAAAAAATAAGAGCTCGGTATGATGCTTTTTTTAGATTATGAACCATCTACATCTCCACAAGCTTTACAATTATGGCATTGTAAAGGTTACGTTATGATGGAATATTACACTGAATTTAATATGGAAAGATGCTGATGAAATAGTGATTAATACGTGTATAGACACACATGCCACTTATCAACTAAGGTATCATCTATCAGTTACACATACACGTCAGTACAGACACACAACAAGTAGGTCACATGGGGGAGAGGCGTTGTGCCGTGAGGTGTTGCGTTATTCGTTTTTTTAAACCATATTTGCTATTCTCTTGCGCTATGTAAGATGGACGGGAGTTCCATGCAATCGTGGCTCTGTATAATACTGTCCGTTTCCTTGAATTTGTTCTGGACCTGGGGCATAAAAAGGTCAATTCCAGGTAATTCATATTTGCATGTCAAAGGTTCATGCTCTTGGACTGAGAGCTCCATCTGCAGGAGATATTCGAGAAAATATATAATGCTACAGTAAATGATAATGATAATGCTATATGATAATGCTATATGAGACAACCTGGTATATAATGCTATATGAGACAACCTGTTATATAATGCTATATGAGACAACCTGTTATATAATGCTATATGAGACAACCTGTTATATAATGCTATATGAGACAACCTGTTATATAATGCTAATAATGTATCTCTCCTCTTTGATGTATAATGCCAATACACAGAATATCCATAACAGTGAGAAGCTAACACAAGAAACATGCTGGGATGAAATCAAATGTGTCACGTGACACGAAGCTTGATGTCACAACTATAGTATACCTTCCCCTCTAGTAACTGATGGTGTTTACCACTAGATGGAAGTGGTGACCCAGGTTATAGTCAATATTACCAGGCACCTAATCTTGGCAACCCAGAGAGTGAAAAATTATACAAAATTGACAGTCAGATTTGTGTCTTGCACATTTGTAGTTAGTTAGTTTTGGAAGATACTGCCAGAGAGATTAATTTGGTTATCTACACATAAATTAAATAATGGTAACACAATTAAATAATTGCATAATTTTAAGTTGCATACATGTACAGTATAAGGAAAATATCTTTGACTATGGGAAAGATTGTTGAATGAGTCAATGAACCAACATTTTACTGCAATTAACTCACACATACTATCATAGAGCTGACATTGTCTGGAACACACTAATGGCTGTGTTACACGTGACTCATTGGTTTTGGAGGCATATCTTTACAATTACAATTCTGTGATTGTTACATACATTTTTTGGGCTTTTCAGTTAATGATATATACCCCTTTATTCTTGAAGAATATAACTTTTAAAAATGCCTTCATGAGCTTAGTTCAACTGTCGTACCCCATCAGAGCCCCAATCTAAGCTTGTTTTACTCCAATGTTGGTAGGAACAACAAGAGGTTCAACAGATCAAGCAGGCAGACTACTTAAACGTCACAGATCACCGCCTTGCCAAGATCAGGCAACACACTGACGAGGACGAACACCTACAGTCACTGAAGTCCAAGGTTCTCACAGGTTGGCCGTACCTGAAAGAGGAGACACCTTTCACACTGAGAGAATACTGGACCTTTCGAGATGAGATCAGGGTGCAAAATGGCATCTTGTTCAGAGGTCAGAAGGTCATTATCCCCAAATCACTACGTCCAGAGATGCTTACCTGCATACACTCCAGTCACGTTGGAGGTGACGCATGCGAGCTGCTTTCTGTGGCTTCATTTTCGGTTATGAATGAATGGTTCTCAAACCTCTCCTCTGGGACACCACAGACTTTTCACAATTGTTTTGTAGCTCTCATCTAATGTACTGTGCTGGTGCTGTCCAATCTTGTGAAACTCATAGATGTCTATGATTGGTTAAGATTTGGTCTATGTTTGGGCCAAATCAAAGCAAATCTGAACCAAACATAAAAACGCACCACTTTGACAGAGCTACAACCTTTTTCGTTGCATGTTTGGAGAACCTACGCAGCAGGTTAGGAGAATTAATGTAGTAGGTTAGGAGAATTAGGTTAAGGTTAGGAAAAGGGTTACGGTTAGCAAAAATGCTCTCTTAAGCTGCTACGAAAAGTAACTTGTATCGAAGTGGTGTGTTTTTAGGGAGTCCCGTCCGTGGACGTTGAAATCAAGGCCAAAAAAAAAGAGGTCCAAAAGACATTGACGTAGGTCCCCTTAGTGGGAAGTTGCCATCAACAAGTAAAAACACTGGAGTGGGGTCTGGGGGGCACTACCCTGGATGTTTAAATGTATTTATTTCCTCAATCAGCCAACTTATTCAGTACTTTGAGAGTCACTTACACGTATGTGCTTACTGTAAAGCAGCTGCTGATTTTCACCCCCCCCTTCCGTCTTTAAAGGGAGAATCCATATGTTTTACATAAATGCAAATAGCCATTTCTACAAAGTAATAGCCAGGGCCCGCTTTCCCAATAGCGATCGAACGTAAGCTTACAAGTAATTTAACGATGCATAATGTCACAGGGAGAACTTTCAGTAAGTGCGTCGTTAGGGCATGAGGTTCGAAAGAAAGGCAGTGCAGCTCTCGGATCAGCGTTCAAATCTTACCTTAACATTAGATACTGACGAGATCGGCTCCAAGACAGAAATGATCATCTATAACTGCAAATATTGAGGTGTTTTTTTTCTAATTCTCAGGCTGTGCACTAAATCAAACATCTGACACAACATTGCGCACATGTTGTTAGGCCTACACATCTTGAAATCGAGGCAAAAATTACAGACAGTAGCCTAATAATTCCAGTCAATGGAAAAGCTCATTATTGTGTAAGAGTGCAAAAGGTGAGGCTCGAGGAGTAGGGGTCAGACTCGACTTGTGTAGGGTTGATACTTCACTAGGGGTGCGTTGAAGGTTGAGGATGAGGAAGTTTCTAATATGTATTCTGTACATTTGCTTGTTTTCAAACAGCTTTAGAGACAAGGTTTCCATAATAATGTTCAAATGTAAATGTATTACACTTTGGAATAAAACAAAAATGGCAGCCTAAAGTTCCCAAACCTGAAATCTACACGTTGTTCTTAGACTGATTGACAGAGTATTGTAGCATAACAATGGCAAATGAAAGAGTTTGTTGGTGTTTCTCATATTAGAGTGAGGTGCATGCTGGGAAAGTGAGCTGAGAACAGCTCACTTTCCCAGCATGCACCTCATGGCCGGAACGGAGCAAATGGAACGGCATAAAATACCTGGAAACCATGCGTTTGATACCATTCCAATGACTCCGCTACAGTCATTACCACGAGCCCGTTCTCCCCAATTAAGGTGCCACCAATCTCCTTTGATTCCTATAATGGTATAGGCTATTCATTATGTGTAGCCTAAAGGTAGGTGTTGTCAACTATTACATATCAGTGAAACCTGTTCCATAATATTTAAAGACACCTTTACACAGCAGCCCAAACACAAACCAGCATTTGGCATCAAAAACGTATAACACACATAGCAACACTCAAGGTAAGTCTAGGGAAAAAAAATTCACAAGCATGGAAGCCTAACTGTTTTCAAAGCAGTAGGGCAGGCCTACACTCAAGTGTGACTTTGTTTGAACTCTGTGGTGCTTGTTATTGAACTTCTAGGCCTGTTAACAAAACTCTCAAAACTTCAGTTTAGAAAAGTATGAGCAACAAATTAGACCTATTCTTTAAAAACAAAATGTTGGATTAATTATGAAAAGCGTCATTCATCAGTGATTTGTCTTGTAACTTATTACCCACTCTACACAGTTATTTTCACAGGAAATAGTTTGGTTGGTACACTCTTAGAAAAAAGGTGCTATCTAAAACTGAAAAGTTTTTTGGGGCTGTCCACGGAACCCCAAAAAATCTAAATGCATTTAGTCCTCCCTAAAGGCATTTTTCCAAATGTCATGAGTTGGGATTTAGTCATATCTTCAACCTGTCAGTTATGTCACTTTTACACATATTTTTGGGAGTTTATCTACAGTAACATGCCAATTGACTTTTTCTTGTCGTGTAGCTCAATATCGTTTCATTGTATAAAATGATTATGATATCATGCAAGATTGAGAGAAAACAATAATATTTATTTATGGTACTTACCAGTATTCATTCCTCATACAGCCCGAGTGATCCAAAAGCCTATCTAGAGAAAAATCTACATCTGAGCGTGGAGAGAGAGAGGAGAGGGACGAGGCTCAGCCAGGACATTAGCAGATGATGTCACTGCAACAACACTTCGTCAGGTACTGTAACGCAACTTCATATCCACCCACACCACCTTAGGGAGCCATGCGTCTCTCCTATACAAAGCAGTCTCCCTTCCCTAATGTGTGAGGGAATTACGCCTGTAACTTATAGATGGCAATATGGCAACTCAAACCACTCCTCACCAACCCCCTAAACACCATGACAACCCGCAACAAGCTTACATCCATTACATTTAATGTTATGTTTGAGGAATTTCAGGTGGAGAATAAAATGGAAGAATGGCGCCGGAGGGTGTGGGTTTTTTTTCTCATTGTTTGTAGCTTATTTTGTACAAAATGTTGATGCTACCATCTCTTATGAACGAAAACAGCTTCTGGATATCAGAACAGCGATTACTCACCTTGAACTGGATGAAGATTTTTCCTTTTAATGAGTCTGACGCAAAGGATATTATGTAACTCCCGGACAAGGCCCAATAAGGAAATACAGAGGACATAGATCAGGGTGTCTTGTGAGAATTCGTTGGCAAGTGGGTAACCCGCCTCTACCATCCGTTCTATTGGTCAACGTGCAATCACTGGAGAATAACCTGGATGAGCTCCGTTCGAGACTATCCTACCAACGGGACAGGATAGAGCTTCCGCTTTCAAGGAGCGGCTCATGAATCCGGATGCTTATAAGAAATCCTGCTATGCCCCAGACGAACCATCAAACAGGCAAAGTGTCAATACAGGACTAAGTTTGAATCCTACTACACCGGCTCTGACGCTCATCGGTGTCACGGTGAGTGGTGAGGGAACGAGGCGCAGAGCAAGAAGTGCGTTGAAACATATTATTTTAATAATGATGAAAACAACAGAACACCATGAACTGGTGACTAGTATACACCGATACAGACAATGCTCCACAACACAGGTGGCCGAAATATGAACATAAATAGAATCCCCAATTAGAGACAACTCAAGACAGCTGCCTCTAATTGGGGATCAACCAAACCCAACACCAACTCCCTGTGTATGTCAGGACCTGACTGTAGCCATCCTACTCCCTCTAGGGGGGAGTCAGAGACCTGGCCTCAGTCAGGCCCTTACAATCGGATGTGTCAGAGACAGCAAACTATTACAGACTACAAAGGGAAACCCAGCCGCGAGCTGCCCAGTGATGCGAGCCTACCAGACGGGCTAAATGTCTTTTTAATGTGTACAGCCCAGTACATCACTGGGGCCAAGCTTCCTGCCATCCAGGACCTACTAGGCGGTGTCAGAGGAAGGCCCATAAAACTGTCAAAGACTCCAGCTTCTACCCCCAAACCATAAGACTGCTGAACAATTAATCAATTGGCCACCCGGACTATTTTCATTAGCATATTTTCTTTAAACTGCATTGTTGGTTAAGGGCTTGTTGTCACGGTGAGTGTAGAGGGAACGAGGCGCAGAACGAGAGGACGTTGCGAACATGTTTTATTATATAGAATATAATAAAACAAAACAAAACAACAAAAGTACTCACGACCGTGGCGTTGTGTTGAACACACAGAAAACACAAGCAATGATCCACACACAGGTGGATTTGTGTGGAGCTTAAATACTATCCCCAATCAGAGACAACGCTAGACAGCTGTCTCTGATTGGGGATGATAATCTCCCTAGTTAGGATGTGAGGACTTGGTTGTGTGCCTCTCTCCTCTCCTAGGTGGGAGTAAGAGGCCTTACCACAACCAAGCCCTCACAGTACCCCCCCCCTAAGGTGCGGACTCCCGATCGCACAATATCTCCCCCTCTCCTGAAAAAAAAAATACACAAAAACTAGGGGGGACATGGCGGGGTACTGAGGGGGTTGCTGGTGGGGGCTCCGGTTCCGGCTCCGGGCGTGGCGCAGGCTTTGAGAGTAGCTTCCCTCCTACCTCTCCGTTGCACGCCCGGTCCGGTCCGGACCCCGGCGCGATGGTTCCCCCCTCAGTACTCCCGCCATTCACCAAGTCCTGTCTGGACCCTGGTGTGGGAGCCCTCGACCCTGGAGAGGGGCTGACAACCGGCCCCGGACTGGGCACCGGTGGAGCGGACTGCTCCGGCACTGGAGCGACGCAGACGACCGGCCCCGGACTGGGCACCGGTGGAGCGGACTGCTCCGTCACTGGAGCGACGTAGACGACCGGCCCCGGACTAGGCACCGGTGGAGCGGATTGCTCCGGCACTGGAGCGACGCAGACGACCGGCCCCGGACTGGGCACCGGTGGAGCAGACTGCTCCGTCACTGGAGCGACGTAGACGACCGGCCCCGGACTGGGCACCGGTGGAGCGGACTGCTCCGGCACTGGAGCGACGCAGATGACCGGCCCCGGACTGGGCACCGGTGGAGCGGACTGCTCCGGCTCTGGAGCGACGCAGACGACCGGCCCCGGACTGGGCACCGGTGGAGCGGACCGCTCTGGCGCTGTAGCAGAGCAGACTGCTGGACCCGGATGTGGCTCCGGTGGAGGTTCAGGGCTGCTCACCTTCACCTGAGGTCCCGGGCTGCTGACCTTCCCCGGAGGTCTCGGGCTGCTGACCTTCCCCGGAGGTCTCGGGCTGCTGACCTTCCCCGGAGGTCTCGGGCTGCTGACCTTCACCGGAGGTCTCGGGCTGCTGACCTTCACCGGAGGTCTCGGGCTGCTGACCTTCACCGGAGGCCTCGGGCTGCTGACCTTCTCCGGAGGCCTCGGGCTGCTGACCTTCTCCGGAGGTCTCGGGCTGCTGACCCTCTCCGGAGGTCTCGGGCTGCTGACCTTCACCGGAGGCCTCGGGCTGCTGACCTTCACCAAAGGCCTCGGGCTGCTGACCTTCTCCGGAGGCCTCGGGCTGCTGACCTTCTCCGGAGACCTCGGGCAGCTGACCTTCACCGGAAGCCTCGGGCTGCTGACCTTCACCGGAGGCCTCGGGCTGCTGACCTTCTCCGGAGACCTCGGGCAGCTGACCCTCACCGGAGACCTCGGGCAGCTGACCCTCACCGGAGGCCTCGGGCTGCTGACCTTCACCGGAGACCTCGGGCTGGACGCCGTGCCCACCCTGGGCACCGACGTAGAGGTGGTTTTCAGCCCTGTCGTAGGTCTGGCTGTCTGCCCCAGGCTGGGCACCGACACGCTACGGAGCTCCTGCTCCATAGCGGGGCTGAACGTCGTGCCCTGCCTGGGCACCGACGCAGAGGTGGTTTTCAGCCCTCTGGTAGGGCTGGCTGTCGACCCCAGACTGGGCACCGACACGCTATGGAGCTCCTGCTCCACAGCGGGACTGAACGTCGTGCCCACCCTGGGCACCGACACAGAGATGGTTTCCAGCCCTCTGGTTGGGCTGGCTGTCGGCCCCAGACTGGGCACCGACACGCTATGGAGCTCCTGCTCCACAGCGGGACTGAACGTCGTGCCCACCCTGGGCACCGACGCAGAGATGGTTTCCAGCCCTGTGGTTGGGCTGGCTGTCGGCCCCAGACTGGGCACCGACACGCTATGGAGCTCCTGCTCCACAGCGGGGCTGAACGTCGTGCCCACCCTGGGCACCGATGCAGAGATGGTTTCCAGCCCTGGGGTTGGGCTGGCTGTCGGCCCCAGACTGGGCACCGACGCGCTATGGAGCTCCTGCTCCACAGCGGGACTGAACGTCGTGCCCACCCTGGGCACCGACGCAGAGATGGTCTCCAACCACAGAGCTGTGCTGGCCTCTGGAGGCTCTGGGCATTCGGCCGTCGCTGGAGGCTCCGGGCTGTGGGCCGTCGCTGGAGGCTCCGGGCTGTGGGCCGTCGCTGCAGGCTCCGGGCAGCGGGCCGTTGCTGGAGGCTCCGGGCTTCGAACCGTCGTGGGAGGCTCCGGGCTTTGAGCCGTTACTGGAGACTCCAGGTTTCGAACCTTTACTGGAGCCTCCAGACCTCGACTCCTCACTGCCGGTCGAGTGCGTGGAGCAGGCACCGGCTGTCCCTGACTAGGGAGGTGAACCGGTTGTCTGGGGTGAGGAGGAGGCACCGGCTGTACCTGACTGTGGCGGTGAACCGGTGGTCTGGGGTGAGGAGCGGGCACGGGAGATGTAGAGCTGGACCCTCGACCGGGAGACGAATCGAGTTGAGAGGCTAGATCGGCTCCCATGTCCAGCCCAGGCAGCAGTGTAGATGACAGCTCCGGGTGTTTAATCGACCTGTCTGCCTGTCCTGAACTGGGCACCGATCTGGCGAGGAGCTCCGACCCTCCCTCCTCCTTTCCCTCGGGAAAGAGGTGAGCCAGACGCTTCTTCCAGATCGCCAATTTAGCCTCAAAACTGTCCGCCTCCTCGATCTCCCGAATGTGAGGGTTGGGCTTGGTATCGGGAGGAAGGGCCACCCAGAGTCTCCACCACTTCGCTTGTTCCTCCTTCGACCGATCGAAGAAACCCTCCGGCGTCTTCCTGTTTTCGGCCGTCGGAGGCGGAAGTGGTGGGAGCTGTTCATTCAACTTTGGGTGGCTAACCGACGGTGGATCGCGTGGCGCTGGTACTAGCTGGGAACATGCACTGGATCTCTGGTGCTGGACATACCGGGCTGAGAAGGTGCGTGGGTAGGGCAGGCCGGGAGCGCGCTGAAGATCTGGCACTGGGACCGGAGACCAAACGCATCATCTCGTCCTCCTCCTCGGCCCACCCGAAATACCTCCTCAGCCGCTTCTCCTCCTCCTTGTCCCTCGCGTCCCAAGGACCCCACAACCCCCCCCCCACCGTTACTATGGGGGACCTTCGGGGCTGTCCACTGTCGGTCCTTCCTCTCCTCATGCTCCGCTGGTAAGGGCTCCGTCCCAAGCCCCCACGCTGGTCCAATCACGAGCCCATCCTCTCTCGCAGATGTCGATGAGCCCCAGATGCTCCCCACCACCAGTGGCTGTGTTACCTCCACAGTCCTATACTCCCGACGTCCACTCTGATGACGCCGGTGCCTTCCACGTTCCTCCGCGAAGCCCAGACAACCAAATCCCCGGGACTCCTCTTCTTCCTCTCGCTGCGGGTTCCCTTGAGGGTGGATCATTCTGTCACGGTGAGTGTAGAGGGAACGAGGCGCAGAACGAGAGGACGTTGCGAACATGTTTTATTATATAGAATATAATAAAACAAAACAAAACAACAAAAGTACTCACGACCGTGGCGTTGTGTTGAACACACAGAAAACACAAGCAATGATCCACACACAGGTGGATTTGTGTGGAGCTTAAATACTATCCCCAATCAGAGACAACGCTAGACAGCTGTCTCTGATTGGGGATGATAATCTCCCTAGTTAGGATGTGAGGACTTGGTTGTGTGCCTCTCTCCTCCCCTAGGTGGGAGTAAGAGGCCTTACCACAACCAAGCCCTCACACTTGTAAGTAAGCATTAACGGTAAGATCTATACCTGTTGTATTTGGCGCATGTGACAAATACAATTTGATTTGAATGGGCAAGACAAAATATTTAAGTGCCTTTGAACGGGGTATGGTAGTAGGTGCTAGGCGCACCGGATTGAGTGTGTCAAAAAACTGCACCGCTGCTGGGTTTTTCACGCTCAACAGTTTCCTGTGTGTATCAAGAATGGTCTACCACCTAAAAGACCTCTAGCCAACTTGACACAACTGTGGGAAGCATTGGAGTCAACATGGGCCAGCATCCCTCTGGAACGCTTTCGACACCTTGTAGTCCATGCCCCGACTAATTGAAGCTGTTCTGAGGGCAAAAGGGGTGCAACTCAATATTAGGAATGTTTTGTAAACTCAAGTGTATATCTCGATGTGGGCCCCTCATCCTCGTGTGTGCAATATCATGTGCGCCTAGTGTGGTCTCAATCAAATGATCCATAGCCTATACTATAGGCTATAAGAAGAGCATGCTCAGAGAAGATCAGGTTAAAGTTATATTTCCAAGAAAATGTACTGCTATCCCAAGGATGGGGTATATAAAACTAGGCTACACTGAATTACACACGGCAATGGATAGGCTATCACAACCATGGAACCTTCCCTGCTCTTGCTGATGTAAACTCTTTTGTGGCTAAACAATGCCTGTGCTGTGTACGTTGGCACTTCAGGAGGCGAGTCAAAGGCTTCTTCCGAATTCTTTTCTTTATTTGTCCCCCAAAAATATCTGTGCGTGCGGACTAGGGCTACTGATGCCCTGTTCAGTTTGAGAGGGAGCGCTTGAAGATGAGAAGGAGGACCGAAGGTTAGCTTGCTATGTTATTTATCAGCGTTATTGACCTCACAATAAGCCATATTCGTGTAATTTACATAACTTACATTACTATGAAGTGTCAGCCACAGATATGGACAGCGCATGGGTCTGGAAAGAAGGCTAATTCGAGAAGTCCTAATTAATTTCAATAGCCTTCATTTTCATTTGACTTTAGGCTACTAACAACAAGAGGGCTTTCTGTTGGAGTGTATTCCTTCCTGTTTTATAAATAAGAGGTTTCTGACAGAGCTCCAGAGTTCCTCTGTGGAGATGAGAGAACCTTCCAGAAGAACAACCATCTCTGCAGCACTCCACCAATCAGGCCATGGTTGAGTGGCCAGACGGAAGCCACTCCTCAGTAAAAGGCACATGAGAGCCCGCTTGGTGTTTACCAAAAGGCACCGAAAGGACTCTCAGACCATGAGAAACAAGATTCTCTGGTCTGATGAAACCAAGATTGAACGTTTTGGCCTGAAGGCTAAGCGTAATTTTTTCGAGGAAACCTGGCACCATCCCTACGAAGCATGGTGGTGGCAGCATCATGCTGTGGGGATGTTTCTCAGCAGCAGGGACTGGGAAACTAGTCAGGATCAAGGAAAAGATGAACGGAGCAAAGTACAGAGATCATTGATGAAAACCTTCTCCAGGGCGCTCAGGACCTCAGACTGGGCCGAAGGTTCAACTTCCAACAGGACAACAAACCTAAGCACACAGCCAAGGCAACGCAGGAGTGGCTTCGGGACAAGTCTCTGAATGTCCTTGAGTGGCCCAGCCAGAGCCCGGACTTGAACCTAATCGAACATCTCTGGAGAAACCTGAAAATAGCTGTGCAGTGATGCTCCCCATCCAACCTGACAGAGCTTGAGAGGATCTGCAGAGAATAATGGGAAAAATGTCCTAAATACAGGTGTGCCAAGTAAGGTGCTAGTAAGGCTGTAATCGCTGCCTAAGGTGCTTCAACAAAGTACTGAGTAAAGGGTCTGAATAATGTAAATGTCATATGAATTTTTCATACATTCGCAAACATTTCTAAAAACTTGTTTTTGCTTTATCATTATGGGGAATTGTGTGTAGATTGATGAGGGGAAGAAAAGATTCAACCCATTTTAGGATAAGGCTGTAACGTAACTAAATGTTGAAAAAGTCAAGGGGTCTGAATACTTTCCAAATGCACTGTATACAGCTGCTGTGTCAAAAAACAAATGTCTTTTTCTCGAATTCATTAACGATACTTCAGTTGGTTCTGGTTCTGTTGTGCTAAATTTTTACAGTCGACAGACAACTTTAGCTCTGTTACAAACTTAAACTATGTATAGAAATCAAAATGTCTCCGATGCTGCAGCATGCGCCCATTCGTTGTTATGCTATGTGGTATTTAAAAAAATATATTCTTCTTGTCTCCAGACCTCAAATAAGATGTTAGATTGATGCAGTGCTTTCCTTATAGTGGAGATCTTTTCACACCTACCTTTGTCCTCATTGGTCTGCGAATCCACAAAACCTCTGTCTACTTTGCCATGTAATGCTTGTAGTTTCTAAAACTATCTAAGGCTCTGATCTGTCCTAGGAGTGAGGGTAAATCACATGTTCTCTGCTATCAACTTTATATTTTAATTATTATCTTGGGTATAGAGAAAGGTAGCTTGTTTTTTTTTTTCAAGGGTTCAGGGAGGGTCAGGTAAAAATATATTTTATTGAAGGGAGGTCCATCCATTTTAATTTCAGAGAGGTCTAATTTTCTCCTGGCATCACTCATTATAAATAATGGAATTGATGTCTGTGGCCAGTGGGTAGGTCAGCTTTCAATTCTGTAAAGTTCACAGAAGCGACAGATGGGTACGGTATCACAGTTTTTTATTTTTTTAAATGAACAACAACAAAGGCAGGTGTGAACACTTTTCTCTAAAACGTAATATGAAGTATTAACCATTCTTAGAAAGCCGGCACTGCATTTATTTTATATCTATCACCTTCTCAGTGCGTGAGAAGGGAAAATAAGGCTGCTGTTGCTGCGTTCTGTCCTACCGACTATTAGACCGGTGACAAGTATGCGTGCTCCAATGGTCTGATCCCATCTGCATGTGCTATGCTAGGTGTGAGATTAGGCCCGAATGACTTATGTCTGTAAGTTAATTCACTCCTGTCGAGTTCAAGATATTACACACATCATTCAGAGGCTTGCCACTGAGTAAACCCAAGCAAATAAAATTAAATAAAAAGTCACATATTATTCTGTCATTGTAAGTATTAGAGGAAAGTGGAACGCTGTGTTGGCCTACAATTTAAACTGACAATAATTTTAGGACCTATCAGTGATGAGCATATCATCAGGTGGATGTGGCGAATGAAAAAGGAGCCTTAGTCACTTAGATACCCTTTGAACCTATAGGATCAAGTGACATATGATTTTAAATGGCTTTGAATTGACCACTTCAGCATAAGAGGGTAATAAATACATTGTAAATTGTATTTCTTTACACAATAGTGTTCATTTGAGTAATTCTTCTCAAATTGCATACAATTCCACAGTAGAGCTTGTCGTTTTGTGCAATGTTGGTGATTTTTCAAAGCACGGAAAACGTAATATTTCACAATAGCACATCCAACCATCCATTCACGAGTTGATTTTATGTCTCCTCTGAACATGAACATCATACAGTGTGTGTGAGAGATGTTGATGCTCGTTTTAAAACTATTTAATTTGGATTCTTTGTTATGATTGTAGAGAACTATTTGAAATGGAGTGTGTAGAAATTCCAGTGAAATTAAAGTTACATCCATAATTTATTTTATGTGTAAAAAAAAAAAAAACAGCATTAAATAATTATATTTGTGAGTTACTATTGAGGAATCATTAAAAAAATAAAAATAATTCTGGGACGTTGTAAAGCACTGTAGCACTCCCACTGACATGAAAATATAAATATTATGACAGAACCAGAACATAAATTAAAACAAATGCAACATGAGGTTGTGTTAATGAGCTTTGGGCCAGACGTTGTCAGTCAGCTGGAAGTGAAACTCATAAGCTGTGAACAGTGGAGAAAATCTGCTATACATGTTTGAGATACTTTTCCCATAATCGTCTAATTAAGAAACGCAAAAAATCTATTGTCACTTCTTTCCATAACATAAACTCTGATGTGTGCTTTCAACCAATCTAGTGCACATTTGAGATTAAAAGTTAACTTGTTCTTCAGTTTATTAGGCTGCATAAAAAAATATAGTAAGTTATTGAAGACAATTAACATAATACTTCACAAGGTAGTAGATGTAGAATTACGTTATTAAACTTTGCCTGTCATATAACCTGGAAAAAAAGGGTCTGCTTTTTGTTCGAGTTCCATGTTAACTGGGTCCTATCTCCTCTGGTTTGAGGGCAGAGGTAGCTGTAATTATTTATATTTTTATGCAGTATGTGGTGTAGTCTAACCGAGGCAGATCCTAACAACTGTTGTACAGACCTAAACTACAAATGCACTTTTGCAAAATTAACTAACACTATCCCAACTTAAAATATATCTTACAAAAACAGCTAACTCTGTCAAAACAATATCATTAATCAACAAAATTAGGTAATTTCACCATTCATTAGATAATGGCAAAAAACAACTTTAACCATCAACAGGCCAACTTTTTCTAAGGAAAAGAGTAAATGGTATTAGATGTTAACGAAACATTTCATAGAAGTGAGACGATTCTTAATATCTGAACAAGGATCCAATATTTTCCAAATAGCTTCCTTCACAGAGTTCAAGCAATAGAGAGCTGTTAGACAAATTCTGCAGATTCTTATATTCAAACCCAGTTCTTACATAACCATCAGACTTTTCCATTTTCATTAGGGGAATCAGTGTCTGCTTCATGGGTGGCACAGCACCCACCATCGACCACGTGCCCTTAAGGCGAAGAACTTATCCATGCACTTTTTTTTAAGGTGGAATTCTCCCATGAGCTACTACTCATGTGTGTAAGTGATCTTATGACTTCACTATAGACGCTGGATGTGAAAGCCGGGGCAGCCAGAGTTCACCAAAAGGCCAACAATGAAAACACAGTGAAAGCACTGTGTGACCAAGCTGTGTTTTTGGATCTTGGTCAAGATAAGGCAATGAGAGGTCACCACGAGGTAGATCTGTGTGACCCCAGACCTTGAAGGAACAAACGCCTGATTGTTTTCCTGTCTCTAAGATGATTTGTGGCTGTCATGTTTTGACGCAGTCACAATTAGAGGCACACAAAACAGTAATGCAGTAAAACATTTTAATAATAATTTAACAGGGTTGTTTTACTAGGACCATACAAGCCAGGTATGTTATTACCTGCCTCCTATCCTATCTGTGTGAAAGTAGGCCAGCTATATGTCTGTGTGAATGTGTTTGTGCTTTTACGTACATGTGTACATTGCCTCCATCCCTTCCGTCTGCCTGCCTGCCTGCCTGCCTGTCTGCCTGCTTGCCTGTCTGCCTGTCTAAACTGTCCGTCTGCCTGGAAAGATGACACATCATATAGCCTAGTTCCATGTACTCCTTGAAAACAAAGCAACTGTTGTTATGAACTGTGATTAGGTTTTATCTTAGCAACATTTCTATAGTTTGTCATGCATGCTTGTTAAAGGCAGTGAGCAGTTAGTTCAGATATTTTGTAAACTGTAAGAAAAGTCCTGTATGAGGGAAAATAATAAAAAATAATTGAGCTAAAGGCTATTACTGATTAACTAATGGTATTAAATGCTGCATTCACCCTGCCCTTGAGGAACGCAGTTGTTGGACAGAGACAGAGGGATGAGGGTATCACTCCCAATCTTTATCCCCCCAAGACCCAGGGTCATGGGATGGGGTTGCCACAGAGACAGGAACCTCCTTGTTAGTGGATAGAAGGGACAGAGGGTGGAACATGTCGTTTTCTGATCCCGGGAGCACTCAGGCTCAAATTATTCCTCACTGGCCTACATAAAGAGGCCCGAAGACCCACTTTTTCCAAATGCCCACTCATACACACGGAATGCTAACTGACTCCCAGATACAGCATGGATCTGAGGAATATGTGCACCATGTTTGTAGCGTTATTATTCAGAGGGAACAACAACGTCCCTGAAATTGGATTGAAAAAACAGCATGGGGTGAGTGTGTGAGAAGAAGAAAAGTCTAAATCAAGGTTTTATTGAGTTTGAAGATAAAAAATAGTTTGGTTTAAGACAATGCCATTTTATATTAATTGCAATGTATGAAGTGAGACGGAGCTGAAATGCAATGAGACGGTGACACAATGAATGAGGCATTGCTCTGATGTTCTGAGGATGGTACTATGTGCGATTGAATATGGGGGCTGAGATGTAGTGAGACAAAGCTGTGATAAATACAGCGTTAGAAGAAAATACATTTATTGAAATAATAATAATAATAATGGAACACAAAAGTACTAAAAAGTTGAAAGGTAGGAATCAACATGGTAGGTATAAACACACATCAAACTGAGGACATAGAAGGCACAGTATGTGGGTATGTGAGAGTGTATACAGTATGTGAGGGTGTATACAGTATGTGAGGGTGTATACAGTATGTGGGTATGTGAGGGTGTATACAGTATGTGGGTATGTGAGGGTGTATACAGTATGTGGGTATGTGAGGGTGTATACAGTATGTGGGTATGTGAGGGTGTATACAGTATGTGGGTATGTGAGGGTGTATACAGTATGTGGGTATGTGAGGGTGTATACAGTATGTGAGGGTGTATACAGTATGTGGTTATGTGAGAATGTATACAGTATGTGAGGGTGTATACAGTATGTGGTTATGTGAGAGTGTATACAGTATGTGGGTATGTGAGGGTGTATACAGTATGTGAGGGTGTATACAGTATGTGGTTATGTGATGGTGTATACTGTATGTGGGCATGTGAGGGTGTATACAGTATGTGAGGGTGTATACAGTATGTGGGTATGAGGGTGTATACAGTATGTGAGGGTGTATACAGTATGTGAGGGTGTATACAGTATGTGGGTATGTGAGTGTGTATACAGTATGTGAGGGTGTATACAGTGTGGGAATGTGAGGGTGTATACAGTATGTGGGTATGTGAGGGTGTATACAGTATGTGGGTATGTGAGGGTGTATACAGTATGTGGGTATGTGAGGGTGTATACAGTATGTGGGTATGTGAGGGTGTATACAGTATGTGGGTATGTGAGGGTGTATATAGTATGTAAGGGTGTATACAGTATGTAAGGGTGTATACAGTATGTGAGGGTATATACAGTATGTGAGGGTGTATACAGTATGTGAGGGTGTATTCAGTATGTGGGTATGTGAGGGTGTATACAGTATGTGGGTATGTGAGGGTGTATACAGTATGTGGGTATGTGGGGGTGTATACAGTATGTGGCTTTGTGGGGGTGTATACAGTATGTGGGTATGTGAGGGTGTATACAGTATGTGGGTATGTGAGGGTGTATACAGTATGTGGGTATGTGAGGGTGTATACAGTATGTAAGGGTGTAGCCAATTATAATGGCTTAGCAGATAATAAGAGAAGTATTTGGCTCATTAATCTACACGATCCAAACAATGATGATCCACACTTCTTTGAAAATATAATAATTTATCAAGCCAACAAGCAATACAAGACTCTACTAATATGGAGGGAGATTATAATATGGTTTTAAATACTTCATTGGATCATAAAGGAAATCATATTACAAACTATCACCTTCATGCACTTAAGGAAATCACAAATATCATGGATATATTGGAACTAGTGGATATATGGAGGCTTAAATACCCTGACCTAGTGAGATATACATGGTGGAGGCTTAAATACCCTGACCTAGTGAGATATACATGGTGGAGGCTCAATATTAATATCCTGACCTAGTGAGATATACATGGAGGCTCAATATTAATATCCTGACCTAGTGAGATATACATGGTGGAGGCTCAATATTAATACCCTGACCTAGTGAGATATACATGGTGGAGGCTCAATATTAATATCCTGACCTAGTGAGATATACATGGTGGAGGCTCAATATTAATATCCTGACCTAGTGAGATATACATGGTGGAGGCTCAACATTAATATCCTGACCTACTGAGATATACATGGTGGAGGCTCAATATTAATATCCTCACCTAGTGAGATATACATGGAGGAGGCTCAATATTAATATCCTGACCTAGTGAGATATACATGGAGGCTCAATATTAATATCCTCACCTAGTGAGATATACATGGAGGAGGCTCAATATTAATATACTGACCTAGTGAGATATACATGGAGGAGGCTCAATATTCATATCCTGACCTAGTGAAATATACATGGAGGCTCAATATTAATATCCTCACCTTGTGAGATATACATGGTGGAGGCTTAATATTAATATCCTGAACTAGTGAGATATACATGGAGGAGGCTCAATATTAATATCCTGACCTAGTGAGATATACATGGAGGAGGCTCAATATTAATATCCTGACCTAGTGAGATATACATGGTGGAGGCTCAATATTAATATCCTGACCTAGTGAAATATACATGGAGGCTCAATATTAATATCCTGGCCTAGTGAGATATACATGGAGGAGGCTCAATATTAATATCCTGGCCTAGTGAGATATACATGGAGGAGGCTCAATATTAATATCCTGACCTAGTGAGATATACATGGTGGAGGCTCAACATTAATATCCTGACCTACTGAGATATACATGGTGGAGGCTCAATATTAATATCCTCACCTAGTGAGATATACATGGAGGAGGCTCAATATTAATATCCTGACCTAGTGAGATATACATGGAGGCTCAATATTAATATCCTCACCTAGTGAGATATACATGGAGGAGGCTCAATATTAATATACTGACCTAGTGAGATATACATGGAGGAGGCTCAATATTCATATCCTGACCTAGTGAAATATACATGGAGGCTCAATATTAATATCCTCACCTTGTGAGATATACATGGTGGAGGCTTAATATTAATATCCTGAACTAGTGAGATATACATGGAGGAGGCTCAATATTAATATCCTGACCTAGTGAGATATACATGGAGGAGGCTCAATATTAATATCCTGACCTAGTGAGATATACATGGTGGAGGCTCAATATTAATATCCTGACCTAGTGAAATATACATGGAGGCTCAATATTAATATCCTGGCCTAGTGAGATATACATGGAGGAGGCTCAATATTAATATCCTGGCCTAGTGAGATATACATGGAGGAGGCTCAATATTAATATCCTGACCTAGTGAGATATACATGGTGGAGGCTCAATATTAATATCCTGACCTAGTAAAATATACATGGAGGCTCAATATTAATATCCTGGCCTAGTGAGATATACATGGAGGAGGCTCAATATTAATATCCTGGCCTAGTGAGATATACATGGAGGAGGCTCAATATTAATATCCTGACCTAGTGAGATATACATGGTGGAGGCTCAATATTAATATCCTGACCTAGTAAAATATACATGGAGGCTCAATATTAATATCCTGGCCTAGTGAGATATACATGGAGGAGGCTCAATATAAACATCCTGAACTAGTGAGATATACATGGAGGAGGCTCAATATTAATATCCTGAACTAGTGAGATATACATGGTGGAGGCTCAATATTAATATCCTGACCTAGTGAGATATACATGGTGGAGGCTCAATATTAATATCCTGACCTAGTGAGATATACATGGAGGAGGCTCAATATTAATATCCTGACCTAGTGAGATATACATGGAGGAGGCTCAATATTAATATCCTGGCCTAGTGAGATATACATGGTGGAGGCTCAATATTAATATCCTGGCCTAGTGAGATATACATGGTGGAGGCTCAATATTAATATCCTGAACTAGTGAGATATACATGGTGGAGGCTCAATATTAATATCCTGAACTAGTGAGATATACATGGAGGAGGCTCAATCAAGCTAGTCATCTTGGCTACTTTCTTATGTCATTCTCGCTGGCATCAAGAGTTTAAAAAGTGTTGATAGGGGACAGAATGCAGTCGGACCATCAAATAATTGGCATAGACATTCCTCTTACAGAATTTCCACGTGGGCGAGGATATGGGAAATTGAATCAAAACCTATTGGATGACAACTTGTTTTTAACCAGGACAAAAGAATTTATAAATGACTTTTTCCAAAATAACATAGGTACAGCAGATCCCCTAATTGTAGGGGAACTTGTATATGTGTTTTTAGAGGCCAATTCAATACTTATCTTTAAAACAAAAGCAGTTTAGGTCAAAAGAGTTCATATTATGAAATGAAATAGAGACACTAACAGTACAGATAGATAATGGTCTTATTACAGAATGAGACCGTTACGATATGTCAGGAACTCTGACCAGACACCTTCATACCTATACTGTATCTGTTGCAAGATTGATGTAATTCTCCACATAGACCTAAAAACATTTATTTTGAGGGTGCATGATCATTTTTCCAGTATTTTGTTACACATTGCCTTGCTGCTGCTAAAAGATAATCTATCAATTTAAGTGGAGAGGATTGGAGTGTATCAACAGGAACAATACCTAGGAGGAGATGACATGGGTCTGGTTGAATTATAATACCTGTGATGTCCTGTATAACATGGAGTATTTCAGACCAAAAAGACTGGAGAGTGCATTTTCTGTAATCAAACCCTGCACTAAGGACTGTACTATTATTATTACCCTAAATTATATCATATTCACATTTAGCTATTTAAGTATCTCTTCTTGTCATTTACCTGTACAGTTAATGTAACCATGCAAATATTCACTTACCTGTAAATTTAACTGTACATTTACATGTACAGTTAATTTAACCATGCAAAATATTCACTTACCTGTTCATTTAACCAGTCTGTATATTAAGTAAACTATTATTACCCTCAGTTATATCATACACACTTTTAGCTATTTAAGTATTTCTCTGCCATCGACCTGTATAGTATAGCTAACCATGCAGGTATAGTATATTATAGTTAACTGTATCAACTTGCAATATTTTTATCATTTTCTTTTCACTTAACACTCTGTAACAATGTATAGTGTACATATTCAGCCATTCACCCATATTACGCAATGCCTTTTTTAAGCTTTTTGCACTCCAGACTTCTTGTATTTTTATACTTTTTCATACTGCCGCACTATGTATCATGTATCGTGTATCTGTCTTTTGTGTATTTTCGTTCTGGCTTTTTGCACCTGCCCTATCTATCTATCTATCTATCTATCTATCTATCTATCTATCTATCTATCTATCTATCTATCTATCTATCTATCTATCTATCTATCTATCTATCTATCTATCTATCTATCTATCTATCTATCTATCTATCTATCTATCTATCTATCTATCTATCTATCTATCTATCTATCTATCTATCTATCTATCTATCTACCTATGGTTGTCCCTGTAGGTAGGCCATCACTGACTTGCCTATTTACAGTTTTTCTCAGTCGCTTTGGTACATTTCTCGAATCATTCTTAACATTTGCAAACCAGTAAGTCGATTTCTCAAAACAATCATTACAAACGTCACAACACAATGGATGACCTGCAAAAGCCTGTAACTTGCTCAAAATCTCTAGTCCATTCCTCAAAAGTACATCTTTATGTCAATGAACGTGTCAGTGCCATCAGATTGTCAAGTCCTTGTGTCATTGTTCACAAAGAAGATTAGTTTTAGCTTAGTTTTGTCAAAAAGCTTAGTTGTGTTGTCAATATAAAACTGTACTCTTTAGGTATTTTCTGATGTACACTATGGCTACATTTTATATGACAATGATTGAAAATGCACAAGGCTGCACTTTTTCTGTATGGAATTTATACATTTCAACAGTACAAGGTCACACATTCCTTTATGTGAGATTAGGATTGCAAGAGATTGGACAGGATTCACATTTATGCTTTTATTTTTGGTTTTCAACAAATTACAGTGTCATTGCGATTCAGAAAGAAAAACACAAAACCATCTTATAGCACAAAGAAAAACAATACTATGCCAACATTCCTTTCAAATGGTACATGGTACAGCTGTTTCATGTTCATATGGTTTCTTTTCAGCACCCTGTCGATACTTGAGATCCTAACAACATTATTGTCTTCTATAATGGCACTCTGAGTCTCCCTTAGTCTAATGGCATTATTCTCTCTGACCATGGTGCAAATAGCCTCCTGCTGTTGAGGTGTGAGAAGGGCCCCTCTGCCACCCCTGTGAGGTAGTCTTGCAGTCCTATGTGGGGAAATACAGTGTTGCCAAACACAAGATTGAGGTGTAAAAAAAAGTATGTAGTATTACAGTGCAGTGCACATTCTTGGATTACAAACCTGTTCTCTCTGCAAAACGTTTGAATGATTGAGGACACGGTTGTTCTCCCAACATTCGGCTGCACCCTTCGACCAGCCTCAGCCATTGTAAGGCCATGATTGACAACATGGTCCGCAATAGTGGCCCTTATTTCATCTGAAATACGCCTGTCTCCTCGGCATCTTCTACCTCTTCCTCTGTTTTGCCTCCCTACCCTTCCTCCACGCATCCTTACTCCTCTTCTTCCCGGCTGTTGACCCTGTTAGTTTCCTTGTTGTTCTTCCATTGTCAGAAATTGTAGCACTGTTGTGCTCTGTTTAGATATGCTTGCCAATATCTAAAGCTATTTTACATAGAGGTTAATCTGGTTGATCATTGGTTGATAAAATGTTTCACACAATCCCCTTCATTAGTGGAAGTCGAGATTCACCTGAGAGCAATTCATCAATTCTGGACAAATTCACAACAATCTGTAAGAACAATTGGAATGTACTGTATGGAAAACTTGCTTGACCGATTATGACAATGAGTTCAACCATTTTGCAATTAAAGACATATTCAATGAACTTATGCCTAGATGTTTTGGGAAGTAAGACAATTCAACAGACATCCAGTATATTATATTTTGATCAACATGACATAAGCAATTGATCATTTAAAAAACAGCAGACAATTGTACATGATCAATTGCATGCATGTACAAAAGTAATTGCAATTTAACCAAAATAATGATAAATTGCTCTTATCTTGTGCACAAGTGACTAGATCATTTGAAGGTTGAACAAGCAGTTTTGAGAGTGTCAATTGTGATCTGAGAAAAACTGTAAATAAAGGAAAAATATTTAAAAAAAATGTGAAACGGTTCCAATGTTTTCCCCTTGACAAAGTAATTCAGTCATCTCGTCAATAGGCGTAATCGGGCCAGTCGTTTTTTGTAACAATCTTTTTTTAACAATGAATTTCCTTACTTGAATGTACCTATAAAAATTTGTTTGGGATATAATGAATTCCTCCTGGATTTCTTGAAATTATTAAAAAATGTATAGTTGAGAGACTCTACAAAGACCATCCTCTAAATCCTTGGGACATAGCAGCAGGAAGAAAGGGTTGTGGAATATAGGCCAGTGTCTAGAAATGTCATTACTCAGTTCATATTGCCGTTGAACTTCCCTCCGTCTTCAATGTAAGAGTAATACTTGGGTTTTGTTTAATCTTGTCAATATAAATAGGGTCTGATTTAAAGAGAAGACAATGTAAAGGCATATCACAATATTGACTCTAAATTTCAGGCCATGACAAATCCTTCGGTTGTTGAATCCATGATGCTATGTGATTACGTTGCCCTGCCCAGTAATATGATTTAAGGTTAGGGAGGCCAAGCCCACCCAATTCTTTAAACAGCTGTAGGTTTTTTTTGCTGCATTTAGGAGAGTAAAGGTTTTAGCAGGAATTTTAAAAGGAAGCATTGATAACAGATTTTCAAGCAGTCTTGATAAGACATTCATTTTCACTGAAGCAACCCGACCTGCTAGAAATATAGGGAGGGGCATCCAAGTAAGCTTACTGGTCTATGGGAACCACAGTCTAGTGGGTCCTTACCTGGCTTCTTTAACAGGGTGACGGTTGCTTCACACCAAGTATCTGGATATTTATTGCGCTCTAGAACCTCATGAAGGTATAGTATATATATAGTACCCCTGTGATCGGTGGTATTAGTTCTTCACTGAAAGTTGTATAGAACTCATAGGGGAACCCATCGGGCTGCTTCTATCTCTGAGTCAGGAAACATCTTTAGGTTTCTTATATAGGATCTCGTACTACTCAGCAAATGTCTTGTTTATTTGTTTATTTGGGACAAGACGTAACCTTGCCCTGCACAGTTCTGATATTGGGAATACATCGTTCAGCTGCATTCTTTTTAAGTTGCAGTCCAAGAAGTTTCCCTGGTTTGTCTCCCTGAGTATAGTATTTATTTCGGGCAAATCGTATAGAACCCTCCACTTTATAAGTAAGAAGTGCATTAAGCTCCCCTTTCGCTGCAGTCGACTGAATTAGAGTCCCCATCCCCTTGTTTCTTATGTCTGTCTTCTAATTGGGACATTTCTCTCTCAATCTTCTTGTTTTTGTATACATGATGAATATGCTACGATTTGACCCCTAAGATAAGCCTTAGAACTCTCCCATAAAAATGTTGGGCTAATACCTTCTGTTGAGTTAAATTCCAAAAACAATTGTAAGTTCAGCTTGAATAACCTTTTTGAAAACAAGTTTCGCCAAGAAGAGAAGCATTTAGCCTCCACCTGTATGTATCACGTTGTCTATCTAACTTTAGTTTTAAGGATACCGAACTATGATCTGAGATGGCGATGTTATTAATAATACAGTTATCTACCTGGTGATCCAAGGTCTGAGGGATAAGAAAACAAGTCTATCCTAGAGTGAGTGCCATGAGGATTTGAAAAGAAAGTACCATCTTTTTGTTGTTAAGGTTTAACTTACTCCAAATATCAATAAACCCCTGTTCTTCACACTAACTGCTCTAGAAATGTTTAGTATGGGACCACCTGGTCGTGACTTGTGGAGATAATGTGTAATTAAAGTCCCCTCCAATTACACAATGTGTATTTGAACGCTTAGCATTCTCTAAGAAACACCTATTCATAAATTGTGGGGAATCATCATTTGGTGCATATAAATTAGCTAATGTAAAATTTATGCCAAATAACAGGCACTGAATAATAACAAACCGACCCTCTGAATCAGTTACCATATTTTTCAATGTAAAAGACAACCTCTTATTAACCAGTATACAAACCAACATTTATTTGTGCGGAGGAGTGTGAGGAGAAATAGCTTAAACGGGAATGACCGACTCATTCCCGTTTAAGCTATTTGTGCTCCTCGTCTGATAAGTGGGTCTCCTGGAGGAGGGCAATGCCACAAACCATTGGTTTTAGCTGTGTAAATATTTTTTTTCTCAGTTTAATCACATGGTTTAAGCCCTTCACGTTATAAATCAAATTGTTAAGTGACTTCATTGTCAGTATAAAGTGTCAATATAAAAACACTACAGACCTTGATTTGAATTGACCTTTTCCTTGTACCCATAACTGCAGACCGACATGCTCCCTTTTTATTTATTTTTTTCAATACAAAACACACAGAAAAACAACAAGAACATCAACACACAAAAAAAAAAAGTGTCTCCGCTAGAACGAAGGGAGAGCGAACAGTGACATTAAAAGCAGAACAGATAAGACTGCCACATTCCTGGGTGGCAGATCTTGGTGATGTTCTTCAAACAAGGTGGGGGGGGGGGTTTCTTCATAAGACCCATTAGAGGGGCAATTGTGTAAACTAAGTGCTATTTCGGGCTATATTATAGTATATCTGACCTACATCCCTAGACAATTTCTCTTCAGTGACCTATAGCCTGGATGCAAAAATACATGAATAGATAAGAAACAAACAAGGGGAGGAGCCCATAAACAGACCCGCGTGGATGAGACATTCCCTGCACTCCGTTATAAACTATGAAATGTTGCCCCATAGCCTATTAAACGTTTTCCCAACTCAAATAATATCAGGCTATAACGAAACAGAACGCCCCAAAATAAAAAAATGTAAATAAATGATACAAGCATACGCGGGCAGGCTAACTGTCTCCACTTCCAAAGCAGGCTGTCCTAAACAGGGTTAAATGCTGGAAAATACATTTAAAAGTATTGTATAAATGAAGGATCTGATAATGACCTTATCAACCTGACAAACTGTAGGTCAAAGGTTGATGAATTAGTCCAGCAGGAAGGTCCCAATTATGAGCAGAAATTCAGGAAATTTCAAGTTCTTAAAAAGAAGGGGTCGCTTCAGTAGTCAATGTGGACTGAACAATGTTCCGTGGTACACTCTTAGAAAAAAAGGGTTCTTCAGCTGTCTCCATAGGAGAACCCTTTAAAGAACCATTTTTGGTTCCGGGCAGAACTATTTTGGGTTCCAACTAGAAGCCCCTGTGTAAAGGGTTCTACATGGAACTCAAAAATGTTCTGCCTGGAACCAAAAAGGTTCTGCCTGGAACCAAAAAGGGTTCTTCAAAAGGTTCTCCTATGGGACAGCTGAAGAAACCTTTTAGGTTCTAGATAGCACATTTACTTCTAAGAGTGTAGATTTAGCCTACTTCTTAGGCCTTGGGTCCTTCTGTGCCCAACAATTTGGAAGGTGGTGTAATCCCAACGGAGCGCAGGAAGGACTCGGCATCAGGCACAGAATCAAATATGTGGGTCTTGCTCTCATGGGTGACGTGCAGCTTCACAGTGAACATCAGAGAGTACGAGATGTTTTTGGCGCCAATTCTCTCTTGATCCCGTCGTAACCTTTTCACTTCCTCAACAGCTCTGCAGAATAGTCATTAAAGATATATATGCTCTGCAGAATAGTCATTGAAGATAGATATGCTCTGCAGAATAGTCATTAAAGATAGATATGCTCTGCAGAATAGTCATTAAAGATAGATATGCTCTGCAGAATAGTCATTAAAGATAGACATGCTCTGCAGAATAGTCATTGAAGATAGATATGCTCTGCAGAATAGTCATTAAAGATAGATATGCGTTTGTCTTTGTAAAATAGTTCTCCCTCGGTTCTCGACAGCTGCATTATCTCCTGTTTTGTTTCAAAGTTGAGAAGGTGCTTGATGATAGAGCTGGGCCTCTGTGTGTCCTTCGCTCCGGGCCTGCTCTGGGCTGCAGGTGGGCCCTCTCTATGACCAAAGGTGTAGCAGCATTGATTTCCAAGACCTCCCTCAGCATCTTGTCCGCAAATGTAGATATTTTCTGCCCCCTTTCTGCATTGGTTTCGACCTCAAAAATTCTAATATTATTACGACAGCGAAAAGTTTTCCAACAAGTCTTCCTTCTTTTTCAATTCCTCTACTTGGCCCATCAGGTAGCTAATAGCCTGGTCTTGTTGTGTTAGCTTTTCTTAATATTCCTCATTTTTCTTTTCAATGTGGGTCATCTGTTTATCATTTTTCTCTAGAGTAGCCTTCATGCCATCGATAGAGATTTTCATTTTGCCAAGTGAGGTGGCTGTTTCTCGTCGAAATAACTTAAGTTCTGCCATGAGAGATGAACCTCCGCCATCTCTGTTTCGGCTGTGATGGCGGCCTCTACCACCTCGTGGAGTTGGGCTCGGTGAGCGACTTAAACACGGTGAACATAGCGGAGTATCTTCTCTTTGATGCCTTCTTTCACTTATATATATTATTGATCCTTACTTATTGCCAGTCCGATTTAGAAGGTCAAATATGTACTTTTAACTCCTGAAGTTTAATTTATGCCAGAATTGTCACAGAGCTTGATCAGCACACAGCCTTTTCCAGCACACATCCAGACTGTATCACAACCGGCCGTGATTGGGAGCCCCACAGGGCGACGCACAATTGGCCCAGCGTCGTCCGAGTTTGGTCGGTGTAGGCCTTCATTGTAAATAAGAATTTGTTCCTAACCAACTTGCCTAGTTAAATTAAAAATAATATATATATATAAAAACATAAAAAGATCCAACTACAATACATTTTAATAGGAAGTTAGCAAAAATAGATCTTTCTACAGTACTATGGAAAGGAAAGTACCTGTCTATTTGTGGAAAAATCCCCCTGATTTAACTCTTTAGTCATATCCCAGTTTATCTTTTTGCTTGTGGCACTGCCTAAACCTAACAACTTGTTTTTTTACATGATACTGAACACAAATAAACACAACATGCAACAATTTCAGTTATTGTTCATATAAGGAAATAAGTCGATTGAAATAAATTAATTTGGCCCTAATCTATGGATTTTACAGCCAGGGGTGGGCCTGGGAGGTCATAGGCCTACCCACTGGGGAGCCAGGCCGAGCCAATCAGAATGAGTTGTTCCCCACAAAAGGTCTTTATTACAAACATAAATATTACTCAGTTTAATCAGCTGTTCGGGTGGCTGGTTCAGACGATTCCGCAGGTGAAGAAGCCGGATGCGGAGGGCTGGCGTGGTTACAAGTGGTCTGTGGTTGTAAGGCCAGTTGGACGTACTGCCAAATTCTCAAAAACGACAATGCAGGAGGTTTATGGTAGAGAAATGAACACTAAATTATCTGGCAACAGCGCTGGTGTACATTCCTGCAGTCAGCATGCTAATTGCATGCTCTCTCAACTTCAGACATCTGTGGCATTGTGTTGTGTGGCATTACATTTACGTGATTTAGCATATGCTCTTATCCATAGCGACTTACAGTAGTGAGTAGATACATCTTTGTACTTTTTCCGGCTCTGGTCCCCTGTAGGAATTAAATCCACTGCCCTGGCGCTATTAGAGCTAAGTTCTACCAACTGAGCCACTGATTCAAAACGCATGATACAGAGGGGCGTTTTATTGTCCCCAGCACAAGGTGCACCTGTGTAATTATCACGCTGTTTAATCAGTTTCTCAATATGCCACACCTGTCAGGTGGATGGATTATCTTGGAAAAGGAGGAGAAATGCTCATTAACAGGGATGTAAACAAATTTGTGCCCAACATTTTGAGAGAAATAAGCGTTTTGTGCGTATGGAACATTTATGGGATCTTTTACTTCAGCTCATGAAACATCGGACCAACACTTTACATGTTGCGATAATATTTTGGTTCAGTGTATATGAGCAAAACAATATTCAATTTTATTTGGAATGGCAAGCCAGACAAAATTAAACTGCCCTATTTACATACAGTATATAATGAATATGAATTCGGTGGGCAGAAATGATTAAATATTAAAGCATTAGACCTCTCATTAAAGGCTTCAGTCATACAAAAGCTATACTTAAATCTGAACTGGTTCTCTAGCAGATTAGTAAGAACGGCTCAATAATGACAAGCTCTTACTTTCGGTTATTTGAAAATGAAATCATCTCCAAAATATCGCTTTTTTTAAAACAAGCCTTAGAAAGTCGGTTGTATTTTCAGTTTAATCCACTAGAAAAGACAGAACAAATAATTCAATAAACATGATGGTTAAACTCAAATATAATAAATTATAAAATAAACCATTATTTTTTTGGAAAAAAAGGTTTTAAAAACGGTGTAATCTTTGTAAATTCTATCATAAATAGGACTGGTGGAATTATGCCACACATGCAGCTAACACAGACATATGGAAATGTCTGCTCTATTCACAATTACAACCGACTAATTGCAAGTAAGGAACTTGTCTGTCGGCCCTGAAGCATTAAAGAAAATTGTGATAAATAAAAAAGTATACCAGTTTCATTTAAGGTAAAAAAAAATGGACAGCTGTGCCATACAGATTGCAAAATAGTTGGGAAGAGATATTCAACATACCGATTCCATGGCACATGGTTTATGAACTGATACACAAAACAACGCCCGATTCAAAACATGGTTTTTCAATTTAAATGATAATACATGATTCTTGCAACCAATAGAATGTTTTATATATGGGGTATACAACCATCCCAGCTCTGCAGATTTGGCTATGAAGAGACCAAATCATTAGATCATTAGACCGAAACATCAAATCGTTAGCTTGTTTTTGAACAAGGTTCAGGAATGGCTGAATAATTGCAACATTTACCTGCAGTTAACTCTGCAAACAGCACTGCTGGGTGATCTGAAAAGTCATAGTCAATCGATCAATAATATAATACTCTTAGCAAAAATGTTTATCTTTAATATACTATATGCAGAAGTTTCTATGACAATAGAAAGGTTGAGAACTTTTGTGAAACAGTGGAAAAATACAGTGGAAAAATACATGGCAAGTAGAAAACTGGATGATGTTCGGAGATAGATGGGAGAGGTTGACGGGACTAAAAACAAACAAAAGATAACTAATGTAAAAATATACTGTCTCTGTATATATGTGGGTTGTACATTATGCAGAAATTACATTGATAGAAGCCATAATCTATTTGATCCACCCTAAAAAAAAGCTGTGATAAATGGAAAAGCACTGAGATGGGGATATGAATGAGACTGTTATGGAGTGAGACTGGCATGGAATACACTGAATGAGGCAGTGATATCTGTGAATTAAACAATGATGTGATACTTTGTGACACAAAGCACCAGGCTGCCACAGGTTAGTCCGGGAGTCAAGGTCAGTCAGTGAATGGAGAGCAGGCATAGTAGGGGGTGTCCAGTATGACGGTTAGACAAGCTCTGAGAAGAGGGCCTCGCTCAGCAGGGTTGAGAAGAGGTTACGGCTAAACGTCATGGAAAGAAATTAAAACGAGGCAGAGTAATGTGCAAATTATTTTAGTAAAGTACCCAAACATTATTATGTAAACCTTTGACCCAGCTCTGCAACTTCAGTGCTTATGTAACCACAAGCTGTCACACAGTGAATCCGTTGTTGTTCTTAGTACTTTTATTTAATAAATACATTTAATTGAATGTATCCAGTAGAATAAAGTACTATGAAACTACAACTATGTGCATTATTGAAATTGGTAACTTTCCCTCATAGTTGTATTTATTTATATCACCCATTTTCTCTAGCTAAAATTCATGGCATCTGTTTGTAATTTCTTCCTAGTCACTGTAGGTGACCTTACTTCTCCTGCTTCTCATTTGTTGGGTGGGTTTCAAGTCAGTAACAGTGTTTATTTCCAATATCCAAGACTCTCTCTGAAAGTGTCGCCTGGCAAGACTGTCAAAGGACTGGTCACAGCTAGCTGGGTTGGAGTAATATCCGCGCCGTATGCATCAGGCAGAGAGGAGTTACTGTAGGAAATTACTGGGCAAAATGTCACTGAGTACGACGTAATGGGGAACGCGGTCAGTGTCTCTCAAAACACCCATCCTCTAAGGGAAAGCAATTATAAATCAGTAAACAAGGATATGCCAGTTTAATGAGGAGTAAGAGAGCAAATGTCAGCTAGCATGACGGTTGTTTGCAAAGGTTACTAACTGACGGGCAAAGCATTCACCAGCAGAGAAGTCTAAAGCATGGATACAATGGGTGAGAGTCAAAATATTTTTAGGCTATGCTCTCATTCATTGACGTCTGAGGTCTCTTCGTAGGCTACTTGTTGTTGTTAGCTAGGAGGTTTTGATAATGTGGTTACACTATGCATTCGTAATCCTTACATGATGGCTAAGTCAGGTGTGAAATAGTCATCCCTTGGAATAAAGTGTTACTTTGTTGTGTTTTTGCTGACACACTATCCTGGGTATCAGCCTTATGACTTGTGCTGCTATGTATCTCTCCCTCCATAGATAAACTACAGGAATGTTTCTGCCATTGTAATCATTGGGTGGGCTACCTAAGGCTTTTTTTGGGACACCTAAGTCCATACAGTGTAATGATAATAATATATATACAGTACCAGTCAAAAGTTTGGACACACCTACTCATTCAAGGTTTATTTATTTTTTTACTATTTTCTACATTGTAGAATGATAGTAAAGGCATGAAAACTATGAAATAACACATATGAAATCATGTAGTAACCACAAAAGTGTCAAACAAATCAAATTACATTTTATATTTGAAATTCTTCAAAGTAGCCACCCTTTGCCTTGATGACAGCTTTGCACACGCTTGGCATTCTCTCAACCAGCTTCATGAGGTAGTCACCTGGAATGCATTTCAATTAACAGGTGTGCCTTGTTAAAAGTTAATTTGTGGAATTTCTTTCCTTCTTCATGCATCTGAGCCAATCAAAATTCCTGTTAATTCCAAAAACAACAAAAATTATCAGTATTGATTTTGTTATTATCTTTGAGCAGGGATGGAATTGTAGTTTTTTGGCGCTGGACAGCCGTGCTAGTAGACTGCAATATTTTACTAGCCCTGGTCCAAAGGCAAAGTTTCAGTAGCTGGCAGGCTAGTTGGACACATTTCTCACTAGCTCCGTCTGAAAAGTACTAGCCACCGGCTAGCAGGCAGCTTATGTCCATCCCTGTGTTTGAGTAGAAGAACACAGCCTTAGCCATGGCAGAATGCATAGAATTACATGAAATTAGCTTCAAAACTGCAACATTTTCTCTCAGCTCGATGGCAAAATGTGTATAATTGCAGGAAATAATCTTTAAACTGCAGAAATGTCTCTCAGCTCCATGGAGAACATTTTAATTGCTGCTCCCGTTGCCACGCCCCCTGCCACGCCCACCACCTAGCCCCTTTTTTGATACAGAAAAAGACCTGAACTAGCCTGTTGTACCTACATTGTTGCTTGAACCTGGATTGTATTCATTAGGCACCAAATGAAAAAAAAAAACTGACTAGAACAGGGAGGGACTACCTGGACTCATTTTTGTTTTCTGTTGCAAAACATTTTCTGTTGCATGACCTGTTGTAAAACAGGTTTGTTTATTCCACCGTCTATGTTCTGTACGCTCCCAATGCTCTGTGTGCCTTCAGCATGGAGGAGACGGTGAGGAACCTGCTACAGAACCAGGGCACACTGGAGGGCCCCAGCGTGGATCCACTGGATCTTATGAAGGCCTACAAGGTAGAACATTGACCATATTGGTACTTACTTGCTCTCTGTATATGATATAAAATAAATAAACAAAATATTGTATTATGGAAGTATGCAACCCTTGATAAATCACCCTCCAGGTTCCTTTATGAACCGTGTTAGATAAAAGGCTGTGAACAATACATTTTTGTTGTTGTTGAAATGATCATATCATTGTATTTAAAATAATAACTTTCTGAAGTTTCCAATCATTGGCAATCCCCTGAAATGTTGTACTGTCACAGTAGCATGGGGATAGGGCATCCGGAAGAGAGCATGCCATCAAATCTCCTGACGATTGTCATACAGCATCTTAGGCCAGTCATACATTCTGAAAACTAATGCAGCTACCGCCAGGAGTAACACCACTGGGGATATTCTAACCTTGGTCATCCGGCCCCAAGGCAAGTACACTAACCACAAAGGAGATAATAAGCTGGGGAATGCTACCAACTGGTTCAGAAGGCCAGGGTCATGACCTCTTTGTAAGATTACACATAGTTCTTTCCTGTAACCCAATGTGAGGTCTATAACAAATATTCAGTACCTGTAACATATTCTTAATCAGGATTAATGGGAAAGTGGTTACATTAAAGTATACACTTACGTAGTGAGTGCATACATTTTTATGCTGGTCCCCTCTGGGAATTGAACCCACAACCCTGGCATTGCAATCAACATGCTCTGACTACACTGCATGTTTAAGTCATTATGAAGTAACTATGCTTCCCTGGAGGCCTTACTAATTGTCTACTGGATGGTTGCTTGGTTTGGAGAAAGTTGCAATGTGATGAACACCGAATCGAATTGAGGCCATGACGTTTTCTAGACTAGAAGGCACACTATGCACCCACACGCCTCTATCTTTTCGATTAGTTCTCTTCTCAAGCGCTTGTGAGATGCAATTGATTGGTGTAGGCAGCAAGGGTAAAAGTGCTTGATATAGAAACCAACGAAGCGTATTACAAATACAAATAAGCCTCATAATTCACAATGCATTTTTAATCAGCAGTTCACAAGACTTCATGGATTGAAGCAAGGAAGGAGACTTTTGTGAATGTTGATGTTTTTGTAACATCTGGGGTCCCATAGTTTTATAATGTTAGAGATAATACATGCCAATTTTTGTATGGTTCAATCAATAAACATTGGGGGGGGTCAACCAAGGACACCCATATGAGTTAAGGTGGAAAACTGGTCAAATGAGCAGCCAGAAAAATAAGAAGTAACCTACATTATTAGGGGTGGCTGTCAAACTAACTATAACTGTGTGAGGCAGCTACAGAATATAAAATATAACATCAAACAAATCCTGTGATTGCTTTTCTTGGAAGGAGTCAAAATACTATGAACTGGAAGGAGTCAAAATACTATGAACTGGAAGGAGTCAAAATACTATGAACTGGAAGGAGTCAAAATACTATGAACTGGAAGGAGTCAAAATACTATGAACTGGAAGGAGTCTAAATAATATGAATTCTTAATTTGCATGCCTGCACAGTGCTTGTAGTTACATCCCTATACAGCAAACTGCAAATACATAACAGCAGTTCACCTACTGTATAATAACATCCACAAATGATGGCCAAATGCAATATCTTTCCATTAATACTATGTGTATCTTGTAGGTTGGAGAAAATTGAGTAGGCACATACCCCCTTAGTTCCAATAGGCAATGCGTAACAACTGTGTCAGCAGTTATGTGCTTATCTGCCACCCCTCTGTCTATGGTTTAGAACAAACTCCTGGAGGAGATGTGGAAACAGCATGACAGTCTGGAGGGCCCAACGCCCCCTTTGACAGAGAGGAGGCCTAACTCTCCAGGAGCCAGCAGTAGCGGACACGAGGAGGACTCCCACGAGGCCAAGCCCCTTCTAGTGCGACTGCGGGCCCTTGAGGTAAGCTCAGGCACAGTAGGGTCTCTTCTCCACTTAGTGCCACTCTCCATCCTCACTTATGGATAAGAAATACTTCATAGGATGAATTACCATGATTTATTTTTTTGCTGTAATATCATATACATGGTTATATTGGAAGTTGGTCAGGAATGTTATGCTCACTAACACTGGCACATAATAAAGATTATGATTTAAGCATTAATTAAAAGTTAATACAGTGCCCGTCACAATGTTACTTGTATGTATGTCAGGGACGGAGGCTTTCTCTCCCACCAAGTAGAAACACTTGATTCTACTAATCAAAGCCAATTGGTCCAGCTATGATTAGTTGAATTAGGCGTGTTACTGCTTGGCTGGAGCAAAAGCCTGCCCGTACACCGGACATGCTTGTATCTTTAGTCTGAATATGGCTCACAAAGATAACTTTTTAAATTCTTCAGAGGTTGTGTGAGGATACGATATTGCATCGGGCATCGTACTGAAGCGGATTTTATTTATTTAAATGCTGGCCCATCTTGCGGAAATCGCTCAGTTCTGCCTCCAGAGCAAGATTTTGCTAAGAAGCTTTTTTCTTCTCCTTTATGACAATTTTAATTGAAAACAATCACAGTATGGTAATTGTTACCCAGAAAAGATTTGATATTGAGATAAAAATGGCTGCGTTGGACCTTTAACATTTAAAGCCCATGTTCCTGTGAATGTATTCCTCCTTCACACCTGCTCTACAGAAGCTAATAGAGCTTACCATCTGTCTGAATATCCCAGATCAGTAATAGTGATATTTTTTTTCCTGTAATACATACATGTGGAATAGTGATGCTCTGACCAAATGTAATACATTTTTACCAGCCTTTTTTATGTCCAGGAAAAGTTAGGGATCCATACGCTACAAAAACACATACTATTAGGAGAAATAGTACAACTTAAAGTTATTTTATCTACGTTTGCTTTTCCAGTTGATACAGGAAGGATTTCCTAACTGTGCCGCCCCACCCTGTGGGACTGTGATTTAAGCCTAATCCAACCAGATATGTTGATGATCAAGGGATCAGCAGAAGTAAAGGATTATTATATCCATCCATTAATTAGACTGGATTAATAAAAACATTGTCATCTAACTCAGCAGTGGATGCTATTCCTTTAAATTATGCTTTTAAATACACTTTTAGGCTAAGTTTGTCCATTTAATTTCATGTACTTTCCTAGTTTCCCAGCCGTGAAGGCACACTTGGGGGCAGCTCACTGTCTGGAGAAGCCTCCCATTTGATTCTCTTCACCACTTCAACCAAAAAATAATTTGTTTCACATTTGCTTGCTGAGGAGTCAAAAGGAGTGAGACAGATATCTGGGTTGAAACTGTGCTAACCGCATGTCAATCAAAATGGAAGGCCTGGATAACGCTAGAAGGTACTGGAATGGTCGACAAATGAGTACAGCTTGTAAATCAATAAGACTCATTTGGAAAGGTGAGGTGATATTACATTGATGGCAGATTGAGGCCCCATCCAGCCCGTATTTTACAAGGCCCCTACTTCTTAAAGTTCAAGCTCATAACTTGGATTTCCGTGACCTTCAAATTGGATAGTCTTATAGGCTCTATGACTTCGGGGTGACGCGTTGGCCTTTTTAACTCCAAGTGAAGGGTAAGAGAAATGGGTGATAATAGTAAGTTGCACAACTGAATGCATTCAAATGAAAAATCTGTCTTCCCCATTTAAACCAAACCCTCTGAATCAGTGTCCTACGATCTATCAGTGTCCTACGATCTATCAGTGTCCTACGATCTATCAGTGTCCTGCGATCTATCAGTCTCCTACGATCTCTTTCTCCTCAGAAACACACAGCCTTCTTTCCAGACACTGGTTGTGATTTATAAGACCACTCTTATTAAATGAATGTCGCTCAGACGTTCACCATTCCAGAACCAGTGCTAGGCAATACCTCCACACAGTAGGTCGTATGGACACACCTGGAGAACTAAACAATGTGGAACACCAGCCAAGAGCAAGCAATGAGCCGTTTGAACTGTGGGTGAGGTATAAATTAGATGCAAGCATGCACACACACATAACCACACACACGTACACACACATAAAGACACACGCAGCAGGCATGCACACACTTTTCTAATGCATAAAATCAGTGATTTTCAGTTTTTTGGTTGATGTGCTGGCCACCCACTCAACACCTAATTTAAAGGTGAACTCAACGAAATGACAATGCTATTAGCATCACCGCAGATATTGAGATGAGTGAGAGGCAAGACTTCGCTCTCACACTGTCACACACAGTATCTGTGCATGTTCATGGGTTTGCTTCATACTGTTACAGCGTGGTAGCCAGGGTACCAAAACAGCGAATTAGTTGAACCCCTTAGTTGTTTGCGGAAATGTACCCACTATGCTGTTTACTTTCTGCATCTACGTCCTATCGCTGAGTCTACCTTGAAGTATCATATTGCATTACTCAAACTTTTCACTTTGCCTCCCTCACAAACCACAAACAATAAAACACTTCCACTTTCAACGCTACCTAATGCAGTTGTCTACACGTTTTACTAAGTAGCATCCCTGAGTCTCCTGGCTAATATTATACCTTAGCTAGCCCTTGATAGATTTACTGAATTAATAATTGCAATAGAATGTCACCTCGCTCGCTTCTGTATTCCTGGAATTGATCAGCTCCTGATTGAGAAACTTCTATCAGTAATTAAATTCCACCTGGAATACATCGCTACACCCCACTCCAGGGAGACCTGTTATTGTTAGGGATGACATTGGAACAACACAAATTTACAGCATCATCCATTAGATGTGTATGCTTTGGCAGCGAGGCCTCAAAAGGCCATTATTGATGTCTGACTCCAGTGAAAAACAGATTCTAGAATAGTAGGCAAAGAGGTGATGTACAGAATGTGTTGGGTACACTCTTAAGGCTAATTCAGAGTTAATAGAAACGGAGAGGTGATAGTCCGGTGGCCCGTTGTGACATACGCGGCTCCTTTGAATCTGATCACGCTTGGAGAAATTGCTCTGAGAATTCGAAAAGTATGAAAGCGGTCCACTATTCTATAACACTGCTGTGTATATGTATACATGTCTTGGCCTCTGGTAAGAGCTTTTATGCTCCCCCTTTTCACTCAGAACAGCCTCAATTCAGGGATTTAAGGCTTAAAAATCCTTCTTAAACCTGTCTCCTCCCCTTCATCTACACTGATTGAAGTGGATTTAACAAGTGACATCAATAAGGGATCATAGCTTTTACCCGGTCAGTTTACTATGTCATGGAAGGAGCAGGTGTCCTTAATGGTGTATACTCAGTGTATATGATTCTTCATAGTCCTATCCTCTATTCTATCTGGTATTTTATTGAGCCGTAAGTAAGTCGTGTTACTGTTCACAAGAAATGGTCTCTTAATGCAGACATGTTTTTAATACAGATGAACTGAAGGAAATGCACAGACATTGGAGTAGTGAGAATCAATAGCAGAAACTCTGAGATAAGGGCGCTTTACAATAACTTTTAACCTCAACACAGATTCACATGAATGTCTAAGTTACGGGCATTTACCTCTGGTCAGAATTCTGTTGTGGTCAGTTAATGTGTGTCCATGAGATGAAAGGCTTGCTCTAATTCCTTTGGTTAGAAGTAAAATCTCAGGTCATGAACATCTTCAGAAGCACCGGGGTTACCTTCAGCTCAGTCAAGAGCCGAGAGAAGTGGTATATTTATCTGGATTAATATTTAGAATATATTTATATGGACACGTGAAGGTGTTTTTTGTGTATATGGTCAGTTTATCTGGAGGTGTTTGCTATTACAGGCGGAGAACTCTGCCTTGACGATGGAGAACAACAACCAGAGGAAGCAGTATGAACGTTGTCTGGATGAGGTGAGTCTCTCTCTCTCTCATAGACACACAGTTCACTGGGTTTACTCTAAGCCAAAATACTTGATAAGGTCCGGAAAGGACTAGGAATTCCAGTAGTTTCGTTACGGAAACGTCCACAAAGTATAGAGCACTGTTCAGGGTTTTGAATCTGATGAGAGTTAAGCATGGGAGCTCTAAGGGATGAGACCTCTCCTCCTGTTCAGAGAGACTGGCCGGGAGTGAGCTAGCGTGGGTTGTGTGTGCTCCTTTCCTCCTCTCCTCCATTACAACGGGCTGATTGTATCTCCCTCTCCAAGTTTCCTTAATGAGGCAGTTTCCATGGCGATCGCTGCCCTCTTGAATTTTAAGTATTCAGGTAGAAGACAAAATGTTTCAACACAACTGTAGTGAGAGTAATTCACTCTCTCTGGGTTTGAAACTTTAGTTTGTGCATGGGCTTTTTTTGGCAATCTCCCAGGGTGCTTTGTGTCATGATGACATCTGAGAGTTGTCATTACAGCTACATTTTCTATTGAATAGAAATGGTACCACTTAATTCAGAGCCGAGTCAAGTCATGCCAAGCTGTACTGCAGGGTTCCCCAACTGGGGGCCAAGTTTTCTGAGCAAAAAAATATATACAGTACCAGTCAAAAGTTTGGACACACCTACTCATTCAAGGGTTTTTCTTTATTTTTTACTATTTTCTATATTGTAGAAATAAAGAAAAACCATTGAATGAGGTGTGTCCTAACTTTTGACTGGTACTGTATATATTTATATACTGTACCAGTATATATATATTCATATATCTGTTCTTTATATACAGTGCCTTTGGAAAGTATTCAGACCCCTTGACTTTTTCTACATTGTTACGTTACAGCCTTATTCCAATCTACACACAATACCCCATAATGACTAAGCGAAAACAGGTTTTTAGAAATGTTTGCAAAAGGCACCTAAAGGACTCTCAGACCATGAGAAACAAGATTCTCTGGTTTGATGAAACCAAGATTGAACTATTTGGCCATGTTGTGTTGCTACCATGTTGTTGTCATGTTACGTTGCTACCATGCTGTGTTGTCATGTGTTGCTGCCATGCTATGTTGTTGTCTTAGGTATCTCTTTATGTAGTGTTGTTTTGTCTCTCTTGTCGTGATGTGTGTTTGGTCCTATATTTATATTTTATTTATTTGTAGTAATGCTTAGGTTGTTATGAGTGTACTGATATAAGTAGGACACATGACATCGCTGCAACTTTATATCAGAGTTGTGCCTCTTAGTGCTATCCAAGATCCTTGGGATGTCGCTACCCTAAACCTGGGTTTAGGGACGTCCTAAGGATCCTGGAAAGCAAGGGCCGTCGTGGTTGTTCACACACTTTATTTTAAATTATTTAAATGTCTCTGATGAAGATCTGCATCTTCACACAAAAGTTGTACAACAAGCCTGAAAGGCAAAGACATGACATGTTGACTGAATGTTGTCTTAACTTTCATAGGAGTGTATTGTTTCTCCAATGTCTCTCTCTTTCTCTTCAAGGTGGCTAATCAGGTGGTTCAAGCGCTACTCACTCAAAAGGTTTGTCTTTTTTTTATTTAACTAAAGCATCGTTAAAGAAGTCGAAGTCTAAGGGATTAAAACATTGGCTAGTCAGACCATTACTACTGTTCTAGCTGGCTGATTGCCATTCTTACTTAGCGAAGCACAGAGAATTTTCAACCAACCTTTACTTGGCGATACTTCCTCAATTCCCGACTTGGAAGACAATGCATGTCTTCTAAAACTTACATTGCTAGTTGCAGGTGGTTTGTTTGAATTAAGAAAATGTTCCGTTAAATAAATGTTTTGCTCCGTGAACTCTATTCTGTTTCAAATCTCTCATTTATTGTCTCTCATTTATTGTCCACCCCAAAGTGGCGCATGTCATTAGCGCAACTCAGAAATCATGCTTTGCGTTCAATGACACTCACCTCTCTTGATCAATGAAAATATTTGAAATAGGCAATATAGGGGCGTACACGTCACAGAGCAAAACATTTATTTAATTTAATAATGTAACATTTTGTCAATTAAAATGAACCACCTGCAAGTAGCCATGGAAGTTTAGAAGAAATGCGGTCTTCCAAGTCGGGAATTGAGAAAGTAACATTTCGCCAAGTAAAGGTTGGTTGAAAATTCTCTGTGCTACGCATTACACAACCTAAGTAACAATGGCTATCAGCCAACTGGAACAGTAGTATGGTGTATGCTTATCAACTTTCTGCTGACGTGCCATGCTTGAGAATTAACATAACAGGGACACTTTCTATGAGTCATGTGTGTACGTAAAATATAATTAATGCATACTACCATTTTAATGCATGAAGAATGTCTTTTAGGGCCCTGAGTTTTTTCCTGGTCAGGTCACATGGTCAATAAAAACTCCTGTCCCTACATAAATCGTATTGGAAGGCACACTGGGCAAATATAATTATAAAAAGTTTAACCCGCCTTCCTTGTGCTTGTGTGGGTGAATGTCCAGCACCTAAAAGAGGAGTGTGTGAAGCTGAGGACACACGTGTTTGACTTGGAGCAGCAGAACCGCATACTGAACGTTCTGTTCCAGCAGCGGGCCAAAACATCCAGCAACCCTGTCTCCCAGGTAGGCTGGCTTGGTATAGACTTTGTAAAGACCAACATGAACTTTTTTTAATTTTTAAAAAAAAATTTATTTCACCTTTTATTTAACCAGGTAAGTCAGTTGAGAACAAGTTCTCATTTGCAACTGCGACCTGGCCAAGACAAAGCAAAGCAGTGCGACAAAAACAACACAGAGTTACACAGTAAACAAACATAGTCAAAAACACAATAGAAAATCTATATACAGAGTGCAAAATGTAGTGCAAAATGCAATAAGGTTAGGAGGTAGGACAATAAATAGACCATAGTGGTGAAATAAATTACAGATTATCATCATTAACACAGGAATGAAGGATGTGCAAATTATGATGTGCAAATAGATATACTGGAGTGCAAGATTTGTGAAAATAACAAAAATAAATATGGGGATGAGGTAGTAGTGTGGGCTATTTACAGAAGGGCTATATACAGGTGCAGTGATCGATAAGCAGCTTTGACAACTGATGCTTAAAGTTATTGAGGGAGATAGGAACCTCTAGCTTCAATGATTTTTGCAATTCGTTCCAGTCATTGGCAGCAGCGAACTGGAAGGAATGGCGGCCAAAGGAGGTGTTGGCTTTGGGGGTGACCAGTGAGATATACCTGCTGGAGCGCATGCTACGGGTGGGTGTTGCTATAGTGACCAGTGAGCTGAGATAGGGCGAGGATTTACCTAATAAAGACTTATAGATGACCTGGAGCCAGTGGGTTTGGCGACGAATATATAATGAAGGCCAGCCAACGAGAGCATACAGGTCGCAGTGGTGGGTAGCGTATGGGGCTTTGGTGACAAAACGGATGGCACTGTGATAGACTACATCCAATTTGCTAAGTAGAGTGTTGGAGGCTAGTTTGTAAATGACATCGCCGAAATCAAGGATCGGTAGGATAGTCAGTTTTACAAGGGCATGTTTGGCAGCATGAGTGAAGGAGGCTTTGTTGCGAAATAGGAAGCCAATTCTGGATTTAATTTTGTATTGGAGATGGTTGATGTGAGTCTGGAAGTTGAGTTTACAGTCTAACCAGATGCCTAGGTATTTGTAGGTGTCCACGTATTCTAATTCGGACCCGTCGAGAGTAGTGATGATAGTCCGGTGGGCGGGTGCTGGCAGCGTTCGATAGAAAAGCATGCACTTAGTTTTACTAGCGTTTAAGAGCAGTTGGAGGCCACGGAAGGAGTGTTGTATGGCATTGAAGCTTGTTTGAAGGTTAGTAAACACAGTGTCCAAAGAGGGGCCGGATGTATACAGAATGGTGTCATCTGCGTAGAGATGGATCAGAGAGTCACCAGCAGCGAGAGCGACATCGTTTATGTATATAGAGAAAAGGGTTGGCCCAAGAATTGAACCCTGTGGCACCCCCATAGAGACTGCCAGAGGATCGGACAATAGGCCCTCCGATTTGACACACTGAACTCTGTCTGCAAAGTAGTTAGAGAACCAGGCAAGGCAGTCACTTGAGAAACCAAGGCTGTTGATTCTGCCAATAAGAATGCGGTGATTGACAGAGTCGAAAGCCTTGGCCAGGTCGATGAAGACGGCTGCACAGTACTGTCTTTTATCGATGGCGGTTATGATATCGTTCAGTACCTTGAGAGTAGCTGAGGTGCACCCATGACCAGCTCGGAAACCAGATTGCATAGCAGAGAAGGTACGGTGGGATTCGAAGTGGTCAGTTATCTGTTTGTTAACTTGGCTTTCGAAAACTTTAGAAAGGCAGGGCAGGATGGATATTGGTCTATAACAGTTTGGGTCTAGAGTGTCTCCTCCTTTGAAGAGGGGGATGACCGCGGCAGCTTTCCAATCTCTAGGGATCTCAGACGATACGAAAGAGAGGTTGAACAGGCTAGTGATAGGTGTTGCAACAATTTTGGCTGATAATTTCAGAAAGAGAGGGTCCAGATGATCTAGCCCAGCAGATTTGTAGGGGTCCAGATAACGGTAAACTATATAAGCATTTGAGCAAGTTCATGGGATTGGTAAATGTTTTTTTTTGTACTTTTAAAGAAACGATATAGCCGGAATATATCAAACATTAGGAACACCTTCCTAACATTTAAGTTGCACACCTTTGGCATTTTCTCAACCAGCTTCATGAGGTAGTCACCTGGAATGCATTTCAATAAACAGGTGTGCCTTAAAAGTTAATTGTGGAGTTTATTTCCTTCTTAAAGCGTCCGAGCCAATCATTTGTGTTGTGACAAGGTAGGGGTGGTATACAGAAGATAGCCATATTTGCTAAAAGACCAAGTCCATATTATGAACGTTGAAGTTTTCTTTAAGTGCAGTCGCAAAAACCATCAAGCGCTATGATGAAACTGGCTCTCATGAGGACCGCCACAGGAATGGAAGACCCAGAGTTACTTTAAGTTCATTAAAGTTACCAGGCTCAGAAATTACAGCCCAAATAAATGCTTCACAGAGTTCAAGTAACAGACACATCTCAACATCAACTGTTCAGAGGAGACTGTGTGAATCAGGCCTACACGGTCGAATTGCTGCAAAGAAACCACTACTAAAGGACACCGATAAGAAGAAGAGACTTGCTTGGGCCAAGAAACACGAGGAATGGACATTAGACCGGAGGAAATCTGTCCTTTGGTCTGGAGTCCAAATTAGAGATTTTGGGTTCCAACCGCTGTGTCTTTGTGAGACGCGGTGTGGGTGAACAAATGATCTCTGCATGTGTTTTTCCCACCGTAAAGCTTGGAGTAGGAGGTATTATGGTGTGGGGGTGCTTTGCTGGTGACACTGTCTCTGATTTCTTTAGAATTCAAGGCACACTTAAACCAGCATGGCTACCACAGCATTCTGCAGCGATACGCCATCCCATCTGGTTTGGGCTTAGTGGGACTATCATTTGTTTTTCAACAGGAAAATGACCCAACACACCTCCAGGCTATGTAAGGGCTATTTGACCAAGAAGGAGAGTGATGGAGTGCTGCATCAGGTGACCTGGCCTCCACAATCCTTTGACCTCAACCAAATTGAGATGGTTTGGGATGAGTCGGACCGCAGAGTGAAGGAAAAGCAGCCAACAAGTGCTCAGACTGTTGGAAAGCATTCCAGGTGAAGCTGGTGCCAAGAGTGTGCAAAGCTGTCATCAAGGCAAAGGCTGGCTATTTGAAGAATCTCAAAAAGAAGATATATTTGATTTGTTGAACACTTCTTTGGTTACTACATGATTCTATATGTGTTATTCCATAGTTTTGATATCTTCACTATTATTCTACAATGTAAAAAATAAAGAAAAACCCTTGAATGAGTAGGTGTTCTAAAACCTTTGCCCGGTAGTGTACATATATAGTACCAGTCAATAGTTTGGACACACCTACTCATTCCAGGGTTTTCTTTATTTTTACTATTTTCAACATTTTAGACAATTAAAAAAAACTATGAAATAGCACAGTTAATTATTTTGTTAATTAAACATACAAGACACACCTACCCCATCACAGTCAACACACATACACTTTGTAGTAAGAATATAATGAAATAACGTAATAAAATGCTAATAATATATTTTTCCCACACAACTTGCGTCATGGCAACGTGTGGAACTGCTGTCATATAAAAAAAAGTGAAACAGAGCCCAAGGCAAGCCTGTGGTTTTTTGATCCATGTTTCATCTCTTTCCTACCCTCACTCCACTTTGTTAGGGATAGTTGAACACATGCAGGTAGGCTATTGGTTAAAATGTATTATAACAATTGGATGACTTTTGGAGTTTCAATAAGCAATAATTTGATGCCTTCAATTGCATTGGCCTACTTTATTATTCCCATATTTTGTCATTCAGGTATATTTGTTCCCATAATAATTCTTTATGGATCCCTCCAGTTGTGGTTAAGAAAACAGTGCATATGGTGGGCTATGCGACGAGATGGGTGAAGTGACGTGTCCCGCAAAGTTTAGAACTGCCAGGAGGATTGTAGTAACGGGTTGTAGTATCAATAGCTTTAAGAGCGTAGTGCGTGCCAACGCCACCTCCGCATTACGGTTACATTTCATACTAAGCCGTAGGCAGAACTTTATCGCAATCATGACTAGGTTGGTTGACGGAAATAAAAGTCTAGGCTTTCTCAGCAGCAATACCTTTCATACAAAGCCTTCAGAAAGTATTCACACTCCTTGACTTATTCCACATTTTGTTGTGTTACAGCCTGAATTCTAAATGTATTTTTCCTCACCCATCTACACACAATACCCCATAATGAAAAAGTGAAAACATGTTTTTAGAAATGTTTGCAAATTTATTGAAAATGAAATATAACAGTCTTTCTGGGTAAGTCTCTAAGAGCTTTCCTGGATTGCGCAACATTTGTCCGTTACTCTTTTCAAAATTCTTCAAGCTCTGTCAAATTGGTTCTTGATCATTGCTAGAGAACCATTTTCACGTCTTGCCATAGATTTAAGTCAAAACTGTAACTTGGCCACTCATGAATATTCACTGTCTTCTTGATAAGCAACTGCAGTGTAGATTTGGCCTTGTGGCAGCCACCAATACACTTGAAAATATGCAGAGAAGTACTCAGTAATGTATTGGATTTGCCCCAAAAGTAGCACTCAGGACAAAAGTTAATTGCTTTGCAGTATTACTTTAGTGCCCTGTTGTAAACAGGATTCATGTTTTGGAATATTTTATATTCTGTACAGGCTTCATTCTTTTCACTCTGTCAATTAGGTTAGTATTGGGGGGCATGAAGTTGGCGGGATGCTAAAGTTGGTGGGAACGTCTTGGTTTGAAAGGTGTATTAGACAAACACTTTTAATCTCTCTGTTTTGTGGGGGATTCAGCACATCTACTGCAGTCTTGCACAATGTTTTGACATCTACCGTACGGTGGATCATTTTATCTTAATCTTTCTGCAAAGCCATGGCCAGTTAGGAGGCTACACAGGTCAACAAGGGAGTAAAAACCTTCAAAGATTTAAATGTTGGCATTTTATTTGAAGAAAAAGTCAACGCAATAGAAGGAGAAAATGACAGATTACAATTATTATAGTAATTCAAGTTTCTGTCTTGTTTTTTTGGCCTCACAGGAAATGGTCATGGTTTGAACATTAAATGTTTGAACCCTCTGCCATTTCTTTAAATTTACTAAGAGCGTACAAGGGCAGTAAAACGTCATCCCACATCCCTGGCCTTTTCTGTAAAGGTCAAATTCACCAACACACTAAGGGAGCGACTGACTGCACTTCTTCCTGCCTGAGATCAATGGTAGCGGGGAGTTATATTGGTACAGATCCGACAGGGTAGAACCAATTATGTATATCAGCAATGGGCCCGTGGCCCCCCTTTTGAAGGTCCTTTGGTCAATAAAAAAAAAAAAAAAAAATTATAATAATAACAATTTTGGAACTTACTGTTGAGAGTCAGAATACTAGAATACACAAGGTGTAATTTAGAAATGTTGTTGTGCATCAGCTGTTTTTCTCTTGTTATGTCAGTCAATGAGCCATATCTGCTACCATTTTTTAGATTGCTAAGTTAGTTTAGCAGTCAGCTATCTAAACTTGTTATCATGGCCGAATTACCGGCCGGGGGGGGCCCTATTGTAAAAAAGCTCATTTTTCTCTCCACCCCATTACAAGATGAGTAGAATTGCATGAAACTAGTTATAACATTGCAACATTTCTCTCCGCTGTCAAGAGGTGGGGCCACTAAAATGTGCCCCTTCTTAATGACTTCATATTTTTTGTGGCCCCCATCCCCATCAAAGTTGCCCATCCCTGATGTATTTAAACCCTGTATTGCTGATGCTATGTACTGGCCAATGATATGCTTTAAAGCCACCGGTCGGCCATGTCTGCTTTTTTTAGTTTTGTTGACATTTCAGCTTTTCATTTTTTATTAATTTGTAAAAATTTGTAAAAATAAAGAAAAACCCTTGAATGAGTAGGTGTTCTAAAACGTTTGACCGGTAGTGTAATTCCACTTTGACATTATGAGGTATTGTGTGTAGGCCAGTGACAAACTCTCAATTGAATGAATTTAAAATTCAGGCTATAACACTGTATACACTAGATTACTGACAGGGGTGCTGTTTTGAAGCCACCGCACCTCCATCTTGGCACTCCCCCACCAGTGTAAAAAATAGGGGCGTGAATACTTTCTGAAAGCACTGTTTATAAATCATTGGGTAAAAGTTTGTTACTATAGTAAAACATTAAAGTGGCTTTCATAGGTGTTATTGTTAGGAGAGTTAGGATATCAGTGTCCTTTTGTGTTTTCCGAAGAAAAATACTCCTGGGGTTCCGATACAATCAAAATTGGTTGCCAGGTGTCCGATAATTTCCCACTTGATTGAATAGTAACCCTTGGTTTTGCTATTTTTCCTTTCTATTGAAACCCTCAACAAATGCATTTTTATAGGGTGGGGGGAAGACAGTGGTGATGGGGAGTGTGTGGTGTATGCAACAATTTAATTTAAAATATACGTATAGTTACGCAAATGAAGCTGCATATTACATTTGCCTGTCAAATGAAAAATAGAGAGTGTGACCTGCAGTGAGATTTCAGGCTTTCAAGCTATTCCTTCTAGGCATCTTGCATTTATGTGAGAATACCCATACTAACATACTGTATACTACATACTTAATGAGTATATACTACAGACTATATACTATTAGTTAATTTTAGTATACTGTAAACGAACGGTATCCTTTCAGTTGAGTGTGCTAGCACTTCACCTGTCTACTGGAAGTTTATGCTGTTGCTATGCAACTTCTTGCTAGCTTGTTAGCATGACAAATTACTAGCTAGAGATCTTACGACTTCATGAACAATGTCCATCGAGAACGCAAAATGACTATACCACTTAGCTAAACTAGAATGACGTGAATAATCAAGTCAATAAACGTTGGGTAGTTAGTTAAATAGCATACAGTTAATATACTGGCAAGTTCGATGTATTAGTATCCAACTAACGTTAGGTAGCTAGCTAACGTACCGGTACATACAAGCAACTGCTGTAATGATATGCTATGTGGTTCGTAAGGATAGCGTGGCTAACAAATTGTCAGCCAACCTAAAGTGTAACGTAACCTATTTGAAAATAATTACTTTATTACATTTCTCAACATTAGTCATATTTAGTTAAAGCAATGAATTTGTACCTGGTCTCGTTGGACTTCGGCTGCATATTTTCCGCCATTTTCTTCAAATCTGAAAATGTTGTGAAGCCACGCCCATTTTCTGAAGAATTGCATTATATAGTGTCCAGTGCTTGTATACTTTGTATTTTGGCGAATGTAGTAGGACACCCGGGAACTTTTGGCATACTAACTATATCCATACTATGACCAATAAGCATACTACATACTGAATTTACATCACAAATAGTACGGTTAGTATGAGTATTTGAACATAGCTAATATGATGCCCTTAGCATTGGAATGAAGTGGTAATGGCTCACAGGAGCATGTAATGTGGAGAATGCTCCCACTTCTGATTTATTGGTTCAGCACACACCGTTATCCAGTGTGCAGTGGGTGTACTAGACAGACTTACGCCATAGAGATGATTAGGCAATGACTTAATGCTTTTAGGCAGAATCCTAACTTGAGAACTGGGCATGTAACTCATATTATAATGCTATTCTTCCATAGACATCAATACATGATCTTCACATACAGTATCTTGTTTCAGGGTTCGGTCCACTTGCTACCCGGTGTTCATTCATTGAGGGAATTTACAGTACTTATTTGATCATGTTCAATTTAGATTCCAATAACAATCCACATTTACTCTGTCCACATGATACTGGACAGTTCCTGAATGAATAAATGTCCTGTTGACTTGATTCTGATTCCTGAATCATGTGATACAGTTGAAGTTGGAAGTTTACATACACATTAGCCAAATACATTTAAACTCAGTTTTTCACAATATCTGATATTTAATCCTAGTAAACATTCCCTGTCTTAGGTCAGTTAGGATCACCACTTTCTTTTAAGAATGTGAAATGTCAGAATAATAGTAGAGATAATTATTTATTTCAGCTTTTATTTCTTTCATCACATTCCCATTGGGTCAGAAGTTTACATACACCCAATTAGTATTTGGTAACATTGCCTTTTAAATTGTTTAACTTGGGTAAAATGTTTCGAGAATCTTTCCACAAGCTTCCCACAATACGTTGGGTGAATTTTGGCTCATTCCTCCTGACAGAACTGGTGTAACTGAGTCAGGTTTTTAGGCCTCCTTCCTTTCACACGCTTTTTCAGTTCTGCCCAAAAATGTTCTATAGGATTGAGGTCAGGGCTTTGTGATGGCCACTTCAATACCTTGACTTTGTTGTCCTTAAGCCATTTTGCCACAACTTTGGAAGTATGTTTGGGGTCATTGTCCATTTGGAAGACCCATTTGTGACCAAGTTTTAACTTCCTGACTTGAGATGTTGCTTCAATATATCCACATAATTTTCATTCCTCATGATGCCATCTATTTTGTGAAGTGCACCAGTCCCTCCTGCAGCAAAGCACCCCCACAACATGATGCTGCCACCCCCGTGCTTCATGGTTGGGATGGTGTTCTTCGGCTTGCAAGCATCCCCCTTTTTCCTCCAAACATAACGATGGTCATTATGGCCAAACAGTTCTATTTTTGTTTCATCAGACCATAGGACATTTCTCATAGATGTACGATCTTTGTCTCCATGTGCAGTTGCAAACCGTAGTCTGGCTTTTTTATGGCAGTTTTGGAGCTTCTTCCTTGCTGAGCGGCCTTTCAGGTTATGTCGATATAGGACTCGTTTTACTGTGGATATAGATACTTGTGTACCTGTTTCCTCCAGCATCTTCACAAGGTCCTTTGCTGTTGTTCTGGGATTGATTTGCACTTTTCGCACCAATGTACGTTAATCTCTAGGAGACCGAACGAGTCTCCTTCCTGAGCGGTATGACGGCTGCGTGGTCCCATGGTGTTTATACTTGCGTACTATTGTTTGTACAGATGAACGTGGTACCTTCAGGCGTTTGGAAATTGCTCCCAAGGATTAACTAGAATTGTGGAGGTCTACACATTTTTTTCTGAGGTCTTGGCTGATTTCTTTTGATTTTCCCAAGTTGTTGAGCAAAGAGGCACTGAGTTTGAAGGTAGGTCTTGAAATACATCCACAGGTACACCTCCAATTGACTCAAATTATGTCAATTAGCCTATCAGAAGCTTCTAAAGCCATTACATCATTTTCTGGAGATGTCCAAGCTGTTTAAAGGCACAGTCAACTTAGTGTATGTAAACTTCTGAACCACTGGAATTGTGATATAGTGAATTATAAGTTAAATAATCTGCCTGTAAACAATTATTGGACAAATTACTTGTGTCATGCACAAAGTAGATGTCCTAACGGACTTGCCAAAACTATAGTTTGTTAACATGAAATCTGTGGTGGTTGAAAAATTAGTTTTAATGACTTCAACCTAAGTGTATGTAAACTTCCGACTACCATACCCTGTTCAAAGGCACTTACATATTTTGTCTTGCCCATTCACCCTCTCACTGATGATATATCAATTGTCTCAATACTTAAAAATCCTTCTTTAACCTGTCTCCTCCCCTTCATCTACACTGATTGAAGTGGACATCAATAAGGGATCATCATTTTCACCTGGAATCACCTGGTCAGTCTGTCATGGAAAGAGCAGGTGTCCTTAACGTTTTGTACACTCAGACAGAGATAGACGAAGAGTGAAAGAAAGAGGTTGATGAAGACAGGAGAGAAAGGAAAGAGGTGGAGACTGAATGAAAACGAGGCACACATAAAGTTGGAATTCTGTACGTTGTGATTTACAAGAAAAAAATACATTTGAAAATGATTCACTGTTTTCAGTTACATGTAAGACATTAAGTGTGTATAGAACTGTGCTATATCCGAGACGTATTAGATGTAGAAGCCTTTGCTCATGCATTACTACAACAGTCTCAAGGCTGTTACTAATGAGTAACAAAGAAGCTTCTGATTATCAAGACAAGGGTCCTTGGCCTTAGGACTGCGCTAGTGCTGGAGCAAAGTGTCCAAGTTCCATTAGAGGTTGTGATTTCTCTATCTGGCTGCAGAGAGCTGAAACATAGGTCAACATGGTGTCTGGACAGGCATTGGTTAAAACATGGTGGCTTTAACCAATGCCTGTCCAGACACACAAACATTCAATCAAACAAGGCCCAGAAACAAGATTATCAACACGATGGAAAGTAGACGTCTTTAGGGTGAGTTTCCCAAAACCTTCGTGGCTAAATTGGTACTTCATTTCTATCAACAAACCAGGTACACACCACACATAGAACAGCAGTGCTTCGTTTAATGACTTGCGTTCCTTCAGGCACAGAAGGCTGATTGTCAAACAAAGTATCACAACATACCAAGGTTTTGGGAAACTCACTCCAAGACAATAAGTCACTTTAGAGAGGTAGTCATATTGAGGCTCTGTAGAAAGGTCACATTGAGTCACACAGGAGATTTTCTCCCTCAGGGTTACGTTTTGCTGCATGGGCCAAGACCTTGCTTGGTCTGTTGGCTTTCCAGGCCATCAGGGCTGGTTTCCCCATCTCTCTGTCTAGTGTGAAAATGAAAGTGAACAGCAGTACAGCCTAATTACTGTATGGGCTGCAAGGCATGGTGTTCAGTAACCGAGAGAAAATAGGAGAGATGGAGAAGTGGATGTAGAAGAGGGAGACTAGCTGAGGGAAGGGTAGCGGGGGTCAGGGAATGGAGAGGGGGAAGAAGGTAGTCAGGGGAAACGAGAGGGACGAGAGCACTGAAGAGAGTGATTATAGTCATGGAAGAGGAGGCGGGAGAGAAGAAGGGAGAAGACAGGTGAGGGTAGAGTATCACCTTAGTTAGGGTAGTGAGTGGAGGTGATGTAGTGGAGGGGACATAGAGACATATTTGGAAATGTTTGCTACAAACGATTAATTGCAAAGAAAACCATATCAATAAATCATGTTTACTTTGCTCCCATTTCAGTGTTCGTGGTCAGAATAATAGATGTTTGAGACAAAGGGGCATCAGTAGAGACACATCAACCATTTCTCAAAGACTTGTCTCTACTGTACATGTGTGACACAAACACAGATATTGTTTAACTATCTTGTGGCATTTTTTACGCAATCTTCAATGCTCAGAGTATTTTGAAGCATAATTATTATCCAAACAAGTTTCCAAAACATCTTCAATATACTCTTTGTCAAACGTTTTAGAAGTGTTGAAGAGTATTTCAAACAGTCGCTGAGTAATGTCATCGGCATGCAAAGATCTGTATCTGTATGTCAGAACTCCTGACATACAGATACAGTTCTTGATTGTAAATGCACATATACAGAGGGGTCCAACTTATTGACACCCTTGATAAAGATGATCAAAGATGACTGTATAGTTATTTTTTTTAAAGGTAAATTATATTATTTTATACCAATACAATTGCTCAGAGAAATACATATAAGTATTATAATTTTTTCTCTAAAAGGTAGGGGTCAAAATTGACACTCCTGTTTTCAATACCTTTCAATACCTCACCTTGCGAGGATAACGGCACTGAGCCTTTTTCTAAAATGTTTTATGAGTTGGGGAACACATAAGATTGTGTATGGACCGTTCCTCTATAGAGAATCCTTCCAGATCCTTGATATCCTTAGTCTACTCTTATGGACTGCCCTCTTCAATTCAAACCACAGGTTTTAATGGGTTTCAAGTCCGGAGACTTTTGTGGCCAATTAACCTTTTCTGGGGGGAGATTTTGATGTGTGCTTGTAGTTTGTCCTGCTGGAAGATCCACCTGTGGCCATGTTTCAGCCTCCTGGCAGAGGCAACTAGGTGTTTGGCTAACATGTCCTGATACTGGGTAAAATTCATGATGCCGTTGACCCTAACAAGGTCCCTAGGACCAGTGGAAGCAAAATAGCCCCATAGCATTAAAGATCCACCACCATATTTTAAAGTAGGTGTGGGGTTATTTTCTGCTCATACATTCTCATTTCAATGCCAAACCCACCACTGGTGTGCGTGGCCAAAAAGCTTGATTTTCATGTCATCTGTAACAAAGTGGATTTATGCCTACTCGTCACAAACGCACACACTGTCTAATCTGCCATTATATTCAAATAGTGCAATCTATTTCCTGTTTAAGCATTATATTGTATATTACTTATAGGCGCCTTGGTTACCAGTAAGCTGCCCAGTTCGCTAGGAACATGTTTGTATGGAAAGGTATTTTCATATATTCTGTTCCACACAAAAATGCAGTCATTTACATAGTGAAACATTGTTTCAGTGCAGAGATATTTTGCTTCCACTGGTTCTGGGGCCCTTAAGGTCTACGGCATCATGAACTTGACATTTTAGTAATTTAGCAGACACTCTTATTCAGATCGCTCCCAATGTGCTCTCCAACTCATAAAACATTTTAGAAAATGGCTGTGCTGTTATATTTGCATGGTGAGGTATTGAAAACCAACATTTTGAACCCTACCTTTTTATAGAAAAAAAGTATTACTTCTTAAACAAAATCTTAAACAAAATTGCAATTGTATACGTATAAAATAATATGATTTCTCAATTTTTTGGCGCATACAATATAGCTCAGTATTTAAATTGTTTATTTTATACAGATATTTTTGCTAATCGTTATCAAGGGTGTCAATAATTCCGGGCCCCACAGTTTGTGTCCATTCAGGAAGTTAACAATAAACTGATACTTAGAAGTTTAATGTTTGAATTTTGAATTCAAACCACTTCCTGAAATGACTGCTTTCAATTCGAATTGACGAAAGGGAAGGTAGAACAAGTATAAAAGAGTCAGCCTTATAGGGTTTCACTATACGATTAAACTGCCCTGTTGCAATTACATGAATTACAGCTCAAATTACAACACACATTCAAATGTGTGTAACTCTCCGATGTCCTTGAACATAGGAATCTGACTCCTGTTTTTAAAGAATGAGGCAATGCTAACTTGCAGGCTAACGACCTGCTTAGACCTGCTCAGATTGACATTTGATTATCATTGAGTAGGCTTGAAAAATTCCAGGAACTCCCGATATCAGGATGGAATAAGCAGGAAATCCGGAATCGTCAAACTAGGATTTCTGGAAAACTATGGAATGTTATTGAAAGTTTCCACTCTCAATGTATAATCACTAAAATACCTGCTTCTTCCGTAAAATACAACGTTATAAGTCCCTTCTTATTATATAAAAGCCCAGGATCTCCACCTAAAATCATTAAGCAATGTTGCACAGAAATCAGTCTGATGGCCTTTTTGTTGCACTATAAAAATCTGTAGTAATTACTGTCCGTCCTGCAGAGTTTGTCTAGTTTGCTTCAAAAGGATATCTTAATAACACTAGTAAAGTTAGGTCAGTGGTTCCCAACCTTTTTCGATTACTGTACCACCAACTAACTTTTGCTCTGCCCGGAGTACCTCTGAAGTATCCCCTCATGTGCATTTTGCCAGTAAGCCTATGGTCTCATGAGTCTTCTCAAGTACCCCCTGTTGATAAGCCAAGTCCTAGTACCCCTGGTTGGGAATCACTGGTCTAGGTTAAGGTCCAGGGCACTAATGTTTTTGTGCCAACTCCAAAGTGTTGTTACCTTTTGGTAAAACAATGTGTTCTGTGATAAAGGCCAAACTTTCATGGCCAGAGCAATTGCTGTGTTACATTAAATTGCTCTGTAGCTCCTTCAAATTGTAATTGTGTCGATGCAATCAAGGTGACATTATACCCAGCATGTTTCACTTTCAAAATTAATCTCAGTAGCAAAAAAACAACACACATTTGAGTTATTGTACAGTAGTCCCTACTTTCAAACTTCCCTTAAGTCCTTGAGATAATGAAAGGAGGTTACATTCTCCCAGCACTGGCACTGAAGTCGCCCTTGAATCATAGTTGCTGCTGTAAATTGAATGTTTTTGTCTGACTGTATCGGTGATGTCAAATCTCTGAGAAACTCTTGGAGTTGCCAGCGGTAATTAGCTACCAGATTAGTCCGCTGGAACGTGCTTTGGTTTGGCGTTCTGCCACAGCGCATGTAAAATAAAGTATAGAGCGGATCATCGAATACTAGGTGAATATCAATGAATGGACCAAATCGGCCTCGTCCCCAGCTCCCTGATGCAATTATTTTCTATTCACATCAATTATTCCTAACAGATGACACTAATGATTTTGAGCGAAAGCCGGCGATGGCAGCCCTTCTAGAGATCAATTCTATTTAAAAAGGGGTCACAGCGCACACAACACTTGCCGTCTTTCAGGGTGTTTCTAACTGGATTTGTCCCAGAGCCACATTGAGCATTTATAGCACGCTTTGACGCAGCTTCTTTAAGTCATTGTGGGTATGCCCAACTTTGGGACTAGTTGTGAATGGATAAACATAGGTCTATTCCACATACAATTTGATACTTGATAAATAACAGCTAAATAATAGTGGAAGCACTACTGAAAATAGTGTGCTAGCTACCTAACTTATTATTATGCATTAACTTTTGAGATAAGATAGAACTCCATTCAGAAACGGGGATTAAATCCATTGCGTGTTATAGCAGAGGACACTCTACAGTCGACAATGCACCTTTTAACGGCATTTTTGCTGAAGTCCGCATTCGTGGTAAACGCTGCGCATGTCGGCTCAATGGTAAATTACCTTTAAAAGTCTGTTACAGTAAGTAGCCTTGGCTGGTGCGAGCCAAAACGGCTCATAGAAGCATCCTGGACAGGATGCTAGTCTATCGCAGGGCCTTCTATCATCTTTATGCCGAGTTCCAAGCAGAGACTCATCAGGTCCCATTTTTACAGTCTGGCATGACACGGCCGGGCATCAAACTCTCAACCTTCCATCTCAGGGCTGACATGCTAACCACAAGGCCACTGAGCCGGTTCTGTTATAGTGCCCTGTGCTATAACACACATTGGATTGAATCTCGGCCTTAGTTTCTGACTATTGACCGTGTCTCCAACAATACATAATAAAGACATACCAACGTTTGTCTGAATGTACAGATAGAGAAGACGAGTGAATGCCCACCTTGTAGAGTGGGATTCCTGTGACAAGTGGAGTGGAGAATGTCATCCCTCTCCTCAATTAGGCTTTGGATGGAAAGAGACAGCGATGCATTCAGCATATTGAGTCTTCTAGTTATGTGACAAATACAAACAGAGAGCCACAGGGCACCATATCGGTTGTTCATCGTGCAAAGCAGTGAGATTATCTATCGAATACAATACAGGGCATTATTTGCAAGGGCACAGAACTGACTTGTAGAAGAATAGATTGGTTACACACAACTTGAATCATCGTCAACAATACTTGGTTACAGATATTTGGGTATATTGAACCAACAAGTATTTTACCCTCTGTGTGGAATTGCAATGTCCTTCGATAATCAACTGCAATTAACACTAAAACATGCATTCGTTCAGTTAACATTCTAATAGAGATAATGTAGATGGTACTATGGCCTCTTCTGCTGCAGACATTAATTGCTGCTTTGTATCGTACTGAGTAGTAGGTGCCTGAATCACTATCTACTCTCCAGAGGCAGTGAAGTTTTAATTGAATTGAATTTCTGAACACACTCCTTATATTCCAGGAGGTCCAGCGAAACGGGAAGGCAGGTGTTCCTGCAGGGAGGTGGCCCAGCCTGCTGAGTCTGACCTGTCCACGCAGTAGTTGCAGTGGCAGTGATGCCTCCTTATCCAGTGCCTGTAGTGAGTACTCCAGTGGCTCACATACTTGGGCAGAAGGACGCGGCTCCACCAAGCAGGTGAGTCTCCCAGTCTGAACTTAAACAAATTTCTGTTGCGTACAGTGACGTAAACTTATAATAATTACTATGCAGGAAGGACCCTCAACATTCATCATCAAATTCCAATGTCTTCATTTTTTCTTGTTGTTGACGGATAAATTGTCTTTCTCATTTTGTAACAGTCTGCAATAAATCGGGATAAGAGGATGAGTGCGACTTATTGCTCTGTCTCTGCAGAGCAGCCGGACCTAAGCTGGAAAGAGGGCCACATTCTGAAGGGCCTGAGGAGGCTCCAAATGCGCAGCCCAGCTCCCCAGGAGCCATCCTCACTCGCCCCGACGTCACTTTTCAAGAACTGCATGACCTCCAACGAAGGCATATACTCTCTAGGGGTCAAGTTTGGGCCCACAGGGGAAGTGCCCGCATTGGCAAAGGGAAAGCCTTTCAAGCCAGGAGCAGGAGTCAGTACCTTAATCTCTGACTCGGATGATGCAGATGATGAATCGCCTCAATCCCCAGTCAGGGAGTCCTGCGGCCAACCCATCATAGAGACTCACCATCTGGAAGGAACGCCTGCGTCGGGAATGGGAATGGCACAGGGGGGAAAGAGCTTTACGGACTACAACTCCAAAGAGGTGCCTGTAAGACTCGTAAGGAGTCCCAGCATCTCCCTCTCACCTATAAAAGACGTCTTCTTGCTCAAGGGTCCCACACTGAAGCCTGGACTTAGCCCAACGGCAACACCTACCATTGTAAGTGGACATGAGAATACAAACTGGATAGAAAAAGACAAGCAGTCTGCCTTTACAAACTGGAATGTTATGGACAGTTGCAATTTGAGGCCAGAGAGTGTTGAACAGCCACAAGATAAAGTTACGGACAAACAACTTGAGACAGGGGCTAAGGATGTGAGCCTACCCATTCAGCATGCAGCAGCCAGAGCTCTGAGTTGGGATAGTGAGGTCAGACAGCGCAGTGCTTCCATGGATACGAAGAATTACAGAGAGCCGAACAGCCAGGGTGAAGTTGATACCAAGGACTACACCATTTTGGAGTCCCGACAGAGGAAAGCAAAGCCAAAGGCCTGCAACTCAGCAAGGAAGGCCTTTTTCCTCCGAAGCAAGAGTGCAGATGGAGGCCCAGACCAGGCCAAGCTGCACCAGCCTCTACATCCGAAGCTGATAAAGGTAAAACAAAGGTCCAAGAACTGCTCAAACACTCCTGGGCGGCCCATTTGCCCTGGCACAAAGACTAACCTAGCTAAGGCACCTGGTCCAGCAAAGGCACCAGTACAAATGTTTGAGAAAGGTAAGAATGCTACTGGTGGACGAACTTCAGGGCCCCTTGAGAGTACAGTACAGGGCTCCCCCTCTTCTTCCCCTCAGAAACTGGTCAAGGTATTTAAGCCACCTGGATTGAATGATTACCCAAAGAGCCCATCTAAAGTATCCCAACCAGTCTCCAAACTCCCATCAAGGAATGACTGTAGGGCGAAAGACCCCAACTCCAACAATTCAGCCGGCTCTCCACTCAGACAGAAACAACAAAACCAGCATTCCGATCCCCATCGCAATAATATCAGGTCCCTTTCTCCTCCACCCCCACCAGGTCGGACCACCTCCCTACTGATACGACCTGGTTATGACTCTTTACCTCAGGCGCATAAGCCTGTGGTTCAGCCCCAAACCTCTAGCACCGTGAAGGCAACGACCAGTAGCACCAAATCTCAGTCAAGTCATAATTCATCTATTTTACAAATGCAAACTCAAGCCCCCAACAAAATGCAAGACACTCGTCATATGGTTCCCAAAATGGGCGCTGAGGTAAAAAAGTCACCAAAACGAGTCCCTACCAAAGTTTACCATCCCTTACCAACTTCTACCCCTATTCAAGAATCTAAGGAAACATCCTCATCACAATCCTCAGTGAGCAGGACCGTGGCACAAGCCTCCCACCAGGAAAATAATGTCCCCTTTGTGATGCCAAACCAGGGCCACTTACCTGTGTCCCGGCAAGGCGATGGTGAGCCACAAAGTACAGAGCTCTTACCTCAGGCCTCAGTGTCTCTTCTCTGCCAAGGCATAGTTAGTAACTCTCAACATTCTGTGACCAGGGCAGTGAAGTCATCCATTCTTGTTGGCTCCAAAACCAACGAGACAACCCCAAAGCCGGGCAACAACTCCACAGTTAACACTGCTACAAAGGGAGTGCAGACCTTTGACACCTTCAACCAGGACACCTACACACGTCCAATGATGCACTGTGTCAATGCAGCTGTAGCCAAGGCCAAAGCTAGGAGAAATCTCAAGTCCCGCTGTAGCTCACTAGAGGAGCCTGCACTCCCACCTCCAGCAGCAGAGAATGGGGTAACATTGGACTGGGGATTTGATGAAGAGGGCTGGCTATTCAAGCGCTCAGTCTCAGTCTCTACCCGGCCTCCTCTCCACCCGGTTATGGGCATGAACAGAGCAAAGGCTCGCAGTCAAAGCTTCGGAGCACGTTACATGGACAAACCGAACGTCAGCACGTCAGGAAAAGTCCGCACTCACATCAAAACTAAATCAGGAAGCTCTTTGAACTCTCTTGGTGATGTATTTCGGGGTAGTATGAGTTGCTCCAACAGCTACCATTGTCCCATGAACAGATCCCACGTGAACAATTTTATGATTGAGGAAGGCTTGCCACTACCTCCACATCTGGGGGCTTCCAGTGATCGATTTGGTCTCAAACACCAGAGGTTAAACACTGAGAAACAGCTCTCTAGCACCTTCTGTGAACCCATCCACGGGGAACCAGAGAGACAGTCCACCATCGAGGAGAAGGTCATGATGGGAATCGAGGAGAATTTGCAGAAATCTCAGGAGCAGGAGAAGACATCTGAAACTAAGCAGAAATCCGTCTCATCCCTGGCAAACTGGTTCGGATTCCGCAAGAGCAAGCTCCCTGCTCCGAGTGGCAAAAAAGGAGATACTTTAAAGGGAAAGGATGAGAAGAAGGAGCCAAAGCTTGGATCTCTCTTGGGTGGGAAGCAGGCAAAGTCCGACAAAAAGAAGGAGAGGAGGAAAAGTGAAGGTCATCGAATGGACAGGTAAGGCTTTTATATTGTTTAGGTTGGGAAGCTGAGAAGTCACGTTGGCTGTTTTACTGCTGGGGAAATAATGTTTATGAGAGGCATCAAGACAATGTAACTTCTCATTCATTACAAAACAATGCTTTGCTTTATTGTAATGCATTGGTCATATTTACCACAAAGCCCGAAATATACTGTCACTTTTCACTTAAAGTTGATTTTGGTATTGGCAACCAGAGCTGCAGTAATAATTAAAATCAATAAGATTCACCATCAGTATCTCTACTTAAACCCCCTAGAGTCGATTGACATCTAAGTTGCATGAAATAAAAATCCCCATCAAAATCCGTCAGTTTAAACTAGAGATATCTGTTTTGCATTGGATGCGTCTCAATCCACTGCATCCACCAGTGTCGCACTTCCGCATCTGCGGTAAAAGGTACCAGAGCTAGAGCTGTGTTTTTCAGACCATGAGACATCCGGAAAATTGGTCTTCTCATGTAAACGTTTGTTGCGTCTGAATAGTTTGACCTACAAACTCCGTTATCCTCTACGGCCCCCACAAGTGCCTTGCTCAAGGATGAATCGTTTTTTTCACCTTGTCAGCTCGGGTATTCAAGCCAGCGACTTTTCGGTTACTGGCCCAACGCTCAAACCGCTAGGCTACCTGCCACCCTGACAGCTTTTTTTTTATATCTCCTAGATTTGGGACAGACACTTCAAAATCTTGTTTCTTATGATTCATTTTTGGACTGTCCATTTGTACTATCCCCCCTGAGTTCTCCATTTTGAATCATATCTCATTTACACTGAACCATCACCAACCATCAAACTGATCTCTTCATATCTTTCCATGAGGTGATTTACTGCCCCAGATAGCTTAATCCATTTTTATTAAGAGCTGTTAAGTCACTCTTCTAAGTCCTGAGACTAGTTCAGACACATTTCAGACACATAATGCAGGTGGTAGGCAGCGACTACAGAGTATAATTTATTATTTGGAACACCTTGGGCATGTTGAGTAAATATGAAAGATGTGTAGATTATAGTGGTCAAGTGAAAACCTGTTTTTTTTTCAGCTCGGTGGGGAAAAGAGACTCCCAAGATGCATTGCTCCTCTGCCTCTCGATGGCCTCCCAGGGAGCCCCAGTTAACAGCAACATGCAAGGACAAACTGACATCTGTGGGGACACAAAGGTACATTCAATTATTACCCGGCATGAGGAGAAGGACTGTGTTGTCTGTTTAGGGTAAATTTCATGTAGATTTTATTCAAAGCAGGGAATCAATTGTAACTGGAACTACAATTGAGAACTGCTCAATTAATGTTATGGGTATTTTCCCATACAAATTCTATGTCCAATTACATTCCTGAATTGACTGGAAAATTAAAGGACCATAACTCTACGACGTGTCAATTTAATGTCTAAGGATTCAGTTATTGAATATGCATAATGTCTCTGCATGGCCAATTATAGAAAACAGTATTTCTGTGTATGACAATTTGTCAGATAAGTCAGATACTAAGTGAATTATATTAACATTTAACTGTGCTAGTTCATTTCAACCTGTCAGTAGACTAGATCCTCAAAGACTTGCAATCTCTTCCCTAACACTAGAAAACACTAAGTATTTCTGTATAATACCGCAATCTGTACAGAAAGGAAGTGAAGCGAAATACATACTGAATTATCAAAACTGACCCTGCGAGGTCCCATCAAATGGAAAAATAGAAATGTGAGATGAATTCAAGACAAAAAGGTGGGGGTGACCGAAAGAAAGGAAAATATTAGAAGAATATTAAGGTCCCAGGAAGATATGTGGCAGATCAGATGGATATGGAGTTAGGGAGATATGTGGCAGATCAGATGGATATGGATTTAGGAAGATATGTGGCAGATCAGATGGATATGGAGTTAGGAAGATATGTGGCAGATCAGATGGATATGGAGTTAGGAAGATATGTGGCAGATCAGATGGATATGGAGTTAGGGAGATATGTGGCAGATCAGATGGATATGGAGTTAGGAAGATATGTGGCAGATCAGATGGATATGGAGTTAGGGAGATATGTGGCAGATCAGATGGATATGGAGTTAGGGAGATATGTGGCAGATCAGATGGATATGGAGTTAGGAAGATATGTGGCAGATCAGTTGGATATGGAGTTAGGAAGATATGTGGCAGATCAGATGGATATGGAGTTAAGAAGATATGTGGCAGATCAGATGGATATGGAGTTAGGAAGATATGTGGCAGATCAGATGGATATGGAGTTAGGAAGATATGTTGCAGATCAGATGGATATGGATTTAGGAAGATATGTTGCAGATCAGATGGATATGGAGTTAGGAAGATATGTGGCAGATCAGATGGATATGGAGTTAGGAAGATATGTTGCAGATCAGATGGATATGGATTTAGGAAGATATGTTGCAGATCAGGTGGATATGGAGTTAGGAAGATATGTTGCAGATCAGATGGATATGGAGTTAGGAAGATATGTGGCAGATCAGATCAGATATGGAGTTAGGAAGATATGTGGCAGATCAGATGGATATGGAGTTAGGAAGATATGTTGCAGATCAGATGGATATGGAGTTAGGAAGATATGTGGCAGATCAGATGGATATGGAGTTAGGAAGATATGTGGCAGATCAGATGGATATGGAGTTAGGAAGATATGTGGCAGATCAGATGGATATGGAGTTAGGAAGATAAGTGGCAGATCAGATGGATATGGATTTAGGAAGATATGTGGCAGATCAGATGGATATGGAGTTAGGAAGATATGTTTCAGATCAGATATGGAGTTAGGAAGATATGTGGCAGATCAGATCAGATATGGAGTTAGGAAGATATGTGGCAGATCAGATGGATATGGAGTTAGGAAGATATGTGGCAGATCAGATCAGATATGGAGTTAGGAAGATATGTGGCAGATCAGATGGATATGGAGTTAGGAAGATATGTTGCAGATCTGATGGATATGGAGTTAGGAAGATATGTGGCAGATCAGATGGATATGGAGTTAGGAAGATAAGTGGCAGATCAGATGGATATGGATTTAGGAAGATATGTGGCAGATAGTGTGGATCCCTCCAACACACATTCACCCATGCAGCATGCAGCATGCACACAAACATGCACGAGATGCTGGAGATACTTAATGTAGATACTGAGGAAAATGTATGGACTATTTAGATACAGTATCTACAAACATTCACAGGCAGTCTTGATAACGGAGTGATCGTTAGAATGAACATTGCTTAGAAGCATTTTCAACGACAGTCGATCATTTTCCTGATGAATTTTCCTTGAATTAGAGTTTATTAAATGAGTAAACTTAACGAAAGTCAGACTGCCACTGTTCAATTAGATCACCAGAGGCGAAAATAAATCAACAATGCCAAGTTGTTAACTGGCCAAATATTTGTCTTACTTCTGTGAGATTGTGCTTTACAAAGACCTGAAAACATGTCTTAACACAGAGGATTGCATGAAAGAGGAAATTATGAGTCTGTCAATCAGGGACTATCTATTTAATCATAGATTAAAACCATGATGGTAGATTGCAAACCACCAATTAAATATAAAACATATAATCACAAGTATAGACAACTCATCTATTGCTTTACAATTCACAGAGGCCCAATTTAGTCCCCTGTGCCATACAGGTATAATTATTATGTCTTCTTGCTCCCACAAACAGAGGATGAACCTCAGGACTGATAACGACAACGGAGCTGTATTAAAGAGCCCCAGTCAAGATCACGTGATCGGTAAGGGATTTAAGACAATGATTTGTATTGAACTTGCTAGATGGGCAAGAAGCAACCCCTTGCTCCTACCCATAGTAACTTCATGTAGATTTGTAAGAATTGGGTAGGTGTTTCATAGATCTACACGATTGCACTCTTTCCATCAGTCAATACCAATTTTACCCTCTGTTTTCAGTCATCAAAGCATTGCTAATACTGTCAGATTTCCTTCCTAGCTCCCTGACCTCTTTTGGTTCATGTCAGTTTAACCCGTGAGAGAGATGGAGCCACAGTTGAAAGAGCAAGGTTACGAGCGAACACTGTGTTTTGACTGTACGTGACCAGAGTTAGCGTTTTCCTTCTGTACGTTTAACTTCACAGAGAAATACTGAAGCACAGTTCTGTCTCTCTCTCTCACTCCCTAATTAAGGATGATTTAGATAGTATCAAAGCCCCTGCCAAGCATGCTAAAATTAAAGGTTTCAACTCTGCGCAAGTCTAAGAAGAAATATAAGTATACAATTTAAAGGCAGCTAGAAGCAACCTCTGAGTGAGTGGAGGTCTAAATGTCAATCAGTATATTTTAGCAATTTTCTTTGTGCCATTTGAGGAGAATATGCTGATGTGTTTTAAAATATTTGGCTTTTTGAATTCATTTACTTGTTAAATAGGTCTGCCAAGACGTCTGTAAACTTTCTATGTAACAAATGCATTTAGGTCTCCTCGGAATTAATTCATAGACTCATAAAGATCTTTGGTCTATACTGAAGTGATTTTCTAACTTTTTAGGTTACCTTTCAACCCATACCAAACCTTGAAACCCTATGGTTCTGTGTACTTAAAGGCCCAATGCAGCCATTTTTTTTTTATCAACATCAAATAAATCATTTCTGGGTAACAAACCTAACTGTAATAGCTTTCCATAAAACTGGAAAAGCCCATTGGGATATAGTTGACTAAAACTGCTTTTTTATGTGAAAAAGTCAGAACATGCCACTATGTTAGACTAGTACTATGAACTATTCTGCTGTGTATTGAACTTCAAACATTATTTTGAATGCTTGAATATGGATGAACTGTAAACATCCTGCCATGTATAATACTTTGTTCCTTCTCATGAATATTAACGACAGTTGGGGACTATACAGTTGACCATTAATGAGTTCCCTTTGTGCATCTTCAGCTGTATGTTGCCCCTGAATGTTGTAGGCGTTAGCTTGTTAGTCATTGTTCAGTCTTTTTATTCCTTCAGGCCAACTGAAAGGAGATCAGACAAGGGCATGATCCTTAGCTAGTGCGAAAGGGCTTGTGGAGGGCAATCAATGGTCAACCTCTCTGATGCTGCCTTCTCATGTAAGGAAGTGTCCCAATGGTGCTTTTTAATTTTAACCTTCAAGAACACAAATCAATAATGTCTGCGATCTGTATCGCGCTCTTACCTTTATTAGTTACTCGTTATTTATTTTTAGAGATGTTTGTCACAATTTGAAACTGACCACCAGCATCGTTTACGTTTAATCATCTTGTTGTTTGGAATAAAACCGCATACTAAAAGAAGACACCCAATTATCAAAGAAGTTGTCAGTTAACAGCCCATCTGTTTTGAGTCAAGCTTTTCTCTGGATCACTGAAGACGAGCCAATATTTTCCATTGATAAAGAAGTCTACTGTCAAAAATGATGTCAGCATGACAAGGAGACAGTGCCAGTTCTGAGCTGTGCCAGTTCATTGGAGGGATAGTTGAAACTTTTCAGAATAAAACACCAACGGCTTGATCAGGTTTTCTGTTTCATGACAGCAAATTGTTTTGTTTTTTTTCAACTCTTTCAAAAAGTTCACATACGATCTGAAACTCTGTTGTTTTTTCATTGTATCAAAGAGTTCACATAAAGATCTGAAACTCTGTTGTGTTTTTTTTATTTTTAAATGCAGAAAAGGGTTAATATTTTTACATCTTACATTGGATCATGTCGGGATCTGGGCCTCTCAGGCAGACACTGATATTTTTTATCTTATCTGAAACCTGGTTATCTGATAAAACCCTGGACTCTGAGGTTGCTATGGACGGTTACAATATGTTTAGGGCTCATAGAAAAGGCAAAGGTGGGGGTGTTGCTATTTACACAAAAACATCTCTTTCTGTGTCTCTGTTAAAGGCTTCCTCCAGTCCTAAACTATTTTAATGGTTAGTTTTAAGTCTTCAGTTGGGTTCAAACTCCAAAATAACAATTATAGGAATCTATCCACCCTCCGCCAAGAAGTGTTTACTAAACAAACTTACTAATTTAATTGCCATTTTTACTACCCCAGAGTTGTTGATCTCTGGAGATTTTAATATTGCATGGGGAACGCAGGATGCTGACTGTTTAAAGGATTTTAGTACAAACCTAAATTTGACCCAGCTGATTACAAAGCCTACTCATCCAAACTTAAAGCACCCTACGAAATTGACTTTGATTGACCTCATATCTACAAAAACTCCTGAGAAATATGTTGCAAGTGGGGTATTTGCAATAGATGATAGTGACCATAGTCCCATTTAAAGAGGAACTTTAAGCATTTTGATGAACAATCCTTTCTTTGTGACCTTTATTTTAGTGATCTTGAAATCATCTCATCCAATCCAGATCCAGAGTTGGCTCTGAGCCTCTTTTTAAAAATTTTTTTTGAGCTGTTGCTGACCCCTTTTTTATTTTTATTACAACCGTTTTGTTTCATTGATGTGTTGAGTGCTTTGCAAAAAATCAATGTAAAAAGATCTACTGGAACAGATGCACTTGACCCTTTTCTTTTGCAATAATCGGCTCCTCTAATAGCCAAGTCTCGGACCTATACTTTTAACCTCACAATTGAGACTGGTATTATTCCTAGGATTTGGAAATCTGCTCTTGTCTTCCCCTTGCTTAAAGGTGGGGATCCCTCAATTTTAGATAACTATAGACCGATTTCTAAGCTGTCTTGTCTTTCCCAAATTTTAGAATCTCTGGTCAATGCAGAGTTAAGATCCTTTTTAGCTACAAACTCTTTTCTTAATGCATCTCAATCTGGTTTCAGATCAGGTCATATTACAGTTTCAGCAGCTACACTTGTTTTAAATTATGTTCTTAAATGTATAGATGATAAAAATCACTGTGTGGCCATGTTTATTGATCTGTCCAAGGCCTTTGATACGGTTGATCGTACTCTACTCATACATAGCCTGTCTGTTCTGGGCCTTGACCAAATATCATGCAATTGGTTTAAAAACTATCTTACTGATAGGTCTCAGTGTGTGCTCTCAGATGCCACAAAGTCAAACTATCTTAATATTATGAAGGGTGTACCACAGGGATCTATGTTGGGGCCTGTTCTCTTCACTATTTATATAAATACTATTGGTCTATCAACTGTAAATTTCATTTGTATGCAGATGATACTATTTTGTACGCTACTGCCCCAACTGTCATCCAAGCTATATCAGAGTTGCAATCTGATTTTGTTGCACTACAGAAAGCCCTCGTTGATTTAAAGCTGGTACTTAATGCTGGGAAAACGAAGTATATTTTGTTTTCAAAGGTGTTCTAGATGACCCACACATTTACTCTCTGGATGGTTCTCTCATTGAGAGAGTTCGCCCCTATAAATATCTGGGCATCTGGTTTAATGAAAAGCTCTCTTTTTAAAAAACATGTTGATGAGCTAACGAAGAAATTAAGGATGAAGATAGGATTCCTGTGTGGAAATAGGTCTTGTCTCTCCCGTAGTAGTAGAAAATGAATGATTCGGGCAACATTTTTACCAGTCTTAGACTATGGTGACACTTTATATGCATGCTTCGGTCACTGTATTGAAGCCTTTAAATGCGGTGAAACATAGCGCATTGCGTCATTGTAGTCTCGCAGAACTCTACACTATGCTATTTTTACCTACAAAGCCCTACCGCACAAACACCCACCATATATAAATTAATTGCTGACATATAGGCATACGGGCTACCGGACTCTGGCTCAGGATTGGCTAACTCGGGAGATACCTTCGGTATCTTCAGAGTTACAGAAGTCAGCATTTAGCTATTTTGCACCTAGGTTATGGAATGAGAATTGGTGCTGTTAAGTCATTTTAAACGGTGGTTAAATTTGAAATTCATGATTTGATTATTATTATTTATTATATATATATATATAATTGTATAGACTATTGTGTTTTTATTGTATTGACAGTTTTAACCCAGGACGTTGCTGGAAATGAGAATGTGTTCTCAGTCAACCCTCCTGGTAAAAAAAAAGAATCATCATTAAAAAAAAAAAATGGTATCAAAGAGTTCACATAAGATCTGAAACTCTTGTGTTTTTTCATTGTACCAAAGCGAGAAGTATGAGAATGCAAAATAAGAGTTGTCATTACTGTACTTAAAATATTGTGTAGCCCAGAATACTATATGATGTACAGTTAATTGTATTGCAATTGAAATATATAAGTATTCAATTCTGCTTGAACAGTAATTCATTAGCAATAGGTTGGAGACAAACAAGTACAATATCATACATGCACCTCATTTGACACTGCCACTAAATCAATGGTTAAAGTGACTGATTTTCCCTAAGCCTATTCCACACCACTCTTCATTGGGTGAAGCCCATTCTCTCTGGTGGCAACAATGGCACCATGTGCTAATTAGCCAGGAATCATAAGCCAGTGTCACAGTTACATGCAATTGGATTGTACTGAACTGCCATCAGTTTGGCTCTTAGAGATGACCTTTGTCAATTGTCGTAAAAATGAAATAACTAGACCATCTGTTGCATTCATGTACTGAAATTCCACGAGGGGGAAGACTCCCTCGTGCACAACATAATGTTGCTGAGGTAGAACAGGAAACAGACAATCAATTCAGGCTGGAGGGGGAAAACAATGCGCTTTGAGATTGCAGTTCATGTTGTCGAGACATATTCCCAATGCTATTATAAACACATTCGTTCATTGATTATTAAACTAGTCATGAGGTAGTTTAAATTATTCATACGGCATAAATAATTGTTGCAGTATTATTGTATCTCATTTCTATTTGATGCACTACAGTAGGCATATGCTAGTCTTTTGTTGATTCCTCTTCAACCAATTATATAAAAACTTGTCATTCCGTTATCTCTTTCCTTTTGTTGTGTGTAACTCCTGTCATTGCCTGCATCCCCAAGCCCCGTCATGTGTTCTCCTTGTGCCTCAGGCTCTGGCTGCAAGATGCGAACGTTGGACAGCGGCATTGCAACGTTCACCCTCCTCGATTACCCCACCTCCTTCCTCAACCTCCTTCCCAGGTCCCCATCGGCCCGGGGTCACTCCCTCAGCACTCCCAGCGTGCCCAGTTCCTTTAGTGAGGAGGTATCGTCCTCCCCATTACCCAGGTGGAGAGTGCCTGCCGGCTCGAAGGACCGTCCCTGCGTCCAACCAGGGCTTGTCATTCCCTCGTTATCCGACACCACTGTGACCCTTGTTCAATCAGTGCCTTATCCCACTGTGGCCTTCCTTCAGCCTATCCAATCCCTGTCTGAGACCCTTGTGACCTGTGCCAGTGTATGTGATACCCAGAGCAGGCTGCCCAGACTAGCCTCAGGTAAAGCCCAGAGCGCTCTTGTCCAGAGATACAGTGCCTTCAGAAAGTATTCATACACCTTGACTCATTCCACATTTTGTAGTGTTACTGCCGGAAACATAGTTTTTTATTTATTTAATCTTTATTTAACTAGGCAAGTCAGTTAAGAACAAATTCTTATTTACAATGACGGCCTAGAGTGCTACTCAGTAATGTGTTGTATTGGATTTGCCCCAAACAGATCACTTTGAATTCAGGACAAAAAGTGTAATTGCTTTACCACATTGTTTGCAGTATTACTTTAGTGTCTTGTTGCAAACAGGATACATGTTTTGGAATATTTTTCCCCATCTACCAATAGGTAACCTTCTTTGCGAGGCATTGGAAATCCTCCCTCGTCTTTGTGGTTGAATCTGTGTTTGAAATTCACTGCTCAACTGAGGGACCTTACAGATAGTTATATGTGTGGGATACAGAGATGAGGCAGTCATTCAAAAAATCATTTTAAACACTATTATTGCACACAGAGTGAGTCCATGCAACTTATTATTTGACTTGGTAAGCACATTTTTACTCCTGAATGTATTTAGGCTTACCATAACAAAGGGGTTAAATACTTATTTCAGCTTTTCTTTTTTTATTAATTTGTACAATTTTAGAAACGTATAATTCCACTTTCACATTATGGGGTATTGTGTGTAGGCCAGTGAAAAAAAATCTCAATTAATAATCAACTTTTTATTTTGTCTGTAACACAACAAAATGTGGAAAAAGTCAAGGGGTGTGAATTATTTCTGAAGGCACTGTATATCTGTCTGGTCATTAGCATTAACAGAAGATTAGATTTGGGGCTAACCAAATCTCACTTAGGGGACCCAAAATGTTAGAGCCGGCCCTGGTTAAAATGCTGGTAGTTATGCTTGTTTCAATGTAAGGCAGTATCAAGGGATAATATCATGCCACTTTTACAGCCAATTACAATAGGTTCATCATTATCTCAATATTGACTGATGTATTATTGAAGTCCGCCTGGGGACTTCAATGCCCCATCATGCCTGTATTATGACTTTTATGTGCCAGTCAAATATAAATAAAATGCAATAACTCTATGTAAATACAGTCCTGGAGGCGAAAGTGATCAGGCTCTGTTATTATTATAACTAAAGCCAGCATCAAGACAGACTATCACCTTCTAAATGAGCAGAGAGACGAGGCCTGCACAGATTACTGCGCTATAATAGTTTAGACTCTGCCAAATAGACCCTCAATTATCCTGTCATGAGAGGAGATGTATTTCACATCAGTTTTTCAGAGAAATAAATCATATACTTCATTGATGTCTTTTTTTAGTTGGCACAATTTACGAGGTGGGGTGCAGTGTCAACTGTAACAACAAAACAAATCGCCAATGTTAAGTGATGACCATCTAATGCCTTAAGACGGGACACTAGCAAACCTTTTTGATTACCGAACACCAGATTCAGTGAAAGAGGCTATGTGCTCTAGATGTTTTATTGCACAACTGTCTTGTTCTCCTGTCTTACTGTGTGCAATACAACGGAACATATTACCTTAACTTATTTTCTGGATGAGGTTAATTCCGTGTGTAATGACACTCGGCAGTGCCATGGCAACAACATAATTTTTTCGCTACAGCAAGGATTGTTTTATGTCAGATTTTGTTCAAAACAAAAAGGTTTGTGCTCAGACAAATAGAGGAGGTGCTGTTGAAAAATGTAATTCTCATCAATATACACACAATATCCCATAATGACAAAGCAAAAACAGGTTTTTTGAAATTGTTGCATCCTGCTTCCATTGATCATCCTTGAGATGTTCAATGGTCCACCTGTGGTAAATTCAATTGATTGGACATGATTTGGAAAGGCACACACCTGTCTATATAAGGTCCAACAGTTGACAGTGCATGTCAGAGCAAAAACCAAGCCATGAGGTCGAAGGAATTGTCCGTAGAGCTCTGAGACAGGATTGTGTCAAGGCACTGAAGGTCCCCAGGAACACAGTGGCCTCCATCATTCTTTAATGGAAGAAGTTAGGAACCCCGAAGACTTCCAAGAGCTGGCTGCCTGGCCAAACTGAGCAATCGGGGGAGAAGGGCCTTGGTCAGGGAGGTGACCAAGAACCCAGTGGTCACTCTGACAGAGCTCCAGAGATGGGAAAACCTTGCAGAAGGACAACCATCTATGCAGCAATCCACCAACCAGGCCTTTATGGTAGAGTGGCCAGACATACTCCTCAGGAAAAGGCACATGACAGTCTGCAGTTTGCCAAAAGGCACCTAAAGACTCTCAGACCATGAGAAACATGCTCTGGTCTGATGAAACCAAGATTGAACTATTTGGCCTGAATGCCAAGCGTTACGTGTGGAGGAAACCTGGCACCATCCCTACGGTGAAGCATGGTGGTGGCAGCATCATGCTGTGAGGATGTTTTTCAGCAGCAGGGACTGGGAGACTAGTCAGGATCGAGGGAAAGATGAACGGAGCAAAGTTCTGAGAGATCCTTGATGAAAACCTGCTCCAGAGCCCTCAGGACCTTAGACTGTGGCGAAGGTTCACCTTCCAACAGGACAACGACCCTAAGCACATATCCAAGGCAACTTGGGAGTGGCTTCGGGACAAGTCTCTGAATGTCCTTGAGTGGGCAAGCCAGAGCCCGGACTTGAACCCGATCGATCTGGAGAGACCTGAAAATAGCTGTGCAGCGACACTCCCCATCCAACATGACAGAGCCTGAGAGGATCTGCTGAGAAGAATGTGAGAAGCTCCCCAAATACAGATGTGCCAAGCTTGTAGCGTCATACCCAAGAAGACTCAATGCTGTAATCACTGCCAAAGGTGCTTCAACAAAGTACTGAGTAAAGGGTCTGAGTACATACGTAAATGTGATATTTCAGTTTTTTTTTATATACATTTGCAATAATTTATAAAAACATGTTTTTGCTTTGTCATTATGGTGTATTGTGTGTAGATTGATGAGGAAACAAAACAATTTCATCCATTTTAGATTAAGGTTGTAACGTAACAAAACGTGGAAAAAGTCAAGGGGTCTAAATACTTTCCGAATGCACTGTATATAATAAGTAATTTCATTAGATGTAAAAAAAAAACTGTTTGTAACTAAATGTAAAAAAAAAAAAAAAGTATACATGGAGAGTGTCGCAATTTACCAGATTTGTATGCATTGCAGATACTGTTAACCTGAGGTTGTAAGAGCACGGTAACTTGACACTGCTGTTATAATGCTGTCATAGAATGCTTAGAATGTCTTAGAATTCAATGGACACACTTCAAACAGTGCTCTCTCTCAGCTACTGCTCTTTTTCCCTTTTTCTCAGCAGTTAGAATGACATGATCGTGAAAGAATGACAAGGACGACTGCTAAGAAACCATCAGCAGTGAGTTGTTTTTTAAAATTATTGTTGCTTTTATTGGTAGTTGGAATGTAACCAACAAGGTTGAGCCATTTCAAATCAAAGAGTTCCCTTCTAAGAGCCAACAGAGAGAGCAGTCAATAGTCCAGTCTAAGAACTGTTAGAACCGGTTTTATATCCAATTAACTGATTATAGCAATCAAGTAATGCAAAGTAATTTTCTGGAAGAATAAAATAATAGTATCTTAAATCATCTGTAGTTGATCAACCATAGGCATGGATTTACAGGAGTGAATCTGTAAAATAATAGGTTCTGTGGTGCCAGTATAAATACAAAATTACCCAGAAGCAAATAGTCAAATATGTTGAATAATGTGCTCAGAATCCATTAGCAAGCCATGCATAAAAGGTCTGATGAAGTGTGTGAGTCATGGTTGATAATGGAAGTGTCTGCCTATTGCAAACATCACAAAGCAGATGTTTTCGGGCCTCATGAGACCCCTGAAATCTATCTTTACATAAAAAACATGCTCAATGCATAAAATGATAACTATTTAATTGAATATTTCCCACAAATCGCCCATCCTGTCATGTTCTAATGAATGATTAGTATGAGGAATGAGGAAAGGATTTCCAATGTGAGGATGGTCACTCCAAGTTTGTTCGTAATCTAGGGATTAGTAAGTAATTGTCTTCTGAAAAGGATACACATCAATGGTTGACATGTCAATCCGTCATACAATTTATGTGAATTGCATAAAATGTCCAAGGCATATTTTGTAATCCTTCACTGCCTAAGAGTGTGTCTTGTACATCATTTTTGGTTTTGGTGGATATCAAATACAGATGGAATTGATTATCTTTTTCAAGGAAGTTCAAGGGTTGTTTGGTTTGAGAATGTAAACTCTAGCAAACAAGTGGGTCACTATCAATTAATTTAGTCCAAAGATCATTATATTGTTTCTTGGTTGCGCTCGACCACCACCATAAAAGCTCTCTGTTATTTATCTTCGATTCCTTTGCCAAATTGGAGCATGGTGAGTCATTTAACAGTGTCCTGTGCTCTTATAGTTATAGACTGGGGCCAGCCTACAGAATGAGAATATTGATTAAGCCCATCACAATACAACCCCACAGGTCGAAGCTATATGTCAAGCCTCTAACTATCCTACTTCACTGGATGTCCCCTGGAGGATTGATAACAGACAGTGGGACAGAATAACCATAAATCTACTGTGTATTCCTGTGTGTCACATATATTGACTGGAACATCAACAACATTTATATGAGAGTATTTTTTTTAAATGTACTTTTATGTATTTATTTTTATTTTACTTTTATTTATTCAGGAGAACAGATTGAGACGTTTACAATGGTGCCCTGAGGACAACGATACAAAAAAATTCAAAATTATCAATAAAAAATATATACTGTATACTACAAATTAAAATCCTAAACTGCCATAGAGGCACCAGAGAGTCAAGATGTAGGGAGTTTTGTACGCTATTCCATAAATGGGGGGGGGGGGGGACGGACGGACGGACTAAAACTGAAGGCGAGTAACCATCCCTGTGAATGGGTTTGGTGTCTCATATTTTTATATTTCAACAGTGAAGTGAGGTAGATTGGAAAATTGTATAGTACAAAAAGGGAGTCTACAGGACTTTTAATAAGGACCAGCCAACCTTTTGATACAGGATGCAGTGATATAAATCAGTATTAAAACTGTCACCTGTGATAAAGTGAAGAGCACTATGGTAGACACCATCCAAAGGTTTAAGAGTAGTGGCTGCTGCATTCTGGTAAATGGTGTCACCATAGTCAAGAACTGGCAGGAAAGTTGACTACAATCTGCTTCCTGCTTTTTAGGGAGAGGCATGATTTAAAAAAATAAAATAAGCCTACTTTCAATCTCATCTTCTTAACTACAGTAGCAATAAAAGTATGTGAACCCTTTGGAATTACCTGAATTTCTGCATAAATTTAAGTCACAAAAATAGACAAACACAGTGTGCTTAAACTAATATTGTTATTGTCTATATTGAATACATAATTTAAACATTCACAGTGTAGGTTGGAAAAAGTATGTGAACCCCTAGGCTAATGACTTCTCCAAAAGCTAATTGGAGTCAGGAGTCAGCTAACCTGGAGTCCAATCAATGAGACTGTTGGTTGTGCTATTCACAAAATGCATTGCCTGATGTGAACCATGCATCGAACAAAAGAGATCTCAGAAGACATAAGATTAAGAATTGTTGACTTGCATAAAGCTAAAAAGGATTACAAAAATATCTCTAAAAGCCTTGATGTTCATCTGTCCACAGTAAGACAAATTGTCTATAAATGGAGATAGTTCAGCACTGTTGCTACTCTACTTAGGAGTGGCCGTCCTGCAAAGATGACTGCAAGAACACTGCGCAGATGTCAGGCTCTGGCCATAGAGAAGCTTTGCTTCTCTATAGTTCTATGGTCAGAGTCTGGCAGATCTAGTATTTCTACGTCTGTGTGGTGTTGTGTGTGGGATCCCTAATTAGAGGCAGCTGCTATGCATTACCTCTAATTAGGGATCCTACATATGTCTGTGTTCCACTCACTTGGCGTGGTTCATTGTTGTTGTATGTTGTCCCGTGTTTGTGAGTACGTGTGTTTCAGTTTCATTATATATTGCATTTGTTATTTTGTATAGTTCGTTATCCAGTTTATTCAGTTAAATAAACATGTCGAACTATCGCTACGCTGCGCCTTGGTCTCTCTACACACCCGAACGTGACAGAATGAACCACCACCCGACCAAGCAGCGTAATGAGGGAGCTAAGGAGAGAAAAGGAAGACAGCGCCGTAATCGAGGAAAAGGAGGTAATGGAGCCCGTAGTCAACCCAAGGAAAATTTTTTTTGGGGGGGCTATGGGGGTGGTCTGGCAATGAAGAGGACGCGCCAGTACCAATCTCCATGTGGAATATGACGATGCCGAAATATAAATGGGGGGCGCAAAGTGTTGAAGAGGAGGAATATTTGGAGAGACATTTTGGAGACGTTCTGGAGGAGATGTGGGAGATAGCGGAAGAGGTAGAAAGGGAAATGTCGGAATGGAATAGTCTGTGTCCAGTCGCCTACTCCACTCCCGTGAAAGAGCAGTCCGCTTTACCGGTGCCCAGTCGGGGTCCGGCCGTCTGCTCTACTTCAGTGCCAGAACAGTTCGCTCCAACGGTGCCCAGTCCGGGTCCGGCCGTCTGCTACACTCCAGTGCCAGAGCAGTCCGCTCCACCGGTGCCCAGTCTGGGTCCGGCCGTCTGCTACACTCCAGTGCCAGAGCAGTCCGCTCCACCGGTGCCCAGTCTGGGTTCGGCCGTCTGCTACACTCCAGTGCGCCTCTCCAGTCCGGTACGTCATGTGCCTGCTCCCCGCACTCGCCCTGAGGTGCGTGTCATCAGTCCGGTGCCATCAGTGCCTACTCCACGCACCAGGCCTCCAGTGCGCCTCTCCAGTCAGGTACGTCCTGTGCCTGCTCCCCGCACTCGCCCTGAGGTGCGTGTCATTAGTCCGGTGCCACCAGTGCCGACTCCACGCACCAGGCTTCCAGTGCGCGTCTCCAGTCAGGTACGTCCTGTGCCTGCTCCCCGCACTCGCCCTGAGGTGCGTGTCATTAGTCCGGTGCAACCAGTGCCGACTCCACGCACCAGGCTTCCAGTGCGCGTCTCCAGTCAGGTACGTCCTGTGCCTGCTCCCCGCACTCGCAATGAGGTGCGTGTCATTAGTCCGGTGCCACCAGTGCCGACTCCACGCACCAGGCTTCCAGTGCGTGTCTCCAGTCAGGTACGTCCTGTGCCTGCTCCCCGCACTAGCCCTGAGGTGCGTGTTATTAGTCCGGTGCCACCAGTGCCGACTCCACGCACCAGGCTTCAAGTGCGCGTCTCCAGTCCGGTACGTTCCGTGCCGACTCCCCGCACTCGACCTCCAGTGCGTGTGCCCAGCCAGGTTCCTCCAGTACCGGCTCCACGCACCAGGCCTCCAGTGCGCCTCTCCAGTCCGGTACCTCCAGTGCCGGCTCCACGCACCAGACCGTCGGTGCGCCTCGCCAGGCCGGAGCCTCCCGTGATGGTCGACAGCCCGGAGCCTCCCGTGATGGTCGACAGCCCGGAGCCTCCCGTGATGGTCGACAGCCCGGAGCCTCCCGTGATGGTCGACAGCCCGGAGCCTCCCGTGATGGTCGACAGCCCGGAGCCTCCCGTGATGGTCTACAGCCCGGAGCCTCCCGTGATGGTCGACAGCCCGGAGCCTCCCGTGATGGTCGACAGCCCGGAGCCTCCCGTGATGGTCGACAGCCCGGAGCCTCCCGTGATGGTCGACAGCCCGGAGACTCCCGTGATGGTCGACAGCCCGGAGACTCCCGTGATGGTCGACAGCCCGGAGACTCCCGTGATGGTCCACAGGCCGGAGTCGCCTGCCACACCGGTGCCTAGTTCTGGCCCAGTTATGTTCTTTTAGAACCACAAACCTGTCACACACTGAAGTCAAGAACGAGACCTACATTGTGTACACAGTACTACGTTGTATACGGGTGATTCTGCAACTACAGGCACTTCTATGTACAGTTGAAGTCAAACGTTTACATAAACTTAGGTTGAAGTCATAAACTCATTTTTCTGACAAATATATATACAGCCATTATCAGATAATTGTTTGTAGACACATCAAAGACAGTTATAATACTGGTAAAATGCTGTTTCAATATGAAAGCTTGCAGGGCCAAAGTGCCCGAAGTTGCAGAATCACCCATACACTGTTTTACACTATCAGAGAACTGCTCCCATGAACCGTTTTTCTGCTATATGTCTTGTTATTTTAATAGCAGCACAATACTTTGAAGAAATGCTTTAAACACACTTCACTGTACTGTAGTTTGCTGAAAGCTTAGATATTCAACAATGGCCCGACATCTAATGTTCTTGCACCTTTATCTGTCCGAAAAATGTTTTTAAATTGTGTGCAGGAAATCGAAGTTGACATGGCGTGTGGCTTCTGCATCCTTTTTCTGAATATGAGAAGAATCCACGAAGTGTGTGACATGTTTTTCAGAGGTTTTTTTTCTCATCACTCCTGGAAAACTTATTTAAAACCTCTGTTCCGGTAGCCCTGAAAGTAGCCCTGAAACCTATAGTTGTTTTAGCCTGGCTGCCTAGGATATGGTTGTTTACCTTTGCAATAGACAGACAAGTGTAGCCCGACGACAGCATGTAGGGAGAGAGTGAGACAGGGTGGAGGAAGAGGAGGCTTGGTTTGAAGCGCTGGGCATTGTTATGACACGCATTATCTGAATTAGACCCACGTAATTATACCTACTGTAAGGAAGAGCGGCTTCTATGGAGGAACTTTGAATATCTTTGAACTTCTGAGAGTTGACTTAACGTTGAATCAGAAATAGCTAGCTGGCTAACAAGCTTGTGTGCAGAGAGCGGCAAAATAATTCAAAACACATCTTACCTTTTTGTAGTTAATAAATTCAATGTGAAACGTGATAACTACAGTATCCGTAACTAGCATTGAAAACGTTAACATATTCTTCTCTAATTAAAAATCTCTCCCTTATATCAAAATCACGCTTGTAATATCAGTAGCCTACAGTAGCCTAAACTTCGGAGAGGGAGGGGCAGGTTGCATACACACACGCACACACACACACTGGCAATGATTTTCAGCTGGCAGGCAGACACTGGAATACATTACGAATACGAAAATCTGCCATATGGCTGAAACAGTAAGACGTACTGCCAAAATCACCTTTTGTTTAATTACTAGAAAGGTTCACCAGGTTTTACTTTCTCCACAACAGCTGTGGGTGAGGAAAGTTTGCTTTTTAAAAATTCTGAAACAAGGGAATTTGCATTTGTTGTGTAACACAGATGTTGCTTTTCCCCACTATATCATATCATCTAATCCTCTTTTCCTCTTCCATTGCAGACTAAATTATCGAACTAAATGTGCAGCGTCGTGGGGAGAGAGATCGAGAGGGCAATCAGCAGCCATGTAACCTAAAGGGGAGAGTCATGATTACAATGACTCATGGGTCAGACAAAAGCTACCATACCTACCTAACCCATCCTGGCTCCACCAAGGCTCAAACCATTGGCTCATCAAAAAGCAACACGGTATCAGTGAACTATGGGTGCTCACTGAAAAGCTGTGGTAATGGATCAACCTCTGAATTGTGTCTTTATTCTGTGTGTTTTGAATTTTGGAATAAAACTGCCAATGACAACGTGTTAGGGTAACATATGAAGGCTACTAAAAGCCTGAACGTTGCCCATTTCTGTCTGATGGGTTTCTATCCACAGTACGTACCTGAAGTGTTAAGATCAGCATGCCATTGATTTATAGTCACAGGCAATAGTCATGGTCTGCTGTAGTTGACACACATTAGCCTCATCAGTAGCTTTACCAGTTAGCTCAAACTTAGCTACTGTACCGTAGCTTACTAAATGCCCCCTATCTTCTCTACGCAGGGTTTTTATTAAAGGGATAGTTCACTCATATTACAAAATCACAAATTGGTTTCCTTACCTTGTAAGCAGTCATTGGCCAAGGTAAGGCAACAATCCATGCTTTGATTTTTAATTACAGGGTAAGGAAAGCAATATGTAATTTGTGTGAACTATCCCTTTAACAGTTTGCAACACAATACAGACTGACTAGCTCCAGTACAAATAATTAGCTAGGTTCCGTGCTGGGCAATATGTTCTGTCAACCAACGCTTCATTTTGCAACAAACAACTTCAAGGCTCTCTTATTGGATAATAAGCCATCAATCATAGTACAGTGTAGGCGGGATCGCCACTTATAACTACATCACTAGATTGAGTACATTCAGCCTAAAACTGTACGAACAAGTAAATATAAAAGCAGGTTAACTTTGTATTCATCAAGCACTTTTTATTACGGGTTACACATTCCTGAACTTGTGTATAGTCATGTAGGCCTCTGAACTCAGTTATACAGCGGGTGAAATAAGTATTGAACACGTCACCATTTTTCTCAGTAAATATATTTACAAAGCTGCTATTGACATGATATTTTCACCAGATGTTGGTAACAACCCAAGTAATCCATACGTACAAAGAAACCAAAACAAATAAGTTCAGAAATTAAGTTATGTGTAATAATGTGAAATGACACAGGGAAAAAGTATTGAACACACTTACTGATATTTATTTAATACTTTGTACAAAAGCCTTTGTTGGTAATGACAGCTTCAAGACGCCTCCTGTATGGAGAAACTAGTCGCATGCATTGCTCTGGTGTGATTTTGGCCCATTCTTCCACACAAACAGTCTTCAAATCTTGAAGGTTCCGTGGGCCTTTTCTACGAATCTTGGTCTTCAGTTCTTTCCATAGATTTTCAACGGGATTTAAGTCAGGTGATTGGCTGGGCCATTCTAGCAGCTTTATTTTCTTTCTTTGAAACCAATTCAGAGTTTCCTTGGCTGTGTGTTTGGGATCATTGTCTTGCTGAAATGTCCACCCTCGTTTCATCTTCATCATCCTGGTAGATGGCAGCAGATTTTTGTCAAGAATGTCTTGGTAAATTTGCCCATTCATCCTTCCTTCAATTATGTGAAGTTTGCCAGTACCATTTGCTGAAAAGCAGCCCCACACCATGATGTTCCCACCTCCAAACTTCACTGTTGGTATGGTGTTTTTAGGGTGATGTGCAGTGCCATTTCTCCTCCAAACATGGTGTGTATTATGACATCCAAACAGTTCAATTTTGCTCTCATCTGACCACACTATATTCTCCCAGTATTTCACTGGCTTTTCCAAATGTTGTGCAGCAAACTTTAAACAAGCTTCAACATGCTTTTTTTTCAGCAATGGAGTCTTGCGTGGTGAGCGTGCATACAGGCCATGGCGGTGGAGTGCATTACTTACTGTTTTCTTTGAGACAACTGTACCTGCTAATTGCAGGTCTTTTTGAAGCTCTCCACAAGTGGTCCTTGGCTCTTGGACAACTCTTCTAATTATTATTTTCACTCCTCTGTCAGAAATCTTCCGAGGAGCACCTGGTTGAGGCAAATTTATGGTGAAATTATTGTCTTTCCACTTCCGTATTATGTCCCCAACAGTGCTCACTGGAACATTCAGAAGCTTAGAAATGTGCCTATAACCAATGCTATCATTATGTTTTGCAACAATTAGGTTGCGAAGGTCTTGAGACAGCTCTTTGCTTTTACCCATCATGAGATGTGTCTTGTGTGACACCTTGGCAATGAGACCATTTTGTAGGCCATCAGTTGGGACTGAACCAGCTGATATTAATTTGCATTGACAGGGGGCTGGATTGCTTTTTAATTACTGATAGTTTTCAGCTGTTATCTTGGCTTTCCATGCCTTTTTGAACCTCCCTTTCTTCATGTGTTCAATACTTTTTCCCTGTGTCATTTCACATTATTACACATAACCTAATTTCTGAACTTATTTTTTTGGGTTTCTTTGTATGTATGGATTAGTTGGGTTGTTACCAACATCTGGTGAAAACTTCATGTCAATAGCACCTTTGGAAATATATTTACTGAGAAAAATGGTGACGCGTTCAATACTTATTTCACCCGCTGTAAATAAGCTCAGCATGATTATTGCTACAGTATGCAGTTAGCTCAGGGAAATGCCATTACTAATTTAGGAAATACTTATTAATAGATGGCTATATGGAAGTTATTAGCAGGTTTTCAATCCAATCCCAACACATAATGTGTGTATAATGTACACTGTAAAAAATCTAGTTGTTTCAACTAATAATTATTAATTAACTGGTTCCACAGCATTTATTTATTTTTACTCAACTTTTTGGTCAAAGTGTTACCTGAATGTAACATTTTTAGTTGGCCCAAACTTAGCTCCAACATGAGAAAACGCAGGCAAAGAGTTGGTCAACTTAAAATGATATTTGCTCAACTTGTCTCATATGTTAATTCAATTAGTAATTATAATTTTTACCTAAAAAAAAAAAGGCTGTGGAACTAGTTACACACACAGTGCTTTTAACACAATGTTTTCAACTTACAAACAGTGCCCTCCATAATTATTGGGACAGTGAAGATTTATTTCTTATTTTGGCTCTATACTTCAGAAGTTTTCATTTAAAAAGACAATGACTATGAGGTCCAGACTGTCAGCTTTAATTTGACGGTATTTTTTTTTACAGTGATTACAGCACTTTCTGTACATAGTCCCCCCTACTTTAGGAGAGCAAAAGTATTGGGACAAATTCACTTATGTGTATTAAGGTAGTGAAAGGGTATTTGGCCCGATATTCATAGCACACAATGAATACATCAAGTTTGTGACTCTACACTTTAGTTGGATGCATTTGCTGTTTGTTTTGGTTGTTTCAGATTATTATGTTCCCGATTTAGAAATTAATGGTAAATAATGTATTGTTTCATTCTGGAGTCACTTTTATTGTAAATAAGAATATAATATGTTTCTAAACACTTCTACATGAATGTGGATGCTACCATGGTTACGGATAATCCTGAATGTATCGTGAATAATGATGATTGACAAAGTTACAGATGCACAAATATCAATAATACTCCCCTGTTATTGTAATGGTCTGTTAAAAGTACACTCAAACTATTTTATTTATCATACTGGTTAAGGAATTACATTAAAACAGAGTAATATGCCCCACTAACGTTCAACAACTATACAAAAAAAAGTAAATCAAGTGAATGATGAGAGAGTAGTCAGATTAAATTAGAACTGACACAGACATGGTGGCGTACCAGGAAGATCGGAATGCCATGAGTTCAAATCCCAGGTGCTGACATGTTGAATAATAATTACTGTATAAATGCATTCGGAAAGTATTGAAACCCCTTGACTTTTTCCACATTTTGTTACGTTACAGCTTTTCCCTTTCACTTTCCTCTCATCAATCTACACACAATACCCCATGATGACAAAGCAAAAACAGTTTTTTAGAGCTGCCAGCTCTAGGATGAGTCTTGGTGGTTCCAAACTTCTTCCATTTAAGAATGATGAAGCCACTGTGTTCTTTTGGGATCTTCAATGCTGCAGAAATGTTTTGGTACCCTTCCCCAAATCTGTGCCTCAACACAACCCTGTCTCGGAGCTCTACAGACAATTCCTTCGACCTCATGGCTTGGTTTTCTGCTCTAACATGCACTGTCAACTGTGGGACCTTATATAGACAGGTGTGTGCCTTTCCAAATCGTGTCAAATCAATTGAATATACCACAGGTGGACTCCAATCAAGTTGTAGAAACATCTCAAGGATGATCGATGGAAACAGGATGCACCTGAGCTTAATTTCGAGTCTTATGGCAAAGTTATCATTATGGGATATTGTGTGTAGATTAATGATAACATTTTGTTATATAATCAATTTTAGAACAAGGCTGTAACGTAAGTCAAGGGGTCTGAATACTTTCTGAATGCACTGTATGCCAATGTGTGTCAAATATGTAAGTTGAAAATATTATGTTAAAAGTACTGTGTGTGTGTGTGTGTGTGTGTGTGTGTGTATAACTAGTTCCACCACCTTTTTTCAGGTAAGGTGTCAAAATTATAATTTCTAGTTGAATTAACATGAGACAAATTGAGAGTACAGCGTAGTGTACATTTAGCTATTGGACAAATAACAATATATAAATATACAACATAAATACTATTAGTCTTTTATGAACTACATCTGAGACCAGTGCAGTTAAAAATGTGATTTTCCTTTGTTTTGATATACTGTTTATTTCCACACAGTAATAATACTGTGAAATTGTGAAAATTATGATAATGCCCTTTTAGTGTTAGAGCTGTTTGAAAAGACTGCCTGAAATTTCAGCCTGTTTTGGTGGGATGGAGTCTTGGCCTGCCTGGTGACATCACCAGGCGGTAAGTAGTTAATAGACCAATAAGAAACCTCCAAACCTCTCTGCCAATAACAGCTGGTTTTCCCTTCCCAACTCAGACCACACCCAGACAGTCCAAGCTAAATTCTTGCTGGATAAATTATTTTCTAAGAAGCTATTTTGGTTTGATTTTACCATTTTAATTTCAAATAATGAGGTATCTAAACTTGATCTAAAATGGCTGTGTGAGGTATTGCGTGTAGGCAACTCAGTTTTAAGCTCCAAATATAATGTATATTGTGTCTGACCTTTTCATTGTTATAAATACATCCTGACATGTTTGGCATCTTAAGCTGCTATATGAAATGCTTTACTTCCCTAAATCCTTTTGGAAATAGTTTCCCTGCCTTGCATTTTATCAATTGTGATGACCGTTTACCCCAGGGCGGTCTCTCTTCTCCTGGTTATATAGTTCATCTTCAGTCCTGGTAACCTGGGGTGTATTAAAACAATAACAATTAATACAAGTATTTTCAAGCACTTCCACATGTGTACTTAGAGGAATGCATTTGCCCACAACTCCACCTATACAACAATCAGGGTTCATTCAGACATTGGCAAGTCAAATGCAAGGATTTTCAGGGACTTTTTCAAGTACTTCATTGCATTATATAATTGTGCATATAGTGCCTATTATGGAACTCCCCCTCCACACAAAAAGCATGCAAAACATTTCCAAAAAGTAGGCCATTACCACTTACTTTTTTTATGGGAGGATTTGTAAGTTGAAGCCAAGTTGAAGCCAACATTAGATTTTATCGCCCTCATAATAACCCTTTGTGGTTTTACCGCAACAGAGTAGTGCAACACCTTTCAATAAAGCAGCAGGAAACAAACAAAAGTCACCATATCTCTCACAAAAATTGATCAAAAATAAAATCACGGATGGGTAAAAGGGAGCAGGAGAACTTATAAAGTGGCTACAAAAAATAGAATAACTTTTTTCGAGCATCAAATTGAGGATTGTCTGATTTTCAAGGTAGGACTAATTCAGTACTTGAATTTCTGAGCTTCAAATTCAAGTTCAAGTAAGCTCCTTCAAGCCCCTTGTATTGTTTAAAATTGCAGGTCTAACATGGAAAACAAAATGTATTTGTCATATTATTTCATTATCAGATCATATTGTGAATAAGCCCACTAGGCTATGTAATTTGTTTTCATTGAATCCAGAATAATTAATAGGAATAGTGGTGCGTGTTAATCAGTAGTCGATTCTACACAATTGCTCAGTGTTCAATCCAAGGCACAAAAACATATGAAAACATGAACTCATTACCTTAATGTTTCTCTGTTAAATATAACGAGACCCTGCTGTAAATCAAGCAGACAACAACAGATGATCAACCTCAATTAGCTAGGGATATTAGATCCAATGTGGACCCAGGCACAATCACCGCTGTAACGATTGAGACACAAAAATATTCTGGACATTCCTCGCAAACCCCTTTTTTTTCCAGCACTTGGGCTGTTGTTGCATCGCATCACAACACAGTTTGTCACTTAACAGTCATTCTGAAAATTCTTTCCTGGATCAGATGATGATGTGGGAAAATATCACGGCGTAACTAATCAGCTGGACAGCAAATGCGCATCCAATAAGTATTATGGATAATTATTGATGAATCACGTTAATGACCGTATCGATTTAGGTTTTAAGTATCAAGATAAGGGGACTCTTTTGGTTAAAAGCATTTGATTTTGCAATGCATACATTGTTTTGGATAAAGACTGTTTACCCCCTAACATAAGGATTTCTGAGATCCTTATACAAGAAACTGTCAGACAGCTGGATCCAGGATTCAAATTCAATGTCTAATTGAACTGATTAATGCTTAATATATGATATAACGACAACTTACACTGCCAGAAATGCAAGGCCAGAAATGTTTTATGTCACACAATTTTGGTCAAATCCGTCAAGACACCAACCATAATAAAGGGGTATAACAGAAAAAGGCTTTGGGCTTTCTGAGAATCAAGATCCATACATATCAGGTACATTTTCAATATGACTACAGAGATAGTCTGTATTCATGCTCTCTATAAAGAGACAATGGGAAAATCTGCAGTTCAAACAATAACAAAGCGTACCCCGCCACTGTTTTGGTAAAAGCTGGTGGGGCTTGAGAACTGTAGCCACTCTCAAATTCATAGACAGGGATATGGATGCAAAGACTGACCATCCATGATACCAAAATGATAGTTTTGTTTACATTTACTTTGTCTACAAACAATGGAGTAAGACAAGCTTATATTTTGGGTTCTGATGGGTTCTAACAGTCAAACTAAGCCATTTCTAAGTTATATTCTTTAAAAAAAAACATGGGGTTTACACTACCGTTCAAAAGTTTGGGGTCACTTAGAAATGTCCTTGTTTTTTGTCCATTAAAATAACATCAAATTGATCAGAAATACAGTGTAGACATTGTTAATGTTGTAAATGACTACTGTAGCTGGAAACAGCAGATATCTTATGGAATACCTACATACAGAGGCCCATTATCAGCAATGATCATTCCAATGGCACGTTGTATTAGCTAATCCAAGTTTATCATTTTAAAAGGCTAAATAATCATTATATAACCCTTTTGCAATTATGTTAGCACAGCTGAAAACTGTTGTGCTGATTAAAGAAGCAATAAAAATGGCCTTCTTTTGACACCAGTCTCAACGTCAACAGTGAAGAGGCGACTCCGGGATGCTGGCCTTCTAGGCAGAGTTGCAAAGAAAAAGCCATATCTCAGACTGGCCAATAAAAAGAAAAGATTAAAATGGGCAAAAGAACACAGACACTGGACATAGGAAGATATGGCTTTTTCTTTGCAATTCTGCCTAGAAGGCCAGCATCCCGGAGTCTCCTCTTCACTGTTGACGTTGAGACTGGTGTTTTGCGGGTACTATTTAATGAAGCTGCCAGTTGAGGACTTGTGAGGCGTCTGTTTCTCAAACTAGACACTCTAATGTATTTGTCCTCTTGCTCAGTTGTGCACCGGGGCCTCCCACTCCTCTTTCTATTCTGGTTAGAGCCATTTTGCGCTGTTCTGTGAAGGGAGTAGTACACACCGTTGTATGAGATCTTCAGTTTCTTGGCAATTTCTCGCACAAGAATAGACTGATGAGTTTCAGAAGAAAGTTCTAAGTTTCTGGCTATTTTGAGCCTGTAATCGGACCCACAAATGCTGATGCTCCAGATACTCAACTAGTCTAAAGAAGGCCAGTTGTATTGCTTCTTTAATCAGCGCAACAGTTTTCAGCTGTGCTAACATAATTGCAAAAGGGTTTTCTAATGATCAATTAGCCTTTTAAAATGATAAACTTGGATTAGCTAACACAACGTGCCATTGGAAAACAGGAGTGATGGTTGCTGATAATGGGCCTCTGTACGCCTATTTAGATATTCCATAAAAAATCTGCAGTTCCCAGCTACAATAGTCATTTACAACATTAACAATGTCTATACTGTATTTCTGATCAATTATATGTTATTTTAATGGATGAAAAATGTGCTTTTCTTTGAAAAACAAGGACATTTCTAAGTGACCCCAAACTCTTGAACGGTAGTGTATATAATTAATTTAAAAGTCCACAAAATGGATACAACCGCAGATTGCTCCTTTAAACTATTGTGTAACATTAATTGACGACAATGAAATGTTTGTCAACGGATTGTAATGTACTTTTGAAATACTGCTTTCCTCCTAATGCACACTAACACTGTTTACACTCATTATAACCCTTTAATTGTTGCAATATTGCATTTATTTGTAAGAAAATATGAGTAACTGTTCATTGTCGTTTTGAGTATAGCAATATACAGGTAACTGTAAAAATAAAGGAAACACCAACATAAAGTGTCTTAATAGGGCGTTGGACCACAACGAGCCCCCACACTTTAAAACCCCTATGCTCCTTTGAGACCCCTATTTCGATGTCACTGAGATATCTTCTAGCCATGGTAGCCAAAATAATAGGCAACTGGTGTGTTTTCTTTTATACATGACCCTAAGCATGATGGGATGTTAATTGCTTAATTAACTCAGGAACCACATCTGTGTGGAAGCACCTTCTTTCAATATACTTTGAATCCCTCATTTACTCAAGTGTTTCCATTATTTTGGCAGTTACCTGTACATGTGTAATGTATTTAAACCATTCTAAAGTGTAAATCAAATCTTCCCACGTGGTACTAGTAGAGAGAGTATGGAGTCTGTGTTTTGATATTTATGGAAAGTCAACTATTGAATTTTTCTAGCATTCATGTCTTAATACCCAGTATTTGTATGCTGTCCTATGTATTATGATTAGTGTTCTTCATCATTTCTCCTCAGCTGCCTGTTTTTCTATGAACCCAATGCAAGTTATGTTCCCCCATGTGATAATTTCTCCAATGTTCGACAGTAATATCTTCTGTTCCATTATAAACTATTATCAGGGTGAAATAAACTACTTCAGCACTAATGCTGTTGCAATCACCATCGGACATTGTTATATTGACCAAAGAACATGTGTGTGTTTGTGTAAAGTATTTATGTCTGTGTATGAAGAGTCAATCTGGTTTGTGTGGGTATTAGTACATAGATCTTTGCAATATACTGTGCGTACAAAATCTACTTGCTGTGTACAGTATACTACAAAGCTGTCACATTGCCTTAAAAGTCCACGGGTCAAATAATCATAGATTACCTAAGGCCACAAGTGATCCGAACCTCATTTTTACAAAAATGGCCTGTCTTTTCTCCCAGCTCTGTCTCAGAATGTCTACTGTACTTCCAACTAATCCTTTAACCTTTAACCTTGAGCAGTGAGCGCTGTCAGCGTGTTCTTACACGGATCTACCGCTGATCGGTTTGAATCTCAGCCTCAGTATCATTCTGCATCATTAATAATATGGATAATAGGACATAGGCCAACATCACAACATGTTCAATATTCTCACCCTGTAGAGAGGGCAACCTTGGTAACAAGCTAGTGGATTACAGTCGATGTGAGCCTAGCTTACGGCAGGTACAGTAGCCTAGCGGTTAGAGCGTTGGATCAGTAACCGAAAGGTTCAAATCCCCGAGCTAACTAGGTGAAAGAATATGTTGGTCTGCCCCTTGAGCAAGGCACTAAACCCTAATTGCTCCAAGGTCGCTGTAAATAATGGCTGATCCCTGGCTGTGACCCCACTCTCCGAGGGTGAGTTGGGATATGCAAAAAAAACACATTTTCCATTTCACAACAGGACAAATAAAAGCACCCATCATTTGACCTGTTTGAGTTAGAGATTAGGTTCTTTTAAACTTAATAAAACAATCTTGTTTTTGTTAACCACCCATGGGGTTTATTTCAAGAAGTTGTGATAAAAGTAATCTGAATCCCAAAAATACTTCAACTTTGGTTCTGGCTTACTGGAGCCAATTAACATAGTATTTTGAGCTCTACTGAAGCAGGGTACTCATAACAATTAACAGTCTCTTGATGGGCAATTGTGGAGGAATAAATAAAAGGTAATTAACTAAACTTAGTAGCCTCTGTCTATATCAAGAGGTTATGATGGAGGAATGCTGTAGTCCGTCCCTGTCTCCACACTCCTCCCCACTTACCACTATGGCAAGAATTCACACTTTTCACGCCATTTCACCCAGTGGGAGGTGCTATACCTCACGGTGGGCGTAGATTTCAGTGCATATGCGGGTGCACACAGCTTCAAGAACAAGCCGAGCACTCACTCAAGGGTTAGTGCTATTCAAAATCCTTGGGACGTCCCTACCCTAAACCATAATCTAACCTTAACCATTTTTTATTTCAACTTCAAGGGGTTTTATACAGTGCATTCGGAAAGTATTCAGACCATTTGACTTTTTCCACATTTTGTTACGCTACAGCCTTGTTCTAAAATGTATTAAATAGTTTTATCCCCCTCATCAATCTACACACAAGACCCCATTTTTTGCATATTTATAAAACATTTAAAACAGAAATATCACATTTACATAAGTATTCAGACCCTTTACGTAGTACTGTGTTGCCAGCTATTAAAGGCTTGAGACTTCTTGGGTATGACACTACAAGCTTAGCACACTTGTATTTGGGGTGTTTCGCCCAGATCCTCTCAAGCTCTGTCATGTTGGATGGGGAGCGTCGCTGCACAGCTATTTTCAGGTCTCTCGCAGAGATGTTCGATTGGGTTCAAGTCCAGGCTCTGGCTGGGCCACTCAAGGACATTCAGAGACTTGTCCCGAATCCACTCCTGCGTTGTCTTGGCTGTGTGCTCAGGGTTCTTGTTCTGGAACTTTCACCCCAGTCTGAGGTCCTGAGCGCTCTGGAGCAGGTTTTCAATAAGGATCTCTCTGTACTTTGCTCTGTTCATCTTTCCTTCGATCCTGACTAGTCTCCCAGTCCCTGCCACTGAAAAATATCCTCACAGTATGATGCTGCCACCACTATGCTTCACCGTAGGGATGGTAGTTTCCTCCAGACGTGGCGCTTGGCATTCAGGCCAAACAGTTCAATCTTGGTTTCATCAGACCAGAGAATCTTATTTCTGTCTGAGCGTCGAAAGTTCAATCAGTAAGGCTGGTCTGAATGGATCGTCACTCTTCATTAATCTCGTAAACTCTAATTTACATCACTTCCTATTTCACTCCTCAGCATAGCAGGTTTTTATATGGTAGTGTCTCTAATGATACCTGATAGCATCACGTCTCCATTCCTTCTTTCCTATTAGTGAGCGTGTGGAATGTCTTCACCTATTAACTTCAGCCTATGAGCATGGCACACTAAGGCAATTCCACCACGGTTGCTGATTAACCAATTGGCTCACTCGTGCAATAATCGCAATCCTTTCTTTTCAACCAATGGGCATGAATCTAGAGGAGTATTTATATGTCAACTCAAACCTTGTCTCCCACTTGTTGTTTTGCATCAACAGTCTTCAACAACTCGTCTTCAACAACTCAGTCATCTCTGTAATTTACACTGTCATGTCATTTCACTATCCATGGCATATTCGAGCCGGTAACTGTAGGCTATACAACAAGTTGAATTATCGAGGCAAGGGGTGGACCCTGTATGATCATTGTCAGTTGTATGTCAATTTGCTTGGGATAGCTCTCATCTCCCAGCTCAGTCATGGACACGGATACAGGCTACATGCCCAGCCGAATCACTGTAGCCTACTTTTGTTTCTCAACACTGCATTGCATGTCCCTGGCGGCATTTTGATTCCTCCATCATGCTGGCACTTCTAGCCATCATTCCATGTTATTATAAATTAATTCACATAAATGCACATTTACGCAAAGTCTCTGAGTTTTTCTTTAGACCTCCTAGGCCTGTCTGGTAAACAATAGGTTGTTGTGTCAAATGTTATTTTGCAGGCTATGCACAGAGGATGCATCTAAATGTATCCTTTGCAAGGACAAGGGTGTGTATATGCTGCTGGGGGGGAGGGGCTGCTCTGCAAGCGAGAGCTCTGGTGTTTTTCTTCTGATCACCGGGTGAGGTGTTATCATTCTGGAAAATAGTTTCAAACAGGGGGCCAGGGCTCGTCTTGAAAGCACGCTTTCCACAATGCTAAATACTGATCAAATTGGTTGAAATTACTAAATGATATTCACATAATTTTGAAAGCTACAGCAAGGCATTGGTGAGGAAGTGTATGTATGCTTCTGCATAGCTAGCATCAGCTTTGTAGCAGTTATGCTAACATTAGTTAGCTTGAGAGCAATGTTTTGAGGAGAACAGGATATCTCCCTGTAGAGTCACAAGGGGATGGGGGAGAAGATTAGATGGGCAGTTGCTTCAGTCGGGGTGTTGCAGTACGCAGACGAGATGACAGCAAACTGCTACAGAGAGAGAATCTGAGAGATCAGCTTGTCTTATCTGGACCCAGTGCAGATCTAGAATCCAATCTAGGCTGTCCTGATTAATGTGAGACAATAGTCATGCATTTGTAACAAGAACAGTGAGTGCTGTGTTGGAGTTGTACATCCTTATTCAAATCAAATCAAACTTTATTTGTCACATGCGCTGAATACAACAGGTGTGGCCTACTTACAAGCCCTTAACCAACAATGCACTTCAAGAAAGAGTTAAGAAAATATTGACCAAATAAACTAAAGTATAAAAATAATAAAAAGTAACACAATAAAATAACAATAACGAGGCTATATTCTGGGGGAACCGGTACAGAGTCAATGTGCAGGGGGTACAGGTTAGTCGAGGAAATTTGTACATGTAGGTAGGGGCAAAGTGACTATGCATAGATAATAAACGGTGAGTAGCAGCAGTGTAAAAACAAAGGGGGGGGGGGTGTCATTGTAAATAGTCCGGGTGGCCATTTGATTAATTGTTCAGTAGTCTTATGGCTTGAGGGTAGAAGCTGTTAAGAAGCTTTTTGGTCCTAGACTTGGTGCTCCGGTGCCGCTTGCCGTGTGGTAGCAAAGAGAACAGTCTATGACTTGGGCGACTGGAGTCTTTGACCATTTCTGGGCTTTCCTCTGACACTGCCTAGTATAGTATAAGTCCTGAATGGCAGGTAAATGTGAATGTTTAGCTGATCTGGATGACTATCATCATTATCCATGTCTACCATCCACATGCAATCCACCAGTAATTCTAACACATGTTATCCATATTTAGCACAGTAGAAAGCTTGCTTCTAGACCGGAACCCAGGTTCAAGAATGACAACCCCTCACCCGATTGATCAGAAGAAAAATCCCGACAACAGAGCCCGTGTTTTTATGTGCTGCCTGTTTACAGATACATTTTTTTACAACTGCAACACTTTTGGCACCAGACGGCACAATGTTTTTTTTAATTTTTATTGACGGATAGCCAGGGGCCAACACCAACACTCAGACATACACTTTTGTGTTTAGTGAGTCTGCCAGATCAGAGGCAGTAGGGATGACCAGGGATGTTCTCTTGATAAGTGTGTGAAATTGACCATTTTCCTGTCAAAATATAACGAGTACTTTTGGGTGTCAGGGAAAATGTACGGCGTAAAAGTAAATAGTATATAAATAGTAAAATAAAGTACAGAAGTAGTACTTTAAAGTATTTTTACATAAGTACTTTACACCAATGGGCACAGGTTAGTTGCAAAATTAGTGCCTAAACTCTGTGAGCAGTGTAGACACAGTGTACAGCTCTATAGACCTACTGTCATTAACATACAGGATAGCCTACTTGTTGGATGGAGTGGTTGAAAATTGGTGTCTAGCTGTAGGCTATTGTCTAGTGATATTGTCCTTCATCATCAGCTGTTCCAGGAAAGAAAACAAATATTGATAGAAGACAATAAAGATAAATGGTTTTACCACTAATAAATCAACAATTAAATCTAATGCATTGGAATGTTGGCATAGGCTATTTTTATCAAGGGCGCATTGGGCAAACAAATGGTGAAAATGAGGAAGTACAATGAAAATCTATGCGTAAAGGAGCTGCCACAGAAATGGTTTAAACCATGACAGAGGTGGGGGTGTCCGTTTCATTTGGTCGCTTTTATTTTCATATCTACCACTACATTTTTTAAGTAGGAGAATGGTTAAATTAAGATTATTTAGAGACCCCCCAAAGTTTGTTGCATTTAGGGGAGCTAACATCTCATTCAGGGGAGCCTAATTCACACTTTGCCAGCACGTCTTTCATTGTTGTTCCCCACTGGCCGTGAGCACTCCCATCCACTGGTCTACACAGGCTGATTAACAGCTATATTGGATAGGAGTGGAAACGGAACTAAGGTGCGGCAATTAACTAAGGCCATTACAATTAACAAGTGTACCCTCTGCCGTCAAGACGTGCAAAATCAACACCATTACAATGAATATCATCAAGGAGCAATATGAAGAAATCACTCCGCCATTTCCTGGTTGCTAAAAATCTAATAGTAAGCCAATTGTGACTCACGACCTGGATTGGTCTTATGTAGCAACATTTGAAATGCTGTTTTTTACATTGGATAAAAGCAGAGACTCAGAGCTACAAAATGGTATATCATACACTGTAGTTGAGGAACAAGGGGAAAGTAATTCTGCTTTGAAAGTTGATAACACTTTTGAGAAAATGACATTTGAATGTTTTAGTATCTAGTGTCTACACTGCTTAAACCCAAACTGCCGTCGGTGGTACGCCGAATAAAAATGTGATTCACATTTTCAAACAGGGGCTATACATTTGTGTTCAGTGAAATAACAACCCAATGTCAAATACAGGTAACCTAGTCAAATAATTAACATCCAATCACATTAACTGTTACTTTCTCACAGGAATTCCACTAACCACGGTCCATAGGTAGCCAAACGTAGCTGCTGCTTATTCCATTTGCTCGAAATGGATAAATGGTTTTAAAAAGTAAGGCCTGCGTACTACACCTGCACCTGTCGATGAAACAAGTTGTTCTGCTTCCACGAGCACATCCAACGCTAGCATCAGTAGTTCTACATTTGTTGCTAGCCCAGCTAGCATGGGCACTGACAGCTGTGAATCTGATGCAGTCGAAGAGCTACTGCCCCCTTACCCGGGAAAGCAACAGACAGGGACGTTTTTTATTATTATTGAGAGACGAGCTTAAAGTTTTCTTTACTGACCATAATTTTCACTTGTCTGACCGCTTGCATGATGACGAGTTTCTCTCACGACTGGCCTGTCTGGGTGATGTTTTTCCTCGCCTGAATGATCTGAATCTAGGATTACAGGGACTCTCCGCAACTATATTCAATGTGCGGGACAAAATTGAGGCTATGATTAAGAAGTTGGATCTTTTCTCTGTCTGCATTAAAAAGGACAACACACAGGTCTTTCCATCATTGTATGATTTTTTGTGTGCACGGATAATGTCAAATGTGATATAGAGAAGTACCTGAGTGAGCTGGGTGTGCATTTACGCAGGTACTTTCCTGAAACGGACGACACAAACAACTGGATTCGTTATCCCTTTCATGCCCCGCCTCCAGTCCACTTACCGATATCTGAACAAGAGAGCCTCATTGAAAGTGCAACAAGCAGTTCTGTGAAAATTGAATTGAACCTGAAGCCACTGGCAGATTTCTGGATAGGGCTGTGCTCAGAGTATCCTGCCTTGGCAAATTGAGCTGTTAAGATCCTGCCCTTTATAACCACGTACCGATGTGAGAGTGGATTCTTGGCCCTCACTAGCATGAAAACTAAATACAGGCACAGACTGTGTGTGGAAAATGATTTAAGACTGAGACTCTCTCCAATACAACCCAACATTGCAGAGTTAAGTGCATCCTTTCAAGCACACCCTTCTCATTAACCTGTGGTGAGTTATTCACTATTTTTTATGAACAAATAAGGATTTATATGTAAGATGGCTAAATAAAGAGCAAAATGATTTATTATTATTATATTATTATTTGTGTCCTGGTCCTATAAGAGCTCTGTCTCTTCCTACGAGCCGAGTTGTGACAAAAACTAACACTCATTCGTATGTTTAATAAATGTATCGTATAGGGTGGGTGGCAGGCTTACAATGGTGACAACGTTTGAGAGTGCGCTGACCCTGGTGCTAGAGGGGGAACGCAGCTGGAGGTTGAATGTTTGAAGAGGTACGGGACTATAACAAGTTTGGGAACCACTGGTCTACACCCATTCAGCATCGTTCACACCCTCTTAAGCTATAGCCCCACCAATCTCGTTTCGCTCTAGGAGCATTCAGAGCGCACACTTGACGCTTTGGCCGATGATTTGTTTACCTCTGGATAAGATGAAAACAGCCTAACCAGCTCTAATGGCAACAATTTCATTATGCTTTTTTGCCGACGTTTACTGACACCGGCCATATTCAACAGGTGTTGTACACTTTAGCTTAAGACATGTAGCTAGCTAGGTAGATAAACAATTAACTAGCTAGGTAAACAATGTGTAAGATCACACAGGTCACGTAACGTTCGCTAACGAGCCAGCCAGCTAATGTTAGCTAGTTAAACAACAATGAACATAGTGCTAAATCATGTTGTTACTACCCTGCATGAATCTGCTGGGAGCTAACCAACCAGGTTCAATCTTAGCTAGCTAACATTAGGCTCTAACTAGCAAAGCAAACGGTTCTGGGATACGAATAATAACGTCATACACGTAACGTTAGCTAGGGAGCCAGCCAGCTAACGTTAGCTAGCTAGCTAACAGTACACTTTAGCTTAAGACATGTAGCTAGCTAGGTAAACAATGAACCTAGCTACGTAGGTAAACAACGTGTAAGATCACACACGTCACGTAATGTTAGCTAACGAGCCAGTCAGCTAACGTTAGCTAGTTAAACAGCAATGAATAATAACGTCATACATGTAACGTTAGTTAGGGAAACAGCCAGGTAACATTAGCTAGCTAGCTAACAGTACACTTTAGCTTGAAATGAAACCACTTTCTGTCAAAATTAGAAACATCTAATATCTGAAAATGTAGCTAGATAGACTATACTACCCATATACATCATCATGCAAGATGGACGAGTCTCCCTGTCACGGATGCCATACCACAGTTGCCCTTAGTTTGAAGATGTAATCCGGAGACAGGTGTTTTTCCATTCTCTTTAGCTAACATTCTAATTCTACTGATTTCAAAACCTGATCCTCCAGAAACTGGAGAGCAACACTTATCCAGCTCCACTACACGATACATTTTTTTAAAAGCTGCGTTTGACAGGATTACCAACACAGACTGATCAGCTCAAATAGACAGAAGCCTTCTAAATGACAGACCAATTCGAACTCTTGTCCATCCAACTCTTTATCTCAGCCAATCAGGGCTAGTGGGAAGGTTGCTGTCTTTTTCTGTGGCTTAACCAAAAAGGCTCATAATATTCTATTCGTATTTACAGATGGCATACAAGTTTGTTATTAAGGTACATGAAAGTTCACATGTTCCAGAAGGCATTTCTGCCCCCCAAAAAAGAAAAGCTGATTGAAGCTGGTGTTCAAAACCGAAAGTAAAAGCACAAACGAAACATAAGAACAGGGAGCATAGAAAAAGCGCACATAGAACATATCTACCGCTGCAATGATAATGACAGATCTAAAACTCACATTTCTATGTGAATTTGCCGGGTTGCCCCAAAAAATTACATATTGCACCTTTAATATGGCTGTTTGCTGAACAACATGTTGTCTTGTGTCAAATGATGCTGTTGGTACTGGCTCAACACTGGAGTGTCATCTATGGTCGTGCCCTGCCGGGCGTGGGAACTCCCGTCCACTGATCTACACAGTCTGAGTGCTGTTCAGAGCTACTTGGTTGCATAGGAGTGGACTCAAATGGCCTCTCCAACAATCCATCGCAGCAATCGTGGATTGGCGTCGTATAATAATAAGAGACCACATGTTTCATAAGTCTGTAAACTAGTAATTCATATTTTATATTAAGTTGGCTTACATAAATTGTAGCCTTGCTCAAGTAGTGCTTCGCTACCTTAGTAATTTTATCAATTGATTCGTCAGCGATTCATATGAAATATGTCATCCATGCTTTGAGTTCAGTAGACCTTCGACTGCCTTTAAAACTCATCACTCTTGGCATTTTTATTTCATTTCTATTTCATCTCATCATAAACAAAATGTATTCCGTTTACTTGATATGTCGTGTGAGTCACTGCAATCAGTTCGATCTCCAATACTGGAGATATTCTCCAGCAGCAAACTACTGTACGTGGCAGGGTGGTTATCGACGGTAATCTGTCAATCAAGAACTGTGGCTTTCAGCTTCAGCTTCAGTTATGTTGCTTATTAACACACTTTCATGGTTTAGTCGTCATTCTAATAGATTGGCTGTTGTTACAGGTGGAGCTTCAGTCTCTGAAGAACGGGTGACATCTTGCCGAACTTATCCGGGGAAATGCTTCTTTATGCAAGCTTCAAACATCCTACCCTACTAACAACGGTTTGGTCCCATAGCCACCACATGGCAAATTAAAGCTATGTAGCAATGGGTTCACCATGCTATTTCCTTTACTGCTAGCGTTCGTCTGGCACCTGTGCGGGTTTGGGTAGCACCAAGTTTTTCATAACACTTTTACTCAAGTGCCTTTTTTACGTCTGGTCCGACAGTTTATAATGGTCATGTTGCAATAGCGCCTGATTTCAGATCTCCTTATGGGTTAGACCACTTGCCAAACTCATTCCATGGAGGGCCAAGTGTCTGCAGGTTTTCGCTCTTCCCTTCTACTTGATTGATGAATTATGGTAAGGAACTCCCCTCACCTGGATGGCTATGAAAAGCCAACTGACATTTACTCCTGAGGTGCTGACCTATTGCACCCTCTACAACCACTGTGATTATTATTTGACCATGCTGGTCATCTATGAACGTTTGAACATCTTGAAGAGCGTACACTCATAATCTCCGGGTTACACCCGGCACAGCCAGAAGAGGACCTGCCACCCCTCAGAGACTGGTTCCTCTCTAGGTTTCTTCCTAGATTCTTGCCTTTCTAGGAAGTTTTTCCTAGCCACTGTGCTTCTACATCTACATTTCTTGCTGTTTGGGGTTATAGGCTGGGTTTCTGTATAAGCACTTTGTGACATCTGTTGATGTAAAAAGGGCTTTATAAATACATTTGATTGATGGGTCTTAATTGAAAGTAAAAACCTGCAGACACTCGGCCCGCAGTGGAATGAGTTTGACACCCCTGGTTTAATACGTTTGACTCAGAGTACGGGTTTACTACTGATGCTTACCATCAGTGTAATTTTGGGGGAATTTTTAAGCTAGTAGTCCACAGTTAATCGGTTTTACGTTACGGATAATTGGTTAATGGACGCTTGAGCTAACGTGCGCTAATGTGATTAGCATGACGTTGTAAGTAACAAGAACATTTTCCAGGACATAGACATATCTATAGCATGCTATTGTTTGAGGAGAGTGCACAGTTTTGTACTTGAAAATGTATCAATAAACCAATAGGCAGATTTGGGCAGACTATGCATATCCTTGCTTCAGGTCCTGAGCTACAGGCAGTTAGATTCGGTAATGTCACTTTAGGCAAAAATTGAAAAAAAGGGTCCGATCCTTAAGAGGCTAACCTTTAGTGGGCCTGACTCATAGGCCTAGTGTCAGCATATCACACACATTAGTCAGTTGCGTCGGCTCGTGCCATCTTTTCCCATTTATATCCAATCAGAACGACTGTTCATTGCAACAGAACAGTTTTAATCTTTACCCTAAACCACTTGCTACTTCCTATTTTCCAGTGTATGTTCGCAGCCTCAGACCAGACTGTTCCCTCCGCTTGACGTTTCGCGAGGTCTTCTTCTTACTGGTTTTTCATGGTTCCTTCAATGGCGTTCACAACTCTTATCACTCATTTTCTTACCATGATTTTGGATTTCTGATCTGGTCTTTTTTACCTTAATCACTAGGGCCTCACTCCTGAGCATTCTAAACAGGGTTCCTGCATTACCATCACAATAGCTTGCACTTTCACTTATCCTTTCTCTTGCTTTTATGCTTATATTTATTCATGCTCAACCCTGCTCTGCATCATTCTCTTTTCATCCCTCCTTTTCAACCCTCTGTTTCATTCGTTTTCTTTCTTAAGTAATATAAAAGTCTTTCTCCTCTTTCGTTCTGAACTGGAACAGTAACCACCGCAGATAGACTAGGTGTAATTCCACCATCACTCCCCAGCAACTCTGCTACACCACTCTGTACAGTATTCAACTTCTCCTCAGCATTGGCTCCTTACCATAGCTATCAATAGCTCATTTAGTTTGGCGAGTTTCCAATGACACCCATGTATGTGGCGTTTGTTTATGTTAATCAATCTTTAGATCCAAACATTGCTCCGCCATGTCCCTTCTCTCTGGTGAGTAACATTTCTTTTGGGGGGGGGGGGGGGGGGGGTTAGATGCCAGCTGCCCAGCATAGGGTAAACTGTCATCAGCATCTGGCGAGGCCTACCCCAAACTGTTCAATAAAATGCCTTATTATATTTTGTCTGTCATTCAGTTAAGCCTGTACTCGCTGGAATGTATAATGAACAAAAATATAAACCCAACATTAAAACAATTTTAAAGATCCGTAGCTTATGCCTGCCCATACCATCACCCCACTACCACCACGGGGCACTCTGTTCACAACGTTGACATCAGCAAACCGCTCGCCAACACAACGCCATACACATGCTCTGCAGTTGAGTGGCCGTTTAGACGTACTGCCAAATTCTCTAAAACAACGTTGGAGGCAGACATCTGTGCACATTTTAGAGTGGCCTTTTATTGTCCCCAGCACAAGGTGCAGCTGTGTAATAATCATGCTGTTTAATCAGCTTCTTGATATGCCACACCTGTTAGGTGGATGGATTCTCTTGGCAAAGGAGAAATGCTCACTAACAGGGATGTAAACACATTTGTGCACAAAATGTGAATGTCAGGCTCTGGCCATAGGGAGGCCTTTTGCTCACCTAGTTGGCCAGGGTCAGAGCCTGACAGGATCTAGAATCATAGATCTATGTGTTTGCTTTTTGTGTTGAATCCCCAATTAGAGACAGCTGCGAGATGTTGTCTCTGATTGGGGATTCTATTTAAGTTGCTCAACCCCACACCTGTGTGTGGGTCATTGTTTGAGAGGTCTGATATCGTCAGTGTTACGGAAGAAGTAAGTGTGTTTTCTGTTTTGCATAACGTTGTTTCTTTGAGAAGTTGTCATTGAGGATATTTATAAAATAAATAGAATGTCGAACTACGATTGTGCTTCGCCTTGGTCTGTCCCTACACCAATCCGTGACAGTGAGAAATTTCTGAGATCTTTTCATTTCAGCTCATGAAACATGGAACCAACACTTTACATGTTACGTTAATATTTTTGTTCAAATCAGTAAGGCGTCACTTTTCATTAATCTCGTAAACTCTAATTTACATCACTTCCTATTTCACTCCTCAGCATAGCAGGTTTTTATATGGTAGTGTCTCTAATGATACCTCGTCGGCTTAACATCACGTCTCCATTCCTTCTTTCCTATTAGTGAGCGTGTAGAATGTCTTCACCTATTATCTTCAGCCTATGAGCATGGCACACTAAGGCAATTCCACCACGGTTGCTGATTAACCAATTGGCTCACTCGTGCAATAATCGTAATCCTTTCTTTCAACCAATGGGCATGAATCTAGAGGAGTATTTATATGTCAACTCAAACCATGTCTCCCACTTGTTGTTTTGCATCAACAGTCTTCCAATGACCTTCCACCAGCATAATAACCTTAAGGCCAGACATTGGAACCCAGTTCCCCCAGCGGGGGGGGGGGGGGGTTGGATTCCAGCTGCCCAGCATAGGGCAACCTGTCACCAGCATCTGGCTCTGAGGAGCAGATGACAGATGACGAGGCCTTCCCTAAACTATTCAATAAAATGTCTCTTGTCATTCGGTTAAGCCTGTACTCGATTGAACTGTGGGAAACGTTGGTGTCAACATGTGCCAGCATCCATGTGGAATGCTTTCAACACCTTGTTGTCCATGCGCCGACGAATCGAGCCTGTTTTGAGGGCAAAAGGGACTCAATATTAGGTGTTCTAATGTTTTGTACACTCAGTGTACATCTCAAGGATCCCGGAGAGCAATGACCTTCACTCAAGTCCTGATCGTGGAATCTATTTTCAATACACCGCCTAACATGTTTCATCAGGGAGTAATAAATATGAATCAATGTCATCGCTGAATTCACGTTATGTTTGCTATTTCATGCGGCCACAGAATAGAAAGAAGCCCAAAAAAATGATTTTGTCCTCGAATTTTGCATTGTTTAAAGCAGAGAGAGAGAAGTAATGAGACTGGGTGTATGCCTCCAGAATAATATGGTAAAGTTGGCCTCAAACAAATAAAACCAAGGACATCCAAAACCCATCAGATTAACAGTTTTTAATGAAGCCAGCAACTCTGATACCAAATGTATCACATTAGGAGAGAGAGAGAGAGAGAGAGCTTGGGAGAGAGAGATACTCACACCATACAGCTTATGTAGCTAGGTCTACTATAAAACTCACACCATATCATAGATTTCTTCAGCTGGATAAAAGTCTGTTTTTGGTAGTTGAAGTCCACATATTGTGTTGATAAAATAATATTGTTTAATAAAGGAAATCTGAGTGACAATCTACCAAAGTTCTATTAACACATCTCATGCTCTACGCTCACATCGAGCATTCTTGAACATTGCTACTCCCCCTTCCGGGATGGCTACAAGGCCTTCCCCCGCCCTCATCAGATCACGCCTCAATTTTGCTCCTCCCCTCCTACTGGCAGAAACCTAAACAGGAAGTACCCGTGGCAAGGACTGTTCAACGTTAGTCTGACCAATCGGAATCTATGCTTCAAGATTGTTTTGATCGGTTTGTCTCTGAAAATAGTATCGACGTGTACAGTGACTGAGTTCATCAGGAAGTGCATAGAGGATGTAGTTCCCACTGTAACGATTAAAACTTATCCAGACCAAAAACCGTGATGAGTTTTAAAGGCATTCGCGCAAAACTGAAAGCACAAACCAACATATTTAACCATGGCAATGTGACTGGTAACATGGATGTGTACAAACAGACCAGCTATGCCCTCCGTAAGGCAATTTAAAGAGGCAAAACGACAGTACAATTCAACAGCTCAGACACGAGATGTATGTGGCAGGGACTCCAGACAATCACAGATTATAAAGGGAAAGCCAGTCACGTCGCAGACACCGAAGCCTCGCTGCTGGACAAGCTAAACACCTTCTTGGACAACTTCGAAGAAAACACTGAGCCGAAGCCACCGCCCCTCATGAATACTGTGAGCTCTTGTTTTTCATAGCTAACATGAGTAAGACATTTACGCGTGTTAACCCTCGCCCAAGCCGCGTCTTCATAGCATGTGCAGACAAGCTGGTAGAGTGTTTACAGACATACTCACGCTCCCTATCCCAGTCTGTTGCTCCCACTTGATGTCCACCATTGTTCCTGTACCCAAGAAAGCGAAGGTAACTGAACTAAATGACTATTGCCCCGTAGCACTCACTTCTGTAATCATGAAGTGCTTTGAGAGGCTAGTTAAGGATCATATCACCTTCACCTTAACCGACACCCTAGACCACTACAATTTGAATAGCGCCCCAACAGATCCACGGATGACGCAATTGCCATTGCACTGCACACTGTCCTACCCCATCTGGACAAGAGAAATACCTACGTACTGTATGTAAGAATTATGTTCATCGACTACAGCTTAGCCTAAAACACTTTTTTTTTGTACCTATATTTAACTAGGCAAGTCAGTTAAGAACAAATTGTCATGCTCTCCTCTAAGCTCATCACTAAGCTCGGGCTGTGGGTCTGAACCCTGTGCAACTTGGCCCTGGACTTCCTGACAGGCCGGCCCTAGGTGGTGAAGGTAGGCAACAACACCGACGCCACACTGATCCCCAACACGAGGGCCCCACAACGGTACTTCCTGTTCACCCATGACTGCTTGGCCATGCATGTCTCAACAGTGGTAGGCCTGATTACCAACAACGACGAGACAGCCTACAGGGAGGAGGTGAGGGCCATGGCGGAGTGGTGCCAGGGCCCTCACCCCCTCCATGTAGGCTGTCTAGTCGTTATTGCATTCAAAATACACATTTAGATTTGTGAACAACCGCAATCTGTAAAGTGCAAATAGCTAAATGAGAGAGCAGCAGTGTGATTCACATCAATGCGCTATGTAGATATCAATAATAAGTGATATCAGTATCTCCGTAGACTACTGCTGTCGTCCTTACATCGAAGCATATATTCAAGCTGGATAATCTTGGGGCTCCCTAGTGGAGGAGCGGTCTAAGGCACTGCATCTCAGTGCTAGAGGCGTCACTACAGACACCCTGGTTCGAATCCAGGCTTTATCACAACCGGCCGTGATTGTGAGTCCCATAGGGCGGTGCACAATTTGGCTGAGTTTGGCCGGTGTAGGCCGTCATTGTAAATAACAAATGTGTTCTTAACGGACTTGCCTAGATAAAAAAAACATTAAAATCTTTGGAGGCAAACAGCAGTCGCACCATTGGAAGACATAGCTTGGACTGTAGCCTACAAAAGCCTATTCCTGCTCTTTTCCCGCGATCCATCAAACACATTTGGTGTGTCATCATAGAAGTCTCTGATTGGTGGTCATCATTTGGTGTGTCAACATAGTGGTGTCTGATTGGTGGTCAGACTCGCTCAGGTGGAACAAACTTAAACTTGCGGCTTTTTTCAGTGCTGATATAAACGTAATTTAGAAGACAGAGAAGTGTCAAAGATTCTCCACATCCTTTCTGAATTTAAAAGTAAAAACCATAATTCCATTTTGACATTATGGGGTATTGTGTGTAGGCCACAAAATCTAAATGTAATCCATTTTAAATTCAGGCTGTAACACAACATTTGGAAAAAGTCAAGGGGTGTGAATGTACAGTCAATCCCAGTCGTTTATTTACAGTAATTTCTGTTACTGCATGTATTAATTACAGTCATTTACCGTTCTCATTCTCGGAGTGGAAACATTGTTTGCAGTGACAAAGACGTTTTGGTTTATTTCATAACCATTATTTACGAGATGTAAATGTTTTCATTGTCTTTTGTTTGGAGCGCTGCAGTGAGCATGTCTGGTTTCTCTGTCCTAATAATGTTGAGGAAGTGCATCTGCCAGAGCATGCATAGACGTCCCTGGCCTGCAGCACGGAAATGTAGGAGAATGTTTTTTTAACATCCATTGCGAATGATAATATATTAACTATATTTCCTCACAGTAAACTATTTGAAAAACAATCTCCCCTTCGACAATCAAACATCCTCAGTGCGAAAAAGCAATGGAAGCTATTGGCCTATAGGCTATAGCTGTGTTCAAATATCCATACTAACATACTGTATACTACATACTTAATGAGTATAAAGTATATTACATACTATTAGTTAATTTTAGTATACTGTATCGTTTCAGTTGAGCATACTAGCGCTTCGCCAGTCTACCGGATATTGATGTTGTTGCTATGCAACCTCATGCTAGCTTGTTAGCATAACAAATGACTAGCAAGACATTTTACGATTTCGGGTGTGTTATTAAATTAAATCTGAAGTGCCAGAGTGCGCTCTGGGCGTTTCGTAAATCCAGAGCGTTGTCAGGTTGTCTGTTCGTAAATTCTGAGCGTTTCGCTCACGAAGCGTTCAGAGTGCACACTGGACAAGGAGTAGGGTTGATCCGAGCATTCAACGACAGTCAAGCACCCAAGCTAATTGGCTAACACTGGCTAGCTACTTCCAGACACAAATGAGAGAACATTTTACTCACCCTAGCATAGCTGGTTAGGCTGTTTTCATGTTATCCAGAGCGTTGGTGACTGTAACTATGCTGCTGGCAACAATTTAATTAAGTTTTTTTTTTTGCCTAGCGGCCATATTCAACAGGTGTTGAGCATTCCTAAATTCATCAGTTATATGGGCTCTGGCACACTCAAGACAAATGTGCTCTGAAATCAGAGTAGATAGACAGAATTAACGCCATTGAAACGCACAACGACTATACCACTTAGCTAAGAATGATGTGAATAATTAAGTAAATAAACGTTAGTTAACTAGATAGCAGAAGGTTAATATACTGCCTGGCAAGTTCAATGTATTAGTAGCCAACTAACGTTAGGTAACTAGCTAACATACCGTTACATACTGCTGTAATGCTATGCGGTTCGTAAGGATAGCGTAACAATTTTCAGCCAACATAACGTGCAACGTAACTTATTTGAAAAGTAATTACTTTATTACATTGCTCAACATTTTGCTCAAACCACGGAAATAGTATCCACAGCGTGTATACTTTGTATTTTGCCAAATTTAGTACGACACACGGGAACTTTTAGCATACTAACTATATCCATCCTATGATCAATAAGCTGGTTAGTGCGGCTAGTAAGAGTATTCGAACACAGCACATGAGTTCCATGCGCTCATTTCTTTGGCCGCCAATGGATCACATTGTATTAATGTGTCAATATGGCAGAGGTTGGTGATCTCTCATTAATTTACTTTTAACTTTGAGATTTGTATCATTTTAATTTAATTTCTATGATTAAACTAAACAAGTGACAATGATTTTGAGAAATAAAAACGTTATTATTGAAACTAAACTTCCACAAAAATGTGCATATGAAGCTCATAGCTGGCACTCAGAACGGTAGAAATAGTAGGATAAATTGTAAGCTTCCTCACACCTTAAACGCACGCGCCACATATGAAGTCTTTATAAAAAAATTGCCTCCACATTTCCATGCTCGGATTTTGCCTTCAGGCTACTTTGAAGCAAGGTAAGACATGCCTCATAATATGAAATAAAACATTCAGGTTTCAAACATTAAATTATGTTTTCAAAATGCATAGGGTACTAGGGGGTAACTAGCCACCTGGGGTAACTGCCCCCAACTACCCCCTGTAATTCACATTAAGACTACAAGATGTCACCAAATTATTTACCCAAATCTTTCTCCGATTGCCACGGCTCTTGCTCAACAAAAATGTCCTCTGTGTCAACATCAACTTTTGGAGATATTTCAACAAAACGATTTTGTGGTAGACTAAGTTGATCCAATTTGTTGAAATGTTTTAAAAGTTGTAGATACAATCCAATGAAGTTAGATCTATAACTGTTTTTTTTTTTTTTAAATATACAAGTAGTAAAGCCTTCTTGTTTACAGGAAATAATTTAGATTAGAATTTTGAAGTAAAGTAGTCAAATGGGGGCAATTACCAGATCGTCTGAGGTAAAATACATTAGTCACAGGTGGGGACTGGATTAGGTGTGAGAAGTGCAGGAGATGGGCTCATGAGTTTTGCTCCAATTTTACTGGGATAGCTTTATTTGTGACCTATGTACAAATTTGAATTGTGCAATAGCCGATCATAAGAGAGTTGCCACATAAATGTTACACTGAGTTAATTAGTTAAGTTATAGTTATTAAATGTAATTCCAATGTTATTAGTTATATTATATTCCAATGAATCATTCTTTTTTGTAATGAATTAAAAACAACTATTGAAAACATTTTGTTCCTGGGGATGACTGGCTGATACCCAGTTACCTGCACTTGAATGATGAATGGGAAGCGCACTTCAATTACCAGTTCAGATAAAAAAAAAAAGCTCTTCTTAATCCTGAACCAAAACCGTTTTTAAAATGGTCGTGCCATTCATCCGCCACCATCACCTCATGTTTCAGCATGACAATGCACAGCCCCATGTCGCAAGGATCTGTACACAATTCCTGGAAGCTGAAAATGTCCCAGTTCTTCCAAGGCCTGCATACTCACCAGACTTCACCCATTGAGCATGTTTGGGATGCTCTGGACTACATGTACGACAGCGTGTTCCAGTTCCCGCCAATGTTCAAACCAGATTGCCTTATACCAACTGTAACTCAGTAAACTCTTTGACATTGTTCCATGTAGTGTTTCTTTTTGTTCAGTACATTACAGCATGTTGACTAACCAATTGCAGTGAAATTAGTTTAAATCTAGGCATGATCGGTTTCATGTATTTAAATTGAGTAGATTGGCTTGATAGCAGCATTGAAGTTGTAGGTTGACTAGCAAGCAAAACCTGATGTTAAACGTCGTTCAGTTTTGGGGAAACGGGTCCAGCCCTTGGTAGCGATCGTTAGTTCAAATAAAGTAAACTAAACTATAAAGCATAAACCCATCATAATGATATCGGTGAAGAAGTTAGGAATGATGGCCCAGTCGGAGGGTTCTCGGTTGAACGTGGACGCGCATCGGACAGTCCTTGCATGTTGAAACCCACGCCCATCGTGACGTCTGGCACCGCCCACCGTGACGTGTGGTATGCGGTGAAAAGAGTGTGTCCCCTTAAAACCAGAGGTTCACCAGCGCTGGATGTTTATAGGACGCTACCATGTCCGTTCGTCGTAGCCATGTGTGAACTGTGCGCTCCTCGCAACTTGGCCAGGTCTAATATTTCCTTACAACGGGACACCAGAGAAAGAATGCGGCTGATTACTTACACAACTTTGTTCTGGTTTATTCTCAAATCAGGTATGTTACCCACGGGATTTCTTAATTGCAATTCCTACCGGGTCTTTTGCAGTTTTGGAAAACAATAGCTAGCCTACCTAAAATGATTTGTAATAACAGAGGCTGAGTCTATCTGGAGTGGTAATAACAATATTTGGAGAGGAAGAGAAGCTCGGGGTGGGAAATTGATGGCCAGTAGGCTACCATGCAACGCAAGCAATGATACTTGGTTATTTGATAGGCCTAATGGAAATAACATTTGGGGATCATCCGTTGAAACCGTTTATAATAGCAAACTTTTCGGTACTATTTTGTGACATTTCCTATTGGGTCTTTACGCACGGGTTGGAACGGCTGATGTGGGAACGGAAAATACATTTTTACACTTGCGTGTGGATGTTTAGAGAACTAGACATGCTTCATTTCAGATGGAAACTTATTTATTCAACTTAAAAAGGTTTAATAAATAAGGGTAATCTACGCGTTGAATGGACATGGTGCGTATTGATGTGTACATTATGGTATATCCGTTTTGGTTTATGGTATATATGTTTGTGATTTATATTATGCGTAGTTTAACATATGAATGTGTTTTGCGCACATAATACAGAGGGAGTTTAATGGTAATATAACTCCGCTGTGCTACATATCAAATATTGATCTCTGCCTGGCAATAACGTTGTTTTTGGAATTTATCCCTGGAATCTAGTTTGACTGAATTAGTGGAGACATCCCCATGTACAGTGACATGGCGTTTTGCCTACTGTCTGCTCTTACTAAGAGTTTAAGATGTCTGTTTTCCCACGCAGAACTCCAGAAAATGTTTGACATTTGGATGAGGTATTGGCTACTGTTGCACACTGGATGATGCAGCAGTAGTCATTGTGCAGTCAACTTGTTCTCTTGACATTTTTCTTTGAGTCACTACTCAACTGTTGATGGATTTAGTTGCTTGCTTTTTTTTGTCGTAGTTGGTAGGAAGTGAATAGTCTACATTTGGATTTTTATTCAGGTCCATTTTCAAGTTGAATATGGTCTGACAGGGCTTTCTTACTCTTATGTGAAGACAATGTATTTGAATATGCTGATGTTAGGGTATATGGTTTTGGTGAATTACAACACATACTTTATGATTATATTACTTAACCGTAGTAATTGCAGCTACTGTTAAGTAATTCAGGAATCTTGTCAACTCCAATTAGCCACGTGAACATTATCACCTTTACCTATTCATCAATAAGATTGTCCCTTAAATTCTTCATCAGCTGTGAATCATATTTATGAAAAGGTATGCCAACATGCATTCAAATAATATTAAGAGGTGTTTCTAAATCAAGAGGTTTATTCCAGACTTTCAAACTCTGATCTGGTATACAATTAATACAATCACATGAAATATTTCAACCCATGCACTAGAATTCACAACCAGGTCAAACTTAAATTTCTTGAACCTTTGCTCAATAATTTACTAACTTTCATATTAGCCTATAGGAAAATATTGAATTATTACTGAAAATAGTCTGTAAAATACACCAAAGTGCTGGATTGGACTAGAGTTGCAGCAGTAGGGAACGTAAGGCTGAGATCCCCATCAGGACACTCTTAGAAAAAAAAGTGCTATCTAGAACCTAAAATAATGGAACGCAAAATGTTCTACCTGAAACCAAAAGGGTTATTAAAATGGTTTTCCTATGGGGACACCTGAAGTACCTTTTTTTTCCTAGAGTGTAGTAGAGTTTGGGCATGTCAGGACATACATTATATTGCATGGTATGGTAATACTATTTACGGTATATTTAATTGTCCATGGTGTTACAGGCTTGAGGTTGGACATCGATTAGTGTCACTTCTTCAGTCGGTATGTGTTACAGCAGAGCTGGCTTGTCCATCTCGTTAGTGGGAAGATGTTTCACCTGCGCTGGCCCAGGTGCTATTTAAGAGTGGCTGGCCCAGTACTCCAGTTATCTTGAGAGACGTGAAGGGTTAACACATTTAGTTGGCTCTCCCTATTTAGATTTCTAGACAAACAATCAGTTATCTGATTTCTCTGATTTAAGATTTGCTCCACCTTTTTTGGTTTGCTTCCTGTCTTTAAGTTTGGTGTGGGTTCTTCTTTTTTTTTTCCTCTCATTGGGCAGATGTAGTGGGTCTCATGGTGGGTGTCTTTTAGGTTCCAGTTGTTGCTTGTCAGCTTTCAGTGGACTCCCCCATGAGTGTCTTTCAGAACCCCTCCTAGAACCCCGCCTGTTTCTGTTTGGTTGTTGGATGATCAGGAGACAGACGCAGGAATACGTATTATATATATATTTTTATACACCACCCACACAATACAAAAGGTATACATGTAACGAAGCCCAAAACAAACACATATACAAAACACAGGGTTGAAACCAAAACAAAAGAGCGACGAGTACCTCGAATAACTACACAGGACAAGACCCGAAATAACTACACGGGACGAGACCCGAAATAACTACACGGGACGAGACCCGAAATAACTACACAGGACGAGTCCCGAAATAACTACACGGGACGAGACCCGAAATAACTACACGGGACGAGACCCGAAATAACTACACAGGACGAGACCCGAAATAACTACACGGGACGAGACTTGAAATAACTACACGGGACGAGACCCAAAATAACTACACGGGACGAGACCCGAAATAACTACACGGGACGAGACTCAAAATAACTACACAGGACGAGACTCGAAATAACTACACGGGACCTCCGAACCCGGATTCGGCACTGGTGGAGCAGACTGCTTGGGCATGGGAGTGGAGCAGACGACCGGACCCGGACTGGGCACCGGTGGAGCGGACTGCTCCGGCACTGGATTGGAGCAGATGACCGGATCTGGACTGGGCACCAGTGGATCGGACTGCTCTGGCGCTGGAGTGGAGCAGATGACCGGTCCTGTGTGCCACCCCTTCCTTTGAGCAGGGCTGGCTACCGGCCCCAGACTGGGCACCGGCACGCTAAGGAGCTCCTGCTCCAAAGCGGGGCTGCACTCCGTGCCCACCTTGGGCACCGACGCAGAGGTGATTTCCAGCCGTGTAGTTGGGCTGGCTGCCGGAGGCTCTGTGCAGTGGGCTGTAGCTGGAGACTCTAAGCATTGGGCCGTCGCTGGAGGCTCCGGGCTGTGGGTCGTAGCTGGAGGCTCCGGGCTGTGGGCCGTCGCTGGAGGCTCCGGACAGTGGGCCGTCGCTGGAGGTTCCGGACATTGGACCGTAGCTGGAGGCTCTGGGCATTGGGTCATAGTTGGAGGTTCCGGACATTGGACCGTAGCTGGAGACCTCGGGCTGTAGACCGTCGCTGGAGGCTCCGGACTGTGTGCCGTCGCTGGAGGTTCCGGACATTGGGCCGTAGCTGGAGGCTCCGGGCATTGGGCCGTAGCTGGAGGCTCCGGGCTGTGGGCCGTCACTGGAGGTTCCGGACATTGGGCCGTAGCTGGAGGCTCCGGGCATTGGGCCGTAGCTGGAGGCTCCGGGCTGTGGGCTGTCACTGGAGGTTCCGGACATTGGGCCGTAGCTGGAGACTCCGGGCCTTGGGCAGTAGCTGGAGGCTCCGGGCTGTCTCTAATTGGGGATCACTAACTTCCCAATCCTGTGATGTGAGGACCTGACTGTGGCCATCCCACTCCCTCTAGTGGGAGTCAGAGGCCTGGCTTCAGTCAAGCCCTCACACTCACAAGCCCAACGGACATGGCAACAATAATCGACCACCCAATGGTGAAACAAAGGGCACATTTATACAAATACAAATCATGGATGAATGGGTACCAGCTGTGCGCAATGACACCGCTCAGTTATTCCTAGAGGCCGGGGATCCGTGACACAATCTTCTGGTTGAGCAACATTTTTGGCTTTCATGCTGGGGAATGTAACAATGGGTATAGCAGTGTCTCACATCATATTTTTGTATTGTAATTCATGCAGGTAAGTCAATTAAGAACAAATTTGGAATGACGACCTGTGTTCCTCTTGTATGTTGTAGGGCTGGCACTGCAGATCCAGTGTTATCAGTGTGAAGAGGTCACTCAAAATGACTGCTCCACACCTGAGTTCATCGTCAACTGCACTGTCAACGTGCAAGACATGTGCCAGAAGGAGGTATTAGTGACAGAAGACGGTAAGCCAAACCCTTCAAGTCTGTGGTCTTCCTAGCTGACTAATGTTGATCTTTCCGCAAGGTGCCTTCTATCTGTAACGTGTACAAAAATAATACATCAATAGGTGGATATACACTGAATGCAGCCAAATGAACATGAAGGACTGTCCTGCGTCAACATATCCACCTGCTGCTAGATAGCCAACTTCTATCGTCAACTGCGTTCACAGATCAGCAGAGTTTGAATTAGTCAATGTTTCTGATGAAAGGCGGAATGCTTGCAGTGCAGTATTAATCCATATTCAAAATCATAGTCGGTTAACCATAATGAGTGTGATAAATGTGAAATTATACATTAAAATATTCAGAGTCAGAGTTGTAAACCCAACTAATACACATAAACCTGTGTATTTTTTTTTAATTAGTGTGTATTATATAGCTTTGAACAATGAAACTATCACAACAACTAAGTAATGACTAGAAGGGAAAGGATGTTGAACCTTTTCACTTTGAGTTCCAAATATCTCTTAACGGTCGCTCCAGCATGAGTTTTGTTTTTAAACGTGTGATGTGAGAATGTACTCACTGTTCCAAAATGTGATTGTTAAGCAGCAGGACAGTTAACCCACGCTGCCCTCAAACCAAGTAATCACTGTGAGCCATCATGAATCTCAAAAACCGTGACAGCCGCTGTTTAATTGTGAAGATAAATTTAGCGCCGCCCTAAAAACCCTATTGAAATTCGAAACGATATTATGTAAACTCTTTATAGTGTTTTATTTACATTTTAGAGGTGATAAGTTGGACAAATCGGGTGAAAAAAGCAGTTTGAACACACAACATATCTTCCCCCCTTCACTATCACTCGGTAGCTTTCACTTCCCCACCCGCCATTTTTGCCTTCTTCAATCATGCAGAGACGGGCAGCATGAAGGTCTTGTCATTAATTTTGCTGGAAATGTGAGAAATTAGGACAATTACAAGCATACGCATAACATGATGCAGCCACCACTATGCTCTCCATTTATATGGAGAGTGCTACTAAGTAATGTGTTGTATTGGATTTGCCCCAAACAACACTTTGTATTCAGGACAAAAAGTGAATTGCTTTGCCACATTTTTTGCAGTATTACGTTAGTGCCTTGTTGCAAACTGTAACGTCTCTCTCCAGGGCTGCCTCCTCTCCTGGTCCCGTGCGTTTCTGCCGTTCGACGTCACTGGCTTTCTTGCCGCCACCATTTCCCCTGGCCAGGAGAGGAAGTTTCTGTTATGCCACCACGGACTGTCTTGTCACTAAACACACACTCCTGTTGCTCATTGTTCTCATCACTAAGTGTTTATCTGTTCCCTCTGCCCTCCCAGTCCTTGTGCGTTATTGTTTCGTTGTACGTGTTTGATATTGACCTATTTTCACGGTGCCACACGGTTATATTTCCGGGATTTCGTCCCGTAGTTATTGTGTAATGTGCTCGCCTGTTACTAGTGTAATTTTGTGGCTACTTCAATTAAACCCATGCTCCGTATCCTGCGCCTGGCTCCCTCCTTTTCACCTTCTGACAGAATATCACACCAAAATGATGGAGTCAGCAGGAACAGACAATCTTTCGGGTATTGTTGAACGCTTTAAAGAGCACTGAGAGATTTTGGAGGGACATGGAGCCGCAATGACCTAGGTTCTCTAGACCGTTCAACGCCTGGAGGCGGACCAGGTGACAACTCCCAGACCATTGGAACCAGCGGCTTTCGGTCCAGTCCTGCCCTCTCCAGGAGTTCCCAGCGGTCTGCAGCAATCCCTCCCTAGGGATTATGACAGAGTGGCTGCCCGTTGCCAAGGGTTCCTGCTCCAGCTGGAACTTTATTTCAACACCACGGTCAGGACTATCTCGTTTCCTGCCTCTCGGGAAAAGCCCTGGAGTGGGCCAGTGCGGTTTGGAGAGAGGGTAGTCCCGCGTTGGAGGACTACAGAGAGTTGTGTCTTTTGAGCGTCTTTTCCATTTGAGGCTGGGAACGAGGACAGCCCAGGAGTTTTCGCTTGAGTTCCAGACCCTAGCAGCGGGTGTGGGGTGGAACGAGCAGGCCCTCATAGACCGCTACCGATGTAGTCTACGGGAAGATGTCCGGAGGGAGCTGGCGTGCCGATGTGCCACCCTCTCCTTCGACCGGCACGTGGACATGGCTATTCAGCTCGACAACCTGCTGGCTGCCCGAGGACGTCTGGAGAGGAGTAAGCCCGTTCTGCTTCCCATCGCCGAGACACCGGTTCCTATGGACTTAGGAAAGGCAGCAGTCCGAGAGACTCCCGTAGAACCTTCAGCGAGATATGTCACTCTCCCCATAGCTTTCCTAAATTATCCCTCACTTTCCCGGGTTACTGCCATGATTGATTGAGTATTCCGTTTGTCCCTCTCTCAGTTCCTTTTCCTGTCCATGCTTTAGATAACCGACTCTTGGGCCTGGGGTTGGTTTCCGACGTTACCACCTCAGTCACTATAGTTACGCAGAACACCCATTCGGAACAAATTACATTTTTCATCATCGATTCCCCTGTGTTCCCCATAGTGTTAGGGCTCCCTTGGTTAGTACAGTAAGTCACAACCCCTCCATTTCATGGCCACTGAGGGTTCTCACGGGGTGGTCGCAGGAGTGTCAGGGTAGGTGTCTGGCTGTTTCCATCGGTGCTACCACGGTGGAAAGGCCAGACAGTGTCTCCGCCGTGCCAATTCCCCCCGAGTATCAGGACCTCGCTCGCGCCTTTTGTAAGATACAGGCTACCAAATGACCTCCCAATCGGTCGGGGCATTGCGCGATAAACCTCCGGTCAGACGCTGTGTTGCCCAGGGGTCATGTGTATCCCCTGTCGTTGCAGAAACGGAGACCATGGAAGTCTATACCTCTGAGGCCCTGCGACAGGGGTTCATACATCCCTCCACTTCACCTGCCTCCTCAAGTTTATTTTTTGTGAAGGAAAAAGATGGGGGTCTGCGCCCTTGCATTGATTACCGGTCACTCAACAACATCACCATACGCTATAGTTACCCCCTTCACCTCTTTTCCTCAGTTGTAGAATCAATGCACTGGGCGCGTTTCATCACAAAATTGGACCTCAGGAGTGCGTACAACCTGCTGCGTATTCTGGGAGGGGACGAGTGGAAGACAGCATCTAGTACCACCACAGGTCATAATGACTACCTAGTCATGCCGTATGGGTTAATGAATGCTCCTTCAGTCTTTCAGGCCTTTGTGAACGAGGTGTTTAGGGACATGCTGGGTCGCAGCGTGGTGGTCTACATCGATGACATCTTGGTGTATTCCGCTACGCGCGCCATGTCTCCATGGTTCGCAGGGTGTTTGGGCGTCTGTTGGAGCATGACCTGTACACCAAAGCGGAAAAATATCTGTTCTTCCAACAGTCCGTCTCCTTCCTTGGATACCATATCACCACCTCGGGTGGAGATGGAGGGATCGCGCATTGAAGAGGTGCGTAATTGGCCGACCCCCACCACGGTAAAGGCAGTGCAGCGATTCATAGGCTTTGCCAATTATTATCAGAGGTTTATCCGGGGGTTTATCCATTTATCCGGGCAAGGTGGCAGCTCTGATCACCTCTCTGCTGAAGGGTGGGCCATCACGGCTACGCTGGATGGCTGAGGCGGACAGGGCTTTCAGCTCTCTGAAGGCTCTGTTCTCCACGGCTCCGGTGCTGGCTCACCCTGATCCATCATTGCCGTTCGTAGTGGAGGTGGATGCATCCGAGGTTGGGGTGGGGCTGTGCTTTCCCAATGCTCGGGTATGCCTCCCAAGCTCCGCCCCTGTGCCTTCTTCTCAAAGAAGCTCAGCCCGGCGGACCGAAACTATGATGTAGGTGATCGTGAGCTGCTGGCTGTAGTTAAGTTTCCTCGTCTGGACTGACCACCGTAACCTGGAGTACATCTGGGCAGCGAGGAGATTGAACCCGCGCCAAGCCAGGTGGGCCTTGTTCTTTACCCGGTTCGACTCCACACTCTCATACATACCGGGTAATAAGAAACTCAAGGCAGACGCACTGTCGCGCCTGTATGACACAGAGGAGAGACCCGTAGATAATACTCCCATTCTACCGGCTTCCTGCATCGTGGCGCCGGTGTTATGGGAGTTGGACACGGATATTGCGACGGTGTCATGAACGGAGCCCTCCCCTCCCCAATGTCCAGCTGGGCTCCAGTACGTACCGTCTGTTCGAGATTATCTACGGGGCCCACACCTCTCCCTCCTCTGGTCACCCGGGCATCAGGCGTACAGTGCGCTGCCTTATGGAGATGTATTGGTGGCCCACCTTGGCGAAGGATGTGAGGTTGTATGTCTCCTCCTGTTCGGTATGCGCCCAGAGTAAGGCACCTAGACACCTCCCTTCTGGTAGGTTACATCCTTTACCAGTTCCACAACGGCCAATGTCTCATCTGTCCATTGATTTCCTTACAGACCTTCCCCACTCCTAGGGTTATACCACTATCCTGGTCGTTGTGGACCGGTTTTCCAAAGCCTGCCGCCTCCTTCCTCTGCCCGGCATCCCCACGGCCCTACAGACCACGGAGGCCCTATTCACTCACGTTTTCCGGCACTACGGGGTGCCATAGTACATTGTGTCTGACTCAGGCACCATGACATCCGAGCCAGACCGAAGCCCCTACGGTGGATTACTGGTTCCGGCGCGCGGTGCCCATGTCCACCTCCAGCACTGCACCTCAGCCTGCCCTGCCGGAAGCTGAGTCCGCTTTTTTTTGGGCCATTCAAAGTCCTGAGTAAAGTGAACGAGGTAACTTATAGGTTACAACTTCCAGCTGATTACCGCATTAACCCCTCGTTTCATGTCTCTCCTCAGGCCGGTGGTGGCTGGTCTTCTCCAGGAGTCTGAGGTCCGGGAAGTCCTTCCGCCACCTCTAAGCATCGAGGGGGCCCCGGCGTACTCGGTCCACACCATCCTGGATTCGAGGCGTCTGGCCTCCAGTACCTGGTGGAGTGGGAGGGGTATAGCCCGGAGGAGTGCTGCTGGGTTCCGTTGAGGAATATCCTCGATCCCTCTCTTATGCAGGATTTCCATCTCCGCCGTCCGGATCGCCCAGCTCCAAGCCCTCCTGGTCGGCCCCGGGCCCGTGTCGTCGCGCTTCCTCCCTTTCTGGTCCGGGGCGGCTCCGGTGTTCGACGTCACCCGGCTTTCTAGCCACCACCATTTCCCCTGGCCCGTGTACAGCAAGTTTCTGTTATGCCTCTAACGCACCACGGACTAAACATACACTCCTGCTGCTCATTGTCCTCATCACTAAGTGTTTATCTGTTCCCTCTGCCCTCCCAGTCCCAGTGCATTATTGTTTCGTTGTACGTGTTTGATGTGGACCTATTTTCACGGTGTCAACCACACGGTTATATTTCCGGCCTTTCGTCCCGTGGTTATTGTGTAATTTTGCGGCTACTACAATAAAACCCATGCTCCGCGTCCTGCGCCTGACACAAACAGGATGCATGTTTTGGAATATTTTTGTTCTGTAAAGGCTTCCTCCTTTTCACTCTGTCAATTAGGTTAGTATTGTGGAGTAACTATGTTGTTGATTTCATCCTCCGTTTTCTCCTATCACAGCCATTTAACTCTAACTGTTTTTAAGTCCCCATTGGCCTCATGGTGAAATCTGAGCGGTTTCCTTCCTCTCCGGCCACATGACATAATAATGGAAATGGGGGGTGGGGAGAAATAACCTAATAAATGAAATGGTACTGAGGACAGTAAGACCTAAACCAGATTCCAAGATAACAGCAACTTGTTTTAGTGTTGGAGGCATCTTTCCTATGGGTCTGTTGTCCTTGTGGGTTGTTTGTTTGGTCTGTCATCAGTTTCTTAGCCCCGGTCACACTCCTTGCTGAAGGATTATTTTCCTGCTGTAGCAGCAAACTGGCTCAAATTAAGATCCTACATCTGTATGATGTGATTCTAGATTCCCCCTTTTTATAAGAATGTCCACATGAATGCTCATGTACATTCATGCTTTTATCATTATCAGGGTCGGGGAATTCCTCTGACCAGCTTAAGCCTTATCACTGTTTGAAATGTAACGGATACATTTCCAATTTTGTAGGACTCTCTGGGGCAACGTTAATTAAAAACCACTATCAGATTTTAGGTTCGGAAACTTACAGTGCATTCGGAACTTATGCAGACCCCTTGGACTTTTTCCACATTTTGTTACATTACAGCCTTATTCTAAAATGTATTAAATAAATTAAAATTCTCATCTACACACAATACCCCATAATGACAAAGCATCAACAGGTTTTGACACTTTTGCAAATGTATTAAAAATAAAAACACAAATAGCTTATTTACATAATTACAGTGCCTTGCAAAAGTATTCATCCCCCTTGGCATATTTCCTATTTTGTTGCATTACAACCTGTAATTTAAATTGATTTTTATTTGGATTTCATTTAATGGACATACACAAAATAGTGCATATGTATTCACCCCCTTTGCTATGAAGCCCCTAAATAAGATCTGGTGCAACCAATTACCTTCAGAAGTCACATAATTAGTTAGATTGCACACAGGTGGACCTTATTTAAGTGTCACATGAGCTCAGTATATATACACCTGTTCTGAAAGACCCCAGAGTCTGCAACATACCTAATCAAGGGGCACCACCAAGCAAGCGGCACAATGAAGACCAAGGAGCTCTCCAAACAGGTCAGGGACAACGTTGTGGAGAAGTACAGATCAGGGTTGGGTTATTAAAAAATATCTGAAACTTTGAACATCCCACGGAGCCCCATTAAATCCTTTATTAAAAAATGGAAAGAATATGGCACCACAACAAATCTGCCAAGAGAGGGCCGCCCACCAAAACTCACGGACCAGGCAAGGAGGGCATTAATCAGAGAGGCAACAAAGAGACCAAAGATAACCCTGAAGGAGCTGCTCCACAGCGGAGATTGGTGTATCTGTCCATAGGACACTTTAAGCCATACACTCTACAGAGCTGGGCTTTACGGAAGAGTGGCCAGAAAAAGCCATTGCTTAAAGAAAAAAATAAGCAAACATGTTTGGTGTTCGCCAAAAGTCTCCCCAAACATAAGGTACACTGGTCAGATGAGACAAAAATTTAGCTTTTTGGCCATCAAGGAAAATGCTATGTCTGGCGCAAACCCAACACCTCTCATCACCCAGAGAACACAATTTTCATCGGCAGGGACCGGGAAACTGGTCAGAATTGAAGGAATGATGGATGGCGCTAAATACAGTGAAATTCTTGAGGGAAACCTGTTTGTCTTCCAGAGATTTGAGACTGGGACGGAGGTTCACCTTCCAGCAGAACAATGACCCTAAGCATACTGCTAAAGCAACAAGTGGTTTAAGGGGAAACATTTAAATGTCTTGGAATGGCCTAGTCAATGCCCAGACCTCAATCCAATTGAGAATCTGTGGTATGACTTAAAGATTGCTTTACACCAGTGGAACCCATCCAACTTGAAGGAGCTGGAGCAGTTTTGCCTTGAAGAATGGGAAAAAATCCCAGTGACTAGATGTGCCAAGCTTAATGTAATTGCTGCAAAAGGTAGCTCTACAAAGTATTGACTAAAGAGTGGTGAATAGTTATGCACACTCAAGTTTTGTGTTTTTTTGTCTTATTTCTTGTTTGTTTCACAATAAAAAATATGTATCATCTTCAAAGTGGTAGGCATGTTATAAATGAAACGATACAAACCACCCCAAAATTATTTTTAATTCCAGGTTTTAAGGCAACAAAATAGGAAAAATGCCAAGGGAGTGAATACTTTCGCAAGACACTGTATTCAGACCCTTTGCTATGTGGCTCGAAATTGAGCGCAGGTGTATCCTGTTTCCATTGATCATCCTTGAGATGTTTCTACAATTTGATTGGAGTTCACTTGTGGTAAATTCAATTGATTGGACATGATTTGGAAAGGTCCCACAGTTGACAGTGCATGTCAGAGCAAAAACCAAGCCATGATGTCGAAGGAATTATCCATAGAGCGCCAAGACAGGATTGTTTCGAGGTACAGATCTGGAAAAGGGTACCAAAAAATGTCTGCAGCATTGAAGGTCCACAAGAACACAGTGGCCTCCATCATTCTTAAATGGAAGAAGTTTGGAACTACCAAGACTTTTCCTAGAGCTAGCTGCCCTGCCAAACTGAGCAATCGGGGGAGAAGGGCCTTGTTCAGGGAGGTGACCAAGAACCCGATAGTCACTCTGACAGAGCTCCAGAGTTCCTCTGTGGAGATGGGAGAACCTTCCAGAAGGATAACCATCTCTGCAGCACTCAACAAATCAGGTGTTTATGGTAGTGGCCAGACAGAAACTACTCTTCAGTAAAAGGCACATGACAGCCTGCTTGGAGTTTCGCAAAAGGCACCTAAAGGACACTCAGACCATGAGATTCTCTGGTCTGATGAAACCAAGGTTGAACTCTTTGGCCTGAATGCCAAGTGTCACGTCTGGAGGAAACCTTGCGGCATCCCTACGGTGAAGCATGGTGGTGGCAGCATCATGCTGTGGGAATGTTTTTCAGGGACTGGGAGACTAGTCTGGATCGAGGGAAAGATGAACAGGGCAAAGTACAGAGATCCTTGATGAAAACCTGCTCCAGAGCGCTCAGGACCTCAGACTGGGGAGACGGTTCACCATCCAACATGACAACAACCATAAGCACACAGCCAAGACAACACAGGAGTGTTTTCGGAACGAACATCTCTGGAGAGACCTGAAAATAGCTGTGCAGTGATGCTCCCCATCCAACTTGACAGAGCTTGAGAGGTTCTGCAGAGAGAATCGGTTAAACTCCCCAAATACAGGTGTGACACGCTTGTAGCGTTATTCCCAAGAAGACTGGCTGTAATTGCTGCCAAAGATGCTTCAACAAAGTACTGAGTAAAGGGTCCTAATGCTTATGTAAATGTAATATTTCAGTTTTTATTTTTATTTTATACATTTGCAAAAAGTATGGGATATTGTGTGAAGATTAAAAAATAAAAATAAAAATTAAATTACGTAACAAAATGCAGAAAAAATCAAGGGGTCTGAATACTTTCCAAATGTACTCTAGCTACATCATTGCTCGGCTTTCTAGAAAGAGGTTCCTAGAAATATGGAGGTGTCTGAAGTGTTTGACAGAGATTAAGGCCTAGATCCCAAGCCAGGTACCCAATCTGTCTACTTCCATCAAACAATCCCACAGCCAAAGTGGCTGATGGTAGAATATTGGAGTTTCTATGAACATTGCCCTAAAGAGCCATCTAGGAAGACAATTGTCAAATTTACCCATGCTCCCTCCTTACCCACCTCCGATTAGGTCTTGAGAAATGACAAGGTGTGTAGCAGCTTCACTTGGCCTGGAGTGCTTTCTCAACTCCCCTGGCTGGGATGATGATAATGATTGCTTGGTTGCAGTTCATTTCAATGGCTGCTCGCTCTTTTGTGGAGTGCTTCAGCCAAACAAGCGTGGAATACTTGAGGACTCCAGTGGCTGAGAAATTGCTTCTCCCCTGCGTAGATCGTCTGTCATTAAGATATATAATTCGGGCCACCAGGGTTTGGGTTCCCACTCCATTCCCGCTCCATTTAATTCAATTCAAATTCCAGGTCAGTCTATGTCATTAATTTCCATTGTTAGGTAAATTCCAAGAATTAAATTCCAATTCAATATTATCCCCAACAAATTGAATTAAATTCGAATTTGAATTAAATGATTTAAGGCTGATAAAGTCACTGTTCAGACAGCCTAGCTATGCTGGAAATATAGAAATACAAGTTGAAATGATTTAAAACAAATCCTGCAATACATTTTTGATACCAAGTGCATTCATTCCATTAAAGCTGCAATATGTAATGTGAGTTATATTTCTGTCATTCTCATTGAAAGCATGTCTAAGATGGGTAGATCTAGTCTATGTGTGCTGTGTTTAGCTTTTCCTTTCGGTTTTGTACACCAGCTTCAAACGTCTGAAAATGCAATTGTTTTGGGTCATTGGGAATATACTGTATTTCACAACAATTTAGATGGTACAATGATTCTCTACACTATGTATCGCTTGTTTTGTCACAAACTGAAATTAGGCAAACTATTAGAATTTCTGCGACCAGGAAATGGCTGTGACTTCTGCATACTGCACTTTTTTAAACTGGGAAATGTGCAGATATACACTACCACTTAGAAATTGTGGAAAAACTGAGTTTAAATGTATTTGGGCTAAGGTGTATGTAAACTTCCAACATCAACTGTATTTACTGTATGCAGTAAAGGTAACATAACATATAAGCATGTCATCACCCTAATTGGTAAGCAGCCGTAACATCAATTACGACTGTTTCATATACATGTTTAATGGCATACAGATCAGTAATATGCTTACAGTTAGAGCCTGCCTTAGCTGGTGTGTGTATACGTTATGTCACTTGTTCAGTTCGTCTAAGGGATCTGTTAATTCTGTCACTTGTGAATATTAATTGGGAGAGACGGTGTGCTAAGCGCAGCTTTGATTTGGCAGAAAGACAATCTGAATACCAAACAATAGCAGTGAATCACTTATGCTTCGAGGCTTTGTAGGTGGTACCGGTATCCATAGCTGAGACAGTAAGTACCGTGCCACCAGCCGAGCTGAAGAAAAAAAAACAAGTAACGTGGGTGCTCGGAAAGATTTGCTCCATTCGATATGTTTTCAATGAAAATTATAGCTATTATGACTAAGATGATTCCGTCAATAATCAGCTATAGGCTTACCTAAAAGGAGGCATTTATGATGGAAGAAAGGCTTGTGTACATTTTGTGTTTTGTTCCTCACAGGTCCTGTAATGCACAGAAGCTAAGGTCACCTTGTTGATATTTATGTCTTTGGGGAAGCACACTACCTCTGCGCTCATACGATTTACTATGCACTCTTTCCAGCAGAGAATATTGGACTGTTTGTGCCAGTGTGAAATCGTAGACCCTTGGACAGAGCACAGACTAGCTTCAAGTGTCCTGCCTATTTTGCAGCTTATCTAAATTAGGCATTACTATTCATAAGAGTTAATTTACTGTATCAGTCAGAAAGGAATTAGAATGCAGTTAGTCACAGGGTGTTAAGTCCACAGTTCACTTATGTTGTAAAGACTTTAGATGATTGTTGAAGTTATCCCCCTGTTAAGTGCTTTGTTATTTAGTCCGGTTGAGATTCTTGTGTCCTTGTGAAGGTTGTCGCTAAAGTTGTTTCGGTATATTTGATTATTCAACAAATTTGCTGGGGTACTTTCTTGTTTGGATAGAGTCAGATAATGCAAAGTCCTTTAAAGGGAACTTCCTGATTTGGCCTCGTTTTTCATCAATGCTCGTTAAGAAATTCCAGCAGCCATGGCTGAAGGCAAACCTAGAGTTGTCTTGGATGTGGGTTTTTCTATGGTGTGACTTTGCTATTCAATCTCAACAAACAAGGGCTGTAGTGAGTACAGCGAGCTAAGCTATGGAGAGAGTTAAGTTTTGAAGTTGAGGAATTTCCTCGCCAACTCGCCACCTCAAGATGGTCAGCTAATTCAGTTCTATGAAGACTAAAGGGTGATCTTGTTTCGCCCAGTTGACAGCAGCTAGCTAGCATAGCTTGGTGATAGGCTAGCCAGATGCAGCTACAGTTGAAGTCTGAAGTTTACATACAATTTAGCCAAATACATTTAAACTCAGTTTTTCACAATTCCTGACATTTAACGCTAGTAAGAATTCCATGTTTTAGGTCAGTTAGGATCACCACTTTATTTTAAGAATGTGAACTGTCAGAATAATAGTAGAGAGAATGATTTATTTCAGCTTTTATTTCTTTCATCACATTCCCAGTGGGTCAGAAGTTTACATACACTCAATTAGTATTTGGTAGCATTGCCTTTAAATTGTTTAACTTGGGTCAAGCGTTTCGGGTAGCCTTCCACAAAAGTAGCTCGCACACACTTTTTCAGTTCTGCCCACACATTTTCTATAGGATTGAGGTCAGGGCTTTGTGATGGCCACTCCAATACCTTGACTTTGTTGTCCTTAAGCCATTTTGATACAACTTTGGAAGTATGCTTGAGGTCATTGTTCATTTGGAAGACCCATTTGCGACCAAGCTTTAACCTCCTGACTGATGTCTTGAGATGTTGCTTCAATATATCCACATAATTTTCCTTCCTCATGATGCCATCCCCCGTGCTTCACGGTTGGGATGGTTCTTCGGCTTGCAAGACTCCCCCTTTTTCCTCCAAACATAACGATGCTCATTATGGCCAAACAGTTCTATTTTTGTTTCATCAGACCAGAGGACATTTCTCCAAAAAGTACGATCTTTGTCCCCATGTGCAGTTGCAAACCGTTGTCTGGCTTTTTTATGGCAGATTTGGAGCAGTGGCTTCTTCCTTGCTGAGCGGCCTTTCAGGTTATGTCAATATAAGACTAGTTTTACTGTGGATATAGATACTTTTGTACCCGTTTCCTTTTTCCACAAGGTCCTTTGCTGTTGTTCTGGGATTGATTTGCACTTTTCGCACCAAAGTACGTTCATTTCTAGGAGACAGAATGCGTCTCCTTCCTGAGCGGTATGACAGCTGCGTGGTCCCATGGTGTTTATACTTGCGTACTATTGTTTGTACAGATGATCGTGGTACCTTCAGGCGTTTGGAAATTGCTCCCAAGGATGAACTAGACTTGTGGAGGTCTCCAATTTTCTTTCTGAGGTCTTGGCTGATTTCTTTTGATTTTCCCAAGTTGTCGAGCAAAGAGGCACTGAGTTTGAAGGTAGGACAGACATTTTCAAGTCTTACCATAGATTTTCAAGACAAGTGAAATTTGTAACTGGGCCACTCAGGAACATTCATTGTTGTCTTGGTAAGAAATACTTATTTATATTTGGCCATGTGTTTTAGGTTATTGTCCTGCTGAAAAGTGAATTTGTCTCCTAGTGTCTGGTGGAAAGCAGACTGAACCAGGTTTTCCTCTAGGATTTTGCCTGTGCTTAGCTCTATTACGTTTATTTTCATCCTAAAAAACTCCCTAGTCCTTGCCGATGACAAGCATACCCATAACATGATGCAGCCACCACAGTGCTTGAAAATATGAAGACTGGTACTCAGTGATGTGTTGTTGGATTTCCCCAAACATTCAGTATTCAGAACACAAAGTAAATTTCTTTGCCACATTTTTTGCCGTTTGACTTTAGTGTCTTATTGCAAACAGGATGCATGTTTTGGAATAATTTTATTCCGTACAAGCTTCCTTTTCACTCTGTCATGAAGGTTACAAAAATGTCTACAAACTTAATTCCACTTTGGCATTATGGTTTATTGTGTGTATGTAAGTGACACAAAATCTCAAAATAATAAATTTTAAATTTAGGCTGTAACACAACAAAATGTGGAAAAAGTCTAGGGGTGTTAGCCTATATAGTGCCTTCAGAAAGTACTAAGGGCAGCACTTCGTTTTAAGCATCAATTCATCGAATCGGTTATTGTTTTCTTGCACCTGTCAAACTCAGATATTTTCTCTTAAAACACAGGGATGTCAATTCGTATGGGACTAATATGATCAAACCTTGGAGTTAGTCGAAAAACACTATTACTCTCCTGCTATGTAAAAATGACCGTAATGGCAGATTCGAACGGTACTTAAATTACGGATATGCTGATTAGTGCTTGTGTACATAGTTACATAAACCCATCTCCCCAGTAAAACTAATCCTGTGTGAATAGGGCTTAAGCCCCATTTATGTCTGAAGTCATTTCAGTTTTGTCTGAAATGTTTTATGTTGAATTTCTACTGTGTCCCATTTCATGTTTTTCTCGGTCAATACCCAGAAAATATACTTTCTAATGTTAAGAATCATCTGTTATCATTGGGTTGTCTTTCAGGCAAAATAATGATTCTCCTTAACTGAAAGGAACTTAAGCCAACTTGCTATTCTCTTGACCACTGGCTTGAGGACTACTTAGACCTCTTATACATGGAACGTGCAGCCTGTCTGCTCAAGGACTTTGGTAGAGGTTTAGCCACTGGGACACTGTACGCACTTTGGACTCTGGGAATATCCCATATTTTTGAAGCCTCTAATCTCTACATGAATATCTGCGAATTCCAAAATTGAATGAAAGACTTTTGTATGATGCACTAACCTTCCACTTTTTATGTTCTGCATGTACTGTCATTCTTGTTTTGTTTCTATATTGTTAACAGTAACATTTCTAGTTACCACAGGGTCTTTTATATTAATCTTCATAAATATTTATGACATATTAGTTGTGTGAAATCGCATGTTGAATGATTGAAGTAAACATGCTGCTTTGTTAGTCAAATATCACATTAATGTGTTCCCTGAATGTGGTAGGCCTATGGGTTTTGAGACCTATTGGTTCCATCGCAACAATCAAGCTCCACTCAAATATTTGAAATGATCTTAAATATTTGAACTCACGGTCATGAAGGACATGAGAATAACAATGGAAGTTAGAGATGAACAGGACACCAATAATGTGGGCCACCAATGCATTTCAACCATTCCAATTGGTTGTGTGCTCTCCTTACTTATGTTCATGACACATACTAAGCTTACTGAATCATGTCTCATCAGTCTATCTTCATCACCCCCTCATATGCCAGGCGAGAATATTTCTGGCTACACAGTACCAACCAAACTCAAAAGGGACACTGACACACTTTCCATGGACATGCGACTGCCCTAATATGGACCTGCAGAAATCTGAAGATGGTTGTTCTCCCCTCAAGGATTAATAGCCAGCCATTTTCCCAGAGGGCGAGCATCTTTCTTCATTTACATTTAAGTAATTGAGCAGACGCTCTTTTCCAGAGCAACTTACAGTAGTGAGTGCATACATTTTCATACTGGTACCCCGTGGGAATCGAACGTTTCAAGAGACTGAGCTACATGGGTCTCAGGGTATTGACGAGGTAACTGTAGTAGGCAGTGCTCATCGGTGTACTTTACTATTTCAATACCTGCCTAAAAAAAAAAAACGAATAACATCAATGATGAATTATTTATTTGAATTTTGAGTTGGCTACGGTGCTTGTTGTATATTCAGCCCTTATTGCTTTTTGTCAACTTAGATCTTTGCAGCCTTGCCCGTCGTGTATGAATTACAATTGGCAGATCAATGTGTGGTCGGGTTGTGAAGTGTCTGGTCCCAGAGACGATGAAGCTTTATAAGCCATATTTGTGAACAAACCTGCATTTGGTTTAACTACAGAATGTGCCTCCCTCTCGTATTAATTCCCATACAGACTGTATATCTCAAGATTACAGATTTATATTGGATGTAATATAATCTAATGAACGCTATATCATTTTAATGCTTTGTCATGATTTATATAAAACTGATAGTAAATACTTTGAAAGTGTGAAATATAGCCTTCCTCAGAAATGTTTTTACTCAGTGAGTCCTTCAAGGTTATGTCTCAGCCAGCCCAGAGATGACAGTTACTGTAACTGTAGAGTATTGATTGTTTTCTGTTGAAATACACTGCGGTGCCTTTATTGAAACCAAAGTAGACGTTTTAGCCACATGCTTTTTTTTTTCTTCTGGCTAGTTTGCGAAAGCCCATTGAGTAGGGTTGTCTTTCACTTAAAAGTGAAATCCTACCGATAAACACACAAGGTTTGAGATGTCCGACTGTTTGCTGCTGTCCGTGCAGCCAACCAAAGCATTTCTCAATAGTGTTTGGGAGCACTTGGTCCGTTTATTACTCTTTGCCCACAGACTACCTCAACATAATATTTTAGACTGGGTAGCTGCTGCAGACGCTTTGGAGTTCCACTCTGAAATTGGAATGAAATCCCTATAGCGGGAAAAATGGTTTAAACACGATTGCTTCTGAAATCTTTATGGTCATTCATGCAATATGAATTGAGTGTTTCACCATTGCCTTGTGGTGTGAGATTTATTGTAATGATATTGGCCTAACATACCCGGCTCATCAAAAACACACACTTTTTGAGTTACAACTCCATTATTGGTGGTATGGAATACAATCATAATGCATAATACAGAAAGGTGTAGTGGAACTGTGACTTGAATCTAAATGACGCCAAACCGTGCCTTAGTAATCATATGCAAAGTTCAGGATAATACATGCAGTCATCCATAATAGCGAATTAGCTTAAAAAGATGTCGTTATGCATATTTCTATGATCTCACATGAGGTACCAATTATTGGACACGGTGTCAGCTGAGCACATGCTAGATGGGATTTCTGAGACACAGATGTCAAGACTTTTGTAGGTGCACATTTTGTTGTTTTCTGAATGGTCGCGAACAAACTGAGATTTGAGTTACAGTATGTCTGTATTTTTTGTCATGATTAGGAACCACTCAAGGGTCATTTTGTGCCAATCACTGTTGCAATATGACATTGTTGCCTATACATTTTAAAGGATTACATAACACAGTAACCTGAAAAAATATAAATATTTTAATATATCAAGTATACTTAAATATAGAAAAAAATCAAATATGAGATGTACTTTTTTGTATATCCTAAGTAGACTATAAATATACTATCATTTACACTTCAACTTCACTTTATATTCATTGTTTTTCCGTCTTTTAGTATACTATGTTCACTATCATTAAACTTAAATCATTAAAACTATAATTCAATTTCAAACACTAATTGTAATTTAGTACTGCTCCAACTTGTGAGTGTAAGTTTTGATTTGTTTTATGAAGCTCTGCTTGTGAGTGATCAATTACACTGTGAGTATACAGTAACTTGCAAACACATTTATACCCCTTGGATTTATTCACACAGTATTGTGTTACAAAGTAGGATTACATTTTATTTTTTTTGACAACAATGAACTAAAGATATTCTAATGTCAAAGTGGAAGAAAAAGTTAATTAAACAACTAATAGTATTCAGCCCTTTTGTTTAGGTTGGCCTAAATTAGTTCAGGAGTAAAAGGGCTGAACAAATCACATAATATGTTACATGGACTCAGTACATCATGTACTGCAAAAAAACCTAAACGTTTTGGCCTTAATTCAAAGCCTTATGTTTGGGGCTTATCCAACACAACACATCACTGAGTAACTGCCACCTTATTGTCATGGTATGCGTATGCTTGACACCGGCAGATATTTTTTCACATATAAAGAAACAGGATGGAGCTAAGCACAGGAATAATCCTAGAGGAAAACCTGCTTCAGTCTGCTTTCCAACAGACACTGGGTGAAGAATTCACCTTTCAGCAGGACAGTAACCTACAACACCAAATATACACTGGAGTTGCTTACCAAGAAGACAGTGGAGGTTCCTGAGTGGCCAAATTACAGTTGTAACTTAAATCTGCTTGCTTTAAAATTGCTTTGTAGACATGAGCACCAAGCATCTTGACAGAGCTTGAAGAATTATGAAAATAATAAAGGGCTAATATTGCACAATACAGGTGTGTAAAGCTCTTAGAGACTTACCCAAGAAGACTCAACGCTGTAATCGCTGCCAAAAGTGTTTCTAGCATTATATTGACTCAAGGAGTTGAAAACTTATTCAATTACTTTTTTTAAAAATAAATTGAAATCTTCCACTTTGACATTAGAGTATTTTGTGTAGATTGTTGACAAAAAAATTACAATTAAATCTATTTTAATCCCACATCCTTTTCTGCAGCTGAAGTTTTGATTTATAATATGATTTTGTTCCTCATATTTAGCTTATTCAATATATCGTAGTAGGGATAGTTTCAAGTCTCAATTAAACATTTGTCATTTTGCTAGACAGGGTTTTCATGTGAATGTGTCTTTTCTAACATATGGTTATCTGAAAGGAAGTCTCCCAATGGGCACAGACATCAGTTCAACGTCTAGTTTTGATTTATATTTGGTTGAGTCAACTAACGTGAATTTCCACGTGAAATAAACAAAACATTTCAACATGTCATTGGATTTAGGTAAAAAATTGGGTGAAAGAAAATACGAAATTCCTTTTACGTTGATTACTTTTTGCAAATCCAATTAGTTTCCCACGTTGATTCAACATCATCATGTTTTTGTTGAGTTGACGTGGAAACAACGTGTGTGACAGAATGAACTGTGATTCATCAATATATTGTGTAATGGTGACAGTCATATCAACAAGGGCTTAGGAGTTTAAATGAAAAGACTGATCAAATGTTCGAAATTCACCAACTCAGCTGCTTTTGGCAGATTTGGAGTCCTAAATAGGCCGTCACTAAGTACCACAGGAATTCTCTCGATGTGCATTAAAATGCAATGGTGTGAAATAAGTATTTGTATTTTTTTTCCAAAAGGTGGCTTTAATAAACTAGGTCATCTTTGGTAGGGAGTCTGAAGCTGCAGGATACTTTCTATTCAAGAGATCAGATTCTTTTATAGCCATCTGGCATAAGTCACTCACCAACTCTTATGATACATTTTGACACAGACTTTTTTTGGAAGTAAACACAGGTCTGCTATAATGATAGGTAGCTATAATGATATTCGTATGTGCAAAATGAAGCTATTTTGAGACATTATAAATGGTGAACTGACAGGAAATGAAAACATGTTTTTTAAGTAAAATGGCTCTTTAAAAAATGTGAGTACTTGAATAACAAATATCTATTGTAGCCTCTTTCATGTCAAATTTCAGATGTGATAATTGCCTTGTTTACTTGCTAGTCTTCCCATAGAAACGGAGAACGCTATTGTCTTGCTCTTCCTGTGAAGACTCAGTGCTCACTGGAACATTCAGAAGCTTAGAAATGCGCCTATAACCAATGCCATCATTATGTTTTGCAACAATTAGGTTGCGAATGTCTTGAGACAGCTCTTTGCTTTTACCCATCATGAGATGTGTCTTGTGTGACACCTTGGCAATGAGACCTTTTGTAGGCCATCAGTTGGGACTGAACCAGCTGATATTAATTTGCACTGACAGGGGGCTGGATTGCTTTTTAATTACTGATAGTTTTCAGCTGTTGTCTTGGCTTTCCATGCCTTTTTGAACCTCCCTTTCTTCATGTGTTCAGTACTTTTGTCAGGCTCTGGCCATAGAGAAGCTTTGCTTCTCTATATTTCTATGGTCAGAGTCTGGCAGATCTAGTATTTCTACGTCTGTGTGGTGTTGTGTGTGGGATCCCTAATTAGAGGCAGCTGCTATGCATTACCTCTAATTAGGGATCCTACTTATATGTCTGTGTTCCACTCCCTTGGCGTGGTTCATTGTTGTATGTTGTCCCGTGTCGTGAGTACGTGTGTGTTTCAGTTTCATTATCTATTGCATTTGTTATTTTGTATAGTCGATGTCAAGTATAGTTTATTCATTCAATAAACGATGTCGAACTATCGCTACGCTTCGCCTTGGTCTCTCTACACACCCGAACGTGACAGAATGAACCACCACCCGACCAAGCAGCGTAATACGGGAGCAAAGGAGAAGAAGAGAGGACAACGGCGTAATCGAGGAAACTGAGGTAACGGAGCCCGTAGTCAACCCCAAGAAAATTTCGGGGGGGGGGGGCTATGGGGATGGTCTGGCTACGAAGAGGACGCGCCAGTACCACTCTCCATGTGGAATACGGTGGAGAAGGAGGAAGAGAAATACCTGAAGGGGGTATATAATAGCATTATGGAGCTGTGTAGGCGAAATTGGGAGGAGTGTGAGAACGAGCGGAAGGAGCTGGAGCTAAAGGTGCCCACGGTGTGCATTCCCAGTCCGGGTCGTTCGATGCCCACATCCCGCGCCGAGTCTCCAGTGCGCCTCCCCACTCTGGTATGTTCCATACCGGCTTCCGGTATGCACTCTGAAGTGCGCGTCACCAGTCCGGTGCAACCTACGCCGGTTTCACGTGTCAGAACTCCAGTGCCAGAGCAGTCCGTTCCATCGGTACCCAGTCCGGGTCCGGCCGTCTGCTACACTCCAGTGACAGAGCAGTCCGTTCCATGGGTGCCCAGTCTGGGTCCGGCCATCTGCTACACTCCAGTGTCAGAGCAGTCCGCTCCACCGGTGCCCAGTCTGGGTCAGGCCGTCTGCTACACTCCAGTGCCAGAGCAGTCCGCTCCATCGGTGTCCGGGTCCGGCCGTCTGCTACACTCCAGTGCCAGAGCAGTCCGTTCCACCGGTGCCCAGTCCGGGTCCGGCCGTCTGCTACACTCCAGTGCGTCTCTCCAGTCCGGTAAGCTCAGTACCGGCTCCCCGCACACGCCCTAAAGTGCGTGTCATTAGTCCGGTGCCACCAGTGCCGACTCCACGCACCAGGCTTCAAGTGCGCGTCTCCAGTCCGGTACGTCCTGTGCCTGCTCCCCGCACTAGCCCTGAGGTGCGTGTTATTAGTCCGGTGCCACCAGTGCCGACTCCATTCACCAGGCTTCCAGTGCGCGTCTCCAGTCCGGTACGTCCTGTGCCTGCTCCCCGCACTAGCCCTGAGGTGCGTGTTATTAGTCCGGTGCCACCAGTGCCGACTCCACGCACCAGGCTTCAAGTGCGCGTCTCCAGTCCGGTACGTCCTGTGCCTGCTCCCCGCACTAGCCCTGAGGTGCGTGTTATTAGTCCGGTGCCACCACTGCCGACTCCACGCACCAGGCTTCCAGTGCGTGTCTCCAGTCCGGTACGTCCTGTGCCTGCTCCCCGCACTCGCCCTGAGGTGCGTGTCATTAGTCCGGTGCCACCAGTGCCGACTCCACGCACCAGGTTTCCAGTGCGCGTCTCCAGTCCGGTACGTCCTGTGCCTGCTCCCCGCACTAGCCCTGAGGTGCGTGTCATTAGTCCGGTGCCACCAGTGCCGACTCTACGCACCAGGCCTCAAGTGCGCGTCTCCAGTTCGGTACGTCCCGTGCCGGCTCCCCGCACCCGACCTCCAGTGCGTGTGCCCAGCCAGGTGCCTCCAGTGCCGGCTCCACGCACCAGGCCTCCAGTGCGCCTCTCCAGTCCGGTACGTCCCGTGCCGGCTCCCTGCACCCGACCTCCAGTGCGTGCGCCCAGCCAGGTACCTCCAGTGCCGGCTCCAGCCCGGAGCCTCCTTTGATGGTCGACAGCCCGGAGCCTGCCGTGATGGTCGACAGCCCGGAGCCTGCCGTGATGGTCGACAGCCCGGAGCCTGCCGTGATGGTCGACAGCCCGGAGCCTGCCGTGATGGTCGACAGCCCGGAGCCTCCCGTGATGGTCGACAGCCCGGAGCCTCCCGTGGTGGTCGACAGCCCGGAGCCTCCCGTGATGGTCGACAGCCCGGAGCCTCCCGTGGTGGTCCACAGGCCGGAGTCGCCTGCCACACCGGTGCCCAGTCCTGGCCCGGTTATTTGCCCCGCTCCATGGCCTGAGTCTTTTCCCCCACCGGTGCCATGTTTAGGACCGGTTGTTTACCTCTTTGAAAGGCCGGAGTCGCCTGCCACACCGGTGCTCAGTCCTGGCCCGGTTATTTTCCCCGCTCCAAGGCCTGAGTTATTTGCCCCACCATTGTCATTTCCAGGACCGGTGGGTTACCCCTTTAAAATGCCGGAGTCGCCTGCCACACCGGGGCCCAGTCCTGGCCCGGTTATTTGCCCCGCTCCATGGCCTGAGCCTTTTGCCCCACCATTGTCATTTCCAGGACCGGTGGGTTACCCCTTTAAATGGCCTGAGTCGCCTGCCACACAGAGGCCCAGTCCGGGCCCAGTAGAAAAAATGAGGAAGATATCCACTTCGCCGGGGCCGGAACCGCCACCGGCGATGGTTATTGTGTGATGTTTTTTCCTCCCTGACCCTTCCCTCATGTTTTTGTGTTTGTTTTCTTGCGGCCGGGGGTCCGCGTCTTTGAGGGGGGGTACTGTCAGGCTCTGGCCATAGAGAAGCTTTGCTTCTCTATATTTCTATGGTCAGAGTCTGGCAGATCTAGTATTTCTACGTCTGTGTGGTGTTGTGTGTGGGATCCCTAATTAGAGGCAGCTGCTATGCATTACCTCTAATTAGGGATCCTACTTATATGTCTGTGTTCCACTCCCTTGGCGTGGTTCATTGTTGTATGTTGTCCCGTGTCGTGAGTACGTGTGTGTTTCAGTTTCATTATCTATTGCATTTGTTATTTTGTATAGTCGATGTCAAGTATAGTTTATTCATATAATAAACGATGTCGAACTATCGCTACGCTGCGCCTTGGTCTCTCTACACACCCGAACGTGACTTTTTCCCTGTGTCATTTCACATTATTACACAACTTAATTTCTGAACTTATTTGTTTTGGTTTCTTTCTATGTATGGATTACTTGGGTTGTTACCAACATCTGGTGAACATTTCATGTCAATAGCACCTTTGGAAATATATTTACTGAGAAAAACGGTGACGTGTTCAATACTTATTTCACCTGCTGTATCTCCCTGGCATATTACATAATTTATGGACCTTGTTGTGCTGTGCTCACTTGAACAGGAAGGTGGGGCAGCGTTTTTTTGTTGGAAGATTTTGACATTAAAGTCTGCCATTCTCTGGATTTATGGTGCTTTCAAGACAACTGGGTCTGAAAGTCTGAAAAAGGTTGAATCATGAGTTCTAGAAAGAGGCCAGAGTTCCTGACTTGGAATTCCAAGTTGGATGACCGTTCAAAACTTATTTTCCCAGTCGGACCTCGTTTTTTCAGAGTTCCCAGTTGTCTTGAACTCACTGAAGTCTAAGATTTCCCAGTTCCTGTTGTTTTGAAAGCGTTAGAAATCATGCTGGATTGACATCATGGCCAATATTGAATTTCTTATCCTTTTAAGCTTGGAAAAGAGACTCTTAAACCCATACCACATATCCAATCCAGGCTAGTGATTGCTTTGCAATGCTTTCAGTAAGCCACTGATTCCATCCAAACCACTTATTGTTGAATTTGCGATTTCCAACTTGTGTAATGTTTGTCCAATGGCCGATGAGCACTGATACGTTTTATCTATCATTTCTCTTAATAATTTCTCTTCATATGACAAGGATTGAAAAGAATTTGCCAGTCGATTGTAGACTTGATCATGATGATGACTGCTAGCAAAGATTTTGAAAGTATGTTGACATGATCAGTCCAATCAAAGCTACTGTAGATATAATGTGATTTGACGTCATTTGATCTGTGGCCAATGACCTTGAGCCTTCTTGGATGGGCTCAAGGTCAAGGGGCTTGACTTTTTAAGCTCTCCCTGTAGATTTTGCAGTGACGTAGTGTCCCCATGAGTGACAGAACACTGAGCCAATCACAGCACAACTAGAGAACATTACCAACTCCTACGCTCCGTATTTTCTGCTGGCTCTGCCCCACCTGCCCTGAATGACGGGCCGCCACTGCCTCTCCTATTACTGCATTTCATGCTTTGCAATGCATGTACTGTTAACACTGGTTATTCCCCCATAAGTATCAGTCTGATTCAGCAGATTTTCTTTTGTAAATTGTATGCCTCAGGTCTACATTGAGGTCTAAAAGATGACCTCTCACAATATTATTATACTACAGCAGAGTATCTGTAGCAAATTCATCCTGACAGCATTTTTTACTAAATCATTCTCAAGAGCCCAATATTATGAACATTGCAGCTTCATTCTTGATAGCCACAAGCCACTGGCAGCATCGGGGTAAATCTCTGGTAGGTAGAATGTTGAAAAATAACACATTTTCATGCTTTTTTTGTTAGTAGCACAGTCAGACACAGAACATCACACGGGCATGATGACAAAAGTTTTTTTTAAACAATTTTGCCTAGAGAAGTTATGAGATTACATATTTTGGTCGTTTGAAGTAAACAACGACATCATCCAAGTTTGTGGGCACGCCTCATCTACCTAGCGGGGCGGAATCTGCATTCGTTATGAATGGTTCTCTATGAGCATCCAAATACACAGGAAGTCGAAACTTCTCGATTCTACCAGTGAAATGAAAATGTGCTTGTTCTAGGTTGTGGTTTGGATAATTCGTATGTGTATGACAAAAACTTAATAATGTTAATATAGGTATGAATATATGCCGCGGTAGAGCCAGGGTGAAGTTTCCCTTTAAATAGCGTTTCGAATTTATCCGAATTTTCCAGAAATAGTTTTATCAGCTCTGTGTATTCTCAAATTTATTCTCTGGCAGAACTACACCTGTGCCGTACTTAAAGCATCTAATGGCCGCGTTTCTGTTCTTGTTCCAGGGAAGCACTACCGCAAATCCTGCGCCTCGTCTGGGGCCTGCCTCATCGCCTCCTCTGGCTATCAGCAGTTCTGCACGGGGAAGCTCTACTCGGTGTGCATCAGCTGCTGCAACACACCCCTCTGTAATGGACCCCGTCAGAAGAAACAGAGTTCCAGAAACAGAGTTCCCTCCTCCGCTACGTCCCTAAGCCCACTGCAAGGCCTCTCTCTCCTTTCCCTTCCCTTCCTCCTGCGCCCACCCTTCATATTCAGCTGAGAGCCTATGATTGGCTGGTTTGGTCTCATCAAGACTCTGGCCCAGCTTTTGAGGCTTTGGACTCAGCCTGTGTTTCAGTGAAAGGTTCTCCTGCCTGTACGTATTTAGACGATGTCCTAATAAGGACAGCAACTAAAGGTCAAAGGACATTGATTGAAGAAAGGTTTTGAAGGATCCTTATTATGTTTATAGTGTCAGTCATATGCACCACAGGATGAAGAGGTTTTGCTGTGAGAGGACACTACAAGCTATTATGTATATTTGTAGATGAACTGGAAGAGGTTTATTTGTACAGTTAGGGCTCTTTTCAATCTGTATCGCTGAAGTGCTAATGGTTGGTAGCGGAAACATTGTCTCTAATTGTCAATCGCGCTATGAAGCTGAAGTGGACTACAGACCCATAAGATGAACAGAAACACCAACAAGGAGTAACTGGCTATTTTTTAAATGAAGGCATCCATTTTAGGAAGTCGTCGACTCTGTCAGTGGACAGTTATGGATGCCATGCAAATCAATAGAAAAGTATACTTTGGACACAATGTACAATGCAATCACCAGGTCATGATGAACAGTTTTTTCAGTTACGTGAATGCGATACAGTATGGAGAAGTGTTTATCTCATGTCAAGGAAACAAATCACTGTAATTAACACTTCAAATTCAAAGATTTTCCAATGTTCCAGCTTTTACAATGTACAAAAAAATGATCCTGACTGTGCTTCGACAGCATGTATTATGTTAATCTCCTCGCATATTTAGTTTGTAGAGGCACCTCACTTACAAATCAGCTTGTGACAGATTGTTGCCGTCTTTGTTGGAGGACACACTGTATCCCTTTCCGATTGATGGAATACTGTAATACAGAAAACAGCTTAGTGGCTCTCCTTGGGTTCAACTTTCATGGTCACCTAGAAGTCATTATTGACTGTATTGACACCACATTAATTCTACTTCATAACCGAAGCCAAGAAGCATATTAAGCCCCGTTTATCAAATCAAATTGTATTTGTCACATGTGCCGAATACAACAGGTGTAGACCTTAGCGTGAAATGCTTACTTACAAGCCCTTAATCAACAATGCAGAAAATAAGAGTTAAGAAAATATTTACAAAATAAACTAAAGTAAAAAAAAATGTAAAGAGTAACACAATAAAATAACAATAACGATGCTATATACAGGGGTACCGGTACTGAGTCAATGTGGGGGGTACAGGTTAGTTGAGCTAATGTGGGGGGGTACAGGCTAGTTGAGCTAATGTGGGGGGTACAGGTTAGTAGAGCTAATGTGGTGGGGTACAGGTTAGTAGAGCTAATGTGGGGGGGTACAGGTTAGTAGAGCTAATGTGGGGGGGTACAGGTTAGTAGAGCTAATGTGGGGGGGTACAGGTTAGTAGAGCTAATGTGGGGGGTACAGGTTAGTAGAGCTAATGTGGGGGGTACAGGTTAGTAGAGCTAATGTGGGGGGTACAGGTTAGTTGAGCTAATGTGGGGGGGTACAGGCTAGTTGAGCTAATTTGGGGGGTACAGGCTAGTTGAGCTAATGTGGGGGGTACAGGTTAGTTGAGCTAATGTGGGGGGTACAGGTTAGTTGAGTCAATGTGGGGGGGTACAGGTTAGTTGAGTCAATGTGGGGGGGTACAGGTTAGTTGAGTCAATGTGGGGGGGTACAGGTTAGTTGAGTCAATGTGGGGGGGGTACAGGTTAGTTGAGTCAATGTGGGGGGGTACAGGTTAGTTGAGTCAATGTGGGGGGGTACATGGGGGGGTATTAAATTGTTCAGCAGTCTTATGGCTTGGGGGTAATTTTGCAGCTGATAATAAAGTGCAGAAAATGTCCAAACGCTTAGCTTTCTGTTAGCATGAGTGAGGCCACTGTCCAATATAGGCTAATGTAGGCTTCAATATAGGCTTCAATATAGGCTAATGTAGGCTTCAATATAGGCTAATATAGGCTAATATAGGCTAATGTAGGCTTCAATATAGGCTAATATAGGCTAATGTAGGCTTCAATATAGGCTAATATGGGCTTCAATATAGGCTAATGTAGGCTTCAATATAGGCTAATATAGGCTAATGTAGGCTTCAATATAGGCTAATATAGGCTAATGTAGGCTTCAATATAGGCTAATATAGGCTAATGTAGGCTTCAATATAGGCTAATATAGGCTAATGTAGGCTTCAATATAGGCTAATATGGGCTTCAATGTAGGCTTCAATATAGGCTAATATAGGCTAATGTAGGCTTCAATATAGGCTAATATAGGCTAATATAGGCTAATGTAGGCTTCAATATAGGCTAATATAGGCTTCAATATAAAGGACAGATTAGGTAACTTTTAGATTGACACTTTATTCCTTTTATAAATCCATTTGCATTTCATGCTCCTTTGCACTTTTTATCGATTGCCGCTTTTATCCATGCATTTTCATAATGTGGCCACGAGCCTACTGTAGGTTCATATTGAGGTTAGCAAATGATGAATGATTTGGAAGAAAGTAAACCACATCGTTCACCGAGCATGTTGCTTTTTTCCCGTGTTGGTACTGTTTAGGTCAATACTAAAGTTTATTTACAAGACAAGATTACAATAATATAAAGACAACGTATAGGAACCTCCATGTGTAAAGAACAACCCTGTCCAGATCTGTTTGGATAATGCACTGCGCCATTGAGAGATGCACTTTGTAGCCTTCTCTGTAACTCAAACTGTTTCTGTTTTTACTGTGTGCATTACGGTCATTTTTATTTACAGTATACTGTGCAATAATTGTATATTGTACACACGTCCAGATACTCAGCTCATTTGTGAAGTGACTTTTTTGGGGGATAGAGAGATAGATACTTTATTGATCCCTGAGGGGAGATTTCTTGAGAGAGATACTATAATATGTATTTGTACAGCTGTGGACAAGTCGAGGTAATCGGGACAGTAGCCTCGCACTGGGCACAAACTGGTTGAATCAATCGTTGTTTCAACGTAATTTGTCAACATATTGTGACGTGGAATCTGCTTGGCAAATACTGTACATTGGATTTTAAAAAAGGTATCAATGTAAACTGTTGTTTTGAGGGTGTAATTTCAACCACAGGATTATGTCATGGTAACACATATTTCAACCTATACAAACCTTGTATAAAACAACTTAGAATCTTCAACGTTATATCCACTATCAGAAAAAAACATTAGCCTGGGCAGCGCCTCCTACTGAAGAATTGATCTATCTACAGCTACCTCATCCAGGGTTTTAACCAAGACCTGTTTAGCTATGATTTTTGTTGTTGACTATTACCAATGTGCTATCGTGAGAATGAGAGATCTCCACTTAAAAACGAAATAGATTCACTGTTGCTATCAAAGTCATTCCTAAGGGTAGGTTTAACAGAGTAAATGAAATGTGACCATACTTTGTCACTCATATCGTCATTGATGCTATTTAGGCCTATACAGCATTTGCAAAGTCATTAACAGCTATTGTTTCAATTCAACCCAGAATTCAATTAAAAATAAATACAGTTGGCCTAGGGTTTCAAGTCCTGGTTGATTTTAAATTGAATCATATTTTGTGATATTTAATTGTGTTTGGTTGTCAGTGCAACCAAATATCAACAGTTAAAGAATAGCACTAAATATAAAAGTTTGATTTGATTTAGTCCTATTCTTTAGCTAACATTTTTGGTTGGTATGGAGACATGAAATTAACATATTTGTATGTATTTATTTTATGTAACCTTTATTTAACTAGGCAAGTCAGTTAAGAACAAACTATTATTTACAATGACGGCCTACCAAAAGGCAAAAGGCCTCCTGCAGGGATGGGAGCTGAGATTAAAATATAAATAAATTAAATAAAAATATAGGACAAAACACACATCACGACAAGAGAGACAACACTACACTACATTAAGAGAGACCTAAGACAACAGCATAGCATGGCAGCAACACATGACAACACAGCATGGTAGCAACACAACATGACAACAACATGGTAGCAGCACAAAACAGGGTACTAACATTATTGGTCACAGACAACAGCAATAAAAGGCAAGAAGGTAGAGACAACAATACATCACGCAAAGCAGCCACAACTGTCAGTAAGAGTGTACATGATTGAGTCTTTGAATTAAGAGATTGAGATAAAACTGTCCAGTTCGTTCCAGTCGCCCTAGCTGGCTCGAGAGGTTTCCTTGCCTCGGTTGGCTCGGCAGGTCCCCATCCCACGTCATGCTTCAGCGGGATCGTCAGGCTTTCACGCCTCAGCCAGCTCGCCGGGCTCCCACGCCTCAGCCGTTTCGTCAGGCTCCCACGCCTCTGCCGGCTTGTCCAGCGCACATGCCTCGACCGGCCCATCAGGCTCGCCCAGGTGGGACGCCAGGTGGCGCCCTTAGAGGGGGGGGTACTGTCACGCCTACCCCCGCTCCCCCTCCCTCGCAATAATTGCAATAATGACGCAATAAGCACCTACACATGCATACTGTACTTGCTACAAAGTTACAGATAGCTAAACCAACAACCACACAAACCAAAATTAGATACATTGTAAACGCAGGTCCAACGACGAAAAAACGTAGTGGTGAGTGAACATGAATTTCTCTGATCCCTACTGTTGCAGTCATGACACAAGTGGCGCTATGCTGTCAAATACTCCCACGTTTCTAATTTGACTAGCTGTTTTAAAAAAACAGCTACTTTGTTATTATTCTGGCTGCAGAGGTCGTGACTGGGTTAGCCGTAGCTAGCAAGCAAGGGATAAGAACGTTGCCAGCGAGCATTGCAACGGAACATAAAGAAAGAACGACTGGGTCCCGTCCATAAATGTGAAGCTAATCGAACAAACGACTCGGTCGCGTTTGTACCCAGTATGAATTTGCTTATAAAACTGAAAATATCAACGAATGTGTTATTTCTACCGGTAAATGTGTGCTTATGGTATTGTTTTCTTTAGTAACTGTGGTATAAGTGGTATAAAAAGCTTAAACAAACGCAACAAAAGAAACTTTTCTTGACTGAAGAGGTTGTGATTGTGTAGCTAGCTAGCAGCAAGCGAGGGATAAGAATGTTGCCACTGAGCATGGCAACGAAACATAAAGAAGGAACGACTGGGTCACATCCACAAATATCGAATGAATGACTGTGTCGCGTCTCTAGCAATCATAAGATTTGAGAAAGTACTTTTTTTAAAGTATTTATACCGGTAAATGTGTGATTCATATTGTTTTCTTTGGCAACTGTGGTACAAGCGGAATAAATGCCACCGTTTATCAAGGAGGATGTCATCCATTATTTCCAAAGTAACGTGCATAACGTAGCCATTTATCCCATAAATAAACAACATTTTAAGTGCTTTTAAATGGTTGAAAGCACCGTGATAGACATTTGGGTTTCAACTAAACAAAAAATCTGTGGAAAAAAACATTTGGAATTTGGCTGTGCTAAAGATTTTCTGGTACTGTTGTATACTTTTTAGCCAGTTGTTCTGAAATTAGCACTCATGGGCCCGAAAATTGCATACTACATCATATATGTGCAACACATCATTGCTCTCTCTCTCTCTTTCTGCTGTATCCATTGAGCCATTGGGCCCACCCTACAACCTCATTGGATAATGCTGGGCAGGCCCCCTTGTCACTCAAATGCGAGGGGCTGAAGATCATTGGCTAGAACTCAAATTCCTAGGGGAATGGCCCACATGGGGGGAAATGTAGGGAAAATGGCTGTCAGTCCCTGACTGAGGCCAGGTCTCTGGCTCCACCTAGTGGGAGTTGGATGGCCACAGTCAGGACCTGACAATAGTTCTGGGTGTTTCTTTTTTGTTGGTCTTATCCCCAATTAGAGGCAGCTGTCTTGAGTTGTCTCTAATTGGGGAATATATTTAAGTTCAGTTGTTTCACCTGTGTTTGTGGGTTTTTGTGTGTGTTCCTTTTTGTGTTCGCGCCGGTTCATGGTCGCTGTCTCCTTTGTTCGTTTTGTGGATTAAGTTACGGAATAAAGGAATGTCTATACACTACAGCTCTGCGCCTCGGATCCTGTTTCATGGCGATCGTGACAGCAAAACCCACCACCACGGGACCAAGCAGGGCTGGACAGAGGAGGAACTCCCCGGAGGTATGGAAGGAGTTCCTCCACTGTTTAGCTTTGGGACAAGGCTGGGTCCCAGAGCAGCAAGGACATTGATGGGTGCCACGTCGGTGATCGAAGAGGCAGGACCAGCCTAGAGCCCCGAAGAACCCCCATACAGTTTTTTGGGAGGGGCTATGGGGGTGTTCGGGGAAGGAAGAGGAGGAGCCCCGGCCACTACACTCGTGGTGGATCATGGAGGAGCCCCTACAGCCATGGGAGCAGGAGTACGCCCAGGTGTCGGACGATGACGACGAGGTGCTCCTGTTCCCCAACACGTGGGGGCTCATGGATGAGCCCCTGCAGAGCCGGGATCGGCGGAGGAGGGAGGGCGACTGGGGGAGTCTGTGACCTCCTACAGCGGAGGACCGGTTGCCACCGGAATAGTTTTTTGACCGGCCCCTGGAGGAACAGGGGAGGTGGTGGAGGGCTTGGCTGGAGCTGAGACCTCCCAGCCCTGTCAGGCCCTGACTGAGGCCAGGTCTCTGGCTCCCCCTAGTGGTAGTTGGATGGCCACAGTCAGGACCTGACATTAGTTCTGGGTGTTTCTTTTCTGTTGGTCTTATCCCCAATTAGAGGCAGCTGTCTTGAGTTTTCTCTAATTGGGGAATATATTTAAGTTCAGTTGTTTCACCTGTGTTTGTGGGTTTTTGTGTGTGTTCCTTTTTGTGTTTGCGCCGGTTCATGATCGCTGTCTCTCCTTTGTTCATTTTGTGGATTAAGTTACGTAATAAAGGAATGTCTATACACTACAGCTCTGCGCCTCGGGTCCTGTCTCATGGTGATCGTGACATTGGCGTGGCACAACTTCAAGAAAATAGCCACTTTCAATTTAGGGATTTTGTGGCTAATTGAGAAGGTCATACTGTGCTGTGTCGCAGCCAGCCACGACCGGGAGACCCATGAGGCGACGCACAATTGGCCCAGCATCGTCTGGGTTAGGGGAGGGTTTGGCCGGCCGGGATGTCCTTGTCGCATCACGCTCTAGCGACTCCTGTGGCGGGCCCGGCGCATGCACGCTGACACGGTCGCCAGGTGTACGGTGTTTCCTCCGACACATTGGTGCGGAGGTTGTGTTTGATACGACACACTGCTCTAGAGCTTCGCCTATCCTGAGTCCGTACGGGAGTTGCAGTGATGGGACAAGACTGTAACGACCAATTGGATATGATGAAATTGGGGAGAAAATTTGAAAAAAGTAGAGACAGAACTAGAAAATGGTACATCATACACTACAGTTAAGGAACAATGGGAAAGTAATTCTGCTTTGAGAGTTGATAAACTTCTAACCTCGCTTTTGAGAAAATGGCCCTTCAATGTTTTCGTAAACCTACTGGAGAGTTCTTCTTTGTCTACACCCATTCAGCAACGTTCACACCCTCTTAATTCTTAGCCCCACCCATCTCTTTAAGGATGCCATGGTTGCTCTTAGTTTGATGATGTAATCCGGAGACAGCTGTTTGATACAACAGCCTTCTGTGTGTTCTCTTTTCGACTCCCTCTGAATATTTGCAATCAAATGCCAGAATTTTCTCCATCTCCTTAGCTTTCATACTCTAATTCCACTGATTTCAAAACTTGGTCTTCCAAAAAGTGGAGAGCAACACTTTTTCAGTCCTACTATGTGATATCTTTAAAAAAAAAAAAAAAACTTATAAAGGATTACCTATAGACAGAAGCGAGCTACATGGCAGACCAATCCGAACTCGTCTCTCTGCTTGTCCAGCCCACCCATTATCACAGCCAATCATGGCTAGTGGGAAGGTCAGCTGTTTGAACCATTAAAGGGTGCTCTACTACAGTATTCTTGGGTAGTGGAATGACCTTTGCCTCCCTCCAAGATGTGGCAAACAGGAGTCAATTTATTCCGCTACTAATTTACCATCCAGGTTGTGGGTACCAGCTGGTTTATTTTTATTTATAGATAAGGAAAAAAAACCTCCCTCTTCCACACCCAAATTGTGGAACTCAAAACTACAGCTCTCGTCTTTCATTATTTGGTCCATTATGCATGAATATGAACATGAATATGAAGGCTCAGCATTTGTTGTTTGCATATGGTTTAAAGTGGTAGGTAATATCAAAGGGTCTTTGTTATGAACAAGCCAGCTGCCTCGATGAAGGATGGAGCCCAGTTTGCTTTCTTGCCTAGAACTTCATTTAAAGTACTCCAGAGATTTTTACTATTATTTTTTCTTTGTTCCATAGTATAGTTTATTCTTGTTTTAACTGTATGTTTGCCAGTCTGCTGTGTTGTCAGACTTATTTGCTATTCCCTTTGCCTCATACCTTTCATCCATACAGTCTTTCATTTCATCATCTATCTATGGGGATTTGGCAGTGTTCCTTGATTACCGGAAGAAGCAGTTTCATAAATGCAATGTCATGTTGTTCCTCATTACACCCATCAGACCAAGATATTTTTCACATCTTCGACATAGGCAACATTGCAAAACCTCTTGAATTATCATTTATACACATTTTTAGGTCCAGTCTTTAGAACTTATATTTTTCTAGACATGGCTATTATATTAAGATCACTACATCCGAAGGGTGTGGACACTTCTTTAGAGCAGATTTCTGCAACATTGGTAAAGATGTGATAAATACCCTGGTAGGTTGACTGATAACGTGAACCAGATTGCAGATGGTTGAAAGCATAGTGATAACACAGTGGGTGAATATAGGTTGTAATCTCATGGATCAACATCTCAACCAAATATTACCCCATTTTTTACGTTGAAATGACATGGTGTGCCCAGTGGGCTATTACGCCCAGTCTTAAATCACTGGATAAGAACATCTGTAACGATGAGAGTATAAAACTATTGACTATAAGTGTGCTGTTTTCTGTTGATTTTTTTACAGCTTGTGTCACAACGGCAGGTTGGATTCATTTGCATACAGGGAGGGTCAAAGTACAGACGAAGTGGGCATATAAGACATTTTATTACCATGTGTAGGAGCAACAAATCTCGATCAGATAGTGATCGGATCATCTTGTTTGGATGACGACAACCACATGTTAATGTAAGGTGTAAACTCAAGCCAACTCTTTGATACATGCATTTCAATGAACTTCAAAGCACCGAACCGTCCAATTATATTTAAGTCTCACCAGGCTCGTTTCCCTTTCGCACCGAAATCGAGCACGATTTATCGGTTGTGGGAAGGGAGTGTCCTTAGAACTATGTAAGGTAGTGAACGTAGGCATCTTGAACTCCAAGCTCTGAGTCTGAGTAGACCTGCCGCCACGACCACAACGCAGCAACTTTAACAGGGGCTGCAGGAAGCGGGTCGAGTTGGCCTCTGAGCTCCTCGGAGTCCATTTGTTGACGTGCTCAATGGTGAGGCAGCACCTGGACGAAGACCTGTTGGAACTGGCGGGAGGGGAGGTTGTACAGGAAGGGAGCTGGAGCTGAGGTAAAAGAAGGCGTCAGCCACGGGTTGCAGCGCCACATAGCTGTGGAAGTAGGGCATGGTCCAGCTAGGCTTGGGCACGGCGGCAGTCATCAGGAGACGCACCTGGTCGGGCAGCCAGCACACGGTGAGGGAGCCCACTATTGAACCTGAGAAAAGAGGAATGGAGAGAGGGGGAAGACGAGAGAGGGAGAGTAAGTAGTTAAGAATATGGGAGAATAGGGCAAATGAATAATGCGAATAGATGTGAGGTCTGTGCTGGTGTACAAAGACCGGCCAGTTAGTCCTTAAGGGATCGAGTTGATTTCAAATTACATTTAAATAATTTAGATGTATTTATATTCCTATCGGCATACTACTACATGGCCCACTGATTATGAATTGAGGCCTTAAATTGAAATGGTGTGAAATTCCAAAAACAGAAATGATGGGGTATGGAAATATTTTATTCAGCTGTCTCACAGTGAAGTGGAGCTGAGAGTAGAATCGGTGCATTCTAATGGTACAATTTATACAACAAATTAAGAGAAATATCAACAGGGAAATGTATTTTATGTTTTCATTAATGGGGGGTTATTTGATATAGAAAACATGAATTGAGTGTAGACGTTCTCTGTGATGATGAGGTCCAGGTTCTAGAATGTACATGTTGGTTCTAGACGCCTTCCTCCCTGGCTACTGTTGTATGTACTCTGGTGAAAATACACATGAATATATATTATATACACTGCATGAAAAAGTGGTAACAGTCTGCATGATTATAAGAATGAATAACTGTACACACTCTTACCTGACCTCATAATTTATATATTTTTATATATATATATATATATATACAGTGGGGAGAACAAGTATTTGATACACTGCCGATTTTGCAGGTTTTCCTACTTACAAAGCATGTAGAGGTCTGTAATTTTTATCATAGGTACACTTCAACTGTGAGAGATGGAATCTAAAACAAAAATCCAGAAAATCACATTGTATGATTTTTAAATAATTAATTAGCATTTTATTGCATGACATAAGTATTTGATCACCTACCAACCGGTAAGAATTCCGGCTCTCACAGACCTGTTAGTTTTTCTTTAAGAAGCCCTCCTGTTCTCCACTCATTACCTGTATTAACTGCACCTGTTTGAACTCATTACCTGTATAAAAGACACCTGTCCACACACTCAATCAAACAGACTCCAACCTCTCCACAATGGCCAAGACCAGAGAGCTGTGTAAGGACATCAGGGATAAAATTGTAGACCTGCACAAGGCTGGGATGAGCTACAGGACAATAGGCAAGCAGCTTGGTGAGAAGGTAACAACTGTTGGCGCAATTAGTAGAAAATTGAAGAAGTTCAAGATGATGGTCAATCTCCCTCGGTCTGGGGCACCATGCAAGATCTCACCTCGTGGGGCATCAATGATCATGAGGAAGGTGAGGGATCAACCCAGAAATACACGGCAGGACCTGGTTAATGACCTGAAGAGAGCTGGGACCACAGTCTAAAAAAAAACATTAGTAACACACTACGCCGTCATGGATTAAAATCCTGCAGCGCACGCAAGGTCCCCCTGCTCAATCCAGCGCATGTCCAGGCCCGTCTGAAGTTTTCCCATGACCATCTGGATGATCCAGAGGAGGAATGGGAGAAGGTCATGTGGTCTGATGAGACAAAAATAGAGCTTTTTGGTCTAAACTCCACTCGCCGTGTTTGGAGGAAGAAGAAGGATGAGTACAACCCCAAGAACACCATCCCAACCGTGAAGCATGTAGGTGGAAACATCATTCTTTGGGGATGCTTTTCTGCAAAGGGGACAGGATGACTGCACCGTATTGAGGGGAGGATTGATGGGGCCATGTATTGCGAGATCTTGGCCAACAACCTCCTTCCGTCAGTAATAGCATTGAAGATGGGTCGTGGCTGGGTCTTCCAGCATGACAACGACCCGAAACACACAGCCAGGGCAACTAAGGAGTGGCTCCGTAAGAAGCATCTCAAGGTCCTGGAGTGGCCTAGCCAGTCTCCAGACCTGAACCCAATAGAAAATCTTTGGAGGGATCTGAAAGTTCGTATTGCCCAGCGACAGCCCCGAAACCTGAAGGATCTGTATGGAGGAGTGGGCCAAAATCCCTGCTGCAGTGTGTGCAAACCTGGTCAAGAACTACAGGAAACGTATGATCTCTGTAATTGCAAACAAAGGTTTCTGTACCAAATATTAAGTTCTGCTTTTCTGATGTATCAAATACTTATGTCATGCAATAAAATGCAAATTAATTAATTAAAAATCATACAATGGGATTTTCTGGATTTTTGTTTTAGATTCCGTCACTCACAGTTGAAGAGTACCTATGATAAAAATTACAGACCTCTACATGCTTTGTAAGTAGGAAAACCTGCAAAATCGGAAGTGTATCAAATACTTGTTCTCCCCACTGTATATATACATATATAAATATATAAACTGTTTAAATTAAATAAGTATTAAACATACTGTAGTCTAACCATTTGTAGGTGTTAAAATAAATTGATGTTTAACACTTTTTAAGTGTTGAAATAAATAAAACTGTTTACCAACATGTACATTAAGTTGTAGATTCTAGAAGACATACATATCTGCACTGTTCTTATTTCCAGTACATACTCTGCTGCTTATCTAAAAATTCACATGCAAATTGGTCAAACCCCACAGCATATGGGTCCTTTTGGCTTTGGCTCATACATCTTTTTTCTGTGCAGACTTGAATGCAGGTTGATCTTACGTTTACACACAGAATTCTTCCACAGTGTGAACGCACCATGAGGCAGGAATGGGTCTCAGAAAACTCAAGACAGAGAAGCTTGAAATGTGAAACATACAGTATGCTATTTATGACTGGAAAGTAGGCTTAGATATGGCATGAGTTTTGTATGTCATGTGTATGCTATAGCAGGTGCACAAACCATGAAGTATGGTCTCAGCACATATTTATCATATGCTTTAAGCCTCATATTAAAGCAGACTAACTGGCAGTAAAGCATTTGGAGATTAAACTCCAACATTATAGCCAAACTATTCTATTACCTACAGTACAAACATGCCATAATTGTGTTGAAGATACAATATCCACACTCAACCATATTTCTGATGCTAAACGAATAATGCTTAGTTCCACATCGACGAATGCATCCTGAAGAGACACATTCCTGAGAGCATTGGTCGACTTCAAGAACTCAAACTTAACAGGTCGATGGGCTCCAATTTCCCTATTGACATCAAGTTAAGTAAGTAGGGTTGCACATTTTGGGGAATATTTCTGTGGGAATTAACAGGAATATATGGGAATTAATGGAAATATATGCAAATTAATACCATTGGACAGAACAAGGAGCAGCGCAGTAATAGTTCGACATCACTTTTAATAAAGGATATAAAAAAATGACGAACTATACAAATGAACAATGATAACAGAAACACACTTACTTTCTCTGACATGGCGATAATGAACCACACCTAGGGTGTGGAACATACAAACATAAGTAGGATCCCTAATTAGAGACAATGCATAGCAGCTGCCTCTAATTAGGGATCCACCACAAAACACTACACAGATGTAGAGCACATAGAACTGTCAGACTCTGACCATGGCCACATAGAGAAGCAAAAGGCTTCTCTATGGCCAGAGCCTGACATAAATGTAGATATGGAGACAGAAACATAAACCTTTTACCTTATCATAAGTAGACATAATGATTAAATCCTTCCAATAAAAAAATGTTTTTAGTTACAAATTGAACTTTAATTAAATGAGTTGACTCTTCACATGGGATGATTTCACTGAACAACAAAAGAATGGAGGCAACACGGGAAAGAGCCTCAGATCCACAAAGTCCCTTCCACCAGGTGGCTGATGAGATATGTTGGCACGACTGCCATATTGAATCTCCATCCCAAAGCCCTTGCTTGGAAGTGTACTTCGCCAGACTGCCAAGAACCTTGCCCTCATCCAGGCCAAGGCGGCGAGACACGGTAGCGATGACACCATAGGCCTTGTTGATCTCTGCACCAGACAGGATGCTCTTGCCAGCATACTTGGGGTCCAACATGTTCGTTGCGGCGTGTATGGGCTTCAGGCAGAAGTCTTCACGCTTTTTGATGTATTTCAGAACTGCAGTTTCCTCTGCTTGGAGCAACAGTGAAGTGGGCAGGGCAGTACGGATTTCTTCTCTTACATCTGCAAGCAGAGTCTGAACATCTGTGATATGGCCATTTCTTGGAGAGACTCCTTCCCCTTCAGGAGACTGTCAAACATGATGACAACACCACCTCCCTGCTATAACTTGATGACCCTTCACGTACCTAACCATTTCCTTGGCTCTCTTGTAGAGCATATCCATTGTTTTCAGTGCCATGATGTCCTTGAGGAGCAGATTCAATGCATGAGCAGCACAGCCAATGGGTGTGATGTGAGGGTATGACTCCTCCACTTTAGACCCAGCAGCCTTCGTGTTCGCAGCATTGTCTGTCACCATTGCAAATACCTTCTGTGGTCCAAGGTCATTGATGACTGCCTTCAGCTCATCTGCAATGTAGAGACCAGTGTGTCTGTTGTCCCTTGTGTCTGTGCTCTTGACAAGACATTTATCAGCATTTCTCTGACTACGTTCCTCCATTGAGTCAAAAAAACTTCTGATTCCAGGAGGACCATGAGCTGTTGCTATCGATAAGATGTCTGATTCATCATTTTCACCTCAAATAGAAGTAGAGGGACTTTTGTCAGAGGTTGTTTTGCATTCTTCACATATGATTTGGCACAGTATTTGCAAATGTACACAGCGTTTCCTTCTACGTTAGCTGCAGTGAAATGTCTCCACACATCAGATAGTGCCTGTGGCATTTTCCTGTAATGATTAGAAAAATATGAGTAAAAATTAAACCAAATACAGATAGTTAAACAGTTAGGTTAAACAACTCCTTTGTAAGGTAAATGTTAAAACATTAAACATGTATGGAAACAGGTGAATTAACACTCCTCAGTTAGCAGGCTCAAACAAGCTAAAACCCACATGGTAGCAAAAACTAGCAGAAATTATTAACAAGTTAGAAATGATTTAAACACACTTTGCTTTAGGCTACTATTTACTAGTCATGTATGTCATAAAAAATATATTCACCCCACCCAGTATTGTAATCAAAACGTAATCCTTGGCTCAGACAGTGTAGTAGTGTGGGCTCAATAGCATCTCATTAGTGTGCAAGATCATAGGAATCAGCTGTACATGTGATGGAAGAATGCACTGTGATTGCAGAGGGTTGCAATTCCATTGAATTGGGGATAGTTTAACCAAAATATGCCACAAGACCTAGATTTGCCTTATGTGTATCCCACAAAAACGGTTCACTGTTATAAGCTAACTTCTTTGATGAATTTAAGCAAAATTCCCAAAGTTCCCGGGCTTAACTTCCCATGGAAAATTTTTGGGAAAATTCCGGAAATTTACCGGAACGTTTCAGACCCTTTGCAACCCTATCCACAAGTCAAGTTACAGACATCGGAGGCTAAAAAAACGTCTGGTTTTCCAAAAATATTGTATTAATTACCAACATGTCGCTAGACAATACATGCCTAAAGGTGTAAGCAGAAAACTGATAGGGATATATTATTTAGTGGGAATGTATGAGTACCAAAGCTATCAAAGCAGTATTTGCTTATGTCATCAAAGACTCCAATTGTGTTTGAAACTTTCTTACATTAATACACATTATTAATGAACGGATATGAATGCTGTTATGAGTCCGAATATGGCTCGATATTCAGAGTGTACGGCGGCGCATTAATATTTAAGAGATATCTTGCCATTATTATAACAAACGTTATTACATTACATTATTATATCAAATGGGTTTGTGGGAATTTGACGATCAATAATAGATCCGCCTCTCTGGCTATTTGTATTCCACAGACCAAGTTGTTCTTGTGGAAGTTGGCTTTACTTCATCATTGAAAATTAGCTTTATAATCCTGAGAGGTATTTTTCATTCCTCTTATTGAACTGTCATGGTGGTTTGGGCCATATCATTTTACAGACAAATAATGAAATTAGAGAACAATGCCTGAACTAGAACTAGTCTAGTTCAGGCATTACTTTACTTATACTATTTATAGAACTTCGCGATGATGTAACACAATGATGATTTTACGAATATGTTGATAGGGGCATATTGGGCAAGTCATTAGTACTCCATAACAGATATTTTTATTAGCTACATAGACTTGATTAGTGATTATTTTCTTGGCATCTTTAACGATAAACAATGTCTGAGACAAAGCGGTTTATCTAGAGCAGTGTAACTCTATGCGCGGCCTGCGGGCCGAGCTCTTATTTTGCGGCTCGCGGTGACTTTCCAATTTTCCAATAATTATACATGACAATGACAGAATTTCAGAGCAATGTGTTTAATGCAGGCCTGAGTCACGTTATATCTATTATTCCCTGGACGGCAGATAGATGGCAGTATAGCAGTTGTTGAACAGAAAGGCAATTAAGCGCTTAACGTGAGTGCTCAGCCAGAGGGCGATCGACACAGTTTCCTAATGCTACTACGGCCTACTTTTCCAGTCTGGTCGACATGGATAGGTTTATTATTAAAACGAAACGTAAATCTGTTGACAATGAAAATGAGGGGGAAGAGCCGGAGAGCAGCGTGACAGCTGTGAACGAGCAACCACCTATCAGGAAGATAGGGGCACAGAAAGAAGAACACAGAAAGTTCCAAGAGAAATGTTTTTTTTTTGTACTGCATGATGCGACCAGCTCACTCTGTCTTATTTGCCAAAATACAGTCAATTGTTTTAAACAAGGAAATTTAGAGCCACATTTCCATTCACGCCATGCCCATTTTGACAGAACATATCCGCCACAAACCAACCTCAGAAACAACAAAATACTCAAAGGACAGCTCAAAGGACAACAACAAATGATGAACATATCTAGCACTGTTGCAGAGAAAACGACAGAGGCAACATATGAGATTGCTTGGATACTCGCAAGAAACAAGAAATAATCATGTTCACAGACGCAGAAATTGTCAAAGAATGTTTTTTGGCCTCAGCCGAAATATTGTATGCTGATTTCACAAACAAGGAAGCTATTTTAAAGCAAATTAAGGGACTGCAACTCTCTGACTCGACCATAACAAGACGCATAGAAGATATCGGCGAGGACATCGGTAAGCAATTGATTGCTGACATATCTATGGAGCCGTGTTATAGTCTTGCACTTGATATGAGTGACATTGCCCAATTATGTGTGTGGGTCCGCTAAATGGGTCGCTCAGAGAGGAACTTTTATGTTTACTGCCTCTTCAGGGACAAACACGAGGAGAGGATATTCTGAAAGCCCTTGTTACATTTTTTTGCTGCTAATAACATCTTGCATCTGTGTGCACTGACGGTGCACCAAACATGCGAGGGAAGGAGAAGGGGCTCGTAGGCCTGATGAGAAAGAGAGAGGATATTCCCAAGTTTGTTACATTTCGTTGTATCATTCATCAGGAAGCACTTGTGTCTAAACTCAAAGACTGTGAATTACAGAATGTGATGCAGGATGTTGTGCGCGTAGTGAAACATGATTATTGCCAGAGCACTGAATCACCGGCGATTCCGCTAGTTGCTGGAGGAATACCGGACAGAATACGGTGACTTGATATTTCACAATGAAGTGAGTGGCAGAGGTTTAGAAAGATTTCTCTCTCTCCTCCCTCAAATCCGTGAATTTGTTAAAAGCAAAGTATAAAAGGAGCGAGAGCTGGATGATCCACAGTGGATATTAAAGCTGCCACCGAAAAGATTGTCTCAACCCAAAGCGGCCCACTTAAAAAAAATAGTGAGTAACTCTGATCTAGAGTATCAATACCCAAACCCCTAACACGTCACATACCAGTGAAACAATAACATTTCCCTGAACGAGCTCCAATCAGAAAGAGGAACAGTGACAGCCACAGGCCCACCCTCACCACATTAGTTTGTCTCCAGGCAGAGGCCAATCCATTACTAGGCCGATGTGACCGTACCATGTTAGCCTTAGCAGAGGTCAACCCATTACAGGCTGGACGGGCCACTGTGCTCAGCTGATTACCAGCAGGGTCAGTTGCAACGACCATTCACAGCCCTCCTATCAGAAAGGCCCTGAGCTAGTCAACACACAACATGCAGACAGCTACCAAATGCCATCAGTGGCCACTCTTCCAACAATGCTGCAAAGAAACAAATGGGTCTGGAGTTAAAGAAAGGAAGCCTGCACACAGTACTGTGTACACTGCTCCTGTGTTTTATTAAAGGAAGCCTGCACACAGTACTGTGTACACTGCTCCTGTGTTTTATTAAAGGAAGCCTGCACACAGTACTGTATACACTGCTCCTGTGTTTTATTAAAGGAAGGAAGCCTGCACACAGTACTGTATACACTGCTCCTGTGTTTTATTAAAGGAAGGAAGCCTGCACACAGTACTGTATACACTGCTCCTGTGTTTTATTAAAGGAAGGAAGCCTGCACACAGTACTGTATACACTGCTCCTGTGTTTTATTAAAGGAAGGAAGCCTGCAAACTGTACTGTATACACTGTTCCTGTGTTTTATTAAAGGAAGGAAGCCTGCACACAGTACTGTGTACACTGTTCCTGTGTTTTATTAAAGGAAGGAAGCCTGCACACAGTACTGTATACACTGCTCCTGTGTTTTATTAAAGGAAGGAAGCCTGCACACAATACTGTATACACTGCTCCTGTGTTTTATTAAAGGAAGGAAGCCTGCACACAGTACTGTGTACACTGTTCCTGTGTTTTATTAAAGGAAGGAAGCCTGCACACGGTAATGTATACACTGCTCCTGTGTTTTATTAAAGGAAGGAAGCCTGCACACGGTGCTGTGTACACTGCTCCTTTGTTTTATTAAAGGAAGGAAGCCTGCACACGGTGCTGTATACACTCTCCTGTGTTTTATTAAAGGAAGGAAGCCTGCACACGGTGCTGTATACACTCTCCTGTGTTTTATTAAAGGAAGGAAGCCTGCACACGGTGCTGTATACACTCTCCTGTGTTTTATTAAAGGAAGGAAGCCTGCACACGGTGCTGTGTACACTGCTCCTTTGTTTTATTAAAGGAAGGAAGCCTGCACACGGTGCTGTATACACTCTCCTGTGTTTTATTAAAGGAAGGAAGCCTGCACACGGTGCTGTATACACTCTCCTGTGTTTTATTAAAGGAAGGAAGCCTGCACACGGTGCTGTATACACTCTCCTGTGTTTTATTAAAGGAAGGAAGCCTGCACACGGTGCTGTATACACTCTCCTGTGTTTTATTAAAGGAAGGAAGCCTGCACACGGTGCTGTATACACTGCTCCTGTGTTTTATTCCTGCACACATACATTACTCATCATACTGGAGTTTGACATAAGTCCCAGTTAAACTGCTGGAGGTGGGTTTTGGGCCTTGGGATGCACTACTCTGTGCATGCTTTTGATGGTGTATAATAAAGTTCATTTATTTGATTGTGGAGACATCTATGAAGCTAAAGAAGACTGAAAACACAGATTTCTTCACAACAAACAATGATTTAACCCGCTGTGTGTGGAATACCTGCCTAGTCCAGGTGTTGGCACACTACAGTCAGACATAGCCCCTTGGATGTCAGCAGTGGTTCTCCCTGACAGGTTTACCAATGACAATAGCAAGGCTGAGTAAGCTTTGCTTGATTCTTGTAGAATCCTTCGCGTGACCTTTTCGCTTAAACCATGTTCAAATGTTGAACAGAGAGCCATGAAGACAATGCCGACTGCTATTGTATTTGCTGCAAATTCCTGGGGAGGAGATCGATCCGACTTTAGTTCTTCCTATCTCAAGGCTCCCTCATTCTAGTGTGGCCATTCACCTGGAAAATTGGCATTGGGCCAGCATGGATTGGTGCCATAAAACCGTAATGAACTTTAAAACGTTATAGCCTCCATATGGGTAGTTGTCAATGACTGTTGATTGATGTTGTATATTTATTCATTTTTGTGTTTTGGTCTTTGGTTGAATACAGTATCTGTCTTATGCCAAAACCATATACCACATAATGCCAAACACAAACACACATACACACCAAAACATTTGTAGTCATATCTTGTTGTCAAGGAACACAAAAGGTACACAAATGATGCACATTTACACAGATCTCTCCCCACACACACACAATGTACACCACCACCATTAAACATTACATACAGATCCTCTTCCGCACACTGTACACCATCAACCATTAGATACAGATCCTCTCCCCCACTGTCACGGCTCGTATTGATGGGACAATAGACAGAGCGTTGGTGGAGCGACATTCCTTTTTATTTTATATTATATTAAAACAACAAAGGCGTGGTACTAACCGTGAACTGGAGTGACACACACAAGAACCCACACCCAGGTGACAAACAACAGGAACTTAAATAGAATCCCCAATTAGAGACAACACGAGACAGCTGTCTCTAATTGGGGATAGAAATTAACACCCACCACCAACACCCAGTGAACTGTCAAGCTCTAACCGCAGCTCTCCAACTCCCCCACACGAGGGAGCCAGACCTAGCCACAGTCAGAACCTGACACCCACACACTTGTACACCACAACCATTAACCATTACATACAAATCCGCCCCCACAGACTGTACACCACCACCATTAACCATTACATACAGACCCCCCACCCCCACACACTGTACACCACCATTAACCATTACATACAGACCCCCCCCCCACACACTGTACACCACCACCATTAAATACAGACCCCCCCCCCCCCCCCCCCCCCCCACCACCATTACACACAGAAGTACTTGGCGAAACACACTCATGTTCTGCTTTTTTTTATTACACACACACACACACACACACACACACACACAAAGGGTTGGGGAGTAACAGATCTGTTAGGTTGCCAGCTAAAATATTAATACGATTACTTCTAGGATTACTTCAGATGAATTACTTTTTTTGTACACCTCTGTTTCTCAATGACATTCAAATCAGAATCAAAAGCAGCTTCAATTGCGTGAGTCTGACCCATTGATTTATACAGTGGGGAGAACAAGTATTTTATACACTGCCGATTTTGCAGGTTTTCCTACTTACAAAGCATGTAGAGGTCTGTAATTTTTATCATAGGTACACTTCAACTGTGAGAGACGGAATCTAAAACAAAAATCCAGAAAATCACATTGTATGATTTTTAAATAATTAATTTGCATTTTATTGCATGACATAAGTATTTGATCACCTACCAACCAGTAAGAATTCCGGCTCTCACAGACCTGTTAGTTTTTCTTTAAGAAGCCCTCCTGATCTCCACTCATTACCTGTATTAACTGCACCTGTTTGAACTCGTTACCTGTATAAAAGACACCTGTCCACACACTCAATCAAACAGACTCCAACCTCTCCACAATGGCCAAGACCAGAGAGCTGTGTAAGGACATCAGGGATAAAATTGTAGATCTGCACAAGGCTGGAATGGGCTACAGGACAATAGGCAAGCAGCTTGGTGAGAAGGCAACAACTGTTGGCGCAATGGAAGAAGTTCAAGATGACGGTCAATCTCCCTCGGTCTGGGGCACCATGCAAGATCTCACCTCGTGGGGCATCAATGATCATGAGGAAGGTGAGGGATCAGCCCAGAACTACACGGCAGGACCTGGTCAATGACCTGAAGAGAGCTGGGACCACAGTCTCAAAGAAAACCATTAGTAACACACTACGCCGTCATGGATTAAAATCCTGCAGCGCACGCAAGGTCCCCCTGCTCAAGCCAGCGCATGTCCAAGCCCGTCTGAAGTTTGCCAAAGACCATCTGGATGATCCAGAGGAGGAATGGGAGAAGGTCATGTGGTCTGATGAGACAAAAATAGAGCTTTTTGGTCTAAACTCCACTCGCCGTGTTTGGAGGAAGAAGAAGGATGAGTACAACCCCAAGAACACCATCCCAACCGTGAAGCATGGAGGTGGAAACATCATTCTTTGGGGATGCTTTTCTGCAAAGGGGACAGGACGACTGCACCGTATTGAGGGGAGGATGGATGGGGCCATGTATCGCGAGATCTTGGCCAACAACCTCCTTCCCTCAGTAAGAGCATTGAAGATGGGTCGTGGCTGGGTCTTCCAGCATGACAACGACCCGAAACACACAGCCAGGGCAACTAAGGAGTGGCTCCGTAAGAAGCATCTCAAGGTCCTGGAGTGGCCTAGCCAGTCTCCAGACCTGAACCCAATAGAAAATCTTTGGAGGGAGCTGAAAGTCCGTATAGCCCAGCGACAGCCCCGAAACCTGAAGGATCTGTATGGAGGAGTGGGCCAAAATCCCTGCTGCAGTGTGTGCAAACCTGGTCAAGAACTACAGGAAACGTATGATCTCTGTAATTGCAAACAAAGGTTTCTGTACCAAATATTAAGTTCTGCTTTTCTGATGTATCAAATACTTATGTCATGCAATAAAATGCAAATTAATTACTTAAAAATCATACAATGTGATTTTCTGGATTTTTGTTTTAGATTCCGTCACTCACAGTTGAAGAGTACCTATGATAAAAATTACAGACTTCTACATGCTTTGTAAGTGGGAAAACCTGCAAAATCGTCAGTATATCAAATACTTGTTCTCCCCACTGTATATACAGTTGAAGTCGGAAGTTTACATATACTTAGGTTGAAGTCATTAAAACTTATTTTTCAACCACTCCACAGATTTCATGTTAACAAACTATAGTTTTGGCAAGTCGGTTAGGACATCTACTTTGTGCATGACAGAAGTAATTCTTCCAACAATTGTTTACAGACAGATTATTTCACTTATAATTCACTATATCACAACTCCAGTGGGTCAGAAGTTTACATACACTAAGTTGACTGTGCCTTTGAACAGCTTGGAAAATTCCAGAAAAATGTGTCAGATGATATGAAAATAAAGCTCTTTGGCCCACGCACAGCAGTTTTCACTGTGTCAATGTCAAGCTATTTGGCAAGTAAAAGCCAAGCAGTTACTCTGTCATGGCTATTTGTGCCGTCACACTATGAAGCTGTGCTATTCTCCCCAGTCAGCCATTGCACCCTGTGTGAGTTAGCTGAGGTAGGATTGCCGATAGAGACACTCTGCTAAGGCAGGGAGCCCATCATTCAAATATATGGCTGTCATTCTGCAGGACGAAGGGAAGAAAGCAGAGAGGGAGGAGAGGAAAAAGGGTGTTAAATCAAACCCAATGTGTTCTCCAACTCATAAAACATTTTCGACAAAGGCTCAGTGCCATCAGGTATTGAAAACAGCAGTGTCAATCATTTTGACCCCTACCCTTTTTGAGAAATAAACGTGTAATCTCTTTCTCTCAGCAATTTTATTAGTATAAAAGAATATGACATGACCATTTTTTGGAGCATACAATGTGATGTTGAATCTACTTGGAAAATAAATTTGATTTGAAAAAAGTCATTGTTTGAAAGTGAAATGTCAACCACTGGACTTTTTCATCATTGTAACCTATTTTCAGCATAGACAAACCTTATATAAATATGTTGAATTTGTACCTTTGAAACAACGTCAGATCTTCAACATTATATCCACGGTCAGAAAAAAACATAGGCTGGGCAGCACCTCCTACTGGAGAGTTTATCCATTCACAGCTATTAATTTGGTCCCATTCAAGGATTTTAAACAAGCCCAGCCCCACGTAGCATTGATATTTGTCCCTGACTACTACCAATGTGCTATCATAGCAATGATTATTGAGCGATCTCTTAATAACCAACTATAGCCATACTTTCCAAGTCATAAAAAATCAATGATACAATTTAGGAATACGTACTTTAGTTTTTACTTTAAAAACATCAACAGCTATTATTTCAATTCAACCCAGGTTTTGACCCAAAAAAATGTACAATACATATAAAATTGACAAGACATATTTAGGGCTTAAAGAATAGTAATACATCAAATCAAACTGTATTTAATGTGCATTTAAAGTTTCATTAGATTTAGTCCTATTCTTTAACTTCTATTCTTGGTTGACATGGAGACCTGAATACAACGTATCAATTATTCATTTGTAGACAAACTGGAATTAAAGCCAGACTGGCACAAAATATACACATCCTTCAAAAGATGATATTTGGTTGCGTTGACAACAAAAAAAAACAATTCAATATTACTTTTGCAATACAGTAAATAGCTTATATTACCTTGTCGACAAGTTAACAAATTGTGTCTCCAACTAAACCAAAAATAAACGTTAAAGAATATGATTAAGCCAGTGGCTCAAATGAAACTATCCAAGCATTAGATATCCTTTAAAATGTTGATATTTGGTTGTATTGTCAACCAAATACAATAATATATTACTATACAGTAAATAGCATAAATTGAAGGCTATCTTACAAACTAATGTAGGCCTAACAGTATTTATTCGACCTTGAAATTAGTAACACATCCATGGCCACATTTTGCGGTTAGCCTACAGTAGCCTAACTATAAATGTCTTCTTATTTAGTCATAGAAAGCATGCATGTTTAAGGTAGCATGCTAAGGTTGCAGGTCTGTGGAGAGCTCCACAATTGCTCTAATAATCTGCACAGAATCTTGAACAGCATTGATCACTAGCACTATATACTTTTAATGTAGTCTAATCTCAACTGCAATACAGGTCATTTGTTTGTGCTATTAGCTGAAGCACAGTGATAATGCATCAATACAGGTCATTTGGTTGTGCTATTAGCTGAAGCACAGTGATAACGCATCAATACAGGTCATTTGGTTGTGCTATTAGCTGAAGCACAGTGATAACGCATCAATACAGGTCATTTGGTTGTGCTATTAGCTGAAGCACAGTGATAACGCATCAATACAGGTCATTTGTTTGTGCTATTAGCTGAAGCACAGTGATAACGCATCAATACAGGTCATTTGGTTGTGCTATTAGCTGAAGCACAGTGATAATGCATCAATACAGGTCATTTGTTTGTGCTATTAGCTGAAGCACAGTGATAATGCATCAATACAGGTCATTTGGTTGTGCTATTAGCTGAAGCACAGTGATAATGCATCAATACAGGTCATTTGGTTGTGCTATTAGCTGAAGGACAGTGATAACGCATCAATACAGGTCATTTGGTTGTGCTATTAGCTGAAGCACAGTGATAATGCATCAATACAGGTCATTTGGTTGTGCTATTAGCTGAAGGACAGTGATAACGCATTCATTTGTTGCATAAATACTGACATTGTATTTCCATTTGAACTTTGATGTGCTTATAAATGGTTGAAAACGCAGTTATAACACGTTTAGGGAATCCAACAAACTTTTGGCTGTCTTTTAGAGTGGCTGAATAAATGAATCAACGTCAACCAAATATGACCAAAATGTCGATGTTGAAATGACGTGGTGTGCCCAGTGGGTATACCTCAGTATTTCAATTATTTAGTTTATACATTTTTCCTCATCTTTATGAAGGGTGTCAATAATTGCGTTCCCCACTGTACCTCAACACCTAGGGGGAATATATTTTCTTATCTTTCTGAATAACTTTTTAAATTTTTTTTAAGAGCATATCAAAGTACAATCGTACAAAACAAGCCACTGTATTGTTAGTTTCCATTTAGGTCAAACTCCTTGAAGCGAATCCCTGGCATTTGCTTATCTCCAAGGGTAATAGAGAAAGGAAAACGTATCCACCCCCATCAGTTTCTTTGTATGCCTGTAGCCCTACTTTTAAAAGGGCATCTCATAGAGCCATCGGCCATAAAAAAAATGGTATTTTATACACAATACTACAGTTTTCAGACAAACATAGGCCTACAGGAAAAGATGTTACCCTACCCATGTTATCAATGTAGGCTAACACAGAGATATGTAGACCAATACGTGTCACTGATGCACTTACAATGGCACCGTAGTGATAGGGCTTAGCTTTTAGTCACTCCGAGAGTTTAGGTATGGGCGAGAGGTAGCACACAAGAAACTAATCTAATTTCACCTGAGGACTCTCAGCGCTACACACTGTGCCAAAGCTCACCACAGCCCCAAAGCATTTTTCTCAAGTGTGAGGGAGAGGGGAAGGCCAAATTTAACAAGGTACAATGCCTTTTTCCACATTTTTTTGTTGTTGTGTTACAGCCTGAATTTAAAATGGATTAAGTAGAGATTTTTTTGTCACTGGCCTACACACACACACACACACACACACACACACACACACACACACACACACACACACAATACCCCATAATGTCAAAGTGGAATTCTGTTATAATTTTTTTGTTCTTTACAAATTATAATGGAAACGCTGAAATGTCTTGAGTCAATAACTATTCAACCCCTTTGTTATGGCAAGCCTAAATAAGTTCAGGAGTAAAAATGTGCTAAACAAGTCACATAATAAGTTGCATGGACTCACTCTGCGTGCAAAAACAATGTTTAACATCATTTTTTCTGAATGACTACGTCATCCCTGTACCCCACACATACAATTATCTGTGAGGTCCCTCAGTCGAGAGGTGAATTTCAAACACAGATTCAACCACAAGGACCAGGGAGGTTGTCCAAAGCCTCGCAAAGAAGGGCACCTGTTAGTAGATGCTGTGGCGGCCCTCAAGTTGCGGAAAAGGATCTGACGTCACACATGCACCGTAGATAGAGAACTCGGGTGCGTGTGTACACAGAGCATGACGTGATACCTTCCTTTTGCAGACCTACAGTATGTAGGAGAAGTAATGATTTGACGACCGAGTCAAAGGATCCTAAGCCTCGGCTGTGGCTCACAGAAGCAGGACACGAACACAACGGTTGCAAATATTGATAGCAGGGACCACCTTAGAAGAAAATATGGTTGCGTCGTTTCAAAGAAACATTTGCCAAAACAAACAGTCACTCAAATCGTGGCGGAATACATTAAACCACAGAACTACTCACATTGTTTCAAGACCAAGACCAGTATATGCTGTCAGAGATAAAACAAAGTTGTGCTGTATTCGATGTTCTCCAGCATGCAACAATTTAAAAAGGTAATGTACACAGTACTTCCAATTGTAACGTCATTACCTTTGTTTTTAACACACAACCAGTGATCAAAGTTGAAATAATATTTTACACATTGTATTCAAAATGATATGAATGAGATAGCAACAAAACACAAGCTGTAGATTAAAACAAAGTCCACTCAGCATTATGATTATCATTTAAAAACCAAGTCCATTCTCCTGTCCTTCTTTATGAAACGGGCAAAGGCGTTGGTCTCCCGGTCTGTACAAGATTTAACTTTTCATTCAAAGTTAGTCTTGAAAAGGGCGATGCTAACAATTTAGCCGCCACGTCGTCCTCGATTACTCTCTCTGCAGTTGCCATCGCCATGGTTACATACACTCACTGCAAAAAGCTAGCCAGCTAGCTAGGCTCAAGGGTGAGAAAACAAGATAAGGCTTGCTATTGGCTCTGAATTAGTGACGTATACTTAGGCCTCTAGAGGGCCTTGAGGCGTCATACAATTGCCCCGCCTATTACAAGATAATTTGTGATTGGTTGATTCTACTGTCATTCCAAAATGCTGCTCTAATTGAAGTCAATGACGTTGGCTGGTGCCTTCTATTCAAAGCCTGAGGGCCTAGCCAATGAGCGTTGAGCTAGATTATTTCTACCAAGAGACTACCAAAGAAAAATTCTGATTGGATATTTTTTTCTCTTGGATATGAACCCTTCTTTTTCCAACAAAAACTGAAGAAATTCAATAGGAAGATCATTACAAACAAATATTAAATCAATGAAAACTAATTTAAAAAATATATATACAGATTTGTATCTATCCTTAAGCCCTCTCTGAGGGCGTAGAGGGCCCTGACTCCGCCCCACTGAGTAGATGGGTAAAAAACTAAATCTGACACTGAATATCCCTTTGAGCATGGTGAAGTTATTAAGTACACTTTGGATGGTGCATCAATACACCCAGTCACTCCAAAGATACAGGCGTCCTTCCTAACTCAGTTGCCGGAGAGGAAGGAAACCGCTCGGATTTTACCATGAGGCCAATGGTGACTTTAATAGTTAGAGTTTAATGGCTGTGATAGGAGAAAACTGAGGATGGATCAACAACATTGTAGCTACTCCACAATACTAACCTAATTGACAGAGTAAAAATAAGGAAGCCTGTACAGACTTTTTTGGTTACTACATGATTCCATATGTGTTATTTAATAGTTTTGATGTCTTCACTATTATTCTACAATGTAGAAAAAATACAAATAAAGAAAAACCCCTGAATGAGTCGGTGTCCAAACTTTTGACTGGTACTGTATATATTTACAAACAAATATTTAAGTGATTGGAAAGGATGCAGAAAATTTAATTGATGGAAGCTACAATCTATCTGCAATATTAAAGCTGATTTACACCCTAAATTATTTTTTACCAGACAGCATCAGATAGATGGCCTACACATACTGAGACCGATGGGCGCTGTTTCACTCCCACGGATGCTTTCGCCGGTGAGATACTGTACATTCAGCCTCTTGTGAATTGAAGGACAATTATGAAACAACATTTTTGGGGGAAGCCTTGGTATCCATGAATACACACCACTGTTTATATACATTGCAGAAGACTGAAATATAACAAAACTGTTTGATATAGAAACACTCTATTTTCTGCATGTTTTTTTTTAAATAATGTTTATTTATGATGATATTATGAAAAATATTAATAACATTCCACCTTGACTGCAGGAAAGTGGTACTCACTGTCAATGTCAAGTTATCTGTACTATTTAAGCCCTACATAAGGCAAGTAAACCCACCCAAACAGTTACTCTGTCATCGCTCTCTGTGCCGTCACACTCCTGTGTGAGTTAGCAAGTCGAGCTGTCACTAAGGTAGGATTGCCGATAGCAACACTACGCTGAAGAAGGGGTGTGTCTTAATTCTGACTGTTTTGAGGAAGTGTCTATGGCGTCTCAAAATGGACAAACAGTACTATTGCCACTTTTCTCTCGTTTTCAAGTGAAGGTATTTTAAGGGAGTATTGCACGCTTGTTCGATTCGCCCAGCCGACTTCAGCTAGCCGCCAGTCGAACTGAAGCATGCTGACGCCATTAATCGACCTGCACCGGGGGAAAAATACATCTCCAGCCACAAATCTTTCACTGAGATGTGTTTTACTTCACCAGCCAGTAAAAGGGTTTACAAGAGCCGACCTCCCGGTGGAAAGGGGACCATCGTCTGTGGTACGGTCATACACAATAAATAAACCCTATCGATCCAACGGACTGCGGTTTAAGAGTTGTGTGGGTGGCAGTAGGGTTGTCACCGTGTTTGAGATATGGCCGCATTCTGGCTGACTGGGAATAATAGAGAAAATGGAGGGAAACAGAGAGGGTTTAACTATTGGTTTACAATGGGTTTAAGGATGTGGTCTAAGATGGATTCAATGAGTGGGAATTCCTTACGAGAGGCATGGTCCACACATAGATGGTGCAGGTCTAATGCACTGTAACTTGATGACCAGCGGACTTAGCTTGTCTAAAAGTCCTGAAGTCTTGAGTGTGTGTGTATATACGTCTCTGATTAAGAAAATGAGACGCCTTCATTTGAATAAGTACTTCTATACATCCTCAAAAAGTCTGATTTACTCTAGGGCATTTCAATCGTAAAGGACCCATGGGCACCAACGTCAAGTTCATAGGAGCATGTCAACTTGGGTGTCAAATGAAAGCTAAGACTCTATATTCTTGAGAAATTAAGGCATATACTCTGTACATGTTTCAAATTTTCCATCCTAAAAATGTTGAATAAAAATATCTTAGGCAACAGGTTAGATAATAAGCAGTAGCAGCAGCATATGTGATGTATCAAAAGAGTTAGTGCAAAGGGGGGTCAATGCAGATAGTCCAGGTAGCTATTTGGTTCACTATTTATTAGTCTTATGGTTGGGGGTAGAAGCTGTCCTGTTGGTTCCAGACTTGGTGCATCGGTACCGCTTGCCGTGCGGTAGCAGAGAGAACAGTCTATGACTTGAGTGGCTGGAGTCTTTATTATATTGTATGTACTGTACTGTACATATCTACTTTACTGTACTCTACACTAAGATTTGGTCTTGTGGTCTTGTTTGGGGGCTGAACTCATTCAAATAATTGACAGTGTGTTGAACAATTACCCAAATATGCAAAATAAGGATATTGCACATTTCGACCTTTGTGTACCTATTCAGGATACATCACCATGAAGAGAATGATATTCATTACCATAAATATGCATTTCTGTATATTACAGATCAGGTACCCATGATGTAATTCCGTTACTGTAATTCTGTTACTGGATGTAAATCCACTTCACCTACTGTAGTTCAATAACCAAAATAAATGTTTTCTAACTTAAGGTGTCATGTCATCGCTGACACCAAATTTTTTCTGCAAACATATTTGAATCTTAATTCGGAGCAAATATTTAACAGAGTTTTTGGAAAATGTGGTTGCAGCAAAAAACTGAGGGAGATTTGACCGTAATTCTGTTACCAAACTTAGCATCTGCACAGTTCTTCCAGTTCATGTGTTTTTGTGAAATGTTCAGTGTAAATTGTTCAAGGTAGTCCTTGTGCATAGGTTTGTTAAACTTTTAAATCATTGGGTTGTTGTTTAACATACATTTTAAATGAAAAAAATCGGAGTCAAAGTGGAATTCCGTTACTATGGAATTGCTCTCTAATATAAAAATAATAATGTTGATGTGAGGTCTGGGTAGTGGTGAAGCCGCATACTCCCATCAAGGGGAGTGGTTGAGCCACAACCCAGTCCTCACATCAGTGAGGGAGGATTAATGATCCCCAATCAGAGACAGCTGTCTAGTGTTGTCTCTGATTGGGGAGAGTATTTAACTGTCCTCCAAATCCACCTGTGTGTGGATCATTGTTTGTATGTCTCTGTTTATGAGCAGAACTCAGCAAGTCACTGTGTTTAGTGAGTACTAGTTTCGTTTTCACTCTCCTTCGTTTGTTTTATGTGCTTTGTGATAAGACCTCACGTAATTAAACAAGGATGTCACTCCATCAACGCTCCGTCTACCGTCCCTTCTATACGCACCGTGACAGTTGAAGCCACCAACCGAGAAGTGAAAGGAAGCAAACCAACCACTCTTTATGTCTATGCCTCAAAGAATTTACAGCTTTCACCACTCCACATACAGTATCTATCTTACAGCTTTCACCACTCCACATACAGTATTTATCTTACCAGTATGAAATAATCCACAGAAAGAGAATGTTCACATCACGCGTCGGCCAAAAAGGGCACTTGTCAAAGGCTAAAGGCGGCTTAACAAAATTCCTATTTGTTTCAGGTATGCGAGCTGCCCGTGACTGACAAAAATATCTAAAGCAATTAACCTTGTGTCCTAGTTGCGATGTGTGGGCAACTTAACGAGGTGGCACACTGTTTTTAATTACTCTCCAAAGTCAAAGTCGGCTCGAGATTAAAAGTTATTTTCAAGGTAAAGTGGTACAGTGACAGGGGTGTGACTCGCCCTTTCAGAGATAATTGACAACTGTGATTACCACAGCCCGGGTTGTTTTCAGTGAACGCCTCGAATAATAATAAGATGCACTTTTACTACTCTCTCCATCTGAGCTCTTATATACTATAGGCCTTGCCTATACACTGAGTGAACAAAACATGCTCTTTCCTTGACATAGACTGACCAGGTGAATCCAGGTGATAGCTATGATCCCTTATTGATGTCACTTGTTGAAACCTCTTCAATCAGTGTAGATGAAGGGGAGGAGACAGGTTAAAGAAGGTTTTTTAAGCCTTGGAAAAATTGAGACATGGTTTGTGTATGTGTGCCATTCAGAGGGTGAATAGGCAAGACAAAAGATTTAAGCAACTCAGTATGTTTTTGTACACTCAGTGTAAAGGTCTTCTACTGTCTTCCCAAGTTAGTTAACCGTATTGGAGCGGTGGTAAACAGGTTTGTCTACGAGCTGGGAGAACAACGTTCGAAACTCGCATGGAGCATTGCGCTTTTACCATTCGCTACAATATTGTCACGTCAGCTTGATTAACGTTAGTTGAAATCCCAACAGAGATATACAGTATGATACACAAAGCAAAAAAATATTTAAATATGTCGGCCTCCTGTACAAGGATGGCGCTTTGAGTTATTAAAAAAAAATCAACGCAAGCACAAAGTTGACCCTAAACTCAATAACATACAGGAAAATGGTGCAATGCATTTCTGAATGTATTGCTGCTGCACTTCCTGCCTTTTAATATTAAGACATTCTGAATTTTATATTAGGTGAGAGTGATATGATAATTTTATGACGCTGAGGAGAGCGAGGAAGAGACAGGTCAAGTAGATTGATTAAAATAAGCCGGAGGCAATAGCGCCCATTTTTTACCCATGGTCATCATTTGCACTGCAGGTCTGTGCAGTGGCTCTTGTAATATTGCAATCTCTTAATATTGCTTAGTTGCACTTAAGCTGTCAATCAAGTTGAGTGTCAGCAAAACATGTTGGATTCAGTATCTTTCTTTTTAGCTATGCATAATTTGATTGTTTTGTACTTTGAGTAATGGGCAAGAAAGGTACAGATTAAGGCTATTGTTGTCACAAATGTGTGTGTGGAGAAACCAATTCACAGCCCATTCCTTATAGTTCAACATGTTTTAATAGTATATAAATATACTTAACGTGGAACTATACAAAAACAATAAAGAATATATGACAAAACTAGAATACACGTACTTGCAAGACAGACATGACGTTATAATGACCCACACCTGGGATGTGGGACATACAAACATATGTAGGATCCCTAATTAGAGACAATGCACTGCAGCTGCCTCTAATTAGGGTTCCAACACAAACCACCACACAGAAACAGAAATTATAGACCTGTCAGACTCTGACCATGGCTACATAGGGAAGCAATAGGCTTCTCTATGGCCAGAGCCTGACAATTTTAGGCCTGTGTGTCACCCACTTGAAATTAAATAAATTACTAAATACTGTTATCAACTAATATACAGTACATGTAGGGATGTATAATGCAAATATCTTAGTAAAGTAGGCCTAGAAAAATGCACTAATAAAGACCTAATGATAACATTCACACATAAGCTTGCACATTTTTTCAATTGAAGTTTATTATAGAGAGTTTACTATATATATTTTATATTTTGGTTAAAAGCAGTTGAGTCTGACTAATGTACTATATTAGTTTATAGAAGCAGAGAATAAGGCAAGTCCCTCAACAGCTCGCAACAAAACACAGTGATACAGCACAAAAAACCATTCTGATTGATGTGTTTACATCGTAAGATACAAGGATCGTCATCTTAGCACGAGGTAAATTGACATACAAAAAATTCTAAGCAACAATACAAACCAAGATAAGAATACAAACTTGGAAGCTTTTTCCCTTGCATGGGTCAGAGTACAAACAGTATATGATTTCACGTATTAGTGGAGAATACTCATGGAAAACTGTTTTGCCCCAATGCCGTAACTCTTCATAAAAAATATAATGAAAACACAGAACAAATACTTTACGGGGAATACATGGTCATGACTTTTCAAATATGGCCTATGATTAGTACCAGCAGTGAAGGAGTTTATTTATATTTTTGTGGATTTTTACAGTTCTCCTGCTATTTAAAACTTAGGCTAACATTAACCCCATTAGCTATTTGCAACATATATCCAGGTACAGAAACAATGGAACAGAACCAGTACTCTTCCATTCATTCATATATCCAGGTACAGAAACAATGGAACAGAACCAGTACTCTTCCATTCATTCATATATCCAGGTACAGAAACAATGGAACAGAACCAGTACTCTTCCATTCATTCATATATTCAGGTATGAAACAATGGAACAGAACCAGTATTTTACAATTAATTCATATATTCAGGTATGAAACAATGGAACGAGTACGCTACCATTCATTCATATATCCAGTTATGAAACAATGGAACAGAACCAGTACTCTTCCATTCATTCATATATCCAGGTACAGAAACAATGGAACAGAACCAGTACTCTTCCATTCATTCATATATCCAGGTACAGAAACAATGGAACAGAACCAGTACTCTTCCATTCATTCATATATTCAGGTATGAAACAATGGAACAGAACCAGTATTTTACAATTAATTCATATATTCAGGTATGAAACAATGGAACGAGTACGCTACCATTCATTAGTGTATCCAGGTATGAAACAATGGAACAGAACCAGTATTTTACAATTAATTCATATGCAGGTACAGAAACAATGGAACAGAACCAGTACTCTTCCATTCAATCATATATCCAGGTATGAAACAATGGAACAGAACCAGTACTCTTCCATTCATTCATATATCCAGTTATGAAACAATGGAACAGAACCAGTACTCTTCCATTCATTCATATATCCATGTACAGAAACAATGGAACAGAACCAGTACTCTTCCATTCATTCATATATCCAGGTATGAAACAATGGAACAGAACCAGTACTCTTCCATTCATTCATATATTCAGGTATGAAACTAAAGGACTGAATTTGGTTAAGTGGGGTTTTTCTATGTTCTTGGCTCAATTTGTTAGTCACACATAGCTGTGATTTGTCTGTTGTTCTCTTGTAATCTGTCGTGTCTCTTGTAATCTGAGTGTCTGTCGTAATCTGAATGAGAACAACTGTTCATCTCTAATCTCCACTAGTGGTGCTTTTCAAACAATCTCAGAATTCATTAGTCCTAACAAACACGGAGGTTTTGTTCAAAGCTTCCCCATGAGCTTTCCTGTGAAGTTGATCAGACATGAGTTCAAGCAACATAGGCTACAATACTTAAGTGCATACTACTGTAAGTTAATTTATACTCCAATGCCAGTATCTTAAAAGTGAAGCAGTACAATTAGGCTTGCTAGATTAATCCAAAGTAAACACGCCCAATCTAAGACGTCTCTAAAATAAATATTTCACCAGGACTACACCAAACTCATTGACAAAGTGAGATGTGTCAAATCGGGGCGGCAGGTAGCCTAGCGGTTAGAGAGTTGGACCAGTAACCAAAAGGTCGCTGGTTTGAATACCTGAGCCAACAAGGTGAAAAAAACCTGTCAATGTGCCCTTGAGCAAGGCACTTAACCCTAAATTGCTCCAGGGGCTGACCCTGTAGGTAGGCCATCATTGTAAATAAGAATTTGTTCTTAACTGACTTGCCTAGTTAAATAAAGGTTAAATGAAAATGCAAAAGAGGTGAGAAGTTTGGTAATTTATAATTGAATATTTTTTGTATGTTTGTGTCCATGTTGTGCAGGTGTTTCGGGTATATGTTGCTATTAACTCTTCCAGCTATTAACTTTTTTTTCACAACTGCCACCAGTTCGGCCCCAAAACAAGATTTTGTTGACATAGTAAAGTAAAGTTGGAAAGTTGATTGGTTATATTTAGGATAATGTTTTACAGCTTGTATTATACTTAATACTGTACATTTAATTAAAGCTGGTGTCAATATTACATTATCACCCTTGACTGTGTAGTTACTTATGATTGGTGTATTTGTCACAAACGTGGTAAACGTCAGACAGACCAAGACGCAACGCCGTAGTAATGCGACATGATGATTTATTTAAATCAATGTGCATAAAAAATAATAAAGAGATACACGAACGTAACAAAAGGTCAGCTACAGAGCACTAAACCTAAAGAGACAATAATAATGATCCACCCCGACAGGTGAAATCCTAGAACTTAAATATGGCCCCCAATTAGAGACAATGCAAAGCAGCTTCCTCTAATAGGGGACCAACACCAACCCCACATAGAAATATAATACTAGATCTGTCAGGCTCTGATCATAGATAAATAGAGGAGCCAAAGGCTTCCCTATAACCAGAGCCTGACAGTATTATACTTAATAAATGTAATTAAAGCTGGTGTCAATATTACATTATCACCCTTGTCTGTGTAGTAACTTATGATTGGTGTATTATACTTCATAATTTAAATAATTCTGGTGTCAATATTATATTGTCACCCTTGTAAAGTAAGTAAGTAAAAGTAAAATTTATTTATATAGCACATTTCACAGATAAAAATCACAAAGTGCTTCACAATAAAATGAAATACAATAACAAATCTTGAAACACAAGAACACCAAACAAAAATCGAAAACATAACAAACAACCATAAAAACCCCTCGACTACCTAAAAGCCTGCTTGAAGAGCAAAGTCTTCAGTTGCTTTTTAAAAGAATCAACAGAGTCAGCAACCCTGAGCCTCCAGGGTTGAAAAACATAACCCTCACAGTGCTTAAATAAAATAAACATGCTTATTTTATTTCACAATGTATACCATTCACACGCCAAACTCCATTCACAATGGTATTGCGTTGGGTCAGTAACCGAAAGGTTGCTGGATCAAATCCCTGAGCTGACAAGGTAAAAATCTGTCGGTCTGCCCATCAAACATGTAAAAAGACTGTTACAGTAATCTAAACGAGAGGAGATGAATGCATGAATGATCATCTCCAACTCACCCTTAGTCACAAATGATCTTAATTTTGAAATATTCCTCAGTTGGAAGAAACAGTTTCTAACTAATTGTTTAGAGTGGAGCTCCAAGGACATAGCTGAATCAAAAACAACACCTAAGCTCCTAAGACTCGGTTTGACAGACGAGCCTAAATCACCAATATGCTGTATTATCTTTGGGATTTTACTTTCAGGGGCGATAATTAGTGTTTCTGTTTTGTCTGAATTCAGAAGCAAAAAGTTGTCACATAACCACTGTTTGATACTAGTCAGACAGTTGATTAGGGAAGACAGTTTAGAGAACTCAGTTTCCTTAAAGGAGCAATACAGTTGTATATCATCCGCATACAGATGGTAAGATATGTCACTAAACTGACTAATTATCTGTCTGTGTAGTAACTTATGATTGGTGTATTATACTTAATAAATTAAATGAAAGCTGGTGTCAATATTATATTCTCACCCTTGTTGTTTCATTGGCGCCGCCCTGCTGGTCGCCTGTTAAGCAGCTCCTATTGTTTGTGCGTTAATTGTTGTTTTAGTATGTTTTTCGTCAGTTTTTCAAGTTTTTTCTTTTATTTGCAACAACTATAATAGTTCAGGATTATGGAGTGCTACTGTTTTACGAAGGTTTTAGCGGTCCTTTTTATCACTGAGGCACTTTTTCTTAAGTTTAGCAGCGCCGAACGTACATGCGAGTCCTCGATTATTTACAACCGAGCCAAGCTCCTGGATTTAGAACACTCAGCGCTGCTGCACCCCAGGGAAAAGTTTGTTATTCCGGACAAGTTTAAAATGCGACGGTGTGGACGCAGGGCGGGATTGAAGTGTAAAGCAAAGCTTAGGAAATACAAGTCGGCTATACCGTCTATCATTATGGGCAACGTGAACTCGCTACATAACAAGATGGACGAGCTTGAGGGTCTTCTCCGTGGACAAAGAGACTACCAGGAAGCTAGCCTATTGTGCTTTACTGAAACATGGCTGAATGATAACATCCCCATAGAGAACATCACTTTCGGCGGTTTCCAGACCCTCAGAGCGGACAGGGATAGCGTTTCTTCCGGTAAGAGTAAGGGGGGGGGCTGGCTTTATTAGTTAACAACAGATGGTGTAATCCGACACATATTACTGTTAAGGAACAGTTTTGTAGCCCGGACATTGAGCTGTTAGCCGTTAGCCTGAGACCCTACTATTTGGAAAGAGAATTCACAGTGGCCATTGCTGTTATTGTTTACATCCAGCCCTCCACGGACGCAAACACAGCGTGTGACGTCATCCCCTCTGTTATCGCATCCCAGTGCCTTCTTTGCCATTTCGGGGGATTTTAACCATGCATCTCTCTCTTCAACGCTACCCACGTTCAAACAGTTCGTGAAGTGCCCAACCAGGAATAATACAACTCTGGACTTGTTATATGCTAATGTGAAGGATGCATACAACTCCACTGCACTCCCTCCCCTCGGTAGATCGGATCACAACCTTGTCCACCTCACCCCACACTACAGGCCTATGGTCCAACAGCAGCATGCGACCACTAGGACCATTAGGAGATGGTCCCCGGAGGCGAATGAGGCCCTACAGGACTGCTTTGAAACAACAGACTGGGATGTGCTCTGTGAGGCTCATGGGGAGGACATTGATGGACTTACTGACTGCATAATGGACTATATAAATGTTTGTGTAGACAACACTGTACCCACCAGGAAGGTACGCTGTTTTCCAAATAATAAACCCTGGGTCACCAGCGACCTGAAGGCCCTGCTGAGTGAGAAGAAGAGGGCCTTCAAGGAGGGGGACAGGGACAAATTGAAATGCGTCCAGAGGGAGCTGAAGATGCGGATTGCTGAGGGGAAGAGAGGGTATAAGGAGAAGATGGAGGACAAGTTGAGGCAGAGCCAGGTGAGAGAGGTGTGGAAGGGTATGAAACATATCACTGGCTTCAAAAATTCAAACAGTGGGCAGACGGAGGGGACCCAGGACAGAGCTAATGAGCTGAACCAATTTTTTAACAGGTTCGAATCTGGCCCTGTCCACCTCCCCTCCAGCTCCCCAGGCCACTCACCCTCACGGCTGTCCCACCCCCACTTTTCTCACAACACCTCTGTTGAGACAATCAGCGACCCCCTCCCCACCTCCGCCCCCGCTCCCTCTGGACTGATCTGCAACACCTCCCTTCCCCCCACCTCTGGACTGATCCTCAACACCTCCCCACCTGGGCTGGCTTTCACCACCAACCAAGTGAAGAGAGAGCTGGAGAGACTACATCGGTGGAAAGCGGAGGGCCCTGATTGCATCAGCCCAAGGGTGCTTAGGGTCTGTGCTGACCAACTGTGTGGAATACTCCGTCGCCGCTTCAACCTTAGCCTTAGCCTGAGCCTGGAAAGGGTCCCTGTGCTGTGGAAAACATCCTGCCTGGTCCCAGTGCCCAAGAAGGCGCACCCCACTGTCCTGAATGACTTCAGACCTGTAGCGCTAATATCCCACATCATGAAGACCCTGGAAAGGTTAGTCCTCGCTCACCTCAGACCCCTGGTGTGTACATCACTGGACCCTCTGCAGTTCGCATATCAGCGCAACATTGGGGTGGATGACGCAATCATCTACCCTCTGCAGAGGGCCTACTCTTACCTGGACAACGCAGGTTGCAATGTGAGGGTTATGTTTTTTGACTGCCTTCAACACCATTCAGCCCCTGCTACTAGGTGAGAAGATGAAGAGGATGAAAGTAGAAGCACCCTTAGTCTACTGGGTCACGGACTACCTGACCGGTAGGCCACAATTTGTGTGACAACAGAGCTGTGTGTCAGAACGGGCAGTTAGCAACACAGGGGCCCCCCAGGGAAAGGTCCTATCCCCATTCCTGTTCACCCTCTACACCTCAGACTTCAGATATAACTCTGAAACATGCCACCTACAGAAGTTCTCGGATGACTCCGCAATTGTAGGGTGCATCAGGGGTGGACAGGAGGAGGAGTACAGGAGCACAATCAATGACTTTGTGTTGTGGTGTGAGCAGATCCACCTTCAGCTCAACATCAGCAAAACAAAGGAGATGGTGGTGGACTTCACGAGAACCAAGGACCAACTGACTGCAGTCCCTATACAGGGGATGGATGTGGAAATGGTCATACAAGTTCCTGGGAGTCCATATGGACAACAGGCTGGAATGGGCTGGTACTCCGGGGCTCTGTACAAAAAGAGCCAGAGCCGACTTTGCTTTCTGGTCATGCTTCTCGGATAAATTAGCTGATCAGGAAGGCTAGCTCTGTTCTGGGCATTATCCTTGACACTCTAGAGGAGGATCCTGGCCAAACTGCTGGTCATCATGGACAACGTCACCCACCCTCTGCATGCCATGGTTATGACGCAGAGGAGCACCTTCAGTCACAGACTGATCCCACCACGGTGTGCCAGAGAGCGCTACAGGAGGTCCTTCCTGCCGGCGGCTATTAGACTATATAATGCCTCACCGGGGTGCCGTGCTGTCGGCAACACAGACCTGGAACTGTTGGGGTGTTAGGACCTAGTTTAACAATTATGCATCCATCCGTGAGTAACTTGTCCATAATCACTCATTCACTCAGGACTTATTTATTAATTCAGGTCTGTATATACATATTCATGTACAGTTGTTATATCATATCACGTGCAATATTGTAAGTAATTATTGGACTGAACTTACGTAGTCATTCACTCAGGAATGCATATTAGTATCCTGTCAGTTGTATCTTTTTACATTGCTTTTAGTATATCGAATGTGCAATAAGTGCAGTTGTCTGTAATTAAACCCTGCGCACTAAGGACTGTATTTTAAGGGAATTACTATTATTACCCTAAATTATATCATACACACATTTAGCTATTTAAGTATCTCTTCCTGTCATTTACTTTAAAGCTGGTGTCAATATTTAAAGCTGGTCTCTACTATCACCGATAATATACTGAACAAAAATATAAACACAACATATAAAGTGTTGGTCCCATGTTTCATGAGATTAAATAAAAAATCCTAGAAATGATCCATACGCACAAAAAGCTTATTTCTCTAAGATTTTGTGCATACAAATCCCGGTTAGTGAAGTAAACAAGATAATCCATCCACCTGACAGGTGTGACATATCAAGAAGCTGATTAAACAGCATGATCATTACACAGGTGCACCTTGTGCTGGGCACAATAAAAGGCCACTCTGAAATGTGCAATTTTGTCAACCAACATAATGCCACAGATGTCTCAAGTTGAGGGAGCGTGCAATGAGCATGCTGACTGCAGGAATGTCCAGAAGAGCTGTTGCCAGAGAATTTAATGTTAATTTCTCTACCATAAGCCGCCTTCAACGTCATTTTAGAGAATTTGGCAGTACTTCCAACTGGCCGCAGACCTCATAACCGCAGACCACATGTAACCACCTCAGCCCAGGACTTCCTGAACCGAAGAACCTGACTGCAGGGTCGTAACCAACTTTAGTGGCAAATGCTCACCTTCAATGGCCACTGGCATGCTGGAGAAGTGTGCTCTTCACGGATGAATCCCGGTATCAACTGTACTGGGCAGATGGCAGACAGCGTTTATAGTGTCGTGTGGGCGAGTGGTTTGTTGATGTCAACGTTGTGAACAGAGTGCACCATGGTGGAGGTGGGGTTATGGTATGGGCAGGCATAAGCTACGGACAATGAACACAATTGCATTTTATGGATGGCAATTTGAATGCACAGAGATACCGTGACAAAATCCTGAGGCCCATTGTCATGCCATTCATCCGCCGTCATCGCCCCATGTTTCAGCATGATAATGCACGGCCCCATGTCGCAAGGATCTGTACACAATTCCTGGAATCTGTAAATGTCCCAGTTCTTCCATGGCCTGTCACCCATTGAGCACAATCAACAGCCTGATCAACTCTATGCGAAGGAGATGTTATGCTGGTCACACCAGATACTGACTGGTTTTCTGATCAACGCCCCTACTTTGTGACCAACAGATGCATATTTGTATTCACATTCATGTGAAATACATAGATTAGGGCCGAATGAATTTATTTCAATTGACTGATTACCTTATGAACTGTATGACGTGTTTATATTTCTGTTCAGAGTTATTCTCTCACATTAGCCTAGTTAGTGAAAAACACTGTTGTAGACTTGCTAAGGAATTCTTGCTGCCGCAACTTACAGGGAGGCTGATCAATTACTGAAGCTACTGGCTAAATTGCAGTCAAGCTGTAGTCGAGCCCTTTCTAATGAAAAGGGGGAGCAGATGTTACAAACCTTGAAAGGATAAATCATCCCACACAATGAAGACTATCAACCATCAACCAGGGACTGTTTTACAGTCTTTCCAAAAATGGCGCTTACTACATGACACTGTTTATTTATTTTGACCATAGACCGGCACATAAAGCTAACTACATTCTGAGTGGAATACAAAGTCAAGGATGCTGTTGCAATACTAGCTGCTGAAACAAATGCCAAGTGGCAGCAAACCAGCTAGGCGCTGAAATCTATACCTTGCAATCAGTTGAAACACAGCTCATCAGGCACCACTCAGTGAGCTGTTATACCTTCAAGTAGTGATCACTGGGCTAGTAGTGGAATGGAAGCTGAGATGGCACCACCGATTGTCCAGATTGCTGTCATCTGAAAGGGCTGTACTGGGATTTAGGATTGGAGAAGCATTAGGATGAACAGGTGCAGGGCAACTTAAGGGAAGAGCTAATGTGAATACAATGATGATTTAGCATGGCTGGTTTCCAAGCTTACACGATATGGTTAGCTTGGATGCTACTGTAGGCCACGGTTACATTTGATTTCTTAGATAATTGGACTTCCTGCCAACAGATTTAATTGCATCATTTATAATAGATGACTGGACAAATATGCTGACGCACGGAAATGCAAAATATGCAAGGATATGTTTTCGGCGTTTTAAATATGAATATGTCCATTGATTGGGTCGAATAGGTGGTTGAGAAGAGCAGAGAGCAGTTATGAGTAGATGTGAGGTAAAAAAAACATGAGTCAAAGTAAATCTGCCTATTTTCAGTTTGATAACACAGCAAGTACGCCCATAGAGAACTACTGAACCAGTCATTTAAATAACCAGTTATGTTCACATTCGCTTTTGATTATCTTTGCCATGCGGTAATATTTGCTGTTGGGATATAAACTATTGCCTGGAAACCCTGTAACGAGAGAAAACACTTTACATTTAAGTGCATGCTGATTTGTCTGCACGCAGACACAAAGAATAATCCTTATAGTCATTGTTAAGACATTCTAGACAAATGTCTTTGTCTTTGTGAACAAATGTATACAAGGCTACCTGCTTCCAATACCCGAGTACTTTACAGCAATTCAACACAAGGAAATACAATAATACGGTCCAGAACGAATTAAAAAATTACTTTGAATACTAAATGTGTTCAATCATCAATGTTGTGTAGTATTTATTTCTATCCACATGTCAAATCAATATAACATGACCAAAACAATGTGAGTTCCCTTATCTGTGGACGGTAATTGCACACACCACCCCAAACAGAAGACGTGTGTGAAATCAATCATTTGAATGGTCATAACATTTTCAAAATGGTCTGTTTCAACATGTGTCTTGTGGAGTCAATCAGAGGTTTCGACCCGGAGTGTTGTTTCCACAGACACATCTCAGCAACTCCACTGTCAACCAGTCGGACTGCAATGGTGTACACCCCCTTTGTAACACAAACATGCACACGCACACACGCACATTGTGGCCACCAGATGGCTTAACAAAATGTACTCATCCATGCCAAATTACAATCGGTAAGATTTGAGGTATTTTGGGAAATGTATACTGTAAGTGTTAACATACCTAGAAAAGGTATGACGAGGGCAATGAGGCCCTCCGATCACCTTAAAGTGGAATGGGTGGAAATGGCCATGTAGCGTTCAAAGCTGAGTGTCGCCACGTTCAAGATGGTGGCCTAACTGCAGGCCTCGAACAGGAAATTGTAGATCTTGCAGGAAACATCAACCGAGGTGGAGGTGAAGGGGAACCACGTGGCGCTGTAGAGCTCCACTGGCATGCCTATGAGGAGGACCAGAAGGTCGGAGCATGCCAGGCTCACCAAGCGGCACCTGCATCACCTGGATGGTGACTCCATTACCCACAATGCCTGTGAGCAGGATGAGGCTGTACAGGATGGTGAGGAACACTTTAATGACATAGTTCCAGCTCCTTCCAGTCTTTCTCCTTGGATATTTCCAAATATAGATTTTTTTCAATTCAGCTGGGCAAAGTCTGTGTAATGGATCCAAGAGAAAATCCAATCCAAACATCCAGGGAGAAATGTATTTCTCAGAGATAAAATAATATATTTCAGACTCACTCATCCAAAAGTAGATTATCCCACGTTTGTTGCGACACAACACATTTCTCACCACGGACCTCTTGGTTGCCCAGATAAACCATTTCACAGAAGAAGATTAGTATCCTATTAGCCATACTAGAAAGTTTCTACCTCGTTTCAGGTTTCCCGAGAAACACCCCTGTGCATAGCCCTCAAAGTGGCAGTTTTGTAGGCTACCATAGGTCGCCCGTACAGTTCTTCGTCCAGAAAGTGGATTTACTCCTTTGCTTGGGCCATGCTTCAAGATGCACTCTGACAGCCTCCCATCTCCCCCTCCTACTAGTGGCTGGGGACTAATGCAGGGAAACTTAAATTCGTTCTACCTAATTTATATCAGCATGTTAAATGTGCAACCAGAGGCAAAACAACCTTTAGACCACCTTTACTCCACACACAGAGACGCAAACAAAGCTCTCCCTCGTTCTCCATTAGGCAAATCTGACCATAATTCCATCCTCCTGATTCCTGCTTATAAGCTAAAATTAAAGCAGGAAGCACCAGTGACTCGTCAATAAAGAAGTGGTCAGATGACGCAGATTTTAAACTACAGGACTGTTGCTAGCACAGACTGGAATATGTTTCGGGATTCTTCCGATGGCATTGAGGAGTACACTACATCAGTCACTGGCTTCATCAATAAGTGCATCGATGATGTCGTCCCCACCGTGACTTTACGTACATACCCCAACCAGAAGCCATGGATTACAGGCAACATCCGCACTGAGCTAAAGGTTAGAGCTGCTGCTTTCAAGGAGTGGGACTCTAACCCGGGCGCTTATAAGAAATCCCACTATTCCCTCTGACGAACCATCAAACAGGCCAAGGGTCAATACAGGACTAAGATTGAATCGTACTACACCGGCTCCGACGCCCGTCGGATGTGGCAGGGCTTGCAAACTATTACAGACTACAAAGGGAAGCACAGCCGCAAGCTGCCCAGTGACACAAACCTACCAGACGAGCTAAATCCCTTCTACGCTCGCTTCGAGGCAAGCAACACTGAGGCATGCATGAGAGCTGTTCCGCTGTTCTCCTGTTCCGAACGACTGTGTGATCACGCTCTCCATAGCCATTCACAAGGCCGCAGGGCCAGATGGATTACCAGGACGTGTGTTCTGCGAGCATGCGCTGACCAACTGGTGTTCAACCTGTCCCTGACTGAGTCTGTAATACCAACATGTTTCAAGCAGACCAACATAGTCCCTGTACCCAAGAACACTAAGGTAACCTGCCTAAATGACTACCGACCCGTAGCACTCACGTCTGTAGCCATGAAGTGTTTTGAAAGGCTGGTCATGGCTTACATCAACACCATTATCCCAGAAACCATAGACCCACTCCAATTTGCATACCAATCCAATAGATCCACAGATGATGCAATCTCTATTGCACTACACACTGCCCTTTCCCACCTGGACAAAAGGAACACCTACGTGAGAATGCTGTTCATTGACTACAGCTCAGCGTTCAACACCATAGTGCCCTCAAAGCTCATCACTAAGCTAAGGAACCTGGGACTAAGCACCTCCCTCTGCAACTAGATCCTGGACTTCCGGGCCGCCCCAAGGTGGTATAGGTAGGACACAACACATCTGCCAGGCTGATCCTCAACACTGGGGCCCCTCAGGGGTGCGTGCTCAGTCCCCTCCTGTACTCCCTGTTCACCCATGACTGCATGGCCAAGCACGACTCCAACACCATCATTAAGTTTGCTAACGACACAACAATGCAACGATGAGACAGCCTGTAGGGAGGAGGTCAGAGACCTGGCCAACCTCTCCCTCAATGTGATCAAGACAAAGGAGATGATTGTGGACTACAGGAAAAGGAGAAGAAGGGCACGCCCCCATTCTCATCGACGGGGCTGTAGTGGAGCAGGTTGCTGACGTTGCTTCCAAAGTTGGAAGTCATTACCCAATGGTAGATCTACAGGTTATGATCTTATGGACAATGTTTTACTTCGCTATGCTGCTCCCCAAACGTATTTTGAACACCAATAAAACCAAGGTTATGTTGGTCTGTTTCACCAGGAAAAGGCCAACACAGCATGGGATACAATTAAGTATGGAAGAGTACAAATTGAGGAAGTGTCAGAAACCAAACTACTAGGGGTGCAACTAGACAACTGCTTATCATGGTCGTCTCAAATAACTCATCTATGCATAAAAAATATATATATGTTTGCATGCATGATCAGAATGATAGCTAAATATTTACTGGGAAAGATTCTTAAGCAAACAGCCCATGCATTAATCGGGAGTCAAGTGAACTACTTTTCTGTGGTCTGGGGAAATGCATCAGCTAGTGAAATTAGGAGGCTGAAGATTGCACAGAACAAAGCAGCGAGGATTGTTTTAAGGTGGAGATATGGTTCTTCTGTTGTAGTCCTGCACAATGCTCTTGGTTGGTCATTAATCAACAAGATAATACAAAATAAAAACATGCTTAGTTTATTTCACAATGTATACCATTCACACGCCAAACTCCATTCACAATGGTATTGCGTTGGGTCAGTAACCGAAAGGTTGCTGGATCAAATCCCTGAGCTGACAAGGTAAAAATCTGTCGGTCTGCCCATGAACAAGGCAGTTAACCCACTGTTCCCCGGGCGCCGAAGACGTGGATGTCGATTAAGACAGCCCCCCCGCACCTCTCTGATTCAGAGGGGTTGGGTTAAATGTTTAAGACACATTTCAGTTGAATGCATTTAGTTGTACAATTGACTAGATATCCCTTTACCTTTATTCAGTTGGTAAGAGACAAACATTCAGTAAATACAAGGACTAGATTGTCAACCATCTATGTGTTTTCCAGACAGAAAAGAGAAATAGGTCAAAGAACATTTCAATTCAGAGCAATAAAAAATTGAATAATGTATCTGAGCAAACCAGAAACATTTCAATATATATATTTAAAAAATACTTTAGAACCATTTAAACATAATAAATTGGAAGGTTGTGCAGGACTATGGTAGATGAAGGAATCAATTTATATTTTCAGACTGTTAAGGGTATTTATCTGGTCAATATGTCAGTGTATTATGTATGTTTGTTACAGTGTGTTATATGTGAAAATGTGATTTTTTGTATAAATAGTTTTTTAATGTTTAAGGACTCTTAGATTAGTCCAAATTAGTACTGAAATAGATCCTAATAAAATCCAATCAAATAACAGCACTTAGAGGTGACCGTGGCAGCTCTAGCAGGGCAGACATTTGACAAACTTACTTGTTGGAAAGGTGGCATCCTATGACAGATTGAAAGTCACTTTCAGTATGGCCATTCTATGTCTATGGAGATTGCATGGCTGGGTGCTCGATTTTATACACCAGCCAGCAACATCCACCAACTGATCGCCCACACGACGCCATACACGTGGTCTGTGGCTGGGAGGACAGTTGGATGTACTGCAAATTCTCTAAAACAGTATTGGAGGCAGCTTATGGTTTTTTATTTTTATTGAACCTTTATTTAACTAGGCAAGTCAGTTAAGAACTAATTCTTATTTACAATGACGGCCTACCTACAGGGTCAGCCCCTGGAGCAAATTAGGGTTAAGTGCCTTGCTCAAGGACACATCCACAGGATTTTCACCTTGTTGGCTCTGGTATTCAAACCAGCCACCTTTCAGTTACTGGCCCAACGCTCTAACCGCTAGGCTACCTGCCACCTGGCATTCAAGTCTCTGGCAACAGCTCTGGTGGACATTTCTGCAGTCAGCATGCCAATTGCATACTCCCTCAAAACATTTTAGGGTGGCCTTTTATTGTGCATATGGAACATTTTTGGGATATTTTATTTCAGCTCATGAAACGTGGGACCAACACTTTACATGTACGCTTTCACATGGCGGTATTTCCCAGCGGTCCGAGGTTGTTCTGTGTAGTTTTGCTTATATATATTTGAGAAAAGTGAATTTGATATATAACCCAATAAGTAAGAAATTATTAGTAGCAAAGTCCCACTTTTTAATAGAACACTTTCTGCCTGATGGAGGCATTGTTTACCTGGTGTTGTTGGATTATCTACTGACCAGTGCTTGAAATAAATTGTGTTTCTTTGGTTAGAACATTCCGTTTTTTTCTGCGTGAGTGTGGTGCTGTTTACCTGAATTATTTGTATTATCTTGTGACCAGAACAACACGATTGACTTTACTCGACTAGTGCTTGAAATAAGTTGTGTTTCTTTGAAAACATTGACCTGACAGACATTAAGAGGAAAGGATCACCAGACACAGAGGCCGATCATATTTTATTTGTAATGTTGGCTGCCATGGTGAAAACAAACACAGGACGTTGAATGCTACCTGAATTGACTCAAGAAAAGTAACATAAATAAGCCTACAGCATCACAGCCAGGTAAAACACCCAGGTGTGTGTGTCTCTATCAGTTCTTGTGGTGTACTGTAGTCTTAGGCATGCTCTCACTAACCCTCTCTCCCCTGCCTGAGGCTCTAGGACCACGGTTGAGGACACCCTGGCCTGACACCTTGATATACCTGGCCCGACCCCCTACCTGGCCCCCCTCTACCTGCAACTTGCCACTGGTTTAGTCTCCCCCTGAAGTCAGTGACCACCACACACACCCAGAAACTTGTATTCCTTTACTTACCATGACGCCTTTATAAAAATAAAAACAATCTGACCCTAGGGTCTTGAAGTACCTCTATAAGCCAGGATATTGGGGTCTTGAAGTACTTGTACCCTCTATAAGCCAGGATATTGTCTGAGCTGATCATATAACGTGATTTAATACTGGATGGGAAACCGACTATTGCTTTCCTTGAAATGGTGAATAGTGACGACTATGCTTTCAATGTTTCAATTGTATGCAATGTACTGTAAAACCTAACAATACAAATCCCAAAATTGTAAATAAAGAAATGAAGAAATCAGAAATGAAGAGACCAAGTAATGTCAAAGTCCAGAATATAAATATACAGTGGGGAGAACAAGTATTTGATACACTGCCGATTTTGCAGGTTTTCCTACTTACAAAGCATGTAGAGGTCTGTAATTTTTATCATAGGTACACTTCAACTGTGAGAGATGGAATCTAAAACAAAAATCCAGAAAATCACATTGTATGATTTTTAAATAATTAATTTGCATTTTATTGCATGACATAAGTATTTGATCACCTACCAACCAGTAAGAATTCCGGCTCTCACAGACCTGTTAGTTTTTCTTTAAGAAGCCCTCCTGTTCTCCACTCATTACCTGTATTAACTGCACCTGTTTGAACTCGTTACCTGTATAAAAGACACCTGTCCACACACTCAATCAAACAGACTCCAACCTCTCCACAATGGTCAAGACCAGAGAGCTGTGTAAGGACATCAGGGAAAAAGTGTAGACCTGCACAAGGCTGGGATGGGCTACAGGACAATAGGCAAGCAGCTTCGTGAGAAGGCAACAACTGGTGAGGGATCAGCCCAGAAATACACGGCAGGACCTGGTCAATGACCTGAAGAGAGCTGGGACCACAGTCTCAAAGAAAACCATTAGTAACACACTACGCCGTCATGGATTAAAAATCCTGCAAGGTCCCCCTGCTCAAGCCAGCGCATGTCCAGGCCCGTCTGAAGTTTGCCAATGACCATCTGGATGATCCAGAGGACGAATGGGAGAAGGTCATGTGGTCTGATGAGACAAAAATAGAGCTTTTTGGTCTAAACTCCACTCGCCGTGTTTGGAGGAAGAAGAAGGATGAGTACAACCCCAAGAACACCATACCAACCGTGAAGCATGGAGGTGGAAACATCATTCTTTGGGGATGCTTTTCTGCAAAGGGGACAGGACGACTGCACCGTATTGAGGGGAGGATGGATGGGGCCATGTATCGCGAGATCTTAGCCAACAACCTCCTTCCCTCAGTAAGAGCATTGAAGATGGGTCGTGGCTGGGTCTTCCAGCATGACAACGACCCGAAACACACAGCCAGGGCAACTAAGGAGTGGCTCCGTAAGAAGCATCTCAAGGTCCTGGAGTGGCCTAGCCAGTCTCCAGACCTGAACCCAATAGAAAGTCTTTGGAGGGAGCTGAAAGTCCGTATTGCCCAGCGACAGCCCCGAAACCTGAAGGAACTGAATGGAGGAGTGGGCCAAAATCCCTGCTGCAGTGTGTGCAAACCTGGTCAAGAACTACAGGAAACGTATGATCTCTGTAATTGCAAACAAAGGTTTCTGTACCAAATATTAAGTTCTGCTTTTCTGATGTATCAAATACTTATGTCATGCAATAAAATGCTAATTAATTACTTAAAAATCATAGAATGTGATGTTCTGGATTTTTGTTTTAGATTCCGTCACTCACAGTTGAAGAGTACCTATGATAAAAATGACAGACTTCTACATGCTTTGTAAGTGGGAAAACCTGCAAAATCGGCAGTGTATCAAATACTTGTTCTCCCCACTGTATAAATATACATATATACACACTGAATAAAAATATAAAACGCAACATGTAAGGTGTTGGTCCCAGGTTTCATGAGCTGAAATAAAAGATCCCCGTAATTTTCCAGATGCACAAAAAAGTTTATTTCTCTAAAATGTTGTGCACAAATTAGTTTATATCTCTATTACTGAGCATTCCTCCTTTCCCAAGATAATCCATCCACCTGACAGGTGTGGCATATCAAGTGTACAGTCGTAGTCAAAAGTTTTGAGAATGACACAAGTATTGGTCTCCACAGAGTTTGCTGCCTCAGTGTTGATGATGGCAATTTGCATATACTCCAGAATGTCATGAAGAATGATCAGATGAATTGCAATTAATTGCAAAGTCCCTCTTTGCCATGAAAATGAACTTAGGTGAGAGTGTTGACGAGGACAAGGCTGGAGATCACTCTGTCTTGCTGATTGAGTCAGAATAACAGACTGGAAGCTTTAAAAGGAGGATGGTGCTTGAAATCATTGTTCTTCCTCTGTCAACCATGGTTACCTGCAAGGAAACACATGCCGTTATCATTGCTTTGCACAAAAAGGGCTTCACAGGCAAGGATATTGCTGCTAGTAAGATTGCACCTAAATCAACCATTTATCGTATCATCAAGAACTTCAAGGAGAGAGGTTCAATTGTTGTGAAGAAGGCGTCAAGGCGCCCAAGAAAGTCCAGCAAGCGCCAGGACCATCTCCTAAAGTTGATTCAGCTGCGGGATCGGGGCACCACCAGTGCAGAGCTTGCTTAGGAATGGCAGCAGGCAGGTGTGAGTGCATCTGCACGCACAGTGAGGCGAAGACTTTTGGAGGACGGCCTGGTGTCAAGAAGGGCAGCAAAGAAGCCACTTCTCTCCAGGAAAAACATCAGGGACAGACTGATATTCTGCAAAAGGTACAGGGATTGCACTGCTGAGGACTGGGGTAGAGTAATTTTCTCTGATGAATCCCCTTTCCGATTGTTTGGGCCATCAGGAAAACACCTTGTCTGGAGAAGACAAGGTGAGCGCTACCATCAGTCCTGTGTCATGCCAACAGTAAAGCATCCTCAGACCATTCATGTGTGGGGTTGCTTCTCAGCCAAGGGAGTGGGCTCACTCACAATTTTGCCTAAGAACACAGCCATGAATAAAGAATGGTACCAACACATCCTCCGAGAGCAACTTCTCCCAACCATCCAAGAACATTTTGGTGACGACCAATGCCTTTTCCAGCATGATGGAGCACCTTGCCATAAGGCAAAAGTGATAACTAAGTGGCTCGGAGAACAAAACATTGACATTTTGGGTCCATGGCCAGGAAACTCCCCAGACCTTAATCCCATTGAGAACTTGTGGTCGATCCTCAAGAGGCGGGTGGACAAACAAAAACCCACAACTTCTGACAAACTCCAAGCATTGATTATGCAAGAATGGCCTGCCATCAGTCAGGATGTGGCCCAGAAGTTAATTGACAGCATGCCAGGGTGGATTGCAGAGGTCTTGAAAAAGAAGGGTTTGACTCTTTGCATAAACTGAATGTCATTGTCAATGAAAGCCACACTTATGGAATACTTATAATTATAAAGTAGCAAACTTTGTGGAGACCAATACTTGTGTCATTCTCAAAACTTTTGACCACGACTGTATGGTGTCGTGTGGGCGAGCGGTTTGCTGATGTCAACGTTGTGAACAGAATGCCCCATGGTGGCGGTGGGGTTATGTATGGGCAGGCATAAGCTATGGACAACACAGCCTTGTCTGCCACCTCCAAGTATGCCAGCCAGATACAGCGGGGACACATCTTGACGGGCGGAGTGTCCCCTGCTGCACTAGATGAGTCTGACCCAAGTCCTCCTCACTCAGAGCAAAGCTGACTGCCACAAAGTGTTACTGTGTGTTGAGTTGCAAATGCATCCTGTTAATGCTAAATGTGTAATGTGATAGGCATTTTAATGACTATTTCACAAAAAAAATGTATACGATATAATTGTATTTATTTAACTTTGATTTGGCCAGGGGAAACCCATTGTGACTAGGGTCTCATTATCAAAGGTGCCCGAGCACAGCAATACAACCACAAAATGATCACTCAAACAAAGATACAAAAAAAAAAATTACAAGTTTCAACATTGCAACCACAATTTCTTAATTCAATCAAAACATCTGCAACTCTCATTCAGAAAATCTAATGCTAGTCTTAAATTGCCCCGGCAGCAACAGGGAATCAAGATGCAAGGAGTTCTGCAGGCTATTCCGGTTGTCCAATATGAGTCGTTTTCCTCATGAAGAGGGTGATGACGTAATCTTTGCGAGACGGAGGAAATCTGGTCCTCAACTCGCAGGCTCAGACACTTCTTCCAGGGTAAATGGAGTTAGCCCTGAGTTAGCCTGCCGCGGGGCAGGTTAGTTCTGAAGTATTAGTGGCATTAACAAAAGTCTATAAGGCAGTGGTTCTCAAACCTCTCCTCGGGGACCCCCAGACGTTTCTCAATTTTGTTGTAGCTTCGAACTAGCTCTCCTAATTCAACTAGTCAAGGGCTTGGTGATTAGTTGACAAGTTGAATCTGGTGTGCTAGCTCTGGAATAGATCAAACACATGGAACGGCTGGGGGTCGCCGAGGAGAGGTTTGAGAACCACTGCTATAAGGTAAGCCACTTTCGTGTCACCGGTTATCCAGAGTAGAAAGTCAGAGTTGACCAAAGTTAGCTCCTTATGAATCCTCGATCTCGCATTGTAGTGCACCTCTCAGAAGTCATCCTGAGTTGAGTTTAGCCTTGGGTCTTTTGTAGGCCGTTCTGTGTTTACGCACAAAATGTAAAAGTGTGAAACAACACAAACTGTGGCTAACTTTTATTAAGCAACCTGCCATGTGGTGAGTACATGTTTGAAGCACAGTAGACCAACATAACTAAAGCAACTTAGCAGTTGAAGTTAGGGATGTGATGCTCATTTGAATATACTAGCTTTTTCAGCTTTTGACCAGTCGTAACTTGTTTTGTGATTTTATTGAAATAGGTTTATATTTTAAGATCACAATAGCAAATGATCTTCATTTAGGGAGAGGATGGGGATACTAGGACAAACATTATTAAGACATCATTCTTACAATCTAATTTGGAAAAGTAGCACTGGTGTCATGCCTACATCGAAAACACAATTATGGCAGAGTCATGAATGAAAATACATATTCACAGTTTTAATAGTGCAGCATAACATTGAGAAATTACTTACGGAACAACAAAGATTCTTTAAGGAAAGATTCACATTCACCCATTTTGTGTTATAGTTTTTGTGCATGATCCCAGGATTTGATAGACCATCGCTCAGAGATGTACAATATAACATTCAAAATGGGTCAATATTTCCTTTTAAAAGAGCTTGTGATGATACAGTAAACTATGATGATGACACTTCATCTTTTAAGAACAGATCCATTAATAAAAAGGGAAATTATCAAAACAAACATCTGGTCAGTCTTCCACAAGTACCTGAGAAAAAAAATAAAAAAAACGTCCTTCTTCATACGATATTCACACATTCCATAAGCAGCACTGAAAAAACATGATCTTCATTTTTGAAAACACTTTTTCAAAACATGAGTTTTGAGAAATGACAAACAATGCACTTATGTATGTGGCACCTTGCCCATCGATATACTCTTCAAATGGATGATATGTGGATATGATCATTTGTTTCATATCTAAACTTTAGCTTATCAACTTTCATAGGACGTACAGTTTGAGTTCCTGGGTTTTTGCAAGTATAAGTAGACTACAGGAACCCCATGAATTAAACAACCAAATACATCTCACAGCTGACTTCCTTTGTGCATTAATCATAGCTGATGGTGATAAAAGCTATTGGCTAGGGTTGAATTTATTTTAGACAATGTGAAAGTAAAAACTTCAAGATTGCTCTTGAAGGGCTGAACTTTTTTTTACAGTTTACAGGGCAAGTAATTACTTCCTGCAGTTATCTCCAGTTATAAAATGTCTCCTATCCAAACTGAGCACAGGGCAAACACTCCATAAAGTTCTGTACGCAGGTTGACCGCTGGTGGAAAAATATTGATAACATGCCCTTTGTCATGGTGTACAGTACATCAAGTGTTACAGAGAGAAACAGAAAATGAATGCTTTTACTAAAATTAAATCATAAGCAGAATAAGAGTGAGTGGGTGATCGATTTGCATTGTATGTGCTGATGAAACAAAACGTCTCTAAAATACAACTGTAAGAATTGTTGAAAGGTAATCAAATCGAGTCTCCATTCGTGGCCCCTCACACCCACCGAAGAGTGGTTAGAAATAATCTCAGATGCAATAAAACAGATAATTATCAGCCAATTGTCTCTTAAGACTAACGATGATAAATAGTGCTTTTTCTAAACATACCGCAAAATCAATTTACTTGGGTCTTAAATACCTTTTTTAATGTCATAACAAGAAAACGTGGAGTAAAACATCTGAGAACGTATCATTACGTCGAATACAAACTATAGTAACAATACTTTATTTGCATTTCATTTCAGGATTTACACCCGTTTTGAGATCGTAATTGTTTTTTGGTTGAAAAGGCAGCAGCATTATAACTTTTGTATTGCAGCTTAGTTTAGTTGAGGGGTTAGTGTTAGTTCACTTTGAAAAAACATACAAAATGTCTTCATGATCCAGCATTGCCTGGCTGCCAGGGGCCAGAGATGGAGGAATGTAGACTGTAGAGGAGAACTCAAAGGAAGTAGTCGACAGCGACGCTTAGCTCTCTTCCAAACTCAAACTACAGAGACTTCTTGTTCACAGTGATTCTGAGCAGGCAACGCACAAATGGGCCTGTATTCAAAAAGTGTCTCAAGAGTAGCAGTGCTGATCAAGTAGAGGTCCTCCTGGTCCATAGAATCACATTCGTTATGTTCTAAAAGGCTAAATAAATCCTATATCAATTCTCCTACTCTGAGACCATTTGTGAATACGGCCAGATCTGTAAATCAGATTTGTAAGTCACCTAAATGGCCTGACAATGAAGTCCATGACCAACTTGTTCCACCCATACCATTTCTAGATTAGCAGGTCTGAATATTGCCTGCTCCAAACCCACACCTGTGAACAAAGTTGTACAAAGAAAAAAAAAAAAAAAGAGTTCATCTTGTAGAGATGGATCGGTCATCTCCACATGGCAGAGAATACATGGGTTGAATAAGAGGCACTGGGGGTAAGATCTCTGTTTGGTCGCTTCGAGATTGTCACTTCACCTTCAGCGTGCCGCTCTGCGCTGTATTCACCATCTGGTGAGAGAAAGACAAAGGTATTTACTCTGATATAAAAAGGAGTGAGATGAGAGGCATCCATTTCACTCAAAGATCTGCGGTTTTTGATGCCCCAAGGAAAGTAAATATCGAAGTGTTCCTATATTCTTAACGTATTTTGAACCAAGTCGTCGTCGCTATGGAAACCACTGACAGCCTTCAAATCAAATCAAATGTATTTATAAAGCCCTTTTTACATCAGCCGATGTCACAAAGTGCTATACAGAAACCCAGCCTAAAACTCCAAACAGCAAGTAATGCAGATGTAGAAGCACGGTGGCTCGGAAAAACTCCCTAGAAACTGGTGCAGTAGCACGACCAGGTGGACTGGGGACAGCTAGGAGTCATCAGGGCAGGTGGTCCTGAAGTATGGTCCTCCGGGAGCACAGGTACAGTGGGAGAGAGAGAGAATTAGAGGGAGCATACTTAAATTCACACAAGACACCGGATAATAACATCAGATTTAACAAACTGACCCTAGCCCCCCGGCACATAGAGGGTCAGGAGACACTGTGGCACTGAATTTTGCCTGCTCCAAACCCACACCTGTGAACAAAAGAGTTAATCTTGTACCCCCGACAATACCCCCGGACAGGGCCAACCTGGCAGGATATAACCTGACCCACTCTGCCAAAGCACAGACCCCACACCAATAGAGGGATATCAACAACCACCAACTACCCTGAGACAAGGCTGAGTATAGCCCACGAAAGATCCCTTCCACTGCACAAGCCTGAGGTGGCGACAAACCGGACAGGAAGTGATGCACCCCTCCTAGGGATGGCATGGAAAGCACCAGCAAGCCAGTGACTCAGACCCCGTAATAGGGTCACAGGCAGAGAATCCCAATGGAGACGGGAACCGGCCAGGCAGAGACAGCAAGGTTCTAGTCAAGATTCTAGGAGTCGTGTTTAGCACTAATTGAAGTTTATTTAGTGCTTTATCCGGGTAGCCGGAGAGTAGAGCATTGCAGTAATTTAATCTAGAAGTGACAAAAGCATGGATTAGCTTTTCTGCATAATTTCTGGACAAAAAATGTCAGATTTTTGCCATGTTACGAAGATGGAAAAAAGCGGTCCTTGAAATATTCTTGATATGTTCGTTAAAAGATAGATCAGGGTCCAGAGTAACGCAGAGGTCCTTCACAATTTTTTTGGGGGACGACTGTACAACCATCAAGATTAATTGTCAGATCCAAAAGAAGATCTCTTTGTTTCTTGGGACCTAGAACTAGCATTTCTGTTTTGTCAGAATTTAAAAGTAAAACATTTGCCGCCATCCACTTCCTTATGTCTGAAACACAGGCTTCCAGGGCAATTTTGGTGCATCACCATGTTTCATCGAAATGTACAGCTGTGTGTCGTCCTCATAGCAATGGAAGTTAACATTATGTTTCCGAATGACATCACCAAGAGGTAAAATATATAATGAAAACAATAGTGGCCCTAAAACAGAACCTTGAGGAACACCAAAACTTACAATTGATTTGTCAGAGGACAAACCATCCACGGAGACGAACTGATATCTCTCCGACAGATAAGATCTAAACCAGGCAAGAACTTGTCCGTGTAGACCAATTAAGGTTTCCAATCACTCCAAAAGAATATGATGGTCGATGGTGTCAAAAGCAGCACGAGGACAGATGCAGAGCCTTGGTCTGACGCCATTAAAAGGTCGTTTACCACTTTCACGAGTGCAGTCTCAGTGCTATGATAGGGTCTAAAACCAGACTGAAGTGTTTCGTATACATTATTTGTCTCCAGGAAGGCAGTGAGTTGCGAGAAATGGGAGATTCGATTTAGGCCGATAGTTTTTAAAAATGTTCTGGGTCAAGGCTTGGCTTTTTCAAGAGTGGCTTTATTACTGCCACTTTTAGAGACGTTGGTACACATCCGGTGGATAGGGAGCCATTTATTATGTTCAGCATAAGAGGGCCAAGCACAGGAAGTAGCTCTTTCAGCAGTTTAGTTGGAATAGGGTCCAGTATGCAGGTTGAAGGTTTAGAGGCCATGACAATTTTCATGAATGTGTCAAGAGATATAGGATTAAAAAACTTGAGTGTCTCCATTGATCCCAGGTCCTGGCAGTTCTGTCAGACTCAGGACAGCTGAGCTTTGGGGAAATACGCAGATTCAGAGAGGAGTCCGTAATTTGCTTTCTAATGATAATGATCTTTTCGTTGAAGATGTTCATGAATTCATCACTGCTGAAGTGAAAGGCATCCTCTCTTGGGGAATGCCGCTTTTTAGTTAGCTTTGCAACAGTATCAAATAGAGATTATTCTTATTCTCCTCAATTAGGTTGGAAAAATAGGATAATCGAGCAGCAGTGAGGACTCTTCGATATTGCACTGTACTTTCTTTCTAAGCTAGTAGGAAGACTTCCAGTTTGGTGGAGCGCCATTTCCGTTCCAGTTTTCTGCAAGCTTGCTTCAAAGCTTGGGTATTTTCTGTGTACCAGGGAGCTAGTTTCTTTTGGCAAATGTTTTTTGTTTTTAGGGGTGCGACTACATTTAGGGTATTACGCAAGGTTACATTTAGATCCTCAGTTTGATTGTTAACTGATTTTTGGGTAGGTGGAGGGAGTCTGGAAGGGCATCTAGGAATCTTTGGGTTGTCAGAGAATTTATAGCACAGCTTTTGATGATCCTTGGTTGGGGTCTAAGCAAATTATTTGTTATAAAATGGTGGTCCGATAGTCCAGGATTATGAGGAAAAACATTTAGATCCACAATATTAATTCCACGGGACAGAACTAGATCCAGGGTATGACTGTGGCAATGCGTAGGTCCGGAGACATGTTGGTCAAAACCCACTGAGTCGATGATGGCGCTGAAAGCCTTTTGTAGTGGATCTGTGGACTTTTACATGTGAATGTTAAAGTCACCAAAAATTTGAATATTATCTGCCATGACTTCAAGGTCTGATAGAAATTCAGAGAACTCAGTAAGGAACTCTGTATAAACAGTAGCTATAAAAAGTGATTAAGTAGGCTGCATAGATTTCTTTGATAAAAACCTAGCTGCATCAGCATAAATCCATCAGAATACTAGGAGGAAGCTCAGAATAGGATAGGATCTAAAAAATTGACATCATGATCATCCTCTACGACGTGTCCTACCTCTCTCACTCGCCACTACGTCTAAACATTGAATAAAGTAGGCCTAGATAAATGCATAGCAGATGTTCAAAGACAAACAAATGCTATGATTTTAAGAAGCGAGTTAATCTAGTGTTTTCCTGATGATGTGTACTACTTGATCAGAAACACTCATTTGTAGCTTTGGGTAACAGTTCTAAAAACGTGAATTATTATTTCACCAGGTCACCTCCGATTGTAACAGGACGTACGAAACGGGAAGTTGGTTTGTCTCCTTACCTTGTGATTGGCTGGTGGATCACGAGCAGAAGCTTTCATTGTCATGGGAGACCGTGTGTAAGGGAATAAGGCTTTCACACTGTTCGCTGTCTTCTGGCAATCTGATGGAATAGGACTATGATGATCAACATGAGCATAATCACTACCTGAATGGGAACAACTAGCATTCCGATAGGAATTTAGGGCCACCACGATAATGCAAACAAATTGAACTACAACAAACCCTAAAAGCCTAAAAGAAGCCAACGCTATCCATTGTCCTCGATTCAATTTCAGGGAAGTCTTTATAACAAAGATTTGGAAAATACAAGAGAGAATGTGTGCGTTGACAATTATCGTGAAAGTAAATCCTTGAAAAAGCATCAGCCAAGTTAACAGTACAATACAAAGAGTAGCAAGTGTTTCCCCTAGTACCGTTGAATCTGGTGTTTCGAGCGGCATATGAAGGCAAACACTCTTCGTAGCCCCACCATGACAGGGTCCCAGTTGTTGTAGTGACATAACAGAGTGGCGATGAAGAAGGAGAGGAAGACGGGAACAGCTCCAGCGAAAAACAGCCAGGAGAAACGCACCTGGGGTCAGAAACATAGCAGTGCAGAATGCGATAGCTGCTTATAAAAGAACATCAGAAGTGCCAGCTGCCTAACAATGGGTCAAGAAACATTCCAATACCTGCAATTAACTTATGCTTTTAAGAATCAATATTAGCTACAGGTATAACAACCCCAACCATCTCAGAAGGACTGATTCATCGAAGAGTAATGCATTGCACTTCTACTGAGAGTTGTTGACTTGACATCTCAACTTTTCAAACTAATGCCCACACAAATATATATGCTAATTTGAAACGTCAAATTACGCTAAATCTGTGCACTTTACTAAGGGAAAAGCCTTTGCAGTTTCAAAGTTAGAGGCCCACATGCAGACAGACCAAGCTCTCTCATCACATCGCTAGACGATACCCTGTCACAAAACGTGACAAAGCATACATCACAACCCAGTGCCACTATAAGAGAAATTAACCATTTTTTACACAACACCTTTGGTAGACCAGTCATGCTAAAGGGTGTGACGGCAACATGTGCGTCCGGCAATAATAGAGCCTCCTCTTACCTTCTGCATGCATATGTCTGCTATGATGGAGAGTGGGATAGTGAGGCTGAGCGACAGAGTGCCTATTAGGGAGGAGGTGAGAAAGCAGCCCCTATGGAAAGAAGTACAAGCAATTAAATCAAATGCAAAATTCTCCTCTTACGCAATAAATCAAATGTTTATCACTCGGGCACTACTCTGCATATCACCCTATAGCAGAGGTATTCCAAACTTTTCTTTCCCAGGGATCACCATACTTGAGCAAAAATAAAAAACATTTCACGTCTTTGTCTTATCAGTTGAATGATAATGCCAACGAGAAGCAATCAATATTTTAAAATCAATAGATTTGGTAGATAGGTCAAAATTATGAAAAACTCCAGTCCCCACAGGGCTCCCGAGTGGCGCATTGGTCTAATGCACTGCATCTCAGTGCTAGAGGCGTCACTACAGACAACATGGTTCGAATCCAGGCTGTATTGAGAGGGCGGCGCACGATTGGCCCAGCGTCATCCGGCGTTTGGCCGTTATTGTAAATAAGAAGTTGTTCTTAACAGACTTGCCTAGTTAAATAAATAAATAAAATAAAACATTATAATTGGAAGTGTAAACATTACCATAGTCTATTAGCTAGAAAGGCTATGTGAGATACTCCAGTGAGTGCAATTGGCTCCAATGGGGGGCCCTTAGGGATCTCTAAGGGGCCCCAGACCCCCCCCACCCCTGCCCAATAGACATAGTGCCAAATATTAACTAAATATTAACTTAACTAAATCTCCCATTGAAATCAATGCATTGTTTGAGTGCAAGTCCAATTTGCGCACACAGATATCACTTTTGGATAAAAGAAACAGGTTTTTGTGACTAGCAGAGCTGACAAGGAGTAGTATACATAATATGTGGGCGTTCAATCCATCCATCAACTGAGACGCACCAGAGCCAGAGGAACTCGGAGAGCACGGTACCGATAAGGCCGTTGATAAGGATGTAGATCCACACTAGCTTGCTGGGCAGTTCAAAGGCCTCGAAGCCCGTGTAGTGAAGCACAAGGAACCCTGGCCACAGGAGGAACATGTTGAACAACCCCACAAACCCTAAGACACAGATAAGAGAAAAATATAAGAGAAATAACAACATTACTACTTATATGTTATTGACATTTAGAACTATTCGCAAGTAAAAATTACGTTATTATATATATTACTAACATTCAATACTATAATTAGGTCTGTCAAAGGATTTAACTGTATCTAGTTTAATCACATGCTTTTCTGTGCGATTAAATCAATAAATCTCATTTTTTGAAACTGTTCAAATTTGACCCTAATTAAAGATGTTTCAATTTCAAAAACATCACATTGAGTTGTAGGTACAATGCATTTGGGAAACATTCAGACCCTTGACTTTTTCCACATTTTGTTAGTTTACTGCCTTATTCTAAAATTGATAAAAATTAATGATTTTCATCAATCTAAACACAATACCCCATAATGACAAAGCAAATGTATAAAATACAGATACCTTATTTACATAAGAATTCAGACCCTTTGCTATGAGACTCGAAATTGAACTCATCATCCTTGATGTTTCTACAACTTGACTGGAGTCCACCTGTGGTAAATTCATTTGATTGGACGTGATTTGGAAAGGCACACCTGTCTATGTAAGCTCCCACAGTTGACAGTGCATATCAGAGCAAAAACCAAGCCATGAGGTCAAAGGAATTGTCCGTAGAGCTTCTAGAGAGGATTGTGTCGAGGCACAGATCTGGGGAAGGTCCCCAAGAACACAGTGACCTCCATCATTCTTAAATGGAAGAAGTTTGGAACCACCAAGACTCTTCCTAGAGTTGGCTGCCCGGCCAAACTGAGCAATCAGGGGAGAAGGGCCTTGGTCAGGGAGGTGTCCAAGAATCTGACAGAGCTCCAGAGTTCCTGTGGAGAGGGGATAACCTTCCAGAAAGACAACGATCTCTGCAGCACTCCAACAATCAGGCCTTCATGGTAGAGTGGCCAGACGGAAGCCATTCCTCAGTAAAAGGTACATGACATCCCCACTAGGAGTTTGCCAAAAGGCACCTAAAGAATCTCAGACCATGAGAAACAAGATTCTCTGGTTTGATGAAACCATGATTGAACTCTTTGGCCTGAATGCCAAGCGTCAGGTCTGGGCTCCCAAGTGGCGCAGTGGTCTAAGACACTGCATCTCAGTGCTAGAGGCGTCACTACAGACAACCTGGTTCGAATCCAGACTGTATCACAACCGGCCGTGATTGGGAGTCCCATAGGGCGGTGCAGAATTGGCCCAGTGTTGTCCGAGTTTGGCCGGTGTAGGCCGTCATTGTAAATAAGAATTTGTTCTTAACTGACTTGCCTAGGTAAATAAAGGTTAAATAAAAAAATATCTGCTTCACTGATTTCTACTCTCATAAAGGCCTGGGTTTTCTGCACGTTAACACTAGAAACGTTTTAACTAAAATGGATAAATTGAAAGTGTGGGTTCACAGCTCCAATCCAGATGTGTTGGTCATTACTGAGTCGTGGTTAACGAAGAGTGTTGCAGAGTTACTCCACCTCAAGAATTTAATTTTGTGAAAGGCCCGGCACACGCTTACTCAGGCTGACTGGCTCTCGTTCAAGCAAATGAGAAATAAGTGCACTCAGGCTATCTGGAAGGCCAAAGTTAGTTACTTTAAAGGAGCAGTTCTCTCTCTGTGGGTCTTACCCCAAGAAATTCTGGAAAATGGTTAAGACCTGGAGAATAAACCCTTCTCCTCACAGCTGCCCATGTCCTTTAAAGTTGATGATGTGGTTGTTACTGACAAGAAGCACATGACTGAGCTCTTTAATCAACACTTAATTTATTCAGGATTCCTATTTGACTCAGCCATGACTCCTTGCTACAAAGATTTGTTTACAAGCCCAAAGTTGGGAAGACAAACGAGTTGAGGATTCTGCATGCATAATGTGTTAATTTATCATTCACACTATTCATGAAGGGAAAAGTCCAAAACCATGACTTGTTCAAGAACACACTCTGCAGCAAAACGAGTAGTACCACCAGCAATAAGTGGTTAGAACGTTGGGGATGTAACCAAAAGGTTGCTGGATCGAATCCCCCCCGCCCTCCAACTTAATATGGAAGTTCCAAGCTAGCATACAGAACATCTGAGTCTCTACCAAGTCATATGTCTACAGACACTGACAAAACAAGTTCCCTCACAGGATAAAAATAAAGTTATTTGAATTAGACTTTAATTAAATTTACCACAAAGCAGAAGAAGAAGCTGATCTTGGCCACATCGGTGACGGTGAGCTTTCCCACTGTGCGGAGCATGGACTCGTGGTCCTTGGCGGCGTGTTGATTAAACTGAGCTCTTTAATCAACACTTAATTTATTCAGGATTCCTATTTGACTCAGCCATGACTCCTTGCCAGTCCAACATTTCCTCATCTGCCATCCCTTCTAATGCAACTATCCTGATGTGTCTCCCTCTTTTTCCACTGGAGGCAGTTACTGAGTCCGAGGTACTAAAGGAGCTCCTGAAACTTGACCTAAAAAAAAACATCTGGGTCAGATGGTTTACACCCTTTCTTCTTTAAGGTTGCTGCCCCTATCATCGCCAAGCCTATCTCTGACATTTTTAACCTGTCTCTCCTTTCTGGGGAGGTTTCCATTGCTTGGAAGGCAGCCACGGTTCATCCTTTATTTAAAGGGGAGATCAAGCTGATCCTAACTGTTATAGGCCTATTTCTATTTTGCCCTGTTTATCAAAAGTGTTGGAAAAACCTGTCAATAATCAACTGACTGGCTTTCTTGATCTCTATAGTATTCTCTCTGGTATGCAATCTGGTTTCCGCTCAGGTTATGGATATGTCACTGCATCCTTAAAGGTCCTAAATGACGTCACCATTGCCCTTGATTCTACGCAATGTTGTGCTGCTATTTTTATTGACTTGGTCAAATCTTTTGATACGGTAGACCATTCCACTCTTGTGGGCCGGCTAAGGAGTATTGGTGTCTCTGAGGCCTGGTTTGCTAACTACATCTCACAAAGAGTGCAGTGTATAAAGTCAGATAATCTGCTTTCTCAGCCACTGCCTGTCACCAAGGAAGTACCCCAAGGCTCAATCCAAGGCCCCTCGCTCTTCTCAATTTACATCAAAGACATAGCTCAGGCAGCAGGAAGCTCGCTCATCCATTTATATGCAGCTGGCCCCTCCCCGGATTTTGTGTTAAATGCTCTACAACAAAGCTTTCTTAGTGTCCAACAAGCTTTCTCTGCCCTTAACCTTGTTCTGAACACCTCCAAAACAAAGGTAATGTGGTTTGGTAAGAAGAATGCCCCTCTCCCCACAGGTGTGATTACTACCTCTGAGGGTTTAGAGCTTCCTGACCAAGACCTTTCTCACTCGATTGCTTAGTTTGGCTGGGCGGACAGCTCTAGGAAGAGTCTTGGTGGTTCTAAACTTCTTCCATTTAATAGTGATGGAGGCCAATGTGTTCTTGGGGACCGTCGATGCTGCAGAAATGTTTTGGTTCCCTTCACCAGATCTGTACCTAGACACAATCCTGTCGTCTCGGAGCTCTACGGACAATTCCTTCAACCTCATGGCTTGTTTTTTGCTCTGACATGCCCTGTCAACTGTGGGACCTTATATAGACAGGTGTGTGCCTTTCTAAATCATGTCCAATCAATTGAATTTACCACAGATGGACTCCAATCAAGTTGTAGAAACATCAATGGAAACAGATCAATGGAAACAGGATGCACCGGAGCTCAAATTCGAGTCTCATAGCAAAGAGTCTGAATACTTATGTAAATAAGGTATTTCTGTTTTTAATACTTTTTTTTTTTTTTATCTAAAAAACTGTTTTTGCTTTGTCATTGTTGGGTATTGTGTGTAGATTGAAGGGATTTTTTTTTGTAACGTAAAAAAATGTGGAAAAGTCAAGGGGTCTGAGTACTATCTGAAGGGCACTGTATATATCTATAATCAATTCAGGATCATTATATCAAAAAAGAAAAGAGCATCTGAAAATCAGCAGCAGACCGAGCTGCCACACTTGACTTTAGTAAGAAAGCTCATAGATATAACCAATATCTACTTACCAAAGAACATGGGGATGTCCAGCTTGTCCTCCCGGTCCACCTTCCTCTTGATCATGACGATGTAGACTGCGTAAAGAGCAGCCCCAGCCAACGACCACAGAGAGCCTTAACACAACATGAGTTCATCATCCCGTTATCTTACGCTAATACATCCCTGTATCATGAGTTACAATTTCAGTCATTTAGCAGACAGACAGTTAGTTAGTATGAACATGAATACATGTTCATACTTTTTTCATACTGGTCCCCCGTGGGAATCGAACCCACAACCCTTGGCATTTGCAAGCGCCATGCTCTACCATCTGAGCTACACAGGACTGTGTACAACACTCATGGTTACACTCCAAAGGGTTTTTCTGCTAGCAATGCAAGAAAATGCGACATCGTGGCATGGCTTGTACTTCTAGAGTTGATTTAATGGTTCAATAATACATTGTATTGATATAGCATATTTATGACAATGAAGCTTTAAAATAATAAATCAAATACAACCAACATGAAGTGGGATAGGATGGTAACAGGAGGCAGGAATGAGGAATATAGGGGGGAAAAAAACTAATAAGAACAAAAGATTGAGGAAGTAAGTTTATCTGGAGCACTTCGATCTCCTTGGTTACCTATAGTGCCTTTTCCGTCGGGGCTGTCCATACTGGAGAAACTGACCAGAACCACCCCTCCCATGCTACGTGGAAAGAGACCAGAGAAACAGTGTAACCACAGAGGAACAACCCAGAGTAACAACAATCATTCAGCTTATGTCAAGGCTTACCTCAGAGTCACAGCTAAGAGCTTGGACAGAGTAAAGCGGTCACTGCTATTACTGGGAAAGATGGCCGCCAGGATGAGGGTGAAGAGACCTGGCGAGGAGGACAATAACAGCGAGACCGCTCACAACACGTACTGTACAGAGTTCAACCTGTTCAAGGTGACATGTCTAAATACACATGCTGTGGTTTTCCAATATCTGAACATTTCTTTGCAACAATGTTTTTACAAAAGGCCCAATAACGACCATTAGAAAAAAGTTTTGTCCATTCCTACACGTGCATTTGTCTGAGTAACGTCACATTAAGTCTACGGACTCACCTGAAGTGGAGGACAGAATGTTCACTATGGCAACCTGCGTGTCCGACAGGGCCTCTTGGTAGGAGAGGTTGGCTAGGAACCACTGGAGACAATAGGAGAGGGAGAAGTGTGGTAGTTGACTTACTATTTCTCATCGTGTGTGTCGTCTACCCTAAGTTCTGGGTCATTGCTCATGTGGGAAATGAGGTATGCTACAAAGATTTGTTTACAAGCCCAAAGTTGGGAAGACAAACGAGTTGAGGATTCTGCATGCATAATGTGTTAATTTATACTCATTCACACTATTCATGAAGGGAAAAGTCCAAAACCATGACTTGTTCAGCAAACACACTCTGCAGCAAAACGAGTAGTACCACCAGCAATAAGTGGTTAGAACGTTGGGTCTGTAACCGAAAGGTTGCTGGATCGAATCCCCCCCGCCCTCCAACTTAATATGGAAGTTCCAAGCTAGCATAAAGAACATCTGAGTCTCTACCAAGTCATAAGTCTACAGACACTGACAAAACAAGTTCCCTCACAGGATAAAAATAAAGTTATTTGAATTAGACTTTAATTAAAAATTTACCACAAAGCAGAAGAAGAAGCTGATCTTGGCCACGTCGGTGACGGTGAGCTTCCCCACTGTGCGGAGCATGGACTCGTGGTCCTTGGCGGCAGGGTAGGACATGCGCGATAGCTTGGCCTCCAGGGCCTGTGTGGACGGGAGCTGGCGCACCTCCATGATGTTGCTGAAGCGCACCCGTTGCTTTTTAGAGGCTGAGAGGTTGGAGGGATAAGAGGTGGATGGTTCACAGCACGACCAATAGAAAGAACCAGACAATGAAAACCTTAAGCTAACGCATGCTTTTATTCTACTTATGTCTTTGTTTTAGGAACCAGAACCAGGAGAACTTTTTGCACAGTCATTCTCTGATAAGAATCTCGTACCCTATACTGTGCTTTAGGCACAATAGCCTGGGATTGAATACGGCAGCTTTTGAATTAAAATCACAATTATAATCTTCCTCAAATGTGACCCATCACTTAAAAACAGCCAAAACAGAGATGCTAGTTCTAGGTCCAAACAAAGAGATATGCTGTTGGATCTGACAAATCAATCTCGACGGTTGTATAGCCGCCTAAAATAAAACTGAAGGACCTCGGCATTAATGTTAGAATCTTAACGAGAACCCAAAAAGTTGATCATATTACTCCAGTGTTTCCTGTTAATGCTAGGGCTGATTTCAAGATTTTTCTGCCGATCCATGTAAGAAATGCAGACTCGGTCTCGAGTCTTTAAGTCTTTACTGAAGACTCATCTCTTCAGTAGGTCCTATGATTGAGTGTAGTCTGGCCCAGGGGTGCGAAGGTGAACGGCAAAGCACTGGAGCGATGAACCACCCTTGCTGTCTCTCCCTGGCTGGCTCCCCTCAGATTCTCTGCCTCTGACCCTATAACAGGAGTCACTGGCTGGCTCGTGCTCTCCCATCCTTCCTGTCCTAGTGCGGTGGTGGGAGATCTTCGTGGGCTACACTCGGCCTTGTCTCAGGGTAGTAAGTTAGTGTGTTGATCCCTTTAGTGGTGTGGGGGCTGTGCTTTGGCAAAGTGGGTGGGGTTATATCCTGCCTGGTTGGCCGTGTCCGGTGGGATCTTTGGACGGAGCCCCAGTGTCCCCTGACACCCCCTGTCTCAGTATCTATGCTGCAATAGTCTATGTGCCGGGGGGCTAGGGAGAGTGTCATATCTGGTGTAATTCTCCCGTCTTATCTGGTGTCCTTAGGTATGCTCCCTCTAATTCTCCCACCTCTCTCCCTCTCACACCCTCAGAGAGATTCTGAGCCCTAAGACCATTACTCAGGACTACCTGGCCTGACAGCTCCTGGCTGTCCCCAGTCCACCTGGTGCTGATCCAGTTTCAACTGTTCTGACCTGTTCACAGGTCGTGCGACCTTGTCCTGGACCTGCTGTTTCGAAAACATACGCCTAAAATGTTATTTTAGGTGTATGTGACGCAGCTAGCTTGGCAGCTTTGGTCCCAGCAATTTTGCACCTTATATGTGCGCAAAAATAACCAAAGATATAGGTGAAATTAACAGAGATTCTCACTCAGCCCATTGTATTAGACTATCGGTATTAGGGCTACATCAGTCAACAGGCTAAACATAGTTTGAAAGAGAGCCAGAGTTGGAGAGAGAGAGCGGACACTTGCACTTTCCCTTGAGCTACGTTTTGCATATAGCCTATCTTTTTAGGAGTGGGGCGATTTGCAGGCAGATAACAAGTATGGGTGATCTGATAAGATAATGTAGTAAACTATAGCACATTCTCTTGGAAAGATAACTGTCCCGTGCTTCACCGCCCATCCATAGCCTATAGCCTACAGTACAGGCCTAGTCTATAGAATTGAGACCACAAGCGCACCTGATCTCCCACGCCCAACTAGGAGAGGAAAGGTGGTAATAGGCAAAGCGTGAGGGTTGCGCCTTTTCATTTTCAACCATGGTCACGTTTGGGTTGCATGTTGGTCGAGCATTCTCACTTGCCATTCCATTATCAATATTTATTTCCAGACAATGTAGTAAACTAGTCTAATGATATCAAATGTAAATACCTTGTAGAGAACTGCCCCGTGCTTCTCCACCCATGCATATTGCCTACTCTTAACTGAGTCAAATCAAATCCAATTTTGCAAAGTTGCATAGGAACCATGAACAGGGAGACCATGTCTATCTAATCTGCAGGACTAAAAAAAACATGTTCATCCTAAAGGTGTCCGTCTGACCACCTGCAGCATGAAACATGACGACCGCGCCACATCGAGCTCTGTCTGGGCCTGTAATCCAGCCCTCTAGTGACATCCATTAATAATCCAATAACCATCAGCCAAGACAAAGAAATATGAAATCCTGTCATTGTCCCATAGAAAACTAAGCCCTAGTATCACTCAAAGGTCAGACGGAGCAGCCTTCCCGTTCACATTGTTTATCGAGTCAAACCTGGGAGGGACATCACATCCAACAGTTCAACAGCCCCCTCTGTTGGTCAACAATGCAAAGTGTATTTTCCATTCCACAACTTCATTCATTTGCTAAGGTCTTTACATGTTTCTTCCTATGAAAACCTATAATTTTTTATGTTTGCTTGAATCGTTACGATATAAATCATTGATTCTGAATTCAGTCCTCACCTGGCAAGCTAAGATTCCGCTGGCGGATAATTACAGAACTTCATTGGAACAACTTTCATCAACTCTTGCAATCTTATTCTGAATCAAAAGGTCTGACGATGTTCACAGTTGGAACGGTACACTTAGCTGACACCATTGGAAGGTTTGAGCAGGTGATCTTCACTTTGATGTTGTTGCCTCTCCCATGTCTCTGGAGGAGTTTTACAAATCTGTAGTGTGTTCTACCAAGAGCTGGGATGAAAATATCCTGTAAAGATCAAGAACCAGAGGATGGAAGCTGAGGTACAGAGGCTTCAGAGGCAGCTGTCCATCAAATCCCTTCGCAGGCCGGAGGCCAGTGCTTGCGCAATAATTTGGTTCTGGGACCAGATAATATATACAAGACTATTATTCATAAAAAATGTAAGGATATTATTGTATTCATTTGTTTAAAACCAATTCCTAACTTTTAACAATCTTTGGTGAAAATTGCAACAAGATGAGAAGCCAGGAAACCGCTCAAGGATTTTACAATGAGGCCAAAAGTAACTGTAAAACAATTATATCAAATCAAATTTTATTGGTCACATACACTTGGTTAGGAGATGTTATTGCGGGTGTAGCGAAATGCTTGTGCTTCTCGCTCCGACAGTACAGTAATATCGAACGGTTTCACAATATATACACAAAACTAGGTAAGGAATGGATTGAGAATATATACATACATACTGTATATGTCAGGGTGGCATTGGACTAAGATACAGCGGCATAGTAAGCTTTATAGTATACAGTATACACATAAGAGGTTTGTGATGCAGTATATAAACACGATTAAGTGACTAAGATACCGTAGAATAGTATAGCGTACAGTTTGAACATATGAGATCAGTAGTGCAAGATACGGAAACATTATTAAAGTGACTAGTGTTTCATTTCCTTAAAGTGGCCTGTGATTTCTAATCAGTGTCTATAGGCAGTCACCTCTAATGTGCTAGTGATGGCTGTTTAACAGTCTGATGGCCTTGAGATAGAAGCTGTTTTTCAGTCTCTCGGTCCCAGCTTTGATGGAACTGTACTGACCTCACCTTCTGGAAGATAGCGGGGTGAACAGGCAGTGGCTCGGGTGGTTGGTGTCTTGGATGATCTTTTTGGCCTTCCTGTGGCAACGGGTGCTGTAGGTGTCCAGGAGGGCGGGAAGTTTGCCCCCACTAATGAGCTGGGCAGAACGCACCACCCTCTGGAGAGCTTTGTGGTTGTGTGAGGTGCATTTGCCATACTAGGCGGTGATGCAGCCCGACAGGATGCTCTCAATTGTGCATCTGTAGAAGTTAGTGATGGTTTTGGGTGATAAGCCAAATTTCTTCAGCCTCCTGAGGTTGAAGAGGCTCTGTTGCGCCTTCTTCACCACACTGTCTGTGTGGGTGGACCATTTCTGTTTATCAGTGATGTGTACGCCTGAGGAACCTTCTCCACTGCGGTCCCATCGATGTGGATCAGGGGGTGCGCCCTCTGCTGTTTCCTGAAGTCCACGATCATCTCCTTAGTTTTGCTGACGTTGAGTGAGAGGTTATTTTCTTGGCACCACACTCCCAGAGCCCTCACCTCCTCCCTGTAGGCTGTCTCATCGTTGTTGTTAATCAAGCCTATTACTGTTGTGTCGCCTGCAAACTTGATGATTGAGTTGGAGGCTTGCTTGGCCACGCAGTCATGGGTGAACAGGGAGTACAGGAGGGGGCTGAGCACACACCCTTGTGGGGCCCCAGTGTTGAGGATCAGCGAGGAGGTGTTGTTTCCTACCTTCACCACCTGGGGGCGACCCGTCAGGAAGACCAGGACCCAGTTGCACAGGGCGGGGTTCAGACCCAGGGCCTTGAGCTTGATGATGAGCTTGGAGGGTACTATGGTGTTGAATGCTGAGCTATAGTCAATGAACAGCATTCTTACATAGGTATTCCTCTTATCCAGATGGGACAGGGCAGTGTGTAATGTGGTGACGATCGCATCATCTGTGGATCTATTGGGACGGTAAGCAAATTGAAGTGGTTCTAGTGTGGCAGGTAAGGTGGAGGTAATATGATCCTTGACTAGTCTCTCAAAGCACTTCATGATGACAGAGGTGAGTGCTATTAGACCATTGTCATTTTGTTCAGTTACCTTTGCTTTCTTGTGTACAGGAACAATGGTGGCCATCTTCAAGCAAGTGGCCACCACTGTGATAGGAGAAAACTGAGGGTAGATCAAGTACATTGTAGTTACTCCAAAATACCAAGCTAAAAGAATGAAAAGAAGGAAGCCTGTACAGAATAAAAAATATTCCAAAACATGCATCCTGTTTGCAACAAGGCAGTAATGTAATACTGCAAAGAAATTAACTTTGTATCCCTAATACAAAGCATTGGAAGATGGATCCAGAATTCTAAATAATGTCACAGTGTCGGATCTGATATAATTGTCATGGTCTCGGGTGGGAGTAATTTTAACTGAAGGACCCATACAGATGGGAACGTGACTGCTGCAGTAGCGAGACACAGATCATTTAGGCTGCTGCTCTTGCTTTTCAAGAGTGGAGTGTGGCAAAAAAAGCTGCAATAGACTACAGTCATGGAGCCTCCATGTGTTGCAAAAGTTAGGAGAGATCTAATCAATGGAAGTTAAATGAGAAGGACAGTCTACAACGACCACGAGACAACAGGTTGGCTGCTACTTAATATTCTGAATGGAGTTGTTGTTGTTTGTAACTGTAGGATGAGAAAGCACATACACTGAAGCCTCAATTAGCCTAGCTAGCTAACGTTAGCTAGCTTCTCCTGGTTTGATGCAGTCGACAGGTACTACGTAATCATATTTGAAATAACCTAGCTATGGCAGCTATTAGTCTACTATAGTGCAAATCGGCTTGGTTGGTTGCCGTCTCGTCTCTTCTCCCTCCTCTCACGCTTTATCACCTCCTATTCATAAAGTAGCTTAGAAAATGGTCTGGATCCGACCAGGTCTATACGTTACGGGTCTGGTTCTCACCTCTAGTCCAAAGCTCTTATAGACTTACCAAAAAACACTTGCAGCTAGAATTGCTGCCAAAGGTGTTTCTAACATGTATTGACTCTGGGGGTTGAATACAAGATATAGGAGTGTGTTATTTTTCATGAATACATTTTTTGCCACATTGACCTGAGTATTTTGTGTAGATCGTTGACAAAAAAAAAAAAAGACAATTAAATCCATTTGAATACCACTTTGTAGCAAAAGGGGTTGAATACTTTCCGAATGCACAGTATCAGTTTAAAGCTTAATTTACCAGCAGAAAAAGGCAATACATTGAATAATTTATAGATCAGTTTGTTGGTTAGTCTTCTAAAGATGTTAGTTTTAATACTCACTGGAATCACAATCTCCAATGGCAGAGTTTATCTGTTCAGTCGGAAGGTCCTGAAATTTCACTGGAACATACAGCGGTTCACTCTGAAGAAAGAAATATAGATTTCAACTAATGCGCTCAAATATTAATTTTTATAACAGTCTATTCAGCCAGCTAACAGTAAAATCTAAAAAACGACAGTAAGAGAGAATACAAAAAGTGAATAAATTATGCTCACTAGGGTATGGTCATTCAAACGGGTGTCGTTGATACAGGGGCTAAAGTAAGCCTCGGCATCAGCAAACTGTGGAGAAAGGAGCTGTAGGTTAGACTGGGCTGTTTTATCATAGCATCAACATTATATATATATATATATATAGAGAGAGATAGAGATAGAGAGATAGATAGATAGATACTTTACTCAATGACCACTACTGAGATACTGCACTAAGCAACAATTAATCTTTAGATGGAAACAACAATGGTTGTGAGACATCAGTGCTATACGTACAAAGGCTGCGTGTCGTCCCTGGAGACTGCCTGTGCACTGCTGTCTCCATGGCCGCCACAGCAAGAACCCCAGCAGGTACAGCACAAACATGGAGGTCTTGGTGAACGTGCTGAAGAACGGCTTGTTATACTCCTGCTGCTTGAATATGTACTGGGGGGGGAAATAGGAGAAAATACTAATATGACTTACTGTACGAATGTCTGGAACTTAAAACCGATCCAGTGCAGATTAAAAACAATTAATAGGGAGAGGTCACATTAAAACTACTGAGATGTGGCTATTCCTAGTATTCAAAACTGACCCCTAGTCCCTACTTGTGTAGTTATGAAAAGGCTGGACAGATATAGTTAGCAACATGGCGAAAACATGACCCCACTAGAAGGCAAGGTGAAGCAACTACCATATTCATATTCATATTCAATCCTTTTAAATCTATGGGGTAGGGGTTAGGGGTCAATCATTGCCTTATAATTGAGCACTAGTCTTAAGCTTTAGCATATTAGCCAAAATAAGGGTTGCCTAAAACAGGCCATCCAGTTCTGCAGTGTTGCTGGTTCAGGTCTCCCTGTGCACCCTCTGATTGGAGAGTGCACCTGCCAATCAGTTCCAAGCTAAAATAAAATAATAAGTAGGACTGTGGCCTGCAGAACCAGGGGATTACAGGAAGTGCTAGTGTCTTACTGAGGTGAGCTCAGAGGAGGCCACCCAGATGACGTCCACTAGCAGGAGGATGACCACCCCCAGGGCCATGCGTCTCTGCTGGGCAACTGTGCTACCCTGAGACCCCATCCGGTTCATGAGGAACACCCACACCATCTGGACACTGCTTGACAAACACACACGTTAACGCACGCACACACACACACACACATTTAAACACTTTTCACTAACTGTAATACCAAAAACCAAAATGAATGAGATATGTTTATCAGATGGGACACAGTGACAGCACCTGGAAATCCTAATACAGGATTCTTCAGAGTTTTGGACGTTTCGACTCTCCTCAGTCAGGCAGAAATCTGAAACTGTAGATAACAAGAGACATTGTGCAACAGACCTCCTATCTGCAGTGCACAGAGCTAACCACCTGCAATCTCTTACCAATTAATATTGTTATGTAACCCTGAACATTGCTGTGGGGGTGAAAATCCATATGGACATCTGGAAACCAGAAAGACGATATAGGCTAGGCCTAATTGTTTGGCGAAATCAGTTTCACAGGACACACGAATGTGGGGTTTCCTCAGTGAAACCTCAACCAATGCAAGTCTTTTTTTTGTGACATTACAAACTCAATTTAACACATTATTTTCCACATCTATTCACTTGCTTTTTTTGAACTGGGTTCCCCCCACAAATACACACATGGTCCTAAGTGAGGAACGCCCGCCCAGCCTCTACTCTGTCAGACAGGGCATCAGTTAGAACCTTCTTACCCTTTCTCATCACCCTGGCAATGCGTTCTGCCAAGGTCAGCCTAGTGCCAAGGTCAGCCTAGTGCCAAGGTCAGCCTAGTGCCAAGGTCAGCCTAGTGCCAAGGTCAGCCTAGTGCCAAGGTCAGCCTAGTGTCAAGGTCAGCCTAGTGTCAAGGTCAGCCTAGTGTCAAGGTCAGCCTAGTGTCAAGGTATACCCCTAGAAACCAGGCGTACCTCATATCCCACCTTCAGCCTGATAAAATAAATAAAATAAACTGAATCCCCACCTCAACAACTGCTTCCTGTACCTTCCTGTCTGCTTATGGTACATGTATTCCCTTCTTCCATAGGCCCCATCATCTGCAGATAAAGACCTTCCAATAATTGCTAACGTGAGCTAGCATGAACAACAAGGTCTTCCTCTGTCCACCACGACTCTCTCTCATGCGAAGTAGACAGTTACTAACTAGCTAATGTAGTGTATCTGAATTAGTTCACAACGTAGCATTATGGGACCTGCAGTGTTGTAGAAACAGACGGAGGCCATCATTAGCCATCAATCTCGTAGTTTAAAACGTCACAGCTAGCTAGCTAGCCGGCACCATCATCATCATCATCATCAATAAACCATTCGTATTTACCTAGCTACCGTTACGGCATGTAGGCGTCTTTATATTTGGCGTGGTCGTTACTTCTTCGCCTTTGCAGAGAAAGAGGATCCCACCCCCCCACAAAAAATAATAAAAAACTGAACAAACTACCAAAAATCTACCAATAAAATAAAATAAAACAGATCTGAGCCTGGGAGGACGGTTCTTCCGGTCTTCAGATGTCAAATGTCCCATAAACGTTTCTGCTGCAGCCACAATAATGTCCAGTTTTTCAGACTTCTTTGAGACTTGTTGCTGTACAGTTTATAACTGTGACTGCACGCTTTCTTCTTCTTCTTGTGGCTTCCTGGCAGACTAGACGAAGTGTTGCATATTGCTGCCTTTCGCAGGTCGGAGTGCGAATTGCACATTTTTGCGCCACAATCTAACCCTGCACCCCATCCCATTATTTTCCCCTAGATATTCCTATGCCTGGGAAGATGGACCAATTCCCTCAAAACTTAATGTACATTATGCACTAAAATATCTCACACCCAAATATGTATCTGCTGCTGCTGCAACTAGTTATCTTCTGTGACTTCTGCTCCATCAGTGCAGTGCAGATGATCACCATGGCTCAATGTCAAACTAGAGTGTCTTGTTTGCAACGCTGTTTGCAAATAATTACATCTTAGGCATCCTTATAAATCTAAGCATGTCTCTTTCAAAAGGTACCTTTCCACCCAGACAGATGCTCTACCGACGCAGAAAAATGTACGCTTCAACTGCTGGCTACTCGTCTGTAGTATAACTCAACAACAGAAGGGCTTCCCTAAAAGCTGTCTGGGTTTAACTAAACATATTCTCTTTTCAGAAAGAAAAAAGCTCAATTAATAGGGACAGAATAGCATATTATATTATCTCGAATATTATAGGCTGCAGCTCAGCTTCAGAATGTCATAGAGATTTTAAATCAATATATACCCATAAGCATCAGTCACGTCTTTCGCGGGCATTTTAGAGCCTGTTTCTACCATAAGACATCACCGAGTTAAGCATTGTTATAGAACACTTGATATAATTTGGATACGTTTTATGTATTTATTTCAAAATATAAAGCAAACAATTAATATTATTTTTGCCCTTTTCTTTAACAAAGGGTATGTGATACCCTCACTCAATTCGAGCCCTGGTTTTAACCAAACACACCAAGCCCTTCCCAGACAGGGAGGTATTTAATCAGTACATGCGACAGTATTTGAGTATTTGGTTATACCGACATCTATGGATAGCATAATTGTGTCTGTCAAACTGTTATCACAAGTGCTTTCATAAATGCATGGCGGGCCTCTTAAAATAAGAGTTATGTTGATGAAGCAGCCTTAACGAATTTAGTTTATTTACATATCGAATTTGATTGTCCAACATCAGTTTCAACTTGTATTTATTTCGTCTCCGCTTAGAGTGGCCTCTTTACTCCGCTGTGGTTTTGCATTGCAGTCAGCGATGTTTTCTCTCGGTAGCTGTCCATGGTTCTGAAATCAAATCATCTGAGAACGACAGAGAGAGATAGAGAGAGTGAGAATGCGAGATTAGAAAGTAGTCTATTTAAATCTATGCCCTTCTGCACATTCCTCACAGAATAGAAAATATAACCCAATGTGACCTTATCAGGTAGAAACTCTGCGTCAAAGCTCAACAAGACAGACAAGGTATTCCCAGTCTCGCCATTGCCACCGGGTCTACGTCTCACCAAACACTAGGAATATTCCTTTTAATTTGATCCACCTCTACACTCAACGCTATGGGCTGGGACCCAGCAGAATCACACTACTACACCCTGTCTCTTGATTCTTCATAATAACATTAATGCCTCTCATTAACACTCCTACTTCTTCTGCTTGTTCTATGGTATTATGGTGGTCCGCAAGCATATGTTAGAGGTGCATGCCGCCAATCATGTCACTGTGTGGGACTGTGGGTCAATTAACCTTGTCGGAGTGGGCGCCCAGATTCTAGTTTGTGAGCTAGGCAGGCTACTGCCTGGGAAGGTCTCCCACTCAGAAGTATGAGATGGGGAGGGCGGCGGTTGACCTCAGGTCTCCCCCCTGGAAGCCAGAGGCAGGGGGAGCGGGGGAATCTATCAAATAACGCACCTCTAACTTTGTACAGTACTAATGCAATTAGTAAAATCAGTCACACTACGAAATGCTACCAAATAAACCACAATTCATTCATAATACTGTGAATATATAGTTTCACAGACATATTGTTGCATTATTTTCTGGTTTGTGTGAAATGGTTAAGAATAATATAAAACCAGTCTGCACACCACCAAGGTGAACTGGTTTAGTCTTGACTCTTGGTTGACAGCGTTGGGTGATGGGTAATGTATTGATGCTCGAGTGACAAATCAACACAAATAGATAAGAAAAGGTCTGAGCCAATCAGGTGCCCAGTTTAGGAAAAAGAGGAAAGAAGACGAGGAGAAACGCGCAAAAGATAAAGGTATGTAGCGATGTCATAATATGATGTATATATTATGTATAGTATAATATTATGCATATAATGAAAAAGCTAGTATAACACTTCTGTTTGTTATCCTATGTTGCTATGTTCCTTGCTATGCTGTTACACATAGGGAGACAATATTCAGTTTTCTGTCCAACTAGCTTACATAACATTGGATATAATTTTTCCACAGTTTCATCATGATAATGTATGTAGCCTGCAGCAAAACGATTACAACCTAACTAGCACATCATTGACTTGGTTAACTTTCATTGTGGTGACATCATAAAGGTTTTCTGTGATTGTATTGACTAGGTCCTGAGCTCAGTTAAGGGAATTTCCAATGCTGTAGGCTAACTTAAAAGACATCTATATTATGCTGATATTTTGTATATTTTGTGATATATTGAGTCTTTTGGGGTGTCTTGTGCCTAGAATTAGCCAAGGAGGTTGTATGGTTTCCTATTCTGAAAGTTTGATAAATTGTGCAACAAATGTATTTAGGGTGTCAGACTCATATACCGTATTTTAATGCAAATTCAGGGGCACTTCTGAAAATATTTTGGATGCACCCTCTGACCTCCTCAGCCACACAGGCCTCTTCAGAAATTATCTCGGAGCCTCAGGATGAGGAGCCATCCACCTCCTCAGCCACACAGGTGTCTTCACTAATATTGTCTCTGAGGATGAGGACCCATTTGCTTCCACTTCTCCCCAGCAGGATTCTTCAGGTGTGTTTTTGCGCATGTGTGTGTGTGTGTGTGTGTGTGTGTGTGTGTGTGTGTGTGTGTGTGTGTGTGTGTGTGTGTGTGTGTGTGTGTGTGTGTGTGTGTGTGTGTGTGTGTGTGTGTGTGTGTGTGCATCCCTGCATAACATAAACAAAATAAATAATTTCCCTTTTGCAAAGTTTTAAGTTTCCATATTGTAGGTAACAATGATGCTTTTGTTATTACTGGGTATGTACAGTGGGGAGAACAAGAATTTGATACACTGCCGATTCTGCAGGTTTTCCTACTTACAAAGCATGTAGAGGTCTGTAATTTTTATCATAGGTACACTTCAACTGTGAGAGACAAAAATCCAGAAAATCACATTGTATGATTTTTAAATAATTAATTTGCATTTTATTGCATGACATAAGTATTTGATCACCTACCAACCAGTAAGAATTCTGGCTCTCACAGACCTGTTAGTTTTTCTTTAAGAAGCCCTCCTGTTCTCCACTCATTACCTGTATTAACTGCACCTGTTTGAACTCGTTACCTGTATAAAAGACACCTGTCCACACACTCAATCAAACAGACTCCAACCTCTCCACAATGGCCAAGACCAGAGAGCTGTGTAAGGACATCAGGGATAAAATTGTAGACCTGCACAAGGCTGGGATGGGCTACAGGACAATAGGCAAGCAGCTTGGTGAGAAGGCAACAACTGTTGGCGCAATTATTAGAAAATGGAAGAAGTTCAAGATGACGGTCAATCTCCCTCGGTCTGGGGCACCATGCAAGATCTCATCTCGTGGGGTCATGAGGAATCATGAGGAAGGTGAGGGATCAGCCCAGAACTACACGGCAGGACCTAGTCAATGACCTGAAGAGAGCTGGGACCACAGTCTCAAAGAAAACCATTAGTAACACACTACGCCGTCATGGATTAAAATCCTGCAGCGCACACAAGGTACCCTGCTCAAACCAGCGCATGTCCAGGCCCATCTGAAGTTTTCCAATGACCATCTGGATGATCCAGAGGAGGAATGGGAGAAGGTCATGTGGTCTGATGAGACAAAAATAGAGCTTTTTGGTCTAAACTCCACTCGCCGTGTTTGGAGGAAGAAGAAGGATGAGTACAACCCCAAGAACACCATCCCAACCGTGAAGCATGGAGGTGGAAACATCATTCTTTGGGGATGCTTTTCTGCAAAGGGGACAGGACGACTGCACCGTATTGAGGGGAGGATGGATGGGGCCATGTATCGCGAGATCTTGGCCAACAACCTCCTTCCCTCAGTAAGAGCATTGAAGATGGGTCGTGGCTGGGTCTTCCAGCATGACAACGACCCGAAACACACAGCCAGGGCAACTAAGGAGTGTCTCCGTAAGAAGCATCTCAAGGTCCTGGAGTGGCCTAGCCAGTCTCCAGACCTGAACCCAATAGAAAATCTTTGGAGGGAGCTGAAAGTCCGTATTGCCCAGCGACAGCCCCGAAACCTGAAGGATCTGGAGAAGGTCTGTATGGAGGAGTGGCCCAAAATCCCTGCTGCAGTGTGTGCAAACCTGGTCAAGAACTACAGGAAACGTATGATCTCTGTAATTGCAAACAAAGGTTTCTGTACCAAATATTAAGTTCTGCTTTTCTGATGTATCAAATACTTATGTCATGCAATAAAAATCATACAATGTGATTTTCTGGATTTTTGTTTTAGATTCCGTCACTCACAGTTGAAGAGTACCTATGATAAAAATTACAGACTTCTACATGCTTTGTAAGTGGGAAAACCTGCAAAATCGGCAGTGTATCAAATACTTGTTCTCCCCACTGTAAGATGATTCTAACCCCTTCTTATTAATGGTATCTGTTGCTTGTATACACTCGAAAGTCCTCTTAAACCTCCGGTGGCTTATTTTTCAAATTGGCATTTTTCGTTTCAAAATGTCTGAGCAAAGGTGGTTTCATCGAGTTGTGAGAGTACTTTTGCACAAATACCACACTGTGGTTGAAAAAAGGCACTACTCCCAATATAAGTGAACCCCAAATCAATGTAGTTCTCATCATATTTGCGCCTCTTCGATGGTCCAACGTCCCTGTCTGGTGCTTTCCTGGGTAAGGGGCCAGTAGCTCTTCGGCTGCATCAGATTCACAACTGTCAGTGTCCATGCTAGCTGGGCTAGGAACAAATGTAGAATTACTGATGCTTGCATTGGATGTTCTCGTGGAAGCAGAACAACTTGTGTCGTCGACAGGTGCAGGTGTAGCACTGCTGGTATGTGTCTCTATGGATGCGGGCCTTACTTTTTTTTAACCATTCATCCATTTTCGAGCAAAAGGAATGAGCAGCAGCTACGTTTCCATTAGTGGAATTCCCGCGAGAGAGTAACGGTTAATGTGATTGGATGTTAATTATTTGAGTAGGCTACCTGTATTTGACATTGTGTTGTTATTTCGCTGAACAATAGATGGTTTCATTTTAGTTTTTTTTGCAGTGAAACGAGGCTACTCAGGCGAGAAAAAAACATCACCCAAATGTATTGCCCCGTTGGTTAATCTAAATGGACTGTTTGAAAAGCTCTGCAAGTGGGACCTAACATCTGCCTCCGGGTTGTATTCTTACAGTATTCCTATATGCTTAATTTAGATTTATTAATCTAACTTTAGTTGTGATGCAAATGTTGGTCTATATGTTTAGATTTTTTAATACATTCTGATGCTGCATGATGTGACTAATGATGATTTTAAAATAGAATGAAAGGCATGAGCTCTGCTTTGTTTTATTGCGCAGGCCGTACACACTTCCGTCTCTCATTCACAATTTGACAAGCACTTGATAATGCCTCGAATTTCCCAGCTGCATCCAATTTGAGTGGCTGTAATGCCCCCTAAAAAAAAACTATGCTTTTTGTGGCCGTTGTGCCCTTGCACTGAATAAAATTATTATAATTCCCTTCTCCCGGCTGCGTTCCGAAGCACCTCTCACTCACATAGCTCGCCATCACATGATCAGGTCTTTCTCACAGGCTACAAGTGAAGACAGACACATCGTCCTTATCCAATTCCAAGGCGCATATTGATGATATTGGAATTTACTTTTCATCAGCCAACAAGATGAGTAGGCCTAACGAACAGCAAAAGCACTAGCCTATGTCAATCTACTATCCCCCATTGTACAAAAGTTGACCTATTCTGTGCGAGAAGTAAATATTCCAAACATAGTCTGGGACAGTTGTGGGATGCGATAGATCCAAAATTAATACAACCACTAGCATAAAAAAACAATTTTAAGCAATGAGCCTGAGGCAACAGATCACAACGTTTAGCTTAAAATGTTAATAAACTATTACATGCTACCCAGACCGCACTCGAGCGTCAGGGTGCGCCATCAAGCCATGTTGATTTTTTTTTTCCTCACACACCAGACACGATCAGGACATGCAGGTTGAGAAATCTAAACAAACTCTGAACCAATTATATTATTTTGGGGACAGGTCAAAAAGCATTAAACATTTATGGCAATTTAGCTAGCTAGCTTGCTGTTGCTAGCAAATCTTTCCCGGGATATAAACATTGGGTTGTTATTTTAACTGAAATGCACAAGGTCTTCTACTCCGACAATTAATCCACAGATTAAACGGCACCCAAGTTTGTGTTTAGTAATCTCTCTTCCTTCAGGCTTATTCTTCTTCATCTTTGGACTTTATATGGCGGTTGGCAACCAATTTTGAAAGGTGCTTTAACACCACCAACTGGACTGGAGTGTGGACCTCAGTTCATCTTTCAATCACCCACGTGGGTATATGCTCCTAAAAACCAATGAGGAGATGGGAGAGGCAGGACTTGCAGCGCGTTGAGCGTCACAAATAAACCAAGTTATATTTTAGTGTCTGGCAACGCAGACGCTTGTTGACGCGTGCAATGATTGAATAACATGTACGTGTACATCTATTTTGCAACTGCCGTGTGGTCAGCATGTTAGCCTATTTCTTCACATTATAAGTGCAGCAATGCGCACACGGCAGTTGGCTATAAACACGAATGATCCTTGTTTCCTTGAACAAGGCACTTAATCCTAATTTGCTCTGTAGGGGTAGGCCGTCATTGTAAATAAGAATTTGTTCTTAACTGACTTGCCTAGTTAAATAAAGTTTAAATAATAATTAAAAATAAAAAATAACTTTACTTATGATACAAACCTTATCAAAACATAAAGGCCTATCATTCACAAGTGATAGGCTAGTATTGTCACCCTTCAGACTATTCTTGATTTAATCTTGTCTTTACATATACTGAATAATATGTGTGAAATTAGTTTTGATTTAGAATGGACCATTATCATGCACCTGTCTCGAAACAGGGCAAGGGAAAAATACATGTCATCTGTGAATTTAAATAGTGAATGGAGGACACTTTTCCCACAGTTCATTTTCATGCCAGCCAGGTAAACTATACTCCTGTTGTAAAGAGAAGCTATGTGCTTAATATTAGAAAGTTGAGAAATAAATATAGTAGGCCTGGCCTATAGAAAGCTGATGGGATCCTCCTCTTTTTAATAGAGGCATCACTCTGTTTTCTTATGCAATTGCATAGCCTACACTCTTAGAAGTAAAGGTGCTATCTATAACCTAAAAGGGTTCTTCCGCTGTCCCCATAGGAGAACCCTTTGAAGAACCCTTTTTGGTTCCAGGCAGAACCTTTTTGGTTCCAGGCAGAACCTTTTTGGTTCCAGGCAGAACCTTTCTGAGTTCTATGTAGAACCCTTTACACAGAGGGTTCCACATGGAATCCAAAATAGTACTGCCCGGAACCAAAAAGGGTTCTTCAAAAGGTTATCCTATGGGGACAGTGTATAGAAATGTTCCGCAACATGAGCTCATGGGCTCTCGTGAAGTGTTTGATTAGATTTTGATGTCAGAGTGATTAGAGGGACAATAGAGTGCTGAGTACCAGGCAGTTAGCAAGTTTGGTAGGCTACTAATGACCATCAGCAGCATCAGAGCTTGGAGAAGCCTAATTACCATGACTAAAGCGTAACAGCCCTAAGATCAGCTTTATTTAGAAATCCAGACTCATAATCCAAGCCCTTTTGCTGGGATTTGTCCGAAAAACAGAAAGAGTGGGAACCAGACAGATCATTTGGGGGTATTCTCAGTGCTGAATGACATACTGTATTAGTCTGATGATGATATGATGGTCATGATGATGACCCATTGTATCTGATGGCAATTTTGGAAAGGTCTATTAAGAAATTGTGCAGAATTGTTTGGTTTATTTATGGAATCTGATGGAATGATATGGAAATTGAGTGAACCACATGCAACACATATGGTAACATAGACAAATTGAAATTAAGTCAAGTATATGTTGCCATAATACTGTAGATTCATGAATTTCAGACTGTCTAATACATACATTGAATAAGAATGCAAAAGGTTAATATTGTAGCACTGTAAAACTCAAAATCTGGATTTGATCTCAACCCTGGTCCAGAGAATGTGTCTATTTAAATGGATGTGCCCTAGGCCAATATTGACTGAGATTTTGTGTGTGTGTATCTCCCTATTGCAGCATTATATAATTTTATTAGATGTAACACAATTAGATGGATGCTATTCAGGCACAACCATGTACAAGTGTCACGTTTCATTCCGCTGGCCGTGTGTTGACGCTTTGCTCCCGGCGGCAGCCATCTTGCCTGCCCTGGACAGAGTGCGGAAGTAACGTTTGAAACGGTACTTCGTGCGGGTTCTGGTTTCCGCCTGTGGACGGTTTTGCAAGATCCTCCACCAGACACAGACAGTTCTCGGTTAACAGCAAGCTTTTTGTGATTTACCAGAAGCACACAAGATGGCAGGACGATTACCGGCGTGTGTTGTCGACTGCGGTACCGGGTAAGCTATTGAAACCGGACGGCGCACCGACACCGAGCCCGTTCGCCGTCAGCAACTGGGTGTGTGCGCTAGCTAGTTAGCTGGCTCGCTAAATCATTTGAATCCGGTGTAACCTCCCGTCCGAATTAATTGCTCAAACGAATGTGTTTGAATGGTTTTGTCAGGCTGTCTCTTGACTTAAACATTTCTGATCGCTAGATGGCTGCGATTTGCTTTCAATCGTCGGGGAAATGTTGTGTTCCTGTCGGAAAGGCTTTTTCAAGACACAACGTCCACCCAATCTATGTGACTGGTGTTCATTGTAGGGGATCTAATATATTGCATTTCTGAAATAGTTTGAGTGGACAGTGTAAAGGGACTTTCCGTGTTTATTGTAAAGTATTTTCATAGGTAATTTCATAAGTAATTTTACAGTGATCGCTTACTACTAGTGATGCCCGGCTTTAAGCAAGCGCACAGCGACTTCCTCATTCAGGATTTCTAGTCCATATATGGTCGTTTTCGGCATCCACATTTTTTTATTTATTAGCATACTTCTCCAATTTCTTCAATTTAAATGAAACTATACATTAATACTTTTCGGAATAACAAAGACTGTATTTGTATTCTATAGGAAAACACGAGGGGTTTTAATTTGGGTGAACTCTCAGTTCTACAACACTTTGTTTTGATTGTTCATACTTTCACTTCATGCCCATCCTTTAAAAAAATAAAAAAAATCCTCTGTAAATATTGTGAATGCCAATATACTGATTGCACGTCCCAAGATCTATTAAAAGCCAGTGAATTAATAACAGTTGGACCTAGTCTAAACCCTCATTATTGAACGGTGCAATGCAGCACATAATTCTAGTCGCCTGCAACTTGGTTTAGCAGATAATCACTTTGGTGAATGTTATTCAGAGACAGTGTTTTTGTACTTTCCGTTACTAGTGATGGGGGGGAAAAAATCGATAGTTACTTTTTGACAATATATATAATTTAGACGATATTAGAAATATTATTTTTGCGCTAGTCACCTATAACTGCACCAAAACTCCAGTATTTTCCTTTCATAGCTTGTTCTCCATCTTCTTTTTAATTAAATGGTTTCCCAACCCTAATTGTTAGGCCTACTTACTGTCTATTCATGCACAGGTTTTAATCTAAGGAGCAATATCTAATGTAGGAATTTGATATAGCCTAGACCTAGAGACTTAGATTAATTGAAATGACAGGGATTTATATTTAATAGTATAGCTGGGGTTATTGCCTAACTGAAGATGCTGCATTGTTTGCAATGCGTACAGAGACTCGGACCTCTTGCACCTTTCCTTGCATTCCTCTCCACTTATCTTCTCCGCTCCCTTTGGGCTATTAGTTAGGCTAGTGCATCTGGTCCACACTGGGGAAGAGGCCTGGAAAACTACAGCTGAGGATGGAGAATGAGGCAAACTCCTTTGTAGAGCAGATGTTTGAAAATGCTGAGAAGGCCGAGACGCTAAAGTACCAGGGCAGCAGAAGTTTGGTTGATTAGGGCTACAACACTACACAGCACACGTGTCATTTCAACTGAACTACCCATCCTCTTCCCACAAGCACAAGTGGGCCGCTATTCTTAGTACTCAACAGTGCAATGTAGCAGCCAACTTATTTTGTCACTTCCCTATCACAGTTTGTGTTGGGAGGTCTGTGAAAAGCCACTGTTTTATGTAGGCTACCGCATGTTTTGTTGTGCAGTGGTCAGTTCTTGGTCTAAACAAATGTTTCAAATGCAGGTGTTGCAGGCTAGGGTGGAGTCTGCTTTATCATGCTCAGCAAACAGTTTTGATTTCACACAAGGCCATTATCATTATTCAAACTTGGCCTACACCAGGCCTTGATTCACATTGTAGTCTCTCATAAAACACAGTAGTAAGGTAGCCTAGCTTAAATTTCAGGCCTTGCCTAGGCCTGATGTTCAATCCCAAATCGACCCCTATCCCCTACCCTCAATTCTAGGCACTTGCCTATTTCTAAGAAGATTGGATCGGTGTTGCCTAAGCATTGTCATGTCTTGTAGGCTCTACCTATCCGATCCTCTCAGTGAGGAGGGGCTTGTTCGCTAGAGGGTCGATTTTAGACTTGAGCACTCCTGTGCTTCTGTCCACTGCTAGGAGGGTGGTGCAACAGGCTTGTTGAGGCAGGTAGCTGCCCCCGACAAGCTAGGACTGTTCTGTGGAATGAAGCCCCAAGCCTGTGTTTCATATCCTTATGGCAGTAGCCTATGTCTCAACTACGCTGAGCTCTCTTGAGCTGAGATTTCTAGGCCACGCATTCACAGTAAACACAAACTTAACTGTTGTATGCAGCTTACCGTTCTGCGTTAAGGCTTTAGTCAAGTGTAAGGGGAACCTTAATTGCAACACCGCTGGCACTCAGACCAGTTGTAGGATGATGCTATGCTAAGATTTATACTCAAGCGGTGGATTTGGGGGGGGGGGGGGAAATGTATGAATAGCCCCTTAGATTACAAATACCCTTAAACACTCATCCTATTGAATGGTTGAGCCGCAGTTGTTGCCACTAGGCTGATCCATGGAAGAACAGGGGTTGTATTGATAAAAATCACAGAAGCCAGGCCTAACCAGAATATAGGCTCTGCCTGCTAATCGATTTTTATTTGTTTTCCTTTTACAGAGTGTTACCCATACCAAATGTTGTTCTATCTAATGGTATGCCTTCTGTGTTTCAGATACACTAAGCTGGGGTATGCAGGGAACACAGAGCCACAGTTCATTGTTCCATCATGTGGGTATATGTGTCCAGACGATTCGCGTCACATAATTTTAATAAGCAGAGCCCTGACACGGTTTCAAAGAGTCTAGGCAATGATCTAATGTTATTGACGCCGAACGTGTTTTCAGGCCTGATTTTTCTGTTTTAGAACTCGTTGGAACCGTGTTTTGGAAATACTTATGCCCTTGGTGTTTGGCTGGATTTGTGTCTTAAGTCCTTTCGTCAAACGCAGCCTTAGTCTGATTGATTCTCCTCTCTGTCTGTCTGTCTGTCTGTCTGTCTGTCTGTCTGTCTGTCTGTCTGTCTGTCTGTCTGTCTGTCTGTCTGTCTGTCTGTCTGTCTGTCTGTCTGTCTGTCTGTCTGTCTGTCTGTGTCTTTCTTTCTCCCTCCATCCGTCTCTCTCCTCCCTACCAGGTATTGCAATCAAAGAGTCGGCCAAGGTTGGATCAAAGACGGTCAAGGGGGTGGACGACCTGGACTTCTTCATCGGAGATGAGGGCCTCGACAAACCCAATTACGCCACAAAGGTACCAAACCTGTTGACTCAAATACAATGCACAAACCCACCAATTGAACATGATAAATGGCCTACAAGTTGTCATGTGAAAACTTGCATAATGTGCGTTTCAAAGATTCCTATTCCAAGGAAATACGGAAACCAGTATACTGCACCAGAGAGGCATCTGTCAACAGCCAGTCATTCTCATTTCACATTACTGTTTGTCACTGCTATGTTTCACTAAACAATGCACTGAATGTTAGTTAGTGCACATGGTGTGCTACTAAGTCACGTAGGCCTACTCATTGTATGGTCTTGCACTTGAATTGTCATTCAACCATGCACTAAAATGTACGTTGTAAGAAAGATGCGTTGTTGAAACACTCGTAAGCCTAAGTTTAATCGCTATCGGGGAAACCGGGTCCTGTATGTTTGCCAATGTGACTGACCTTTGACCTCTTGCTTACAGTGGCCCATCCGTCACGGCATTGTGGAGGACTGGGACCTGATGGAAAGGTTCATGGAGCAGGTGATCTTCAAGTACCTGAGGGCGGAGCCTGAGGACCACTACTTCCTGTTGGTAAGAGGACCATGGGACATTTTATGGGATAGAAAGACACCATACAGATGGTGTGTTTCTTGCCACACTTGCCACAAAGAGGGTGGGCTTTCTTTCCAACCTGATGGGTGAAACGAACTGCGGAACTCAAGCTCTTGAGTTGGGCACCCATGGATTAAAACCTTTACTTGTAATTGAGGCTCGATGTGGTTGTTAATACATCTGATGCTGGTTGGATTAGTGTTTCTGTGTTGAAGTCAAACTCCCAGTGCTGTGGTGTCGTCTTGCAGACGGAGCCTCCTCTGAACACGCCAGAGAACCGAGAGTACACAGCAGAGATCATGTTTGAGTCCTTCAACGTCCCAGGGCTCTACATCGCAGTGCAGGTAAGGCCTCATCATCCCTGGGAACACTATTTATATCTAGCAGACACCCACACACACACAGCCTTTATAACTTCATAACTGCCACTGCCCCCTGCTGTTTAAAGCCGTGATAAATAATGTGGTCAATGGCCTCACGGACACCCTGATGTGGTACACCTCAGTGTTTTACCGTTGTTGTTTTACAATGGTGTCACATTGACGTTGCACTCTCTATCTCCAAGGCTGTCCTGGCGCTGGCGGCCTCCTGGACATCCAGACAGGTGGGGGAGAGGACACTGACGGGGACGGTCATCGACAGCGGAGACGGAGTCACCCACGTTATCCCTGTGGTGAGTGACAAACAAACCTGACCTGAGGGAAAGCCTTCTCACGTTTGACAGCAAAGACTAATCTGTTACACACATTCACACGCGTGCACACGCTATACAGTGCGCACACACACACACATACTGTACATGTATGCGTCATAGATGCACTGCCTGGGTGTTTCTCAAAATGCGTACTTCCGTGCTCCGAGCACGCAAATTGGAGCACGGGAGGGTCTGAGTATGAGTCCAAATCAAAGTGTGCGAAGCAGAACTCGGAGGGAACTTCTCGAATGCGTACTCCGTTTGTACATATTTTGAAGCATGCGTCGACGCAAGCTTCAATGGAAAGTATGCAAAGAAATACGTAAAAAGCAACCACGTGAAAATTGCTGCAAAATGTATTTATATCAATGGCGGCCATTATTTGAGCTTAAGCGAGAGAAAATACACTCAGACGTTGGAATGAAATGTTGCCTGTTCACATCTCATATGTTGCTTGACCACAATATTTTATCTTGATATGTTAATAAATACATGCTGTGTTAATTTTGTCATGTTGACCTGCCTACGTACCGCAGATCGCATGCCCATATTAGGTCAATAGGGCTAACTGGCTAGCTACTAGTACTGTTAGCTAGCCAGTTAGATTACATTTTTCATGGCTATCTTGCGTAGTATTAGTTTTAGGTAATTTTTGCCTGTTAAACTATCTGGTTAGCTAAATTATTATCATTTACCTACACTGCATTCAGAGAGTATTCAGACCCTTGACCTTTTCCACATTTTGTTACGTTACAGCCTTATTCTAAAATAGATGTAAAAAAAAAAAATGTTCCATCATCAATCTACACACACTACCTCATAATGACAAAGCAAAAACAGGTTTTTAGATATCTGGTTGGGCCACTCATGGACATTCAGAAGCCACTCCTGCATTTATTTGGCTGTGTGCTTAGGGCCGTTGTCCAGCTGTAGGAAGGGTATTGGTGATTCCAAACGTCTTCCATTTAAGAATGATGGAGGCCACTGTGTTCTTGAGAATCTTCAATGCTGAAGAAAAAAAAAAAAAAAAAAAGTGTACCCTTCCCCAGATCTGTGCCTCGACACAATCCTGTCTCGGAGCTCTACGGTCAATTCCTTCGACCTCATGGCTTGGTTTTTGATCTGACGTTCACTGTCAACTGTGGGAGCTTATTAATACATTTGCAAACAGTTTGTAAAAACCAGATTTTCGCTTTGTCATTATAGGGTATTGTGTATATTGATGAGGAGATTTTTTTTATTTAATCCATTTTTTAATAAGGCTGTAACATATCTAAATGTGGAAAAGGGGAAGGAGTCTGAATACTTTCAGAATGCACTGTATCTAACTGATAATTATGAAGTAAAATGTTTGCTTTGTGTATATCTTGTTTAATCTCTGTTACCATTGTCCTGGCTGGAAGAAGGTTCAGTGAATGGGGAGAGGCAGTGTCAGGCAATACAGTAGGGGGAGTGTGAGTGCTTGTCAAATGTAATGTTTTATGAGTTCTCCACACTCTCATCCTCACAAGAACGTACTCAAGAGAACGTGGTCGGAGAATGCACTTGGAGCATGAGAGTGTGGAGCACAGTAGTATGCATATTGAGAAACACCCAGAGAGTGTATAGGGAATTGTTTTTAAACAGAGAGACTTGTCCAATAGGAACACAGATTTTTGTGTTCCATTGCTTAATGTTTTGCTACTGCGTGTCATACTGAACACAACCATGGTCCCAGCGAAAGGCTACCTCAGCCAGAGCCCTGATGCTGCATGCGTCTCAATACTTCTCAGTATTGTTTCCTTCCCCGTTACTAAACAAACCTATACTGAACAAAAATATAAAAGCAACATGCAACAATTTCAATGATTTTACTGAATTACAGTTCATATAAGGAAATCAGTCAATTTAAATAAATGAATTAGGACCTAATCTATGGATTTCACATGACTGGGGAGGGGCGCAGTTATGGGTGGACATTGGAGGGCATAGGCCCAACCACTTGGGAGCCAGGCCCGCCCACTTGGGAGCCAGGCCCGCCCACTTGGGAGCCAGACCCACCGACTGGGGAGCCAGGCCTAGCCAATCAGAATATCTTTTTTCCCCACAAATGGGCTTTATTACGGACAGAAATAGTCTGGGACGATCCCGCAGTATAAGAAGCCAGGTGTGGAGGTCCTGGGTTGTGAGGCCGATGGGACGTACTGCCAAATTCTCTAAAACGACATTGGAGGCGGCTTATGGTAGAGAAATTAACATTAAATTCTCTGTCAACAGCTCTGGTGGACATTCCTGCAGTCAGCATGCCAATTGCACACTACCTCAAAACTTGAGACATCTCTGGCATCGTTCTGTGACCAAACTTCACAGTATAGTGGCCTGTTATTGTCCCCAGCACAAGGTGCACCTCTGTAATGATCACGCTGTTTAATCAGCTTCTTGATATGCCACACCTGTCAGGTGGATGGATTGTCTTGGCAAAGGAAAAATGCTCACTAACAGGGATGGAAACACACATTTGTGCACTAAATGTGAGCGAAATAAGCTTTTTGTGAGTATGGAACATTTCTGGGATCTTTAATTTAAGCTCATAAAACATAGGAGCAACATTTTACATGTTCCGTTTATATTTTTGTTCAGTATAAAAAAGACTGGATGGGTAAAAGCCAGGGAAAAGATTACTATCACGGGTGTGTTTTCTCTTGGCCAAGACAACTATCAAAGTAGGCCACTATACTTTTGACACACAGCCTTCGAAACAGGTGGAATTGCCTGGGAAGGAAACATATTGGTAGAACACACGTTGTGCGGTCACTCAGCATTTTGTAGGATGTACCAGCCACTGCTTAGCATACAGAAAGTCAGCCAAACATAATACTGAGAGAGCGTTCAGGATGTGAGCATGCAGCCGTCCCCGGCAAGATGCCGCCCTGGGCGGCTGCACATGTCGCCTATACCTAAAACCGCCACTGTGAGTATGTCATGCTTCTATGAAAGAAAAATATGCTGATTCCAGGTTGCTAAAAGAATACAGTCAGTTATATATTCTATGATCCCCCTTTTCAAGCTATTGAGCCAAACCAAACTGTACTGGGCTGGCTTGACTACACATCCACCATAGTTGCTGGAAAGGACAAAGTGAAAAGAAAATATCCAGGCCAGCACAGTAGGCTTTAGTTTGGCACAATAGTGTGAATCTGGCATGAACGTTATTTAAACACGTGCATCTACTTTGACCTATTTATTCTTATATGCTGTGACATCACCCCACACTAGACATTGTGGACTCCGAACCATCTGTCTCTTTGTGTTGCTATAGGCTGAGGGCTACGTCATCGGCAGCTGTATAAAGCACATCCCCATTGCAGGGCGTGACATCACCTACTTCACCCAGCAGCTTCTGAGGGAGCGGGAGGTGGGCATCCCCCCAGAGCAGTCCCTGGAGACGGCCAAGGCAGTCAAGGTAGGTCGCAGTGAACTACGTTTCCCTTCAACCACCACTCCACTCACCAACCACTGTGGTTCATAGTACAGTCAAGGACACAATCCTAGGCCAAATTCTCAACCCTATCCTTGGTTTTCTGAGGCAAGGTTTGATTTCAAATTGAAACCATCCTGTGTTGCCTTATGGCATTTTCACACACGAATAATGTCCTCTGTTGAGGTTCCCTAAGCTGTTTGTAAGAATTCTAAATAAATATCTGCTTTCACAAGAACTGTTTCGGGGTGCGATTTACAAGATTCATTTTACATTGATAACAAAAGTCACACAGTTCCTCACAACTCGCACTGCATCATAACACCTGTCACTCTGGTCCTGGGTCCTGGACCGGTCACTCTGGTCCTGGGTCCTGGACCGGTCACTCTGGTCCTGGGACCTGGACCGGTCACTCTGGTCCTGGGTCCTGGACCGGTCACTCTGGTCCTGGGTCCTGGACCGGTCACTCTGGTCCTGGGACCTGGACCGGTCACTCTGGTCCTGGGTCCTGGACCGGTCACTCTGGTCCTGGGTCCTGGACCGGTCACTCTGGTCATGGGTCCTGGACCGGTCACTCTGGTCATGGGTCCTGGACCGGTCACTCTGGTCCTGGGTCCTGGACCGGTCACTCTGGTCCTGGGTCCTGGACCGGTCACTCTGGTCCTGGGTCCTGGACCGGTCACTCTGGTCCTGGGTCCTGGACCGACCACTCTGGTCCTGGGACCTGGACCGACCACTCTGGCAAAAGTCCCATTGTTTTGTCTTTCTCCAACAACTAGTCTACCACTCTCATTCAACGAAGGAATGCGTCCCAACAGCATTCCTCTAGCAACCACCACTCACACAGTTCAGATTTTGTCACTGTTTGCAGTGGAAGTTGGGAAGTTGATGTGAGTTTATGAATATTGCTAGCACAACTTTTCATGAAATATAAATAAACCAAGATGTCTACTATTGGAAATCTGTACCCTGTCTGTAGTTTGTTGACTAGAACACTAGGTGGCGCCATTGTTCTATCGGTAAGTTCAATACCTCTTTCTACTTAGAACATCACTTGATATTCAGTCTTTTCTTTTGTGAGGTAGTTTGAAATGTGGGACACAGACGCAGTTGTGTTTTTAATAGTTCTGTTTACACTTCAAGATGGACGACTTCACTCCCCTGGTGGTTCAAAGGGTGTTGTGTTCCCATTAACCCCAAGCTTGTAATTGCTCCCCGTTTTCACCAGAATCAATTGTTATTCATCTCGCTTCCCTTCTTCATCCAACGCAATAAATGTTTATTGAAAGGCCCATACTGTTGAAGATAAAACTTGTATACTAAAACTGAAAAATTCAAAGTTTCAGTCCAGCTCTGTAAATCTTGTACTTTGGACCACACTGACCCTACAGAATGTAACATACATTATGTAACCAGTTACACTGTACTGGGGCGGCTGGTAGCTGAGTGGTTAGAGTGTTGAGCCTGTAACCGAAAGGTTGCCGGATCGAATCCCTGAGCTGACAAGGAAAAAAAAAATCTGTTGTTCTGCCCCTGCCCCACTGTTCCTAGGCCGTCATTGTAAATATGAATCTGTTCTTAACTGACTTGCCTATTAAAATAAAGGTTAAATAAAAAAACTTCAGCATCCACTCACGCTTTGTCCACTGTCTTTTTCCACTAGGAGCGTTTCAGCTACGTGTGTCCTGACCTAGTGAAAGAGTTCAACAAGTACGACACGGACGGCTCCAAGTGGATCAAGCAGTACACCGGAATTAACAACATCAGCAAGAAGGAGTTCACCGTCGATGTGGGCTACGAGCGCTTCCTTGGCCCTGAGATCTTCTTCCACCCAGAGGTAAGCAGTTAGCGCTATGCTATTAAACAGCTGCATAGCAAGAGGTTAGCGCTATGCTAATTTGACTAGCATACCGTGAGTGGGAAGTGTTCTCTTCAGTGTCATCGGGCAATAGCATAATGTTAACTCTGACCCCCAGGTCCTATGTTACAGTAGCAAAAAATGAGTGGTAAGGGACCATCGTAAGTAGGGTAGTCAGCTAGATTCAGCCGGGGGCTGCAAGAAACCCAAACAGACATAATATTTGACTAAAACATTAAGATTTCAAACCTGGCTTACATTTGTATTCGATCACATATACTGGTAACTGCCAAAATAAAGGAAACACTTGTGTAAACGAGGCATGCAAAGTATTTTAAAAGCAGGTGCTTTCACACAGGGTGTGGTTCCTGAGTTAATTAAGCAGTTCACATCCCATCATGCTTAGGGTCAAGCCATTATTTTGGCTATCATGGCTATACCCCCATAGGATGACGATGCCCCAACATCCACAGGGCACTGATGATCACTGCATGGTTTGATGAGCATGTAGACCATATGACATGGCCGTCTCAGTCACCAGATCTCAACCCAATTGAACACTTATGGTTGATTCTGGAGCGGCACCTGAGATGGCATTTCCACCACTATCAACAAACCACAAAATGGTAGAATTTCCCACGGAAGAATGGTGTTGCATCCCTCCAGTAGAGTTCCAGACACTTGTAGAATCTATGCCAAGGTACATTGATGCAGTTGGGGAACCCTGTCCCACACTGAAGTACAGATGGCCTATAATCACAGGGATGCCAAGGCCGGAGTGAATGATGGAGATGGACATCTTTAAAATGGTTAAGATATTCTTTAAGATATGTTTCTGTGAACGTGTGTGTGCATACAAATTATAAACTCTTTCTCTCACGCTTTTCTTCTCTCTTCACTCTTCCTCAAAACCCCCTAGTTTGCCAATCCTGACTTCACCCAGCCCATCTCCGAAGTTGTGGACGAGGTTATTCAGAACTGCCCCATTGATGTCAGACGTCCTCTTTACAAGGTAATCCCTGGTTAAAAAAAAACACATCCCATTAATATCCAGTAAGCATTTTCGGTTTGACTAGAACAGACTAATCAGCACTCAGGTCCGTAACTTCTTTCAATATTTCCAAAATGTTCTGTGTGTGTGTGTGTGTGTGTGCGCGAGCGCGAGTTGAAGCCCGTTTTGTGTGTTCGTACATGTGTTAACCAGCGTCTTTATTTGTCACAATGTCTGACTCGTTCCTCTCCAGAACATTGTCCTGTCAGGCGGCTCCACCATGTTCAGGGACTTTGGGCGGCGCCTGCAGAGGGACCTGAAGAGGACTGTGGACGCCAGGCTGAAGATGAGTGAGGAGCTGAGCGGGGGCAAGCTCAAGGTGAGAGCAGTCCCTAGTCATGGTAACCTTACTAGAGCTCTTCCTGTTTCCTTACAGAAGGGGTCCCGTCAAGCTCTGAATCCCTCCTGTTATTAGTCAGAGCCTGTAACCAGCTACAGTTTTGGCAGAGAAATGTATCATCCAGGGATTTCTTTTCAGCCATTGAAATCCTTGGGCAGACCGCCTAAGTGTTTTTTTGGGATGCCTAAGTTCAAACAGTGTAAAAGGCCCAGTGCAGTCAACTTGATTTTCCTGTGTTTTATATACTGTATATATATATATTTCCACACTGAGGTTGGAATAATACTGTGAAAATGCTATTTTAATGTAAGAGCTGTTTGAAAAGACTTAAGGCTTTAAAACTACAACAATGTATCTCGGCTCATTGGAGGAATTTGTATTTGGCTTACACCGCCAAGATGGGGGGTCTTTAAAATGTGCTCTAAAATTCAGCCGTCCCGACTGCTCCCATTGCCACGCCCACCACCTAAGCCCTTTTTTGATCCAGAAAAAACCCTAACATCTATTTATTTCTGTTTTTTTTGCTTTTGCCTTCTCAGCCCAAACCAATTGATGTGCAAGTCATCACTCATCACATGCAGAGATATGCAGTGTGGTTCGGAGGATCCATGTTAGCCTCAACTGTAAGTATTGCTAGTCTGTTCCTCCATGCTGTGGGGGGGAAAACGGTATTATAAGTGGAATTGTAGAAATTCTGTCGTGTTCTTTGGAACAAATTTCTAATGAGAAGGAATCTAATTTGTCACATAGTAAAAAAAAAATAATGATTTGAAATGTCATTCAGAAAATGTCATTTATTTTATGTGCCATCTGCATAACTTGCATCCCTAGAATGTAGTACAAGACCATGCAGTGAAAGGTTACGGTCAGCATTTAGCTGAATATCAGTGATTTGCATTGTCGGCATGGTTACTGCCATTTAGTGTTTACTCTAAGGGCATACTATCTTCCAGTTTCCTTGTAACTCGATTGAAATGCCAAAGTAATTTGTGAATAATTACAATATAAATGGGAATAGTCCATAATGTAGAAAGGGGCATCCATTGATAATGTTCCTTGTGAGTGTCGTGAGTTTCCAACATTGCATTACTCATGATGAGTCAACTGACTAGCACTTTTTTTAGAACAGGAACTCCAGTACTGTAGGATGTGACCATAAAGTGGGTTGTGTCATCACTGACATTTTACAGCACAGCGTTAAATGCTTTTAGTCTTAGGTTAATTAAATATTTTTTACGTTATGTCCTTTGGTTTGAATGGTAGAGACGGGTATCTTAAACATCTCCTAAGTAAAAAAAAAAAAAAAAAAAAAATGAAGAAACTCTTACCCAGGTGCTTAGAATTTTGTTTTTTAATGTCTTTAAGATAATTTTTTTTCAACTTTTTTTTTTTTTTTCTCTTTTATTAAAATATGCCAAATGTCAACGCATTGCTTTCTTTTTTCTAGCCTGAGTTCTACCAGGTATGCCACACCAAAAAGGACTATGAGGAGATCGGGCCCAGCATCTGTCGTCACAACCCCGTGTTCGGAGTCATGTCTTAACTGTGGCCCTCTAATATCTAATGGTTAGACGGGTGGGGTGGGTTGGGTTAGCGGGCCAGGGTTTGTGCGTTTGCGATTTTTGATTGCTCGTTTATTCTGGATGTACAGAACGAGAGGCGATACAGCATTTTTTTTTAAGGAAAAAAAAGAGACCAGACCAAACACAGTCCGGCTGGAAAATTTATTGGGAATGTTCATTATTTGTAATTTTTTGAGGGAAATATGGTTTTTAAACCAAAACTATAAAACATAATTTCCGGATCTGTCGAGCAATGATTATTATGATGGTGAGGTGGTGGTGGGGGATTTGATGATGATGATGACAATAACATTGATGATGATGATGATAATAAAACCTGAAGTCATAAAACATTATTTATGTTTGTAGAACTTGAGTCCAGGGAATATCTGGGAACTTGAGATATCATTGATCATGGCAAGGTTATAGAACATATTGTCTCCTTTATTATTTTTTTTATGCTTCAAATGCACTTCACTATATGTATCACAGCAAGAGCTTGTTTATATTTCATACAAAGGTTTTTTATATGTAAAACTTGGGATATCAGGGGGGGGAAAAAATGCATACCAGTATCAGCAAGTGACCGTTTTAACCCACAATGCAGCTTTGATACACAGTATTTTTTAAAGTTAGAAAACTTTATTGACCCACCTCATTATTCTACCCATGACTGTCCTTGCTATTCCCCCTTTAGTTCTGCATTAAACACGCCTCTGCTTTTACTTTCGACCAGATTTCCTCTTCTATATCGCAGTGAAAGAAAGAAAAGAGCACTCTCTTCATTAAATAATAATGATGAAATTGGAAAAGAATGACTGTAGGACCAGTGTTGTTAGCCTAGCCTTTTTTTTAAATTAAATGCCAAATTATTAAAAAAAGGTGGGATTTGTGTATTTAATGCCTTGCAACATTCCAATAAAGGCTTGAATATGTTTCTCAGTGCTTGACTGAACTATAGTTTATTTTTTATTTTTATGATTAGCATTTTTATTGAGTTTTCACACAAATTAACAGCAACAAACAGAACACACAGTCAACACCACACAATGTCATATTAAGAGTATTAAGCTCACGATAATGATACAAAATTAACCAACTAGGACACTTAAGTTTTTCTTGTTTGCCTTGTTTTTATTTTCGTCCAGTGCGTTGATAATTCCCTGGTTCAAGTGCAATATTTTCTCAGACTTCTTAAATAAGAATGTCTAGCCTATATCTTAAAATGATGTTGTGGATAGAAATCAATTAAGCAATAGTACATGAGGCCATGTGTTATGACATTTTTATCATGGCTGTGATGTGATGTCATAGCTACGAGGCAAAGCATTAAAAAGCAAGATTTTTTTTTTACAAAACGCGATGACACATTCACTAACTGGTTGTCAAGTGCAATTGTAGGCTTCTCTGGTCGTTAGTTCTATTAGCATGTAAAGCGAAACTACCCAAGCGCTGGTTGATGATTCCGGAACTTTGCAGGTTGCTATGTCAACGCAATCACTTCAGACTGAAACTGAAAAGAAGGTAAACTAGCTAGTTTAGTTTGACCTGTTTTTCTATTGACATTTATTTGTATATACACTGGGGGCCAAAAGTTTGGAATATTACTCATTCAACGGTTTTTCTTTATTTTCACTATTTTTGTAGAATTAAAAGTGAAGACATCAAAAACCATGTCAAGAATGATGTCAAAAGACATCGAAACCAAGAAACACGAGCAATGGACATTAGACCGGTGGAAATTTGTCCTTTGGTCTGGAGCCCAACCTCAACCAGATGTAGATGGTTTGGGATGAGTCGGACTGCAGTGAAGGAAAAGCAGCCAACAAGTGCTCAGCATAGGTGGGAACTCCTTCAAGACTGATGAAAATGCATTCCAGGCGAAGCTGGTTGAGAGAAAGGGTGGTTATTTGGTTACATTTTTGGTTACTACATGATTCCATGTGTTAATTCATAGTTTTGATGTCTTCACTTTTATTCTACAATGTAAAAAATAGTGAAAATAAAGAAAAATATTCCAAACTTTTGACTGGGATGCATGAACACAGATTACATTGTATATGACATACATCATTGCCTGTTTTGTCTGTCAAAAGTATAACTCAAGTCAACTACTTTCTGACTTGTTCAAACGAGTTGCATCCGTCAAAGACGAACTGCTTGTGCGTTCTTTTTTTATTATCAGGCAATCATCTCCGTTGTCATTCATCCAGCAACAGCTGACTCCCATTTAAAAAGCGTTGGCTCCATCCATAATATTCAGACAGAAAGTCCCAGCGTGTTAATGGCCTTACTGACTGCTGTAGGAAACCTTTTTACTACCTCTGGGCTATTTCTGCCCTTCAAGAGAAGAGAAGAGAAGCCACCAAAAAAGACCGGTGTCTGTGTGTACATGGTCATATAGTCCTCTTGCGAAAGACAATTTGGAACCGGACCACTTACACACGAGTGGGCTGGAGGGGATTGAGACTGCAGAGGCCTTTTAGTGATGCCTACTAGTGCCTGATTAGTCACCTGGGTGAGGTAGTTAGTTTTGATCTCAACTTATTTAGCTCAAAGGGGAACACAATTTGGTGCACCAATTGATGTTGTTTGTAGATTTTGACAGACAGGCAAATTAGACCATAATTCAAAATAAATATTAACTCAATATCAGCCACAAGGTGTCACTAGAGCGCAATGAGCCAAGTAAAGCCCCTCCGGCCAAACCCTCCACTAACCCGAACGACGCTGGGCCAATGTTGCACTGCCCTATGGGACTCCCGGTCACGGCCGGTTGTGATACAGCTTGGGATTGAACCCCAGGCTACAGTGACACTGCGATGCTGTGCCTTAGACCTCTGTGCCACTTGAGAGGTCTCATGCAATAGTTCTGAAAACAACATCTGAGCTATTCTGAGCTTGCGACTGTTCTTCTCCAATGGAAATGGTTGGAAAGGAAATCATTGCTGTTTAAGAGACCTATAACTGGTTGTAGTTATGTCGAAGAAAATATAGAGGGAAGGCAGCCTTTTGGTAGCACTTTACATTACGTCTTGGAATAATTATTTTATTTTATTTTATATTGAACCTTTATTTAACTAGGCAAGTCAGTTAAGAACAAATTCTTATTTACAAAGATAACCTGGACGACTCTGGGCCAATTGTGCGCTGTCCTATGGGATTCCCAATCACGGCCGGATGTGATACAGCCTGGATGTTATGTATGTTATGTTACCAGAATTTCTTGCTCACCAACCATACAAGCCTGGAAGCCTGGCGGTTGAGGCTAAATCTAGCCCAATAGGCAGGGTTTCATGATATTTCTGGGTTTGGCATTTGTGTAATGGCCCCCATTACACCTGTGAATGGCTGGTAAGTGCTTCAGTTTTGCTTGGTCGGTAGCTAGGTTGCCGTTGGCCAATTAATTGAGAAAACCCCCCTGAGCATTCAGATTCCCCCAACACTGTAGAAGGACAAATAGAGAGTGAACTGAGAAACAATAGCCTCCTTTACATGGAAAGAGGTTTCTTCTTTGAGCACAGGTAATAGGTTCCTGCTTGAAAAAAATTACCTAACCAAAACAAACAATAAATACATCACTAAAAGATGCCGATGGAGATCTCCATTCAAACAGCCTTATTCCACCAACAGAAAATCTATTGCAGGGACCGGCACTTAAATGAGCAATTTTGAAATGGTATTGTTTGCGGAAGCTGGGACAAAACAAGGCTCTGACTTATACATTACTGTGACAGAAGGAACAGGTGAGTTTTGTTGACAATGCAGGAATTGTGTGTGGGGTAAGAAATTAAAAAGTGTTATAACAATGTTTTGTGCTGGTTTTTAGGATAATGGGACTTTTAGATAGAATTCATATGAAAGAACTTTATGTATGTGATTGATTGTGTACATTGTATCCTTAAAACTAGGTAAAAACCATGTTCATGTTCCATGGTTGCCATTGAACCTAGTTTACTCCTGCAAAGTATCCATCATTATTTGTTATAAGTGTTTTTAATGTGCATTGTGAATTAACAAACATATATATATTTTTTAATAGCTTGTCAAGTATAGAACAAAGGAATCATATTTGGCTACTTCTTCAATCAACTAGCTAATTGTTTGGATTCAATTACCAGCCTAGCTAGATCTTCATCTCAAAAGATACAGAAACGGAAGCAACCTTCCTTCATTATACAGAAGGATTCCTCAGAAGTTTTACGGAGATTAAAACAACCCTGTGTAAGGAGCTCAAGAAAAGCCTCGTTCAATAAGGGATCCTACGGGGGGAAAAATGCAGACGACAAGGCGGTACGAGACTATTAAACAAACTAAAGTCTATTACGTGCACTCCCAATGAGTGCAGTAGAACATGAACACATGAGAAGGACGATAAAGGGCACTTGCCAGTTCTGCAGGCAACTCCCAAAGTCATTCAACTGGGTCTTTTGAATTATCCGTAAACAAGGGCTTACTTCTGATTGATATCATCACTGATAGAGGTCTAGACTTGTTCTGCCTCACTGAGACGTGGCATCAGTCCCATGAGCACACATCCCTCACCCAATGCACTCCATCTAGCTACACTTACCTGGACTGTCCACTCACATCCGGATGGGCTGGAGGATTGGCTGTAATCTACAGGACTGAAATCTACTGCAGTACCAGCTGTCTCATCTTTGAATGCATGGCTTTCAAGATCACTGGTTCCGCATCAGTACTGTGCTGATTTATCGGCATCCTAAGCTCAACTCTGACTTTCTTTCTGAACTATCTGAGCGACTAACACTCCTGAGCCCATTGTATCCTGCTATGCTAGTGCTTGGTGATTTCAACACACATGTCGACTCCCCTGACAGCAGTCTCTCTACTGGCCTGGACAACCTTGGACTCCAACAGAATGTGGACTTTTCCTCCCACAACAAAGGGAATACACTGGACCTGGTCTGTACCACAGGCATGGATCTGGCCAAACTGGATGGAAATGTGTCAGGGCTGTCCAACCACAAACTCATCACCTTCACCCTTGATATTCCTCTAACCACTCAGACCAAGAAACACTCCATTCAGTTTATGAGTCTCAAAACTATAAACACATCCCAGCTTACTGAATACATCTACAACCTGCCAGTTGCTGACTGTGTGGCTCAATACAACACTGCCTTGGCCTCCATACTGGAGGAAGTTGCTCCTTTGAAAACTTGCCCGGTGTCTTTCTCCAAATCTTGTTCCTGGTACACTGAGGAGCTACGCTGTCTCAAAGCAACTGGCCGTCGTTTAGAACGACAGTATAAGAACTGGGCTAACTGTACAGTACGTGTACAGATGCCTTACATGCAGCTCGGCAGTGGTCACTCCTGGGTGCTGTTCTCTACTGTGAGCAAGCTCCTCCAACCTGTGAACAACTCTGCTACCTCAGCCACCCTAATACCTTTGCTTCCAAAGCAAAATGTAAAACATCAATGACACCCTATCCCCACCTCCCTTGTCAAGACCTGCTTACCTGCTCTGGAGCCTTTCTTAACAGAAATCATCAACAAGTCCCCCACCGCTGGATGTGCCCCTTAGCTCAAACTTGCCACAGTCACACCAGTACTTAAAAAGCCTGGATCTGACCCTGACATTCTCCAGAACTATAGGCCTATCTCTAACCTGTCCTTTCTGAGTAAGCTCTTTGAAAGTGCTATGTCTAGCCAACTCCAACACCATCTGGCCACTCACAACCTATCAAGCCCTTGCAGTCAGTGTTCAGAGATAGACACAGCACAGAAACTGCCTTGGGAAGGGTCACCAATGACCTCCTCATGAATGCTGACTCTGGAGCTGCCAGCATCCTCATACTGCTGGACCTCAGTGCAGCATTTGACACGGTCAGCCGTGCCATTCTTTTGGACCACATGGAGAAGCTCCTGGGCCTGTCAGACACTGTCCTAGACTGGTTCAGGTACTATCTCACTATCCGCTCCCAGTTTGTAGCCCTCTGCCTTAGTAGGTCAGACAGTGGTGGTTCTGCAGGGGGTCCCTCAAGGCTCGGTCCTTGGGCCACTACTGTTTGGTATCTACAGGCTGCTACTGGGAAATATCTTGAGGAAACATGGACTGGGATTTCACTTTTATGCTGATGACATAGCTGTATGTCTCCACAAACACTGACACTGCAAATGCCACTGCACTCCTGGTCAGTTGCCTGCAGGGCATCAAAGTGTCGATGCAGCTGAGTCGACAAGACAGAGGTCGTCCTGATTGGCACTCGCACCATCATAAACAACAGCAGCAGCTACAGCCTCAATTTTGATGATGTCAAGGTCCTCCCCTCCAGTGAGGTCCACAGCCTGGGTGTCAAGGTCCTCCCCTCCAGTGAGGTTCACAGCCTGGTTGTCAAGGTCCTCCGCTCCAGTGAGGTTCACAGCCTGGGTGTCAAGGTCCTCCCCTCCAGGGAGGTTCACAGCCTGGGTGTGATATGACATTCAGCTCTCGTTTGAGGCCCATATCAAAGTGTGAACAGTTACATTTTTCCATCTATGGAACATTGCCTGGTTACAACCTATGATGTCAAAGCCTGCAGCTGAGTGACTCATCCACGCCTTTATTTCATCCAGTGTGGACTATTCTTATGCCTTGTTTGTTGGCACATCTGCAAAGTGGCTAAGAAGGCTACAATATGTGCAGAACTGTGCTGCATGTGTCCTCACCCACACCTCCCCCTGTGAGCACATCACTCCAGTGCTGTTCAACCTCCACTGGCTCCCCATATGCTCAAGCATTGACTTTAAAACCCTGGTTTACACCTACCAAGCTATCCACAACTCTGGACCCAAGTATCTGTCTGACCTCATCCTACCCTCCTGCCCCACCTGCACCCTTCGCTCCTCCAGGTCCCACCTCCCTGCAGCAGGCCCACAGCAGACTAACAACTAACAACGACTTTTAGTTGTGTGGCTTCTCTGCGGTGGAATACACTTCTAGTCACTGCCAGGGCTGCAGAGTCTCTGGCCTTGTGTAAGGCACAGCTAAAGACTGAACTGTTCAGAAAAGCTTTCAAGGATGTATGTTAATTGTGTTCTCCTGTCCAAGCATCCATTTTTCAGCGCTTTACAAATTAAATGAATTATTATTGTTAAACCAACTCTTATTGCAAGTGGGACTTTTAAAACATTCCCATTGTTGATAGCTACACGTCCAATTAAGGATTGGCATCAACATCTCTGGCCCTAGGCCTAGCCCCTAACAAAACACCAATAATTAAACCCACTACAGTTCCACTGCATACGTTTGAGTGAAGTGTCTGCTTTTGTGATGCACAAATATGTGTCCAACTAAATCTACACTCACAAATTTGACTGAATTTTCCAACAATGTTTAAATAGCTTTTTAAACAACAGTATGTATCTAAAGTGCATTAACACCTGAGTAAAGTAAATTACTTAATTAAAAATACTTTAAAGTACTACTTAAGTAGTTTTGGGGGGTATCTGTACTTTACTTTACTATTTATATTTTTTTACAACTTCACTACTTTTAGTAAAGAAAATAATGTACTCCATACATTTTCCCTGACACCCAAAAATACTCGTTACCATTTGAATGCTTAGCAGGACAGGAAAACTGTCAAATTCACACACTTATCAAGAGAAAATCCCTGGTCATCCCTACTGCCTCTGATCTGGTGGACAGTTTTGACTAAAATTGGCTTGAAAATCTATGGCAATACTTGATAATGGCTGTCTAGCAATGATCAACAACCGACAGAGCTTGACATTTTTTTTAAAGAATAATGTGCAAATATTGTACAATCCAGGTGTGCAAAGCTCTTAGAGACTTACCCAGAAAGACTTACTGCCAAAGGTGAATCTAACATGTATTGAGTCAGGATACTTACAGCGGGTGAAATAAGTATTGAACACGTCACCATTTTTCTCAGTAAATATATTTCCAAAGGTGCTATTGACATGAACTTTTCACCAGATGTTGTTAACAACCCAAGTAATCCATGCATACAAAGAAACCAAAACAAATAAGTTCAGAAATTAAGTTATGTGTAATAATGTGAAATGACACAGGGAAAAAGTATTGAACACATGAAGAAAGGGAGGTGCAAAAAGGCATGGAAAGCCAAGACAACAGCTGAAAACTATCAGTAATTAAAAAGCAATCCAGCCCGCTGTCAGTGCAAATTAATATCAGCTGGTTCAGTCCCAACTGATGGCCTACAAAAAGGTCTCATTGCCAAGGTGTCACACAAGACACATCTCATGATGGGTAAAAGCAAAGAGCTGTCTCAAGACCTTCGCAACCTAATTGTTGCAAAACAAAATGATGGCATTGGTTATAGGCGCATTTCTAAGCTTCTGAATGTTCCAGTGAGCACTGTTGGGGCCATAATACGGAAGTGGAAAGACAATCATTTCACCATAAATTTGCCTCGACCAGGTGCTCCTCGCAAGATTTCTGACAGAGGAGTGAAAAGAATAATCAGAAGAGTTGTCCAAGAGCCAAGGACCACTTGTGGAGAGCTTCAAAAAGACCTGCAATTAGCAGGTACTGTTGTCTCAAAGAAAACAGTAAGTAATGCACTCCACCGCCATGGCCTGTATGCACGCTCACCACGCAAGACTCCTTTGCTGAAAAAAAAGCATGTTGAAGCTCGTTTAAAGTTTGTTGCTCAACATTTGGAAAAGCCAGTGAAATACTGGGAGAATGTGGTCAGATGAGAGCAAAATTGAACTGTTTGGATGTCATAATACACACCATGTTTGGAGGAGAAATGGCACTGCACATCACCCTAAAAACACCATACCAACAGTGAAGTTTGGAGGTGGGAACATCATGGTGTGGGGCTGCTTTTCAGCAAATGGTACTGGCAAACTTCACATAATTGAAGGAAGGATGAATGGGCAAATTTACCGAGACATTCTTGACAAAAATCTGCTGCCATCTACCAGGATGATGAAGATGAAACGAGGGTGGACATTTCAGCAAGACAATGATCCCAAACACACAGCCAAGGAAACTCTCAATTGGTTTCAAAGAAAGAAAATAAAGCTGCTAGAATGGCCCAACCAATCACCTGACTTAAATCCCATTGAAAATCTATGGAAAGAACTGAAGATCAAGATTCATAGAAGAGGCCCACGGAACCTGACTGTTTGTGTGGAAGAATGGGCCAAAATCACACCAGAGCAATGCATGCGACTAGTTTCTCCATACAGGAGGCGTCTTGAAGCTGTCATTACCAACAAAGGCTTTTGTACAAAGTATTAAATAAATATCGGTAAGTGTGTTCAATACTTTTTCCCTGTGTCATTTCACATTATTATACATAACTTAATTTCTGAACTTATTTGTGTTGGTTTCTTTGTATGTATGGATTACTTGGGTTGTTAACAACATCTGGTGAAACGTTTATGTCAATAGCACCTTTGGAAATATATTTACTGAGAAAGATGGTGACGTGTTCAATACTTATTTCACCCGCTGTATGTAATCAAGATGAATTAGTGTTGAATTTTTCATATTTTTTTTTACAAATGTTAGAAGGATCGTGAATACTTTCTGAAGGCACTGTATGTGATGTATTGGACCAGAAGGCTCATTTGGTTATTAACAGGAACTATCCCCACTACATTAAGAAATGCTCTCCTTGAGAAACTAAACTTCAAACCAGATATTAGCTCAGAAATGAGAACCCCACTGTGCTTCACTCTAGTCTGATCTAAGTCTATATTATCATTCTCCTCAGGTGAAATAAACATTTCACAACAACGGTCAAAGGAGAAAGAAGAAGGGATGAGAAAAGGAGGAGGAGGGATGGACGAAGCAGGATGTCAAGGTTGTTGGATTAGTTTTTATAGGATGGACGAAGCAGGATGTCAATGTTGTTGGATTAGTTTTTCTAAAATGGACGAAGCAGGATGTCAAGGTTGTTGGATTAGTTTTTCTAGGGTGGACGAAGCAGGATGTCAAAGTTGTTGGATTAGTTTTTCTAGGATGGACGAAGCAGGATGTCAAAGTTGTTGGATTAGTTTTTCTAGGATGGAAGAAGCAGGATGTCAAAGTTGTTGGATTAGTTTTTATAGGATGGATGAAGCAGGATGTCAATGTTGTTGGATTAGTTTTTCTAGCATGGACGAAGCAGGATGTCAAGGTTGTAGGATTCGTTTTTCTAGGATGGAAGAAGCAGGATGTCAAGATTGTTGAATTCGTTTTTATAGGATGGACGAAGCAGGATGTCAAGGTTGTTAGATTAGTTTTTATAGGATGGACGAAGCAGGATGTCAAGATTGTTGAATTTGTTTTTATAGGATGGACGAAGCAGGATGTCAATGTTGTTGGATTCGTTTTTCTAGGATGGAAGAAGCAGGATGTCAAAGTTGTTGGATTAGTTTTTATAGGATGGACGAAGCAGGATGTCAATGTTGTTGGATTAGTTTTTCTAGCATGGACGAAGCAGGATGTCAAGGTTGTTGGTTTCGTTTTTCTAGGCTGGACGAAGCAGGATGTCAAGATTGTTGAATTCGTTTTTTATAGGATGGACGAAGCAGGATGTCAAGGTTGTTAGATTAGTTTTTATAGGATGGACGAAGCAGGATGTCAAGATTGTTGAATTTGTTTTTATAGGATGGACGAAGCAGGATGTCAAGATTGTTGAATTAGTTTTTATAGGATGGACGAAGCAGGATGTCAAAGTTGTTGGATTAGTTTTTCTAGGATGGACGAAGCAGGATGTCAAAGTTGTTGGATTAGTTTTTCTAGGATGGAAGAAGCAGGATATCAAAGTTGTTGGATTAGTTTTTATAGGATGGACAAAGCAGGATGTCAATGTTGTTGGATTAGTTTTACTAGGATGGACGAAGCAGGATGTCAAGGTTGTTGGATTAGTTTTTATAGGATGGACGGGGGCTGGATCCTGCAGAGTCAGGATAGATAGAGAAGCCTGAGGAGAAAGAGGAGAGATAAAAGAGATTGAAGTCTGAGGTATGAATAGACGTGGATGGGTTCACACCCAGGAGAAGAATTCAGGAAGACAGGTAGGAATGTAGAGTGTGAGAGGAGTCAGAGGAGGAAGAGAGAGGATGAAAGCGATTAGCCCATCCTCTGGATAAGAGATAATAGGAGGGAGCGCATCTTTTTTTTCTCCTTGTTTCTGTTGCCTTCATTTTTTCAGGACTCATTTCCACTTAGACATACTAGGTCATACTAGGTTATAACCATGAGGGGTTTTGCTAAAATACATCAACGAGTACTTTTGTATTCTGTGATGCATGTCTTATGCACTGACTTGAAGTTGCTTCAGCCAATAATGTAGCTATAATGTAATTGTAAATTCAACCGTAATTCCTAGATTATATATTTGTATACCGTAGATAATTTCAGACAGATTGTTTTTGTATCATACACATTCTGTGCTGAATACCTAATATGAACATGAGGGCATTCATAGATTCGGGTGAAGTCATTTTTTGAATAACTGCAGGAAGTACAGCTCCTTGCAGTTTGCAAACATACAGTAATTGGGATGTGAGCGAAACAGGTGGTCGTGTTGACCTTAATGTACCATTCCAAATGCACATATTTTCTAAACTGTGGACATTATCCGATGCCAGGCCATTTATTAACTGTGCCCAAATTCCCCTAGTTTGCTGTTAGAGTCTATTTGTCTAACGTGTATCTTCTCCTTACAAGCCTACCTCTCATTGTTACGATGAATCTATTCTTATATAATCGACAGCTTTGTGAACGTTTCTCACATGTAAAACTGCTAATTTGATTTTCACATGTGAAACTGCAGTACACATGTGAGGTGAAAACATGTTATTCTCCTCACATAAAAAAAAGGTGGTGTTAACATGTGAACTAATGTAATACATCTGAAAATATGGTTTCACATTACATTTAAATGTATATGTGAACCTGCACATTTCACAAGATGGATAGAGAAGGCAGACACAGCATATCAAAGCAAAGGTGGAGCAACTCTTTATAATCGTGCACACGCATGAATGAATGCCTACACAGACACAGTGATGAATGATTCCCATTGTAATTCACAATGAACAATGACACAGAAAGTATTCACACCCCTTGACTTCCACATTTTACTGTGTTACAGCCTGAATTTAAAATGGATTACATTGAGATTGTCACAATAACCCATAATGTCAAAGTGGAATTACTGTATGTTTTCTGTCAGGCTCTGGCCATAGAGAAGCTTTGCTTCTCTATATTTCTATGGTCAGAGTCTGGCAGATCTATTATTTCTACTTCTGTGTGGTGTTGTGTGTGGGATCCCTAATTAGATGCAGCTGCTATGCATTACCTCTAATTAGGGATCCTACTTATATGTCTGTGTGCCACTCCCTTGGCGTGGTTCATTGTTGTATGTTGTCCCGTGTTCGTGCTACGTGTGTTTCATATTATATTGCATATTTGTTATTTTGTATAGTTCGATGTCCAGTCTAATTTATTAGTTTAATAAACGATGTCGAACTATCGCTACGCTGCGCCTTGGTCTCTCTACACACCCGAACGTGACATTTTCACAAATTAATAAAAAATGAAAAGCTGAAATGTCTTGAAGTATTCAACCCCTTTGTTATGGCAAGAGTAAATATGTTCAGAAGTAAACATTTGCTTATCAAGTCACGTACGTTGCATTGACTCTGTGTGCAGTAATAGTGTTTAACATGACTTTTTGAATGACTACCTCATCTCTGTACCCCACACATACAATTATCTGTAAGGTCCCCCGGACAAGCAGTGAATTTCAAACACATATTCAACCACAAAGACCAGATAGCTTCTTTCCGAGACATTGAAAAACCTATTGGTAGATGGATAAAAAAAAAATCAGTCAATGAAGATCCCTTTGAGCATGGATATTAATTACACTTTAGATGGTGTATCAATACACCCAGTCACTACAAAGATACAGGCGTCCTTCCTAACTCAGTTGCCGGAGAGGAAGGAAACCGCTCAGATATTTCACCATGAGGCCAATGGTGAATTTAAAACAGTTAAAAGATGGTGCCGACGGAGATGGCAACATCACGACTAGCTCTTAGGAAACTTTGCAGTAATACATTTTTTTAGGTGCTATTTTTTACATTATTAGCTCAGGAAATGTTTTGTGTCATTACATACAGCCGGGAAGAATTATTGGATATTAGCGCGGTGGTAACTCAACAGAACTACCAGCATTACAAACAGGATTACGACTTGCCTGGAGCAGATCCTTTGTTCGCTCTCCCCAAAACATCGCCGGTGGAGGAGAAGCACTCGTGGCAGCCTGCTGGTTTGAATTAGGAGGAACGCACACCACCCACATCTGAGTATATTACTCCCTAATGTTCAGTCTTTGGATAACAAAGTTGACAAACTCAGGGCAAGGATTTATTTCCAGAGAGACATCAGAGCCTGTAACATACTTTGTTTCACGGAAACATGGCTCTCTCGGGATACTCTGTCGTAATCGGTACAGCCAACGGGTTTCTCAGTTCATCACGCAGACAGGAATATACAGTGGGGAGAACAAGTATTTGATACACTGCCGATTTTGCAGGTTTTCCTACTTACAAAGGATGTACAGGTCTGTCATTTTTATCATAGGTACACTTCAACTGTGAGAGACGGAATCTAAAACAAAAATCCAGAAAATCACATTGTGTGATTTTTAAATAATTAATTTGCATTTTATTGCATGACATAAGTATTTGATCACCTACCAACCAGTAAGAATTCCGGCTCTCACAGACCTGTTAGTTTTTCTTTAAGAAGCCCTTCTGTTCTCCACTCATTACCTGTATTAACTACACCTGTTTGAACTCGTTACCTGTATAAAAGACACCTGTCCACACACTCAATCAAACAGACTCCAACCTCACCACAATGGCCAAGACCAGAGAGCTGTGTAAAGACATCAGGGATAAAATTGTAGACCTGCACAAGGCTGGGATGGGCTACAGGACAATAGGCAAGCAGCTTGGTGAGAAGGCAACAACTGTTGGCGCAATTATTAGAAAATGGAAGAAGTTCAAGATGACGGTCAATCTCCCTCGGTCTGGGGCACCATGCAAGATCTCATCTCGTGGAGCATCAATGATCATGAGGAAGGTGACGGATCAGGCCAGAACTACACGGCAGGACCTGGTCAATGACCTGAAGAGAGCTGGGACCACATTCTCAAAGAAAACCATTAGTAACACACTACGCCGTCATGGATAAAAATCCTGCAGCGCACGCAAGGTCCCCCTGCTCAAGCCAGCGCATGTCCAGGCCCGTCTGAAGTTTGCCAATGACCATCTGGATGATCCAGAGGAGGAATGGGAGAAGGTCATGTGGTCTGATGAGACAAAAATAGAGCTTTTTGGTCTAAACTCCACTCGCCGTGTTTGGAGGAAGAAGAAGGATGAGTACAACCCCAAGAACACCATCCCAACCGTGAAGCATGGAGGTGGAAACATCATTCTTTGGGGATGCTTTTCTGCAAAGGGGACAGGACGACTGCACCGTATTGAGGGGAGGATGGATGGGGCCATGTATCGCGAGATCTTGGCCAACAACCTCCTTCCCTCAGTAAGAGCATTGAAGATGGGTCGTGGCTGGGTCTTCCAGCATGACAACGACCCGAAACACACAGCCAGGGCAACTAAGGAGAGGCTCCGTAAGAAGCATCTCAAGGTCCTGGAGTGGCCTAGCCAGTCTCCAGACATGAACCCAATAGAACATCTTTGGAGGGAGCTGAAAGTCTGTATTGCCCAGCGACAGCCCCAAAACCTGAAGGATCTGGAGAAGGTCTGTATGGAGGAGTGGGCCAAAATCCCTGCTGCAGTGTGTGCAAACATGGTCAAGAACTACAGGAAACGTATGATCTCTGTAATTGCAAACAAAGGTTTCTGTACCAAATTTTAAGTTCTGCTTTTCTGATATATCAAATACTTATGTCATGCAATAAAATTCAAATTAATTACTTAAAAATCATACAATGTGATTTTCTGGATTTTTGTTTTAGATTCCGTTACTCACAGTTGAAGAGTACCTATGATAAAAATTACAGACCTCTACATGCTTTGTAAGTGGGAAAACCTGAAAAATCGGCAGTGTATCAAATACTTGTTCTCCCCACTGTATATATATATATATATATATATATATATATATATATATATATATATATATATATATATATCTGGGAATTAGAAGGGTGGAGAGGTGGGTTTCATGATTAACAATTCATGGTGTAATTGTAGTAACATACAGGAACTCAAGTCCTTTTGTTCACCAGACCTAGAATACCTCACACTCAAATCCCGACCGTGTTATCTTCCAAGAGAATTCTCCGTCATTGACACGGTCGTTTATATGCCCCCTCAAGCCGCTACCACCACAACGGCACTCAAAGAACTTCACTGGACTTTATGCAAACTGGAAACCACATATCCTGAGGATGCATTTATTGTAGTTGGGGATTTTAACAAAGTAAATCTGAGGACTAGGCTGCCAAAGTTCTATCAACATATCGACTGTAATACTCGCGCGGCTAAAACTCTTGCCCATTTCTATTCAAACTTCCGTAATGCTTACAAAGCCCTCCCCCGCCCTCCTTTCGGCAAATCTGACCACGACTCCATCTTGCTCCTCCCTTCCTATAGGCAGGAACTCAAACAGGAAGTGCCCATGCTAAGGACTATTCAACCTTGGTCTAACCAATCGGAATCCACGCTTCAGGATGGTTTTTATCACGCAGACTGGGATATGTTCCAGGTAGCTTGCATAAATAATCTAGATATATACAAGAGGAATACCTATGTAAGAATGCTGTGTATTGACTATAGCTCAGCATTCAACACCATAGTACCCTCCAAGCTCATCATTAAGCTCGAGGCCCTGGTCTGAACCCCACCCAGTGCAACTGGGTCCTGGACTTCCTGACGGGATGGTGGTAAAGGTAGGAAACAAAACCTCCACTTGCACTGATCCTCAACACTGGGGCCCCACAAGGGTACATACTCAGCCCCCTCCTGTACTCCCTGTTTACCCATGACTGTGTGGCCAGGCACACCTCCAAATCAATCATCAAGTTTGCAGACGACACAGTAGTAGGCTTGGTTACCAACGATAATGAGACAGCCTACAGGGAGGAGGTGGTGCCAGGAAAACAACCTCTCACTCAACATCATCAAAACAAATGAGATGATCGTGGACTTCAGGAAACAGCAGAAGGTGCACCGAAGGGATCGCGTGGAGAAGTTGGAAAGCTTCAAGTTCCTTGGCATACACATTACTGACAAACTGAAATGGACCAACCACACAGACAGTGTGGTGAAGGTGCAAAAGAGCCTCTTCAACCTCAGGAGACTAAAGAAATTTGGCTTGGCACATAAAACCCACAAACTTTTACAAATGCACAATTGAAAGCATCCTGTCGCACTGTATCACCGCCTGGTACGTCATCTGCACCACCCACAAACGCAAGGCTCTCCATCACCCGGGGTAGGTGTCCTGCCCTCCAGGACACCTACAGCACCCGATGTCACAGGAAGGCCAAAAAGATCATCAAGGACATCAACCACCCGAGCCACTGCCTGTTCACCCCGCTGTCATCCAGCAGGCGAGGTCAGTACATGTGCATCAAAGCTGGGACCGAGAGACTGAAAAACAGCTTCTATCTCAAGGCCATCAGACAGTTAAACAGCCATCACTAGCACATTAGAGGCTGCTGCCTATACGCATAGACTAGAAATCACTGGCCACATTATGAAATGGAACACTAGTCACTTTAATAATGTTTACATATTTTGTATTACTCATCTCATATGAATATACTGTATTATATACTATTTTACTGCATCTTAGTCCATATGTAAATAGTCTTAATTCCTCACTTAGATTTGTTAGATTTTGTGTGTATTGGGTATGTTGTGTAATTGCTATATATTACTTGTTAAATATTACTGCACTGTCGGAGGTAGAAGCACAAGCATTTTGCTACACCCGCATTAACATCTGCTAAACACGTGCAAGTGACCAATATATTTAGATTTTATTTGAGTTTAATGTCTGTGATAGGAGAAAACTGAGGATGGATGGATCAAAAACATTGTAGTTACTCCACAATACTAACCTAAATGACAGAGTGAAAAGAAGGAAGCTCTACAGAATAAAAATATTCCAAAACATGCTTCCTGTTTGTAAAAAGGCACTAAAGTAAAACTGCATAAAATGTGGCAAAGAAATTAACTTTATGTCCTGAACACAAAGCATTATGGGACAAATCCAACACATCGCCATATTTTCAAGCATGGTGGTGGCTGCATCATGTTATGGGTATGCATCTCATCGGCAAAGACAAGGGAATTTAAGATTAAAAGAAACGGAATAGAGGGTAGCACAGGCGAAGTCCTAGAGGAAAACCTGGTTCAGTCTGCTTTCCAACAGACACTGGGAGAAAAATTCACCGTTCAGAAGGAAAATAACCTAAAACACAAGGCCAAATATAAACTGGAAAACCTATGACGAGACTGGCTGTCTAGCAATGATCAACAACCAACTTCAATAAGAATAACATTGTACAACCCAGGCATGCAAAGACAGACTTACAGCTGTAATCGCCACCAAAGGTGATCCTAACATGTATTGACTCGGGAGTTTGAATGTTTCTGTAAGTTCGATTTCTGTATTTTCTAAAACATGTTTTCACATGGCAGAGGTTTTTAAATGGGTGCGAAACATCAATTGAATAAAGTTTGACTGACTAACATGGCATGTTTTGATGTAAACGGAAATGTCTTTCTTTAATCGAGACCAATAAAAACTACGCTAAATTCGCTCATAGGTTTTACTAACCCCTAAGTGACCAGAAACATCATGAGAGGTTTTCAAAACTAGATCTCAAAGCTTAGAAGGAACCACGATCTGAACAATAGCATCACCCACAACTTTTGCTGTGAGGAGTCCATTTCCTCTTGAATGTAGTAACCCTGGGCAGCACTCCTTTCCTCAACCGGAAGTACTTGATCAAATAAACCTTTTAAGGTAGGATCAGCGGACTGCTCCATCACAAGATCACTACAGGACATAGACAAAGGTAAATCATTTAATGGATTATCAAACAACTACGTGTTTTTTAAGTTCAAATTTCACCGCAGTTTCAGTACGGCTCATAGCACGAGTCACAGCGCATGCAGGGAATACCTCCAGAATCTCTACGTTTTCATCGATAATCCCTACATGGGTTGGGGTATGAGAAACCACCAGAGATATATCACACCAGACACGACTACCGGCTAAGTTGTTACCCAAAATCACATGAACACTCAATGGGCAGAAAGGGACACACCCCAAGAGAAACCTCACCTTGCACTAGGTCAGATATAAGTCTGACTTTGTGGAAGGGTACAGACAATGTATTCAAACCTATCCCTTGAATCAGGACACTGGTTCCAGTATCTGAACAGAACAGACTCCAAAACCAACAATTCAGAGGCACCAGTGTCTCGCAGAATCTTTACTGGCACATCACTTCCCAATAGTGAAACGTAACCCTCTGTGACAAACAGCAAATAATCAGTACTAAAAGGTTTGGACAAATTTTGAGCTTGCGCAATCGGATTAACATGAGGAACAGGCCCAGCTAACACAACAAGTCTTACATTTGTGCTGGTCAACCTGCTGACCTTTTTACCAAGGACAGGACATTCGTTCTTCCAGTGGCCTTTACCTTGACAATAAATACAGATTTTACTTACATCATTCTGTCCACTTGCAGAACCAAAGGGATTTGCTGACCGAAATCCACTTGTACTTTTCCTCTGCACCAAATCTCACATACAGGACCCTCCAAAACTGCCTTTGTGGGTCAGTACGTGTGTTTTCTGTTGTCCTTTGCAGAAGCTTGAATTGTTTGCCGTGTGCGTTTGTCTCCTGAGTGAGTTTTCGAGACTTAGTGTTTGTTGTTTTTCCAGTGTTACTGTGATCCTTCGTTGCCGTTTCTCAGTAAGGCATTATGTTCATCCTGAACCACTGATTCCTCGGCCTGGTCTCTTCTCTGCTCCTGGGTCAAACCTCACCACGTCACAATGCTGGTGACTTACCGCCACTCTGATATCCAAACGTTGTGTAATGACACAAAAAACATTCTGGGCTTAGTAATGTAAGAAATAACACGCAAAAAAAACAAAATACTACAAAGTTGCTTAGGAGCTAGAAGCAGAGCTTCCATGTCTGTCGGCGCCATCTTCAAGTGAGAACTCTTCAGCGGATAAGGGATTGCTAGGCCAGGTATATGACATGCCAAACTGAGATTAGAGAAAGATATTAATTGTAAGGGAAGAAGTTAATATGTATTTAGATTATTTAAATTACTTTTCTGTCACTATCAAATCCATGGTCCAAAGATGTGCACACAATAACCCCACATTAGGCATTCTGGTGAGTAAACTGAAATTCTATTGTATATTCTTTTGGGTTTTCTGTACTGTATATTCTGGATGTCTTTTTCATCTTGATTTATATATACTCTGTTGAAAAGGTTGTTAAAGAAGGGAGTCCTTACAGTGTCTCTCTCACCTTCGATATAATAAGGGTGATGTGATCATTTCTAAAAGTATTTATTTGTCAGCTGGCTTCCTGTTTAGGTTCCACATAGTGCTGTGTAAACTCATAAACACTTCCTGTTTTTATAAACACTTCTGTTATACAGTTTAACCCCTGAACCATAAAACATTACATGCATTTACAGTATAATACCTTTGTAGTTCATAACACTGCCATTTCTAGCCTTCATACAATAACTGGATATGACTGTCAAGGGAAATACTTTGTATCCAATGATTAATACTGTGCATCTACATCTTAAAGGGTCACTCCACTCGTCCCAGTATTAATATAATAATGTTATTATTGTTACAAAAACATAATTCAGGCTTGTTTTGACATTTTTGGTCTTCGGGAAGTTATCCCCCCCAAAAATCTAAAATAATAAACAAAATTATCGGGATTTGAATGCTGGAACGACCCTTCTTCTTTTACAGTGTAGATATATTTAATAATTTGCAGAAGACTGTCCACCTATTCAGCCATACGTGTTTGAGCTGGGGTGAGGACTGTCGTCAAGATGATAACCTGACTGCGGCATGCCTCAACCAACATGCGTCTCAACATCAAGATAACTATATCTTATAAATCCTGTAAATGTTAAGCTATATTTGCGTAAAAGTCCAGCTTTGTTAGATGGAATGTGTGCACTGAACAACAGCTAGCTATGTGTGCACTGAACAACAGTGTTTTGGACACGAAAGTACTTCATCCAAGGCAAGTTTCAAATACATTTTCAGTTTGCTTTCATGGACACGGTAATATAAAATATATGAATAACATGAATCACCCTGAACAGTAGGCCTATTGTGAGTTGAACATATATGTTTACCATTGCCCAAGTCTAACAGAATACAATGGATGCCACGATTATAAGTCCAAGCGGGACTCCATTTCATAGAATCTTCACCTCACTCCCCTTTTTCCCAGCCAGATTCCTATCAGCTCAAACTGAATGAACAGTTTTGGGCCATAGGGATGGCTCGAATCTCATCTTGAGGCTTGAGGCAGGGCCCTAAGGTGGATTGATTTGAGAAATAAAGGAAAATCAATGCTGCGAGTTGCCAGAGATATAAGCTGTTTATTCTTGGAGAAAGGGAAATTAAATAAGTCTTAAGAGATACAAAACACTCTTAGGGCCCCTTGAAATGACACGCTTAGGGCCCCTTGAAATGACACGCTTAGGGCCCCTTGAAATGACACTCTTAGGGCCCCTTGAAATGACACGCTTAGGGCCCCTTGAAATGACACGCTTAGGGCCCCTTGAAATGACACTCTTAGGGCCCCTTGAAATGACACGCTTAGGGCCCCTTGAAATGACACTCTTAGGGCCCCTTGAAATGACACGCTTAGGGCCCCTTGAAATGACACTCTTAGGGCCCCTTGAAATGACACGCTTAGGGCCCCTTGAAATGACACGCTTAGGGCCCCTTGAAATGACACGCTTAGGGCCCCTTGAAATGACACGCTTAGGGCCCCTTGAAATGACACTCTTAGGGCCCCTTGAAATGACACGCTTAGGGCCCCTTGAAATGACACTCTTAGGGCCCCTTGAAATGACACGCTTAGGGCCCCTTGAAATGACACTCTTAGGGCCCCTTGAAATGACACGCTTAGGGCCCCTTGAAATGACACGCTTAGGGCCCCTTGAAATGACACGCTTAGGGCCCCTTGAAATGACACGCTTGCAAGGTCCTGAACCAGACTCTTTTCACGGATTTGACCATCTCTCAAACATTGTATGTAAGAAAGGTTAACAAGGTTCATTTTCCTATTTTCTATTACAGTGTAATCATTTACAGTTTATTAATCCAGTTCTAACAAATTGGTGTTATGAATGTAATGTAGTTAATGAATAAATCATTCTCAAAGCCCATTATTAACCATACTATTAATCAACAGACAGTGTACATATCAGTAACAAACAACCTCATAATGGTCTAGAATACATTAGTTAGGCCATATAACCACGCAATGTTAGAATTAAACAGTATGTTTTTTATTTATTTGTACTTTTTCTTCTCCCCAATTGGTCTTAACAGTCTTGTTCCATCGCTGCAACTCCCGTACGGACTCATGAGAGGCAAAGGTCGAGAGCCATTCGTCCTCTGAAACACGACCCCGCCAAGCTGCACTGCTTCTTGACACACTGCTCACTTGTTTTTTTTTTATTAACCTTTATTTAACTAGGCAAGTCAGTTAAGAACAAATTCTTGTTTACAATGACAGCCTAGGAACAGAGGGTTAACTGCCTAGTTTAAAGGCAGAACTACAGATTTTTACCATGTCAGCTCTGGGATTCGATCCAGCAACCTTTCAGTTACAGGCCCAACGCTCTAACCACTCAGCCCCGGGATGCCAGCCACACCAATGTGTCTTAGGAAACACTGTACAACTGGTGACCGAGTGCGATGGGACAAGGATATCCCGGTCGGCTAAACCCTCCCCTCACCTAATTGTGCACCGCCTCATGGGTGTTCCGGTCACGGACGGCTGTGACACAGCCTGGGGCTGTAGTGACGCCTCAAGCACTGCGATGCAGTGCCTTAGACCGCAGCGCCACTCGGGAGGCCCAAGCGGTATGTTTTAATAACCCAGAAGGTGGTGCTATCTATTTCATCAAGGCCTACCTCCCCAGGTCTCTGTAGTAATAAAGCATTCACTGTCCGTACTGTTGTTGAGAGGGGAGCCTCAGATCAGCTTGAGTCCTTCCCTCTCTCATGATTTATTGAAATACTGATTAAAAGAACAACGACATCTTTCTCTTGAAGGACCACAAACTCAACTCAGGAATGGTGGTTTGTTTGATATCGTCAAGGCTCTTTGTTTCAGAGCTAGCATGCCTCAGTGTGGTTCTGCTTGCAGTTCTTTATAAAAAAAATGTAATTATTTGTCACATTTGACTGTGTAAAACCTTGCATTGCTACCTATTTCTCTGAGTGAAGAGGATATATCTCGTTTTGCAACAAAATGTGATCGTTTGTGTGACAGTGCGAGGCTGGTGAGCACGAAAAAAAAGGGAGGAGGTTGAACAGGAAGGAAAACAATAAAGGAAGGAAGTCGATCTCTATAATTTAATGACTCACTGAAATGTCTGCGTCGCAGCCCAGAAACTATAATCCACACACACAACACAGGGTAACATACAGTGGGGAGAACAAGTATTTGATACACTGCCGATTTTGCAGGTTTTCCCACTTACAAAGCATGTAGAAGTCTGTAATTTTTATCATAGGTACTCTTCAACTGTGAGTGACGGAATCTAAAACAAAAATCCAGAAAATCCCATTGTATGATTTTTAAGTAATTAATTTGCATTTTATTGCATGACAGAACTTAATATTTGGTACAGAAACTTTTGTTTGCAATTACAGAGATCATACGTTTCCTGTAGTTCTTGACCAGGTTTGCACACACTGCAGCAGGGATTTTGGCCCACTCCTCCATACAGACTTTCTCCAGATCCTTCAGGTTTTGGGGCTGTCTCTGGGCAATACGGACTTTCAGCTCCCTCCAAAGATTTTCTATTGGGTTCAGGTCTGGAGACTGGCTAGGCCACTCCAGGACCTTGAGATGCTTCTTACGGAGCCACTCCTTAGTTGCCCTGGCTGTGTGTTTCGGGTCGTTGTCATGCTGGAAGACCCAGCCACGACCCATCTTCAATGCTCTTACTGAGGGAAGGAGGTTGTTGGCCAAGATCTCGCGATACATGGCCCCATCCATCCTCCCCTCAATACGGTGCAGTCGTCCTGTCCCCTTTGCAGAAAAGCATCCCCAAAGAATGATGTTTCCACCTCCATGCTTCACGTTTGGGATGGTGTTCTTGGGGTTGTACTCATCCTTCTTCTTCCTCCAAACATGGCGAGTGGAGTTTAGACCAAAAAGCTCTATTTTTGTCTCATCAGACCACATGACCTTCTCCCATTCCTCCTCTGGATCATCCAGATGGTCATTGGCAAACTTCAGACGGGCCTGGACATGCACTGGCTTGAGCAGGGGGACCTTGCGTGTGCTGCAGGATTTTAGTCCATGACGGCGTAGTGTGTTACTAATGGTTTTCTTTGAGAATGTGGTCCCAGCTCTCTTCAGGTCATTGACCAGGTCCTGCCGTGTAGTTCTGGGCTGATCTCTCACCTTCCTCATGATCATTGATGCCCCACGAGGTGAGATCTTGCATGGTGCCCCAGACCGAGGGAGATTGACCGTCATCTTGAACTTCTTCCATTTTCTAATAATTGCGCCAACAGTTGTTGCCTTCTCACCAAGCTGCTTGCCTATTGTCCTGTAGCCCATCCCAGCCTTGTGCAGGTCTACAATTTTATCCCTGATGTCCTTACACAGCTCTCTGGTCTTGGCCATTGTGGAGAGGTTGGAGTCTGTTTGATTGAGTGTGTGGACAGGTGTCTTTTATACAGGTAACGAGTTCAAACAGGTGCAGTTAATACAGGTAATGAGTGGAGAACAGGAGGGCTTATTAAAGAAAAACTAACAGGTCTGTGAGAGCCGGAATTCTTACTGGTTGGTAGGTGATCAAATACTTATGTCATGCAATAAAATGCAAATTAATTATTTAAAAATCATACAATATGATTTTCTGGATTTTTGTTTTAGATTCCGTCTCTCACAGTTGAAGAGTACTTATGATAAAAATTACAGACCTCTACATGCTTTGTAAGTAGGAAAACCTGCAAAATTGGCAGTGTATCAAATACTTGTTCTCCCCACTGTATAAAGGGTGTGCAATCAAGTGAGTGGAAGCCATGTGTGTGTGTGTGTGTGGAATCAGGGGATGGGCATCAGGTGTGGGCGCGTGAGCGAGGCTCCCCTCATACTCATGCCGGTGAGTGGAATACCAACGAACCGGACCGCCGGTGCACTGTCGCGGTCGGAGGCACAGGAGTTACAGTTTGTCTCTCTGAAGTAAAATAATCTATTAATAGATTTCAAACAAATACAGTGCCTTGCAAAAGTATTCAGACCCCTTGGATTTCTTTAAATGTTATTGTGTCACAAAGTGGCATTGAAATGGATTTCATTGTAATATGTTTGCTAACAAAATACTCGTATGTAATGTCAAAGTGGATGAAGAATTCCCCCAACATTTACTTTTTAAAAACAATTTTTTCGCACACGTCTTAAGTGTCTTAAGTGTTTTTCCCTCATGTAAAAAAAAAAAGTTGATTTTCACCACATATCAAAAGACATTGAAAATTGCAAGGAAGAGAGAAGCATTTTTTTTTTTTTAAACGGTTTCACCCCCAAAACTGGTTTTGCATCCATTTACAATTCATTTGTTCTACAGTTTTTAAATTATTTCCTTGCTATATTTCATTTTGCTATCAATAGTTTTCAAGGTTTTGCTTGATATTAATGGCACAAAAGTAACTCACACCATATAATACAACTATTACTCTATTAAAGGTGTTACTTTGTTTACAAACATTGGAGTAAAACCAGCTTATATTTCGGGCTCTGACGTGGTATGACAGTTTAACTAAGATCATGTGGCGTTTATACTGTATGTTATATTCTTCAAGAATCAATGGGTACATGTAATTAATTCATAAGACCAAAAATTAATATAGCAACTAATGATTGCTCTTTAACAGGGAGTGACCTTCGTATAGCAGAACTATGTCACCATTTGAAAGTGATCCATTCAATTATTCTGTCCACTGTTCTGCGAATGTCCCGAAAAATCGTTCCCTTCTCCCGCATTCAGGCGATTCCTATAGGGGAAACATTGCTACAGCAACATGCTAACACCATCTTTTCACATGTGAGGGGAATAACATTATTTCAACTCCACATGTGAGTCTGCAATTCCACATGTGAAAGGGAGATTTTCACCGTTTTTTTTTTACATGTGAAACAGCAAATGTGTTTTTCACATGTAAGGGCACACAGACATTAGCATGCATAGTTTCTTCCAGCCTCAGGTAAATGTGGGTAAATTAGCATAGCTATGAGTCTACTGAGAATTCCCTCTCCCATAATCATTTCAGAGTGAAGACATGATCCCTGTAATTGCGGTAGTAAATTCTGGCTCTCCTACCCGGAGCTAAATGTTCATTAGGAACAATTCTATCTCCCTGAGCAGACGCTCCTCAGGACATTGGGCTGGACTGTTGGTCAGGGCTTGTAAGTAAGCACTTCACTGTACGGTCTACACGTGTTGTATTCGGCGCACGGGACAAATACACTTTTATTTGATTTGATTTGATTTGTTTGTCTGGTGGACTGTTGACTGTTGACTGTTGACGCACTTGACTTAGAGGACACTTAATTTCCCCCTGTCATCCTACAGTATATGCACCCGATTCACATTCAAACCTGTTTACGTTCTGTCGTAAAGTAAGGGGATGATTAGGTGAAATGCAAATTGAAATCATAAAATCAATGTTTTTCACTTTGTTGTGGTTTCCAATAGGCAAAAGAGGTTCAGCTGACATACCGGTCCCCCTACCTATAAGTTGGATTGTAGCATGGAAGCATTAAATGTTCAACCTCAACAAACTGAAATGAAAGTCAATGATACCACAAAGAATGGATGTATTCAAACATTGCACTGTGTTGTGCAGAGTAACCAAATTGCTGCAACGTTCACTAAACTCTTAATTAATCTATATGAATAATAGTTTGACATGTCCCCTGAGCATTAGATGAATCCTGTCTGAAACAGAACGTTTAAGTATCAGTCAATCGTTGATCTTTAGATGACAGAACTGATGGGAATGTGAGTTATTACCTACGTGCGAAAAACTTGCTACTGCCTTAAATTGTGATGCTACATGTAGGCAAGCTGTTAGGCCTGATGCAAGGTTTCAGACAGCATTTTATTTCCAATGAATACTAAGTGCATAAATAAAGCTAGGGTAGAAATGTGATGGTGTAAAAAACAAGTCAAGTGTTCTATCTGTGGAAAATATTTTGGGGGTAGATACTGTATGTAGCAATGCATGCTGTTTTTAACTTTGATCTCATTTGGTCTCCTTACCCATCAAAACATTTTCACTGAAAACGATTTATTTTTGCATCCTCACATTTAGAAATGATTTCCATGCAATATTTAGTTTTGCTCTCAATACTTTGGGGTTTACGTTTCGCTCCCAATATCATTATTTTTGTTTGCAATACTATAAATGTTGTTCTCGACCTCAGAAGCTTTGCTTGATGTTAAGGACACTAAAGTAACTAACTCTGTAAAGGGCCATATAATAAAAATATTACTCCATTAAAGCGGAAAACCTTAATTGAAACATTAACAAAGTCTACTCCCCGCCACAATTTCAGTAAAAAGCAGAGGAATAGGGCTGGAGAAATGTAACCACTCTCAAATGTATAGACAGAGCTATGGATACAATGACTGATTATCCACGATATTAAAATGGTATTTTAAACCATGTTTTGAGGATATACCGTGTTTGCTTACATTTACTTTTTTTTACAAACACTGGAGCAAAACAAGTTTATATTTTTGGGTTCTGATGGGGTTCGACAGTTGAACTAAAGCTCATGAGGCATATATATATATACGTTACAGTATATTCTTTAAGAATCAATGGGTACATACAATTTTTTATACGTCCAAAAATGGATGTAGCAACTAAGGATTGCCCCTTTAACAGTCAGTGACCTTGGATCACGCCATTTGAACGTGATACACTGAAACCCCCCCCTCCCCCAAAAACGTATTCTATCCACTGTTCCAGCGAATGTCCTGCGAAATAGTTTTTTTTGTCCTGCATTTGGGCTTATTATACAGGTGCATCTCAATAAATCAGAATATTCTGGAAAAGTTAAGTAATTTCAATAATTCAATTGACAAAGTGAAACTCACATATATCGTGGATTAATTACACAAAAAGTGAAATAGTTCAAGCCTGTATTTGTTTTAATCTTGATGATTACGGCTTACAGCTCATTAAAACCCCAAATTCAGTATCTCAGAAAATTAGAATATGACATAAGACCAGTGAAAAAAGGAAATTTAATACAGAGATGTCGGCCTTCTGAAAAGTATGTTCTTGTACATGCAGTCAGTACTTGGTTGGGGCTCCTTTTGCATGAATCACTGCATCTATGCGGCGTGGCATGGAGTCGATCAGCCTGTGGCACTGCTGAGGTGTTATGGAAGCCCAGGTTGCTTCGATAGCGGCCTTCAGCTCGTCTGCATTGTTGGGTCTCGTGTCTCTCGTCTTCCTCTTGACAATACCCCATAAATTCTCTACGGGGTTCAGATCAGACGAGTTTGCTGGCCAATCAAGCACAGTAATCCCATGGTCATTGAACCAGGTATTGGTACCTTTGGCAGTGTGGGCAGGTGCCAAGTCCTGCTGGAAAATGAAATCAGCATCTCCATAAAGCTTGTCAGCAGAAGGAAGCATGAAGTGCTCTAACATTTCCTGGTAGATGGCTGAGTGGACCAACACCAGAAGATCACATGGCTCCCCAAATCATCACTGACTGTGGAAACTTCACACTGGACTTCACACTGGACAGCGACAGACCAGTTATTTTTCTCCTTAGCCCAGGTAAGACGCTTCTGACATTGCCTCTGGTTCAGGAGTGGCTTGACACGAGGAATGCGACAGTTGTAGCCCATTTCCTGGATACGTCTGTGCGTGGTGGCTCTTTGATGCACTGACTCCTGCCTCAGTCCACTCCTTGTGAAGCTCCCCCACATTTTTGAATGGCCTTTGCTTGACAATCCTCTCAAGGCTCCGGTTATCTCTGTTGCTTGTGCACCTTTTCCTACCAGACCTCTTCCTTCCACTCGACTTTCCATGAATATGCTTGAATACAGCACTCTGTGAACAGCCAGCTTCTTTAGCAATTATCTTTTGAGGCTTTCCCTCCTTGTGGAGGGTGTTGATGACTGTCTTCTGCAAAACTGTCAAGTCAGCAGTCTTCCCCATGATTGTGAAGCCTACTGAACTGGACTGAGAGACCATTTAAAGGCTCAGGAAACCTTTGCAGGTGTTTTGAGTTAGTTAGCTGTGTGACACCTTGAGTCTACAATATTGAACTTTTTCACAATATTCTAATTGTCTGAGATACTGAATTTGGGGTTTTCATGAGCTGTAAGCCGTAATCATCAAGATTAAAACAAATACAGGCTTGAACTATTTCACTTTTTGTGTAATTAATCCACGATATATATGAGTTTCACTTTGTCAATTGAATTATTGAAATTACTTAACTTTTCCACAATATTCTAATTTATTGAGCTGCACCTGTATGTGTTCACCCTTATTCCACCGGTGGAAGGATGGCTACTGCAACATGTTAACACCATGTGAGGAGGATAATATTATTTTAACCCAATTTATGAATCTACAATTCCACATGTTAAAGTGAGATTTTCACAGTTGGGAGTTTTCTTACATGTGAAACTGCAAAGTTGATTTTACTTTCACATGTGGAATTACATGTGAAAAACAATCACGTGGAAGTTTTAAGTTTCAAGTTTTTTTGGCACATGCACAAGTACAGTTTAATTTTCCACATATGAAACGTTAAATGTGATTTTCACATGTGAAACTGCATATCTGATTTTTACATGTGAAATTGTTTAACATGTGAAACAGCAAATTTCACATGTGAAGTGAAAACATATTATTCTCACATGTGAAAAAGTGGTGTTAACCTGCGAACTGTAGTAAATGTGAAACTATGGCTTCTGAAAATAGCTATTTCAGATACTGCTAATTAGATTATGTTTTTTTGTGAGGGTAGTTTGCACTACACTGACGATAACGGGTTAAGAAATAGAAAGCAAATTCAACAGAATTCAATTTACCTTCCATGAGCACCCAAGGACTACTGGGAGAAAATTACTTTTTAGTTTCCAGAAACCTACATGTGTACAAAATGATGATTAGTTTCACAATTTTTTTATTTATTGCTGTAATAATATTACATTCCCATGGTGACTGCCTGGTGTGTGTGTGTGTGTGTGTGTGTGTGTGTGTGTGTGTGTGTGTGTGTGTGTGTGTGTGTGTGTGTGTGTGTGTGTGTGTGTGTGTGTGTGTGTGTGTGTGTGTGTGTGTGTGTGTGTGTGTGTGTGTGTGTGTGTGTGTGTGTTATGGCCTGAATAGTACACAGAGGAAATATAAGTAGACATCTTATTCAAGATATTTGTTGGTAGTCATAAATATTAATGTTCCTTTGTTTTCAGGCCTATTACTTCTATTAGCACGTAGAGTCTAATCATATTCACAAAAGCTTTCCATGGCAGAGCAAAGGTAACAAAATAACGGTGGTCCTGCCATTTGCTGTGTATTACAAGAATTGACCTTTTCAAGATTTATACTTTTCTAATTTAACAACAAGTTACTGTTTATTAGTATTAATTTGACACTCCAGTGGTGTGTGTCACAGTGAACTTCTTATTATACAATCGTATTAAATACAGTTTGTGTTTGCAGAGGTTTCTAATGATTAATAGGCAGTGTGCCAGAAGACTAATAAATAAGCTGGTGACACACAGGGGTCAAATATGTATTTTAATGGGACATTCTTTTTAGCAAAGGGTTGTACATTTCCTGTAACTTTTCCAGAATTCCCTGGTTTTCCAGAAATCCCAGTTAGAAGATTAGTAGAATGGGAATAAAGAGGGATTAAGCAGGAAAACCTGGGGTATTGGGAAAGTCACCAATATTTTGCAATTCCATTTCAACATAAGAATTATTTCGTATACAGCATTCAAGATACGGGACAAACCTTCAGATCACGTTCGACCCATGAAACAGCCATATCCTGTTTCTGTCTGACTTATACTTTGCTCTCCATCAAAAGGAAAGAAAGCATAGAAGCGCTTCCAGAAATAGAACGCTTGAACTTAAAAAACCTTTGACCACAGCTTTCAAAGACAGATTTCAGGTCAGAGGAGCTGAATGCGTCTACAGGTGTGTGTGTGTGTGTGTGTGTGTGTGTGTGTGTGTGTGTGTGTGTGTGTGTGTGTGTGTGTGTGTGTGTGTGTGTGTGTGTGTTTGTGTGTGTGTTTGTGTGTGCCTTTAATCTGTACTTGAGCGTGGCAAATAGAGATGTAACAGTTCAGGAGTAGATAGCATCCAGGAACACCCTCACATTTTCAACTATGAAGCATTTGTGTCTGAATGGGTTTGAAAGGAATCACAGTTTTTTTCCTTATTGTTTGAATAACGTCTCGTAAGCAAAGATAAATACAATTTTGATGTACTTTATGTGACAACATGTCAGGCTCTGGCCATAGAGAAGCCTATTGCTTCTCTATGTTTCCATGGTCAGAGTCTGACAGGTCTATTATTTCTGGCTCTGTTTGGTGTTTTTGTGTTGGATCCCTAATTAGAGGCAGCTGCACTGCATTGTCTCTAATTAGGGATCCTACATATGTTTGTATGTCCCACACCTAGGTGTGGGTCGTTATATTTCAAAAGTCACCGGGCAAGTAAGTGTGCTACGTTTTGTTTGTAAAAACACGTTTTACCGTGTTATACCGTGTCATTTTTGAATTTTGTGAGTAAATAATGTCGAACTACAATCCCTGTGCTGCGTCTTGGTCTCTCCATGCACTCAATCTTGACAGACCTTGGGCTGTGTACGCGCCCCCATGTGACACAACAATATTCTAGCCGGTTATGTAACTGTGAAGAAGGTGAACATTATTGTAGATGCTCCTGAAGAGGGAGAAAGCATATAAACTAATTTGAATGTCTTCTGGTGAGAACCACTAAAATGATAATCAGCTTAATATATTTGACAGTTCATTGGATGTTTCCCTTATGCTTCCATTGCTATCCAAATACACAGATGCACCATGATGTTGTTGAATTATAATTGTGGAAATGTGCTTTTGAGAGATTTACCTGTTCTCACATTTGACTAAATCTACCGCAGTCCTTATGATGGGTTGATTATGGTGTGTGGACAGTATCATGTTCATTATTACACTGCAGAGATAATCAGCAATGGCATCTACACTGTACGTCTTCCCCTCTCTATGTGACGCTAATGTCCTTTCCCTCTGCCTAATGATACATGCTAAATGTTTTTAACGTCTTAGATGTTAAGTCCCTATTTACCGGACTTTGAGTGGTTCTGGACCAACTGACATTTTGGTGTACCAAGCACTCTGTGAATATCACAGGGTCCAGTGCCTTATAGTGCCAGAAAACCCCACCTGGCTGCTTACTGCTACTACTCTATCTGCAGAGCAGACTTTAAGTGTCAGGTTTCAAAACCATATTTGCATTTGGAGTGACGTGTCACATTTTCTGGCCTATGCAGACAAATAATCGATTTCCTCTGCCTTTGAGAGCCTGGGAGACGCCATGTTCATAGGTACAGTCTAACAAATCCAGCAATCATTGTTTCATCTCAATGTGATATTCTCAGCCGGATTTAGAACTCTCAACATGAGAAAATATAAAATAATTTAGTAGAAACACAACCACTTTCTTTTGGTAACAGATGGACGAAGTCACATTCGAATGGCGTCTCTGTGTCACTCAGAGGACACTTGGCAGAAAATGCTCTGTCGTCAGACTTCATTTCTTAAATATTGTCTGTGGCTCAAGGGAGTTGCAGAGCCATGAAACTGTTTCTCCAACTACACAATAAGGGGCTATGGTGGTGGTATTGGGTGGGGTGAGAGGGGTTAGTGATTGTGGGGTGAGAGGGGTTAGTGATAGTGGGGTGAGAGGGGTTAGTGATTGTGGGGTGAGAGGGGTTAGTGATTGTGGGGTGAGAGGGGGTAGTGATTGGAAGAAAATGTTATTGCTTGCAGCTGCTATCCAGGCCATTTTCATTTAATCAGAGATTACAAAGTGTGACGAGCTTCATCGTCGTAATACAAAGCCTCGGCGCCGTGGCGGGCATCGCCGGCGCTGGAGCTGTTGAATTCCCCTTTTTATTACTTAATGGAGATGGAATCCAAACAAATGAGCAGCCTTTGCCTGGCTCAGCACTACCGGCCCTCATTTATCTAGATGTGGAGACGCTGATGGTACTAATTCCTCCAAGGTATCTGTGTCTCTACGCACGTCACGGCCTAGCACAACAAATAGACTTCAATCAGACACAGCCTCAAAGGCATGATATGTCAAGTTCATATCTCACCTGGTTGCCCCAGTGTGCTCCCTCACTGTCCCTCCACAGGGCCGTGTGTCCATCCATCTCTGTGGTGAGACGGAGAGCGCTGCCTGGTTAAGTCACGCCCTTGACGGTGAAGAGGTGATGATGGAACTGGCCCTGGGTCACGGTGTATGAATATCAGTATTCAGTATCCCTGCTGGTGGCCGTGGAGGGAAAGATGTAAAAGGTGCATACTAGGTACAGTAGGCAGAAACAAAGATAATCTGTACCGAGCGAAAACCCAATGCACATGAAGATGTAACAAATGCTGTTTGCTGTATTGCAGGCATCGGATGCTAGCAAAGCTGAAGGAGGTAAATGCTGTTAGTGTTAAATGTCAAAGTGTTATTTCCTTATTGGTTAACGATGGGCTATAGCCACCCGGTATCTAAAAAGAACACAATAACATGTGAACAAAGGACGTCCATGGTTTAACACTGATGTGAGAGGAGCAGATGACATTTTACCCCAACCATGGTAATAACATTGACTAATGTCATAAAATTACCCTAGATCCTTTCCATGCATCCTTCCAATCACACTAGCTTCATAGGCCTTACACCCATTAAATTATCCCAGTTACCGTGGTAATTATGTGTGAGTTCCCCACAGGGGAATCTCTTAAACGGGAAGTTGACCTAAAATCCAAAATATCCCAAGTGATTCCACACATTGAAACTAGTATGGTGGAGTTTGTCTTCTCCCCCTCTCTCTCCCTGCAGTCTAGAACTGGAAAGCTGCAAAAACAGGTCACATGACTAGTGACGTGTCTGTGCCCTGCTACCTCTGCTCCTCTTGTCCAGATGGGATAGGGCAGTGTGCAGAGTGATGGCGATTGCATCGTCTGTGGATCTATTGTGGCAGTAGGCAAATTGAAGTGGGTCTAGGGTGGCAGGTAAGGTAGAGGTGATATGATCCTTGACTAGTCTCTCAAAGCACTTCATGATGACAGAGGTGAGTGCTACGGGGCGATAGTCATTTAGCTCAGTTACCTTTGTCTTCTTGGGTACAGGAACAATGGTGGACATCTTGAAGCATGTGGGTATAGCAGAATGGGATAGGGAGTATGCCCGTAAACACACCAGCCAGCTGGTCTGCGCATGCTCTGAGGACGCGGCTAGGGATGCCGTCTGGGCCGGCAGCCTTGCGAGGGTTAACACGTTTAAATGTTTTACTCACGTCGGGCACGGGGAAGAGAGCCCATAGTCCTTTGTAGCGGGCCACGTCGGTGGCAGTGTGTTATCCTCAAAGCGGGCATAGAAAGTGTTTAGCATGTCCGGAAGCAAGACGTTGGTCTCGGCAGAGTGGACGGTTTTCCTTTTGTAGTCTGTGATTGTCTGTAGACCCTGCCACATACATCTCATGTCTGAGCCGTTGAATTGCAACTCTACTTTGTCTCTATACTGACGTTTAGCTTGTTTGATTGCCTTGCAGAGTGAATAACTACACTGTTTATATTCTGTCACCATGCCATGGTTAAATGCGGTGGTTTGCGCATTCAGTTTCGCACCAGTGCTACCATCTATCCACAGTTCCTGGTTAGGTTTAATAGTCACAGTGGGTACTACATCTCCTATACATTTCCTTATAAACTCAGTCACCATATCAGCGTTTCATCTATATTATTTTCGCAAGCTACCCAAAACATATTCCAGTCCGCGTGATGAAAACAATCCTTAAGCGTGGATTCCGATTGGTCAGACCAGCGTTTAATAGTCCTTAGCACGGGTACTTCCTGTTTGAGTTTCTGCCAATAGGAAGGGAGGAGCAAGCTGGAGTTGTGGTCAGATTTCCCGAAAGGAGGGCGGTGGAGGCATTCCGGAAGTTTGAATAGCAGTGGTCGAGAGTTTTAGCAGCGCAAGTACTACAGTCGATATGTTGATAGAACTTCGGCAGCCTAGTCCTCAAATTTGCTTTGTTAAAACCCCCAGCTACAATAAATGCAGCCACAGGATATGTGGTTTCCAGTTTGCATAAAGTCCAGTGAAGTTCTTTGAGGGCCGTCATGGTATTGGCTTGAGGGGGGATATTAACGGCAGTGGCTATGACTGAGGAGAATTCTCTTGGGAGATAATACGGTCGGCATTTGATTGTGATAATATGGTCGGCATTTGATTGTGATATGTATATACTGTATTGTACTCTATACTTCGCCACCGACTGCTAAACAACCATCTCTAGTACATCAGAGACTGCTGCCTATAGACATAGATTAGAAATCACCGGCCACTTTAAGGAAATGAAACACTAGCCACTTTAATAATGTTTCTGTATCTTGCACTACTCATCTCATGTTTAAACTGTACGCTATACTATTCTTCTGTATTTTAGTCACTTAATCGTGTTTACATACTGCATCTCCAATCACTTATGTGTATACTATAAAGCTTACTATGAAACTGTATCTTAGTCCAATGCCGCCCTGACATACAGTATATGTACAGTGGGGAGAACAAGTATTTGATACACTGTCGATTTTGCAGGTTTTCCTACTTACAAAGCATGTAGAGGTCTGTAATTTTTATCATAGGTACACTTCAACTGTGAGAGACGGAATCTAAAACAAAAATCCAGAAAATCATATTAGTGATTTTTAAATAATTAATTTGCATTTTATTGCATGACATAAGTATTTGATCACCTACCAACCAGTAAGAATTCCGGCTCTCACAGACCTGTTAGTTTTTCTTTAAGAAGCCCTCCTGTTCTCCACTCATTACCTGTATTAACTGCACCTGTTTGAACTCATTACCTGTATAAAAGACACCTGTCCACACACTCAATCAAACAGACTCCAACCTCTCCACAATGGCCAAGACCAGAGAGATGTGTAAGGACATCAGGGATAAAATTGTAGACCTGCACAAGGCTGGGATGGGCTACAGGACAATAGGCAAGCAGCTTGGTGAGAAGGCAACAACTGTTGGCGCAATTATTAGAAAATGGAAGAAGTTCAAGATGACGGTCAATCTCCCTCGGTCTGGGGCACCATGCAAGATCTCACCTCGTGGGGCATCAATGATCATGAGGAAGGTGAGGGATCAGCCCAGAACTACACGGCAGGACCTGGTCAATGACCTGAAGAGAGCTGGGACCACAGTCTCAAAGAAAACCATTAGTAACACACTACGCCGTCATGGATTAAAATCCTGCAGTGCACGCAAAGTCCCCCTGCTCAAGTCAGCGCATGTCCAGGCCCGTCTGAAGTTTGCCAATGACCATCTGGATGATCCAGAGGAGGAATGGGAGAAAGTCATGTGGTCTGATGAGACAAAAATAGAGCTTTTTGGTCTAAACTCCACTCGCCGTGTTTGGAGGAAGAAGAAGGATGAGTACAACCCCAAGAACACCATCCCAACCGTGAAGCATGGAGGTGGAAACATCATTCTTTGGGGATGCTTTTCTGCAAAGGGGACAGGACGACTGCACCGTATAGAGGGGAGGATGGATGGGGCCATGTATCACGAGATCTTGGCCAACAACCTCCTTCCCTCGATAAGAGCATTGAAGATGGGTCGTGGCTGGGTCTTCCAGCATGACAACGACCCGAAACACACAGCCAGGGCAACTAAGGAGTGGCTCCGTAAGAAGCATTTCATGGTCCTGGAGTGGCCTAGCCAGTCTCCAGTCCTGAACCCAATAGAAAATCTTTGGAGGGAGCTGAAAGTCCGTATTGCCCAGCGACAGCCCCGAAACCTGAAGGATCTGGAGAAGGTCTGGATGGAGGAGTGGGCCAAAATCCCTGCTGCAGTGTGTGCAAACCTGGTCAAGAACTACAGGAAACGTATGATCTCTGTAATTGCAAACAAAGGTTTATGTACCAAATATTAAGTTCTGCTTTTCTGATGTATCAAATACTTATGTCATGCAATAAAATGCAAATTAATTACTTAAAAATCATACAATGTGATTTTCTGTATTTTTGTTTTAGATTCCGTCACTCACAGTTGAATAGTACCTATGATAAAAATTACAGACTTCTACATGCTTTGTAAGCAGGAAAACCTGCAAAATCAGCAGTGTATCAAATACTTGTTCTCCCCACTGTATATATTCTCAATCCATTCCTTACTTAGATTTATGTGTATTTGGGTATATATTGAGTAACTGTTAGATATTACTTGTTAGATATTACTGCACTGTCGGAGCTAGAAGCACAAGCATTTCACTACACCCGCAATAACATCTGCTAACCACGTGTATGTGACCAATACAATTTGATTTGATTTGAGGTATTCTAGGTCGGTGACCGAAAGGACTTCCTGTATGTTACTACAATTACACCATGCGTCGTTAGTCATCGCTTCTCTGCGTTTTGGCTAAGATCAAGTGTAGTAATCACGTGCTGCATTTGATCGGAGAGGTGATCGAAGGCCGGAGGGCACCCAGAGAATTTGTGCTTTTGTTTATTTAAAATTGTTGTTCCGTTTCACAATTTTTTCTTTCTCCCGTGTTAGGTGGTGGTTTGGTGGTGGACTACAGGGTGAGTAAAGGCTCTCGGGTCTTTAAATTGTTTTTATTTAGCTTGGCCTGCAAGTCTCCTCGCCCCTTAGGCTTGGCAGGCATTGTTTGTTTAGAATCTTTTTGTTGTTCCCTTCTCCCCATCCATCTTGTACCTTGTGTCTTTGGTTGTCACCTGAGGGGCCTTTTTACTGGCTGGCCTGATAGCTAGTTAGCTTAGCCTGCTAGCTTCCTTGGTTGTCTACACTCCTCCCCTCCCATTTCCCTTCCCTCCCCCGCTTTTCATTGGTTTTGGGTTTAAGGGAGTGGGCCTCCCGTCATGGCCGCAGCACAGGCTGGCATTAGGAGGCACCATGCCATGCACCTCCTCTTAAAGGAGAAGGGATTGGATTTCTCCAGGAAATTCCTCCAGAAAGAGCTTGGTTTCCAACCAGGACAGGTGAACTGCATCTTTACCCTCCCCTATGGGAAAGGCTTCGATGTCAGCTTTGCCTGTGCCAGCTTCCTGAGGGTTCTGGGGGAAACTCCAGAACGCCCTGAACACCCAGGGATCCCTAACAGAAATGTTATTGTCCTTATGTATAATGAAACCGTACATCTGGAGGACGTTGCAGTATGGTTGGGCAGGTACTGCAACGTGAATGGGTTCCTGACCCAGGTGAAAGATCCAGATGGGATCTGGACAAGAGCCTGGAGGGGCCATGTTCACGACCTGCGAGCCCCAGTCTCATCCCTGCTCCCCACATACTATGCCCAGCTCCAAAGTTGTTTAAGACGTTTTAAACTGAAAAAGCAGTCCGTCACCGTTTTTAATAAACACTCCTCTCTTCTCTCCTTTGTGCAGGAGCGGGAACTAGTGTCCAGTGCGCAGGGCTATTATAAGCGAGCCCACAGCGGTTTGGCGCAACGTGGCGAGGACATCTGTGCCCCCAAACAGGCTGCGGCCAGGATGGGTCGGGGAGGCACTTACTCTGGGAGTGCAGAGCCGCCAGGGACCTGTGGAAGGAAGCAGGCCACCTGATCTCCCCACGTTTGCCAGCAGGGGAGGACTTAACACCCCAGCTCGTGCGACATGGGGTGGGCCACCCTCACGTGTCTGAAGGGCACTTTGTGGTCCACCCACAACCTGCTGGTAGGAAAGCGGGTTGCGACCACCCCCAGGCAGTGGCTTTGGTAGCCACGGAAGCCCTGGGATGGTCCAACCGGAAGGGTCCCCCAGGCGAAGGGTCCCCCACAACACCTAAGGTCCCAGCGGCCACGGCCTGAGAGCGCTGTGGCGCCTAGGACGATGCGCCTAGGGGAGGAGTCTCCTCTGGGCCCCGACGGATGGGTACGGAGTTAATTCGGAAGAGCAGGAGGAGGCGAGCTTGATAAGGACTCACCCCGTTCCTGTACAAAGGACCGAAGACAGCTTTTCTCCTAAGTCGAACCAGCAGGCCGCCTCGAGTGCTTCTCCTAAGTCGGCGATGTTTTAGATTGGCATCTGGAATAAGTTAAATTGCTCTGGAGAGAGCGAACAAAGGATCTGCTCCAGGGAAGTCGTATTCCTGGTCGTAATGCTGGTATTTCTGGTGAAATACCGCCGCTCTAATATCCAATAGTTCTTCCCGGCTGTATGTAATGACACAAAACATTTCCTGAGGTAATAATGTAAAAAATAGCACCAAAAAAAAAATAAGAATTACTGCTGTTTCCTAAGAGCTAACTGCAGATTTTAGAGTGGCCTTTTATTGTCCCCAGCACAAGGTTCACCTGTATAATGATCATAATGTTTAATCTGCTTTTTGATATGCCACATCTGTCAGGTGGATGGATTATCTTGGCAAAGGAGAAATGCTGACTAACAGGGATGTAAACTAATTTGTGCACAAAATGTGAGAGAAATAAGCTTTTTGTGCGCATTGAAAATGTCTGGTAGATTTTATTTCAGCTCATGAAACATTGCATTTATATTTTTGTTCAATGTATGGAACCAATTGGGAAATTTTAGATTTTATGTAAACTTCCCCTTTAAATGCTTCAGAGACTGTGAGCTGGGGATTCCCTCTGGGATAAAGAATATGGATGGTGTCAGTGCAATGGATGATGGTGATGGAGATTTATCACGCATTTGCATAGAGTTCAATATGGAACAGGGCAGCGCATCCATTTGGTACTCTGTGATATAACCTACTTTTGATTTTCAATATTCTTCTCCACGAATGAGGTTTTGAAATGTTGATGTTTCTCAAAAACCGAGGTGTTAGCCAAAATCTATGCGCCGGCATGAAACTATCCTTGATTTATCCCCCTACCTAAGGGAATTGCGATCTGGTGATGGATTCTCAGTCTTAAGGAAGACGATTTATTTTCCTCTTGATATGCATGCTTCTTACTGGCTGACCATGAGAGTACTCGAGAGTGCGCCCATGAATATTCATGAAATACAAACGCTAAAACATGCCCCAGTTACATGGGAGGAGTAGAAGTGGAAGTGTAGGCCTACATTTTTTAAATAAATGTCTAATGGATGTTCCTTATTGCCTTTTTATACATTTGCGTAATGTTATTTCAGGGGGGATGTGAATTTCTCAGCATGAAATATCATGCTGTGTTGCTATGTCAACCGGATCTTCTAATTTTAGGTGTTTTTCTTTTACGCCTGTCTTCTACAAGCGTAAGCTACTGGCATGTTGTATAAGACGGCATCACAAAAAACCTCCCCAACATACACTACTGTACAACAGTGTACGGCTTCCAGATAGCAGTGGTCCCTTTGAACATCAGAGGCCTGCTTTGTATAAGGGTTTGTTATTGCAGACAAGCATTGAAACACTGATACTTTTCATAATTTTGCCTCTAATTCACAAGGCCAGCCCTCTCTACATTGTTTTTATTTGTATTTTTATTTAACCTTTATTTAACTAGGCAAGTCAATTAAGAACAAATTCTTATTTACAATGACGGCCTACCTACAGGGTAGGCTTTCAGAGCTAGCCCTGTCTTGGACTGCAGACATGATACATTGAAAAACCGTTTCAGTTATATACAATAATTGTACTTGTAACAAAAATGCATTGACCTCTTCCACCTTGTCTTTTTCAGTGATGAAGTTGCACAAGCGATCAACCCTTGTTCATACCATATTGTACATACGTACATCCTTATACAAAGTCATCATCTCATTAGCTAATAATGCAGCTATCTCGCAACATGGTAAGGAAATACTTATACCTTCACATGGCATACAGAACAAACAATCAGTGACTTTTCTAAGAATCGTTTTTTCGGTAAATCCCAGTTGCATTTTCTGAATTGTGTTGTGTTTTTTGTCCTCGCTTCACATTTCATGTCCCTCAGCAGCAGTGGACCCCTATTTCTTTTGATATTCAATGTGTTTTTCAGTTAAAAAGCAATCCTGTGACATGGCAATCAAGTGTCATAACCACTTCAGTTGGCTTTGAACGAAGCACAGTATTCATTTCTGTGTTCAGAACACTTATGACTCAGAATAATACTGTCCAGCAACTGAGGGACTGTGAGATATTGTTTGACCATAAAACATGGGCATTTATGATTTGAGCAGTGTTTTCTGTATTTCTGTCCAGATCAAGCCTCTCAATGCAGGCACATTTTTTGAACTTACTGTAGAGTTAGCCCATGAAATTAGAATTGAAATGGCATTATCTTTGATCATATTTGGTCATCCCCAATGCCAACACCTTCTTTTGGCCACCATTCCTTCCTGTTCTCTGCTGCCAATGACTGGAACGAATTGCAAAAATCATTGAAGCTGGAGACTACCATCGCCCTCAATAACTTTAAGCATCAGCTGTCAGAGCAGCTTACCGTTCACTGGACCTGTATATAGTCCTTCTGTAAATAGCCCACCCTACTACCGCATCCCCAGATTATTATTTTTGCTCATTTGCACCCCAGTATCTCTATTTGCACATCATCATCTGCACATCTATCACTCCAGTGTTAATGCTAAATTGTAATAATTTTGCCACTATGGCCTATTTATTGCCTTACCTTCCTAATCTTACTACATTTGCACACACTGTACATATATTCTTCTATTTACTGCAGCGCTGCGCCTCGTGTCCTGCCTGCCACCAGTCGTGACACATTGAGACGATTGAGAGGTATCTGTATTTTTCTTAACCCACACAGGCATCCTGAAGGCCTGCACAATCAAATTACCATCTTCTATTCAATTATAAAGACATGATAAGCATTAGACTGTGCAACACCTCAAGTGAAGAATTTGGAACAAAGTAGCCTACAATCTGTCACAGTCTGTGTGGATTAAGAAAAACACTGATAGCTGTTAGTTCCACTTTAAACAAGATGCCTCTATCTTAAGGATGGCTCAGTATTGCTTTTCTCGCTGAAGTTCCACGATAAAGACATGTAAAATTATAACTACTTTGTAGTTATGAAACAAACAAACAATCAAAAATATCAAGTTGATGCTTCAAAATCAACTTTTATTTTGAGGTTTTAGAAATAGGTAAAACAATTCCATGATGTATAGTAAAGCATTGTTGGCAGAATAGATGGATGCAGTTCAATGGAAGATTAATATACTTCACCAATACATTTCTTGGTAGTCCAAAAAAGTATTGCTATCAGGTTGTTTCAATGACTCAATATTTTGAACAATGCTGGGAATTTCAATACAATCAAACTAGCAACGGCAATTATCACAAGTCAGTCATGAAGTGGCTAATAGGCAAGCGCACATGTGTCAAACACAAGGCCCGCGGGGCGAATAGGACACACAAGTGAGTATAAACGAGTCAACAGTTGAGTCATCTAGTTTATATAATTACAGCCTGAAGCTCTGCTTTCCTGTGTCATTTTTACAGCGCACAGCGAATGGGAAAGTGTACAGACAAATGCCTCCCTCCTGGCTAGGCTACTAAAATGTTGCAGTCTGGCTCCGGTTTTTAAAGCTTGAAAATGAATAATCAAAAAAACAAAACACCTTACAAAGGAGAAACATGTAGGCTTATTACAGCAACATTTGAGCAGTAGACTAGGTTGGCTACAACAGCTACATTTTGAGTGCACCATACAGCAATGCTTCATTCAACCGCAAAAACGGTTTGTTATTTGCAGTTATTAAATCATTTTTGATTAGCGTTGCAGCATATTATGCACATCTGCATATATATATTTTTTTTGTTATATGTTCAAATGCTACATACAGGATCCTACGTACATAAGTGGACATTATAAAGGGGCATATTCGTCAGTTTGGGTCGCAGTTGCAAGTTTTTTTGTAAAACAAATAGGCTATAACTTGCCCCTGTAACGACTACTCTACCCACCTCGCTGGTGTACTAACCACCGGCATGAGAACGATGGCAGCAACGCACTCACACACCTGCTTCCACTCCCTTAATAAACCGTGCTATTTTAGTTAGCTGTGTGGATTATTGTTTGGTTCTTGTTATCACCAATGCTTGTGCGTGATTAAAAGGCTATATACCTATATTTGAGGTTTTCGTGTTTTTCCTTTTATTTACCTAATTTTTGTGCTCACCGTCCTCGCACCATCACAGAATAATCCACCACCAACCTTGGAGTATTTTGTTTTTTTATATACTGTATATATATTTTTTTCACTCTTTAAAAAAAAAAAAATCTCCCCCTCTCCATGAGCACGAGAGAGCTCGATGGGGGAGCCGGTGCGGGTGGCCGGCTGTCAGAGCTGGAGGATAGGTGCCGCATCATGGAAGGACAGATGGGAGAGCTCATGGGGATGTTCCGGGAGTGTCCTCCATGGCACCACGATCCGGTGAGGGAACCCAGAGGCAGCCAAGTGGTGCCAGAGCATACTTCTCACCTGGGAGTGGGGCACCTAGCAGCATTCCAGAAAGCGAGCTCCCGGAGAGCTCTACCAGAACGGTATGATGGCAATCTGGAGGCTTGTCGTGGTTTCCTTCTCCAATGTGATCTATACTTTGGGGATCAACCGGTTCCCGACATGGAGAAGGTAACCACGATGATCTCACTTCTTACTGGACGCACCCTCGACGGCGTTATGGAGTAGCGGTTCTGGAGTAGCGACACTGCACCCCTGTGCCTACTACTCCCGGAAACTGTCTGCAGCGGAGAGGAACTACGACATGGGTGACCGGTACTCCTGGTGGTGAAGTTGGCACTTGAGGAGTGGAGACACTGGCTGGAAGGCGCACAGGAGTAGTTCACAGTTCTGACGGATCATCGCAACATGGAATACGTCAGAGCTGTTCAACTCCCGCCAGGCCAGGTGGACGATGTTCTTCGCCCAGTTACGCTTCCAGCTGACTTACCACCCAGGCACCAAGAACAAGAAGAGCCGACGCACTCTCCCGCATGCACGACCGGGGGGCAGAAATGGCACAGATGGTTCCCATCCTACCCCATCCTACCTCCATCGTGTGTCATAGGTCCTGTCACCTGGGATGTAGACGTGGAGATCGTTCGGGCGGGGAGATGGGATCCCCCACCAGCAACGTACCCCCCCGGTAAGAACTACGTGCCGCAGAGGGTGCGTGGAAGGCTGGTGACCTGGGCGCACGAGTCCCCGGCGACGGGACATCCGTGTATTACCAGGACAACGGAGGCATTCCGGGCAAAGTACTGGTGGCCTGGCATGGGGAGGACTCCTGCGGGTAAGCTCCACCCCCTACCGGTACCTCAGTGGCCTTGGTCCCACCTGGCGATTGACTTTGTTACTGACTTTCCTCGGTCTGAGGGACATATGACCATCATGGTGGTAGTAGATAGATTCTCCAAGATGGTTCATTTTGTCCCTCTCGCTGGTCTTTCATCTGCCTTCCTGGTTGCTAAGGTGATGTTCCAGCAGGTCTTCCGGTTATATGGACTTCCGGAGGACATCGTGTCCGACCTTGGTCCCCAATTTGCATTGCGGGTCTGGAAGGCGTTCCTGTCCCACCTGGGGGTCGCAGTCAGCCTCACATCCGGGTACCATCCTCAGGCTAACGGGCAGGCGGAACGCACCAACCAGGAGCTGGGGAGGTTTCTGCAGAGTTATTGCCATGATCAGCCAGGTGGGTGGAATACGCAGGGATGACACCATTCCAGGCAGTCCTGGTCCGGCAACCGCCGTTGCGTTCTTGGACCTGCTGTGGAGGATTGGGTTCGATCGGCAGAGGAAGTTTGCCGTTCAGGGGACAGAGTGCGGCGGGGCCGAGTGGTGGACATCTGCGATCCTTCGCTGCCGAGGGAGTTCCATGTGCGCCGCCCGGACAGGCCTGCTGCGACTACTCTACCTACCTCGATGGTGCCCCGCCCGTCCCGGCGTTCCACCTCACCGGTGTACTAACCACTGGCATGAGAACGATGGCAGCAACGCACACACACCTGCTTCCACTCACTTAATTAACACACCCTATTTAAGTTATCCTGTGATTCCTTTCTGTGTAGATTATTGTTTGGTTCTTGTTATCGTCAATGCTGGTGCGTGATTAAAAGGCTATATACCTATAGTTTCGATTTGAGTTTTTCCTTTTTTTCGACCTCCTCATTTTTGTGCTCACCGTCCTCGCACCGTCACACCCGCAAAATACGTTGTGCTTTTTTTCTATATGGTCCGTGCCCTGATTGAGTTTGCATTCCTGGGCTAGCATATCTATTTATGTAGCCAGCTATTTATTTAACAAGTAAAAAAAAGAAGAGTCTAACGCTGCTGGGAGGATGTCATGTTATTGGAGGAGTGAGTGACTGACTTTTTCCCTCAATTTGAATGACTGTTATCCACAGCTAGCAAATCTCAGCTAGCAAATCTCTTGGGGGTGGATATGACCAGATTTGAATAAGATTTCATTTTGCTAAAATGCTGTCATTTCCACTTTAAATGGTAATTAGATTTCCGGTTAGTTAAATGAATAATGCATGCTAGATAACTGAACCTTAGTCCAATTTCCCTGACAGATGGGTCAAGGACATGTGATTTGTTGTGTAGTGTTACGTCACTGTCCTTTCCAACAATACTCATGGAACCATGGAAAAGAAGGAGCCTCGATGTCTACTATCGAGACGGTCACTTTCTAAGGTTACGTAATGTCCTGCTGTCGTCAAGGCCTGTGTTTGTACACGATTGCTACAGCCAGATATTTTCACCGGATCTATAAATATGACGCATTGGGTTGGCGTTTCCACTCACTACCAAATTTGGTGATGAGCGTAAGCCCAGTGGCCGGCAGTGGGAGAAGATGGAGCGAGGCGGATTTGATCTCCTTACAGGTTTCTGTTTCCAAAAGTAGAATCTGTAACAAACAGAGTGGACTGCGTTTTGTAGACTTTAGCCTTTGCCAAAGTAAAAAAATGCTGTTGTTTAGGGCGACAGGTAGCCTAGCGGTTAGAGCGTTGGGCCAGTAACCGAAAAGTCGCTGGTTCACTGAGCCGGCAATGTGAAAAACCTGCCGATGTGTCCTTGAGCAAGGCACTTAACCCTAATTTGCTTCAGGGGCTGACCCTGTAGGTAGGCCGTCATTGTAAATAAATTTGTTCTTAACTGACTTGCCTAGTTAAATAAAAATAAATAATGTGTGTGTTGGTATGTATGTGTGTGTTGGTTGGAATGTGTGTGTGTTGGTATGTGTGTGTGTTGATGTGTGTGTGTGTGTGTGTGTGTGTAGTTCTCTGTCTATGTGTGTGTGTATTTCTCAGTGTTGGTGTGTGTGTGTGTGTGTGTGTGTGTGTGTGTGTGTGTGTGTGTGTGTGTGTGTGTGTGTGTGTGTGTGTGTGTGTGTGTGTGTGTGTGTGTATAGCTCTGTTTATGTGTGTGCACCTGTGTCCGTGCATGTGATTGCGTGCGTGTCAGTTGGTTAATATATAACCTTCATTCTTTCATAATTCTTAACATCATTTGTCATGCCACCCCTACTCCTCCCCTTAAAACAAATGTTGGTCCTGGGTTACTCTCTTTCTGCGTGATGACACACACACACACACACACACACACTCACACACACACACATATCCTTGACGTACACATCACTGACAAACTGAAATGGTCCACCCACACAGACAGTGTGGTGAAGAAGGCGCAACAGAGCCTCTTCAACCTCAGGAGGCTAAAGAAATGTGGCTTATCACCCAAAACCCTCACTAACTTCTACAGATGCACAATTGAGAGCATCCTGTCAGGCTGCATCTCCGCCTGGCACGACAACTGCACCGCCCACAACCATAAAGCTCTCCAGAGGGTGGTGCGTTCTGCCCAGCTCATTAGTGGGGGCAAACTTCCCGCCCTCCTGGACACCTACAGCACCCGTTGCCACAGGAAGGCCAAAAAGATAAAAAACATCATCCACCCGAGCCACTGCCTGTTCACCCCGCTATCATCCAGAAGGTGAGGTCAGTACAACAAAGCTGGGACCGAGAGACTGAAAAACAGCTTCTATCTCAAGGCCATCAGACCGCTAAACAGCCATCACTAGCACATCAGAGGTGGCTGCCTATAGACACTGATTAGAAATCACTAGACACTTTAATAATGTATCTGTATCTGCATCACTCATCTCTATGTATAAACTGCACTCTACACTATTCTACTGTATCTTAGTCACTCTAATTGTGTGTACATATTGCATCACCATCTCATATGTGTATATAGGTTATATAGGTTGGAAAGGTTAGTCCTCGCTCACCTCAGACCCCTGGTGTGTTCATCAATGGACCCCCTGCAGTTTGCATACCAGCGCAACATCGGGGTGGATGATGCAATCATCTACCTTCTGCAGAGGGCCTACTCTCACCTGGAAAACGCAGGTTGCACTGTGAGGGTTATGTTTTTTTACTTCTCCAGTGCCTTCAATACCATTCAGCCCCTGCTACTGGGTGAGAAGATGAGGAGGATGAAAGTGGAAGCACCCTTAGTCTCCTGGGTCACGGACTACCTGACCGGTAGGCCACAATTTGTGCGACTACAGAGCTGTGTGTCAGAACGGGCAGTTAGCAACACAGGGGCCCCCCAGGGTACGGTCCTGTCCCCCTTCCTGTTCACCCTCTACACCTCAGACTTCAGATATAACTCTGAAACATGCCACCTACAGAAGTTCTCGGATGACTCTGCTATTGTAGGGTGCATCAGGGGTGGGCAGGAGGAGGAGTACAGGAGCACAATCAGTGACTTTGTGTTGTGGTGTGAGCAGAACCACCTTCAGCTCAACATCAGCAAAACAAAGGAGATGGTGGTGGACTTTAGGAGAACCAAGGCACAACTGACTGCAGTCCCTATACAGGGGATGGATGTGGAAATGGTTGGGTCATACAAGTTCCTGGGAGTCCATATGGACAACAGGCTGGAATGGGCCGGTAACACCGGGGCCCTGTACAAAAAGGGCCAGAGCCGACTCTACTTTCTGAGGAGGCTCAGGTCCTTCAACGTGTGCAGTAAACTACTGCATACCTTCTACCAGTCTGTGGTGGCCAGTGCCATCTTTTTTGCAGTGGTGTGCTGGGGAGCAAACATCAAAGCCGGTGATGCTTCTCAGGTAAATAAGCTGATCAGGAAGGCTAGCTCTGTCCTGGGGATGAGCCTTGACACTCTAGAGGAGGTGGCGGAGAGACGGATCCTGGCCAAACTGCTGGCCATCATGGACAACGTCACCCACCCTCTGCACGCTATGGTTATGACGCAGAGGAGCACTTTCAGTCACAGACTGATCCCACCACGGTGTGCCAGAGAGCGCTACAGGAGGTCCTTCCTGCCGGCGGCTATTAGACTATATAATGCCTCACCAGGGTGCCGTGCCGTCGGCAACATAGATCTGGAACTGTTGGAGTGCTAGGACCTAGTTTAACAATTATGCATCCATCCGTGAGTAACTCTGGTCCGTCAGCACTCATCCACTCAGGACCTATTTATTCATACAGGTCTGTATATACATACTCATGTACAGTTGTTATATTATATCACATGCAATATTGTAAGTAATTATTGGACTTAACCTACGTAGGCATTCACTCAGGAATGCATATTAGTATCCTGTCAGTTGCACCTTTTCTCATTGCTTTTAGTATATCGAATGTGCAATACGTGCAGTTGTCTGTAATTAAACCCTGCGCACTAAGGACTGTATTTTAAGGGAATTACTATTATTACCCCAAATGATATCATACACACATTTAGCTATTAAAGTATCTCTTCCTGTCATTTACCTGTACAGTTTGTGTAAACATGCAAGTATTCACTTATCTGTAAATATAACTGTATACTTAACTGTACAGCTAATTTAACCATGCAAAATTTTCACTTACCTGTTCATTTACCCAGTCTGTCTATTAAGTAAACTATTATTCCCTCGCTCATATCATACGCATTTTTAGCTACTGAAGTATTTCTCTGCCATCGACCTGTATAGTATAGTTAACCATCCAACATCCACCAATGTATAGTGTACATATTCAGCCAACCACTCATACTATGCAATGTCTTTTTATAGCTTTTTTTGCACTCCAGATATCTTGTATTTCTATACTTTTTCATACTGCCGCTCTATGTATCATGTACCGTGTATCTGTCTTTTGTGTAATAAAGTACCTATCTATCTATCTATCTATCTATCTATCTATCTATCTATCTATCTATCTATCTATCTATCTATCTATCTATCTATCTATCTATCTATCTATCTATCTATCTATCTATCTATCTATCTATCTATCTATCTATCTATCTATCTATCTATCTATCTATCTATCTATCTATCTATCTATCTATCTATCTATCTATCTATCTATCTATACTGTATTATACTCTATACTACACCACTGACTGTTAAACAGCCATCTCTAGCACTTCAGAGACTGCTTCCTATAGACATAGATTAGAAATCACCGGCCACTTTCAGGAAATGAAACACTAGCCACTTTAATAATGTTTCCGTATCTTGCACTACTGATCTCATATGTTTAAACTGTACGCTATACTATTCTACGGTATCTTAGTCACTTAATCGTGTTTACATATTGCATCACCAATTTCTTATGTGTATACTATATACTATAAAGCTTACTATGCCCCTGTATCTTAGTCCAATGCCGCCCTGACATATACAGTACGTATGTAGATATTCTGAATCCATTCCTTACTTAGACTTATGTGTATTTAGGTATATGTTGTGAAACTGTTAGATATTACTTGTTAGATATTGCTGCACTGTCAGAGCTAGAAGCACAAGCAATTCGCAAAACCCGCAATAACATCTGCTAACCACGTGTATGTGACCAATAAATTTGATTTGATTTGAATTGACACTCACACACACACGGACACCCACGCTCCATTGCCTTAATCTGCCTCTAACAGAGAGCCCTTAAAGAGCTCTTAATGGACTGAGGAGAAATTGTAATACATCTGGATTCATTATTGCAAATGTGCATTTTTATCCAAAGCGGCTGTCTCCTTATTTGTAGCCATTTATACAATTTGAATAGTCCCAGACAGTGTCCCAGATCAATCCACTATAATACTAAGGCACATTCAATATATTTTAATGGTAAGATTGGAATTAACATTTCTGAGGAATACGAGACAGGAAGTGAGAACATCTTGTTTTCATTTAACACCAATTTGACACTGGTGTATGCTGTGCCTATTATTATGATCATCACCGATAATGCTACATAGATTCATATAGTATAAGATTTGTAAAAATGCTCATGTGCAACATATTTATTTTACCTTTATTTGATCAGGGAGTCATACTGATACCAAGGTCTATTTTACAGATGAGCCTTACACATTTACATAAGTATTCAGACCCTTTACTCAGTACTTTGTTGAAGCACCTTTGGCAGCTTTTACAGCATCATTCTTCTCTGCAGATCCTCCCAGGCTCTGTCAGGTGGGATGGGGAGCTTCACTGCACAGCTATTTTCAGTTTTCTCCAGAGATGTTCAACCGGGTTCAAGTACGGGCTCTGGCTGGACCACTCAAGGACATTCAGACTTGTCCCGAAACCACTCCTGCGTTGTCTTGGCTGTGTGCTTAGGGTCGTTGTCCTGTTGGAAGGAGAACCTTCGCCCCAGTCTGAGGTCCTGAGTGCTCTGGAGCAGGTTTTCATCAAGGGTCTCTCTGTGCTCCGTTCATCTTTCCCTCGATCCTGACTAGTCTCTCAGTCCATGCCACTGAAAAACATACCCTCACCATGATAATGCCACCACCATGCTTCACCGTAGGGATGGTATTGGCCAGGTGATGAGGGGTGCCAGGTTTCCTCCAGACGCGATGCTTGGCATTCAGGCCAAAGAGTTCAATCTTGGTTTCATCAGACCAGAGAACCTTGTTTCTCTTGATCTGAGAGTACTTTAAGTGTCTTTTGGCAAACTCCAAGCGGGCTGTCATGTGCCTTTGACTGAGGAGGCCTGATTGGTGGAGTGCTGCAGAGAGTGTTGTCCCCCTTGAAGATTCTCCCATCTCCACTGAGGAACTCTGGATTTCTGTCAGAGTGACCATAGGGTTCTTGGTCACCTCCCTGACCAAGGCCCTTCTCCCCCAATTGCTCAGTTTGGCCGGGTGGCCAGCTCTAGGAAAAGTCTTGGTGGTTCCAAGCTTTTTTTCATTTAAGAATGATGGAGGCCACTGTGTTCTTGGGGACCTTCAATGCTGCAGGAATGTTTTGGTACCCTTCCCCAGATCTGTGCCTTGACACAATCCTATCTTGGAGATCTACGGAAAATGCTTTTCCAAATCATGTCCATTTAATTGTATTTACCACAGGTGGACTTCAATCAAGTTGTAGAAACATTTCAAGGATGATCAATAGAACCAGGATGAACCTGAGCTCAATTTTGAATCTCATAGCAAAGAATATGAATACTTGTGTAAAAAAGGTATTTCTGTTTTTATTTTAATACATTTGCAAAAATGTCTAAATCTCTTTTTGCTTTGTCATTATAGGGTTTCGTGTGTAGATTGATGAGGACAACGTTTTATTTAATCAATTTTAGAATAAGACTTTAACGTAACAACATGTGGAAAAAGTGAAGGGGTCTGAATATTTTCAGAATGCACTGTAAATACAAAATGCAAACACGGTCGTAAAAAACAAACACATTCATCAGTAACAAGGTCCTTAATCAGCTTTCTGAATTACCCAAGAGGCACCAAAATATTACATTTAAGAACATTTAGAAGATTCTTCCACAAATAAGGTGCAAGAAAACTAAAAGCTGATTTACCTAACTCAGTACTGACCAAAGGAATTTCCAGAGTTCACCATCCCTGAGACCGGGTGTGGTTACTAAAGTTTAGTAAAGATGTTTGGTACAGCGGGACGTTTTTGTAAAAGGGCTTTATAAAGGAAAACATAGCAATGTATCAACCTAAAAATTACATCAAAAAGGGCCAACCAACTTTCTGGTAGAGAATGCAGTGATGATTACTAAAATAAAGCGCAGTGCGCTATGATAAACTGCATTTAACGGCTTTAATGACGTTGCAGCTGCGTTCATATAGATGATGTCGCCATAGTCTAGGACCGATAGGAAAGTCGACTGAACAATCTGCTTTCTACTATTTAGCGAGAGGCTGGACCTATTTATATAGAAGAAGCCCATTTTTTATTCTCAGCTTCTTAACTAACTCATCAATATGCTTTTTAAAAGACAGCTCTTCATCTATCCAGATGCCCAGATATTTCTAAGCAGGGACTCAATGTCCTTGATGATATTTTTGGCCTTCCTGTGACACCGGGTGCTGTAGGTGTCCTGGAGGGAAGGCAGTGTGCCCCCGGTGATGTGTATAGACACCATCCAAAGTGATTTTTATGCGCTCTAGAAAACAACAGAGTGCCTACAAAACGTATTCAGACCCCTTGACTTTTTCCACATTTTGTTATGTTACAGCCTTAATATAAAATGTATTACATTTTTTTTTTAAATCCTCACCAATCTACACAGAAAACCTCATAAAATTAAAAACAGAAATACCTTATTTTCAGTATTCAGACCCTTTGCTATGAGACTCTAAATTGAGCTTTGGAGCATCCTGTTTTCATTGATCCTCCTTAAGATGTTTCTACAACTTGATTGGAGTCCACCTGTGGTAAATTCAATTGGTTGGACATGATTTGGAAAGGCACACACCTGTCCATATAAGGTCCCACAGTTGACAGTGCATGTCAGAAGGACAACCATATCTGCAGCACTCCACCAATCAGGCCTTTATGGTAGAGTGGCCAGAAGGAAGCCACTCCTCAGTAAAAGGCAAATGACAGCCCACTTGGAGTTTGCCAAAACGCACCTAAAGACTCTCAGACCATGAGAAACAAGATTCTCTGGTCTGATGAAACCAAGATTGAACTCTTTGGCCTGAATGCCAAGCGTCACGTCTGTAGGAAACCTGGCACCATCCCTACGGTGAAGCATGGTGGTGGCAGCATCATGCAGTGGGTATGTTTTTCAGCGGCATGGACTGGGAGACTAGTCAGGATCGAGGGAAAGATGAACGGAGCACAGAGAGATCCTTGATGCAAATCTGCTCCAGAGCACTCAGGACCTCAGACTGGGGCTAAGGTTCACCTTCCAACAGGAAAACAACCCTAAGCACACAGCCAAGACAACACAGGAGTGGCTTCGGGACATGTCTCTGAATGTCCTTGAATGGCCCAACCAAAGCCCCGACTTGAACCCGATCAAACATCTCTGGAGAGACCTGAAAATAGCTGTCCAGCAACGCTCCCCATCCAACCTGACAGAGCTTGAGAGGATCTACAGAGAAGAATGGGAGAAACTCCCCTAATACAGGTATGCAAAGCTTGTAGCGTTATACCCAAGAAAACTTGATACTGTAAAAGCTGCCAAAGGTTACATGAATACTTATGTAAATGTGATATTCAGTTTTTTATTTTTAATACATCTGCAAAAAAATCTAAACCTGTTTTTGCTTTGTCATTATGGGGTATTTTGCGTAGATTTATATATTATGGCAAGAACAGCTCAAATTAGTTCATTAGAGTTACCAGCTTCAGAAATTGCAGCCCAAATAAATGCTTCACAGAGTTCAAGTAACAGACATCTCAACATCAACTGTTCAGAGGAGACTGTGTGAATCAGGCCTTCATGGTCGAATTGCTGCAAAGAAACCACTACTAAAGGAAGAAGAAGAGACTTGCTTGGGCCAAGAAACATGAGCAAATAAAATCCAATCAAATTTTTTTGGTTACATACACGTGTTTAGCAGATGTTATTGCGGGTGTAGCGAAATTCTTCTGCTTCTAACTCCTACAGTGCAGTAATATCTAACAAATAATATCTAACAGTTTCACAACATATACCCAAATACACATAAATCTAAGTAAGAAATGGATTAAGAATATATACATAAATATCAGGTCGGCATTGGACTAAGATACAGTGGAATAGTATAGTATACAGTATATACATATGAGATGGGTGATGCAATATGTAAACACAAATAAAGTGACTAAGATACCGTAGAATAGTATACAGTACAGTTTAATCACACGAGATGAGTAATGCAAGATACAGAAACATTATTAAAGTGGCTAGTGTTCCATTTCATAAAGTGGCCCGTGATTTCAAAGTTTGAGAATGACTTGAGAAAAGTATTGGTCTCCACAAAGTTTGCTGCCTCAGTGTTGATGATGGCAATTTGCATATACTCCAGAATGTCATGTAGAGTGATCAGATGAATTGCAATTAATTGCAAAGTCCCTCTTTGCCATGAAAATGAACTTAATCCCCAAAAAACATTTCCACTGCATGTCAGCCCTGTCACAAAAGGACCAGCTGTCATCATGCCAGTGATTGTCTCGTTAACACAGGTGAGAGTGTTGACGAGGACAAGGCTGGAGATCACTCTGTCATGCTGATTGAGTCAGAATAACAGACTGGAAGCTTTAAAAGGAGGGTGGTGCTTGAAATCATTGTTCTTCCTCTGTCAACCATGGTTACCTGCAAGGAAACATGTGCTGTCATCATTGCTTTCCACAAAAAGGGCTTCACAGGCAAGGATATTGCTGCTGGTAAGATTGCACCTAAATCAACCATTTATCGGATCATCAAGAACTTCAAGGAGAGAGGTTCAGCTGTTGTGAAGAAGGCGTCAGGGCGCCCAAGAAAGTCCAGCAAGCGCCAGGACCGTCTCCTAAAGTTGATTCAGCTGCAGGATAGGGGCACCACCAGTGCAGAGCTTGCTCAGGAATGGCAGCAGGTGTGAGTGCATCTGCACGCACAGTGAGGCGAAGACTTTTGGAGGATGGCCTGGTGTCAAGAAGGGCAGCAAAGAAGCCACTTCTCCCCTGGAAAAACATCAGGGACAGACTGATATTCTGCAAAAGGTACAGGGATTGGACTGCTGAGGACTGGGGTAGAGTCATTTTCTCTGATGAATCCCCTTTCCGATTGTTTGGGCCATCCGGAAAACACCTTGTCCGGAGAAGACAAGGTGAGCTCTACCATCAGTTCTGTGTCATGCCAACAGTAAAGCATCCTCAGATCATTCATGTGTGGGGTTGCTTCTCAGCCAAGGGAGTGGGCTCACTCACAATTTTACCTAAGAACACACCCATGAATAAAGAATGGTACCAACATATCCTCCGAGAGCAACTTCTCCCAACCATCCCAACCAAATAACATTTTGGTGACGACCAATGCTTTTTCCAGCATGATGGAGCACCTTGCTATAAGGCAAATGTGATAACTAAGTGGCCCGGGGAACAAAACATCGACATTTTGGGTCCATGGCCAGGAAACTCCCCAGACCTTAATCCCATTGAGAACTTGTGGTCGATCCTCAAGAGGCGGGTGGACTCCAAGCATTGATTATGTAAGAATGGCCTGCCATCAGTCAGGATGTGGCCCAGAAGTTAATTGACAGCATGCCAGGGCGGATTGCAGAGGTCTTGAAAAAGAAGGGTCAACACTGCAAATATTGACTCTTTGCATAAACTGAATGTCATTGTCAATGAAAGCCTTTGACACTTATGGAATACTTGTAATTATACTTCAGTGTACCATAGTAACTACTGACATAAAGATCTAAGAACACTGAGGCAGCAAACTTTGTGGAGACCAATACTTGTGTCGTTCTCTAAACGTTTGGCCACGACTGTATATACTATGAGATGGGTGATGCAATAAAGTGGCTAAGATACCATAGAATAGTGTAGAGTGCAGTTTATGCATATGAGATGAGTAATGCAAGATACGGAAACATTATTAAAGTGGCTAGTGTTACATTTCTAAAAGTGGCCAGTGTTCCATTTCTAAAAGTGGCCAGTATTTTCTAGTCTATGTCTATAGGCAGCAGTCTCTGATGTGTTAGTGATGTTTTTTTAGCAGTCTGATGGCCTTCAGATAGAAGCTGTTTTTCAGTCTCTCGGTCCCAGCTTTGATGCACATGTACTGACCTCGCCTGCTGGAGAATAGCGGGGTGAACAGGCAGTGGCTCGGGTGGTTGATGTCTTTGATTATCTTTTTGGCCTTCCTATGGCATCGGGTGCTGTAGGTGTCCAGGAGGGTGGGAAGTTTGCCCCTCTGGAGCGCTTTGTGGTTGTGTGAGGTGCATTTGCCATACCAGGCGGTGATGCAGCCCGACAGGATGCTCTCAATTGTGCATCTGTAAAGGTTTGTGAGGGTTTTGGGTGATAAGCCACATTTCTTTAGCCTCCTGAGGTTGAAGAGGCGCTGTTCTGTATCTATGGATGTGACCCAGTAGTTCAGTCTTTTTGTTCTGTATCTATGGACGCGACCCAGTCGTTCAGTCTTTTTGTTCTGTATCTATGGACGCGACCCAGTCGTTCAGTCTTTTTGTTTTGTATCTATGGACGCGACCCAGTCGTTCAGTCTTTTTGTTCTGTATCTATGGACGCCACCCAGTCGTTCAGTCTTTTTGTTCTGTATCTATGGACGCCACCCAGTCGTTCAGTCTTTTTGTTCTGTATCTATGGACGCCACCCAGTCGTTCAGTCTTTTTGTTCTGTATCTATGGACGCCACCCAGTCGTTCAGTCTTTTTGTTCTGTATCTATGGATGTGACCCAGTCGTTTGTTCTAAATGTTCCATTGCCATACTGGCTGGCAACGTTCTTATCCCTTTCTTGCTAGCTAGACAACTACGGCTAACTTACAGTCAGCAAAGTAGCTGCATTTGCATTTGTTTAAGCTGTTTTCTAGTCAAATGGGGTCTGGCATTACACAACCAATTTGATCTAAAATAGAGAATGGAAAATATTCACCTGGTTCTGACGGTTATTCTGTAGTAATAGGGACGTGAAGCCTCATGAAGTGGGCACTGCTGTCTTTGTAATTCCATGACAGCTTTTCACTGACATTTACAGCATATGATATTAACAATAAGTAGGCCTAAACAGTACAATAGTTTCCAAGTTTCCATAATAAACTCAGGCGGGCTCCCGAGTGGCGCAGCGGTCCAAGGCACTGCATCTCAGCGTTAGAGGCGTCACTGCAGATCCTGGTTTGATCCCGGGCTGTAGCACAACAGGCCGTGATTGGGAGTCCCATAGGGCAGCGCACACTTGGCCCAGCGTCGTCTGGGTTAGAGGAGGCCGGGGTAGGCTGTCACAGGCTGTCATTGTAAATAATAATTTGTTCTTAACTGACTTGCCTAATTAAATAGGTTAAATAAAACATTTAAAAACATTTGAATAGTAAGCAGAGAGTGAAGTGAATACATTCATAGTGTGGACTGTGGATAGCTGGGATGCTAAGGGGGTCTTCTATGGAAATCTACAGGGGGAGTTTCTTGAGCATTTGATAGGGCCTATTCATCAGCCTGCCACTCCTTTCCTTCCCTCCCCTCACCACCGGATACCCTGAATAACTCTTGGAGGAAGTGAGCAAGCACCACTGCAACAGGACTGGGAAATGTAAAAAGGATCCTATGTCAATCGACTGTAGGCAAGTGGCAACTAAACGATGAAACGTTTGTGTAACAAGGCTATTCGTGATGTGATTGAGGCCTGTATTAAAAAAAAAAAACTTTATTTAACTAGGCAAGTCAGTTAAGAACAAATTCTTATTTACAATGACGGCCTACACCGGCCAAACTTGGACGAAGCTGGGCCAATTGTGCTCCGCCCTGTGGGACTGACTCCCAATCACGGCCGGATTGTGATACAGTCTGGATTCGAACCAGGTTGTCTGTAGTGACACCTCTAGAACAGATGCAGTACTAGAGCCTTGGTACAGTCCCAGTCTATCAGCTAATCATGTTAGAACTCAGTTATTGCATAGAACGAAACATTTAAACGTTTACCATTTCACACTTACATCTTGAGGCAGATGATGTCTCCATGCATGAAGTGTCTAAAGAATATTGTGGAAAAGAGCTGTCAGAGACTGTAAAAGCTGTGATCTGGAAAATTATTTTGATTCCTTCTCAGGAGGAGGGAGATGGAATGGTGTCATTCATTTTCAGCCTGAAATAAACTAATGTTTTCAGTATGCACCCTTGTGTAAGACAATGCATGAAGAACTAGCCAAACAAAACACGGTGTGCATAGACAGGACAAAAAAAACTAAATTGAAAGTAAATTGCTCCTAGGTAACAAACACATTCTCGAGATTGAAACACTGAACTCTGCATCTATTAGTTGGAGGTGACAACGGTTTAAAAAAAACTGACTTCAAACTGGTGATTGAGTGTGTTAATTCTGCTGCCTTTATCTAACCTAACGCCTCCAAGGCATACAGCAGGTAACCTATTGTAACAGCAGATCCCTTACGAAGAAAAACACATGTACAAATCACCTGAAATGTTCGTGTGAAAGTTTCATATGACTCAGACATATGTACATTCATGTGTTTTTCCCTGATGTAAAAATCCAGCTATATTGAACAGAAATATAAACACAACAATTAAGGATTTTACTGAGTTACTATTCATAGAAGGAAATCAGTCAATTGAAATAAATTAGGTCCTAATCTATGGATTTAACATTACTGGGCAGGGGTGTAGCCATGGCTGGGCCTAGGAGGGCATAGGCCCAGCCACTGGGGAGACAGGGCCAGCCAATCAGAATGCGTTTTTATTACTGTCACGATCAGAGATAAAGGCAGACCAAAGTGCAGCGCAGTTGTAGTTCAACATATTCTTTAATAAAGGCGAACTTCAACACCAAAAAACGAGAACAACCGTAAACTAAGTGTTGGCACAGAACACGAAACAATAATCCACAACGCAGGTGGAAAACGTTACAACATAAATAGGTTCCCCAATTAGAGACCATGCTAGACAGCTGCCTCTAATTGGGGACCAAACACAAAACCACATAGACTAACATAGAAAACCCCTGTCAGGACCCGACCATCACAACATAGAGGTAAGCCAGAGGCCTCCCTACGGTCAGAGCCTGACAATTACAGACATAAATCAGTTTTAACCATGTTTTTAAGCTATACAGGGGTTACTTTTACTTTGTTTACAAACATTGGAGTAAAACAAGTTTATATTTTGAGTTCTGATGAGGTACGACATTTGAACTAAGATCATGAGGCATTTCTTTGTTATATTCTTCAAGAATCAATGGGTACATACCATTAAAGTCAAAAAACATAGGTAGCAACTAAGGATTACCCATTTAACAGGCAGTGACCTTCATACAGCAGAACTATGTCGCCATTTGAAAGTGATCCGTTTCCCCACCAAAAATGTATTCTGTCCATTTTTGGCCTTTTTTTAGATGTATACGTGACACTGCATATCCAATTTTCACATGCTCGATTTTATACACCTGTCAGCAGCGGGTGTGGCTGAAAAAGCTACTAATTTGAAGGGGTTTCCACTTACATTTGTGTGTGTATATATATATATATATATATATAGTGTATTTTTTTTGTGAGGGATGTAAATTTACCTCCCTATTTTTGGTCCATTAGAGAGAAAAAAACACAGGCCTACACACTATCTGTAATACTTTGATGACGTCTGTATTGTGTTTCAGGATATTGTCTTGTACTCCACAGACCTCTCCAACCTGATACCACACATCATGCTATATACTGTATACATAAATACCATTACTGACCAGCCATGGCTTCTGAGGCAAGGGACCATATTGAGCAGAAAAGCCTCATTACCATTCTGCAGGTCCAGAAATTAGAATGGAAGCCCATGGTTCAAGGCCATATTGGGAGGAGAACAACCTGTTTTTACAGTTTGAGTGAAGGCCAGAGTGACTGAGCAGGTGAATCCAGGTGAAAGCTATGATCCCTTATTGATGCCACTCGTTAAATCCACTTCAATCAGTGTAGATGAAGGGAAGGAGACAGGTTAAAGAAGGAATTTTAAGCTTTGAGACAGTTGAGACATGGATTGTGTATGTGTACCATTCAGATGCCGGGCGCACCGGTTTGTGTCAAAAACTGCAACGCTGCTGGGTTTTCACACTCAACAGTTTCCTGTGTGTCTCAAGAATGGTCCACCACCCAAAAGACATCCAACAAACGTGACACAACTGATTCTATTGGAGTCGTCATGGGCCAGCATCCCTGTGGAACGCTTTTTACACCTTGTAGAGTCCATGGGGGGTATACCAAGTGTAGGTGTACGGTTTGTTAAACTTTGCAATCAATGTTTTTTTGCTTGGCATACATTTTCAAATGAAAAAGTGAGTCTCATCATCAATCTGTTACCATGGAATTGCCCAGGAGAGACTTAATTTTAAATTAACCTTTATTTAACTAGGCAAGTCAGTTAAGAACAAATTCTAATTTACAATGACAGCCTACCTACAGGGTAAGGCCCTGGAGCAAATTAGGTTTAAGTGCCTTGCTCAGGGACACATCAACAGGTTTTTCAACTCGTCGCCTCAGGTATTCGAACCAGCAATCTTTCTGTTACTGGCCCAACGCTCTACCCGCTAAGCTACCTGCCGCCCCATTAAACCATGACAGACGGCATCAGCTCTCCCTCCTACTTCTCCTAAAGATAATGAAACGCTTTACAAGCTGCATGTTAATGGCCTTACACTAGAGTAGCACTCATATCACATCCCCCAACATCCCCCAAGGGACTGTTATATTCACAGTGAACAAACAACCATCGAGGGACAGAGACGAGGTGTGCTAAAGTTTTGTTTCACCATCTGAGCATAGGATCTGGGAAAATGTTTGTACAAGCTCTGTTTGGATATTTGCTCTTTGTAATATGCGAGATGCATACAGTATTTTATTTATGGCGTATCCGTAACCCAAGAGGAAGATAAAGTTGATTTGTTTGTACTTTTTAAATTAAAAAGCAGATTGATGTGCTCCATTGAAACCCTGATTGCCTTCTAACTTCGTTGGAAGAAAGGGCAGATCTGCTTATGCAACGGGTAAAAAGATCTTTCTGGCTCACATGAATATGTCTGCAGATTCATTTTAACACTTGCAATTCTGTGACTGTATTCAACGGGCGAAAAATTCCACTGTCGTTCCAATCCAATTACAACATTGACATTTTCACTTTTGCTGATAGTGCTAATTTGACACATCTGTTCTGTTTAAATTTCAAATGGAAAATACTGCGGACATGACAGGGTAATTTTGGATTCTTAATGGAAACGTCCTTAGCATCCTAGTTTTAATTAAAGTAAATCCCCCACAATTGAATAGAAACCACACATTGACTTGAGCTATGCTAACAACACCGACACCCTAGGAAAAAGTATGCTGTTTGCCTGCCTTCTGCTTTTGATTCCTGGCTGATTGCGCCTCGCTGTGGTCCTCAGTGTGATGCTATAGCTTCATGAATTATGTAGAGGTCCTCACATAAAGGGGAACGACGGATGTGAGACAGTGCTCGCACTCTACGCCGCTGAAAAATACATTAAAGCCGCAGCGGTGGCGTCAGGGTACCAGGGATGGCCCTGGCTAGAAGTGCCACAGGTAATCAAAGAGTGTGTCGCTCCCTGGCTGCCAGTGGCATAGGGCTTGCATGATCATGCAGGATGAAGGTGATGTGGTTAAAGATGAGGAAGCGTGCGAGAAATGGAAACAAGTCAATCATCTGGCTGCCATGCACAACACCATAGAGGATTATCCATCTGGGAATCAGGTCATGTTCTCTGCAGGATTATCAACATGGGTTTTACGGGCCTACCCTTGAGGTTCATGTCAGGCACATGTAAACAAATGTTGTTCATAAAAGATTGAAATGTAAACATTTTTGTTCTGAATTATTAGCATGTTGATAAGTCTGACATCAAATCATCACGTTATTTAAAAAAATAAATAATTGTCACCTTTATTTAACCAGGTAGGCCAGTTGAGAACAAGTTCTCATTTACAACTGCGACCTGGCCAATAATTAATTACCCAGTGCTACATGACAGACAGTTTACAGGAGCAAATACTTGTATTTGACAATTTAATAACACAGTTTAACCACACGTGGATAAAATGCATTGTAAAATCCTTGAAGATAACACAAAACGTTTTAGAAACGTATTTCCACTGTGGTTCACTTTGATTGTAAAGGAGTTGAAGCAGCACCACAACTGCTTTTCGTCTGCCACAGTGTCAGTATATGGCACAATTCAGACCCCTTGACTTTTATACATGTTGTTACGTTACAGCCTTATTCTAACATGGATTAAATAAATGTTTTCCCTTACTAGAGCTGGCTGCCCCGCCAAAATGAGCAATCGGGGGAGAAGGGCCTTGGTCAGGGAGGTGACCAAGAACCCGATGGTCACTGACAGAGCTCTAGAGTTCCTGTGTGGAGATGGGAGAACCTTCCAGAAGGACAAACATCTCGGCAACAATCCACCAATCAGGCCTTTATGGTAGAGTGGCCAGACGGAAGCCCCAAACCTGCTCCAGAGCCCTCAGGACCTCAGACTGGGGTGAAGGTTCACCTTCCAACAGGTCAACAACCCTAAGCACACAGCCAAGACAACACAGGTGTGGCTTCCGGACAAGTCTCTAAATGTCCTTGATTGGCCCAGCCAGAGCCCGGACTTTAACCTGAAAGAGCAACTCAGGAGAGACCTGAAAATAGCTGTGCAGCAACGCTCCCCATCCAACTTGACAGCACTCGAGAGGATATGCAAAGAGGAATCGGAGAAACTCCCCAAATACAGGTGTACCAAGCTTGTAGCATTATACCCAAGAAGACTTGAGGCTGTAATCGCTGCCAAAGGTGCTTCAACAAAGTACTGAGTAAAGGGTCTGAATACTTATGTAAATGTGATATTTCAGTTTTTATTTTTAATATATTTGATATATATATTTTCGAAACCTGTTTTTGCTTTGACATAATGGGGTATTATGTGTAGATTGATGAGGGAAACAAACGTTTTAATCAATTTTAGAATAAGGCTGTAACAAAATGTGGAAAAAGTGAAGGAGTCTGAATACTTTCCGTATGTGACCTAAAAATCTCTTTCCAATTGAAATACCATAAATAACATTGATTTTCTACTACAGCATTTGTTTCATTCAAATAACAGTTTTGAGTTGAGGGTACTTTTACACAATACAGTTACTCTTCATTTGGCACAAGATGAGCTCAATGTCGCAAGCCATGCTTAGGAAATGTGTGAAATTAAGAAGGTCAAATATATATTTTTCATGTTTGCATAAAGCGGTAATCCTATTTGAGTACCAATACAATCTCAAGCAACTATCAGAGGTTATTTAAGTCGGAAGTTAGTATTCAATATCTCTAAGGAGCAGCTTATGCACTGGGGTGTATTTTACACTGTGATTTCAAAGAAGTTAATGCATCTGACAAGTCATTTTATGAGGAATCATCTTTGAGGATCTCTCCATGAAGTATACTTAATTATTCAGGGTGCTGTGATCAAACGCTTGTTGTCTCAGGGTGACAGCTTTAAAGAGACACATCATAAAAAATACATAATCTTCTCAGTAATGTAGTGAGGACTCCCATAAAAAAAGTATTGAGAATCCGTTTTGGTAGATTTGTCAATGGCCTAGATTTGGGGACAAATGTGGAGCCTTCCTCTAAATACTGCCCCCAAAAAAGTTTCTGCATTGACCTGATTTACACTTGAACACTTTTGGAGACAATGACAAATCCGGACAGGTCGTTTCACTTAGCACCCATTATAGCCTGTGTTCGTAATGGCTGCTCAGTGAAACTACCTGTCCTGATTTGCCATAGACCCTTGCTAAAAAACTTTAATGAGCAAGCCTTCCTTCATGAACTGGCTTCTGTAAAATGAAATAGAATCAGCTTGATCCCCTCTGTCGAAGACCCTTGGCCTTCTTTTTTTATATTTTCAGTGGTATTGATAACAAACACGGCCCCATAAAGAAAATGAGAATTAAAAACCGGTTCAGCCCCTGGTTCAACCGTGATCTTGCAGATTTACTCCACCTCAAGATTTGCATTTGGCGAAAGGCCCGACACATGCTTACTCAGGCTGACAGGCTCTCGTTCAGGAAATTGAGAAATAAGTGCACTCAGGCTATCCGGAAGGCCAAAATTTGTTACTTTAAGGAGCAGTTCTCTCTCTGTGGGTCTAACCCCAAGAAATTCTGGAAAACGGTTAAAGACCTGGAGAATAAACCCTTCTCCTCACAGCTGCCCATATCCCTTAAAGTTGATGATGTGGTTGTTACTGACAAGAAGCTGAGGCTGAGCTCTTTAATCACTATTTCATTAAGTCAGGATTCCTATTTGACTCAGCCATGCCTCCTTGCCAGTCCAACATTTCCTCATCTGCCACCCCTTCTAATGCAACTATCCTAATGTTTCTCCCTCTTTTTCCCCTGCCCCCGCTACAAAGTTTTCCCCTGGAGGCAGTTACTGATTCCGAGGTACTAAAGGAGCTCCTGAAACTTGACCCCAAAAAAACTGGGTCAGATGGTTTAGACCCTTTCTTCTTTAAGGTTGCTGCCCATCATCGCCAAGCCTATCTCTGACCTTTTTAACCTGTCTCTCCTTTCTGGGGAAGTTCTCATTGCTTGGAAGGCAGCCACGGTTCGTCCTTTATTTAAAGGGGAGATCAAGCTGATCCTAATTGTTATAGACCTATTTATATTTTGCCCTGTTTATCAAAAGTGTTGGAAAAACCTGTCAATAATCAACTGACTGGCTTTCTTGATGTCTATAGTATTCTCTCTGGTATGAAATCTGGTTTCTGCTCAGGTTATGGATGTGTCACTGCAACCTTAAAGGTCCTCAATGATGTCACCATTGCCCTTGATTCTATGCAATGTTGTGCTGCTATTTTTATTGACCTGGCCAAAGCTTTTGATACGGTAGACCATTCCATTCTTGTGGGCCGGCTAAGGAGTATTGGTGTCTCTGAAGGGTCTTTGGTCTGGTTTGCTAACTACCACTCTCAAAGAGTGCAGTGTATAAAGTCAGATAATCAGCTGTCTCAGCCACTGCCTGTCACCAAGGAAGTACCCCAAGGCTCAATCCTAGGGCCCACGCTCTTCTCAATTTACATCAACAACATAGCTCAGGCAGCAGGAAGCTCTTATTATAGATTATACAGTCTTAAACTCAGCTGGCCCCTCCCCGGAGTTTGTGTTAAATGCTCTATAGCAAAGCTTTCTTAGTGTCCAACAAGCTTTCTCTATCCTTAACCTTGTTTTGAATATCTCCAAAACAAAGGTCATGTGGTTTGGTAAGAAGAATGCCCCTCTCCCCACAGGTGTGATTACTACCTCTGAGGGTTTAGAGCTTGAGGTAGTCACATCATACAAGTACTTGGGAATATGGCTAGACGGTACACGATACGACACCATTCTTCCACGAGAAATTCCATAATTTGGTGTTTTGTTGATGGTGGCAGAAAATGCAGTCTCAGGAGCTGCTCCAGAATCTCCTATAAATGTTCAACTGGGTTGAGTTTGGGTGACTAAGACACACACACACACACACACACACACTCACACACACACACACACACACACACACACACACACCCTTTAAACCCCATATGCTACTTTGAAACACCTCTTTCAAAGTCACAGAGATCCCTTCTTCGAGCCATGTTAGCCAAAATAATGGGCAACTGGGCATTTCTATACATGACCGTAAGCATGATGAGATTAATTAACTCATTAATCACACGTTTGTGGAAGCACCTTCTTTCAATATACTTTGTATCCCTCATTTGTTCAGTAACCAAAAGATCGCTGGTTCGAATACCCGAGCCGACAAGTTGAAAAACCTGTTGATGTGTCCTTGAGCAAAGCACTTAACCCTAATTTACTCCAGGGGCTGACCCTGTAGGTAGGTTGTCATTGTAAATAAGAATTTGTTCTTAACTGACTTGCCTAGTTAAATAAAATATACACAAATGTTTTGCCTCTTGCTACACTCGGATTGACAGTTTATCCTGAACTTAAGTGGTTACTGACAATCCTGGTTCAGCAGCATACATAGACTTAACTGTATAGCAAGACACTTCCACTAATGCTAATGACTAAGCTATTGTACTCCAAACTTGCCATGTCTCATTGGCTGTATAAGGAACATGACAAGATGTGGGTGCTTTGAAGACCTTTCCAGTACCTCAAATATGCTGAAGATGTAAGACTTCAAGATCTCTGCAATGATTTAATTCCAGTCTCAGAGTGGCCATTTAAAGCTTTTGGTTTGCTATTTTGTGATATATGTTTCATTCAGTTTCAAACCAAAAGCTAGGCCTATCCTCTGAAAGAGGTTTGAATATTTAGATACCAAGGGAAAGCAAAACATGTTTTCCCATCAGAATGAGGGATTACTAGCAGGGAAGCTTGAATATCAGTGACTTTAAAGTCCGGTAGAAAGTACTGTAAATGTCAAGCGTTTACGAGAATACAATAAAAAAAAAAAAAACATGATTTTGCCCTTTCAGTTACTGAAGGATTCAAGGCCTTTCCATACACTGTTAGATTTAGAAATGGATGTGAGAGCTTTAGACTTACTTGTTAAAACAGGATTTCAAAAGCAACAACATAGAAATATTATGATGACATGTCTGGCAAGCATTTCGCCACACCCGCGATAATATCTGCTAACCACGTGTATGTGACCAATAACGTTTGATTTGATTAAGATGGACTCTTCTAAGCAACTGAAACTGAAACCTTTGGTCCTGTACTTGTGAGTTAGGTGATAAAACAGTTTTCACCGAGATTCCTCTAATATCAGGATATTATGGTACAAAAATCCTCTGAAATTATAAATGGGGGGACAATGGGGGGCTGGGGGTTTGCTTCATAAACAATAATTTATGTTCTTATTTTTGAAATACTACTTTTAACCAACTTGCGTTCAGTTTGTGTAAAAGCTTATTGATTTATTTGTTGTACTGAACTGCGATTTATACACTATTGGCCTCATTCCTGTCGTAAACACTTGGCTTTATTAATCAATAATTAATTTGATCCCATATTTGATTATACATAGACAAACAAATTCATTCCCATGAGTCCATGCTCCCTTTAGTAGTAATAATTGTATAGTGTGTTCCATACTGGGACAACCAATATATAGTCAGTGAATTCCAAAGCCTCCTTTGGTGGAGAGTTTCAATTCTCTGGGGATCCCTCAGGAGAGGGAGGTCTGATCTGTGTAGGAGGATGGATCACCGTATAGATTATTCATCTAAAAATGGATGGTGCTGATCATATGCCTCAGGTTTGTTGCTCTCACACAGCAATTGGAGGAAACAGATATTTGGGTCACTGCTTAGTCCCGTGTAGCTCATATGGTAGAGTATGGCGCTTGCAACGCCAGGGTTGTGTGTTTGATTCCCACGGGGGACCAGTATGAAAAAAAGTATGAACATGTATGCACCAACTAACTGTAAGCTGCTCTGGATAAAAGATAAAAGTGCTAAATTACTAAAAATGTTAATTTGCCTTGGTCTTTCACTTTAAAGGCGGCAGCAAATAGATGTTGTAACTCTATAAGGTATTCAAAAGCAACCATCTTGTTTTTTCAAGTGAGCAGAGAAGACAAATAGAGAGAAAATAAGTGGCCATAGTTTGCATAATGTGTGGAATAGTTTTTACAGGTAACGAGTCAGAGAAATAAAGAACCTAGACTAATTGCCCTGAAATGAAAGATGAGCTAGCGTGTACTAATCCACACGTTCTTTTCAATTCACTTTGTCTCATCGGTATTGCATGTCAGAGAGTAACTTTAAATGTTTTTTTCAAAAGAAAACCTCTATACCAGTCAAAGCACTTGTCTCAGTGTGGACTAAAGGCTTTATTGCCTCTAGGTAGAGAGCAAAATGATTATTTCATTTAGACAGTGCCTTCATAACATATAAACACCACTTTACTTTTTCACATGTTGTTGTATTACAGCCTACATTTGAAAAGGATTAAATTGATATGTTGTGTCACTGGCTTACACACAATGCCTCATAATGTCAAAAAGGTTTTTAGATTTTTTTTTTTTTTTACAAATTATTTACAAATGAAAAGCTGCAATGTCTTTAGTCAATAAGTATTCAACCCCTTTTTTTGAATGACTACCCCATCTCTGTACCCCACACATGCAATTATCTGTAGGGTCCCTCAGTCGAGCAGTGAATTTTAAACACATACTCATCCACAAAGACCAGGGAGGTTTTCCAATGCCTCGCAAAGGGCACCTATTGGTAGATGGGTACAAAAAAAATAAAAGCAGACTTTGAATATCCTTTTGAGCATGGTGTTTTATTAATACACTTTGGATGGTGTATCAATATACCCAGTCACTACAAATATACAGGCGTCCTTCCTAACTCAGTTGCCAGAGAGGAAGGAAACCGCTCAGGGATTTCACCATGAGGCCAATGGTGACTTTAAAACAGTTACAGAGTTTAATCGCTGTGATAGGAGAAAACTGAGGATGGATCAACATTGTAGTTACTCCGCAATAATAACCTAATTGACATAGTGAAAATAAAATATTCCAAAACATGCATCCTGTTTGCAATAAGGCGCTAACGTAAAAGTGCAAAAAATGTGGCAAAGAAATTAACTTTATGTTCTGAATACAAAGCGTTATTTTGGGGGCAAATCCAACACAACACATCACTGAGTACCACTCTTCATATTTTCAAGCACTGTGGTGGCTGCATCATGTTATGGGTATGCTTGTCATCGGCAAGGACTAGGGAGTTTTTTAGGATAAAAATAATAGAGCTAAGCACAAGCAAAAACATTTGCATAAGTATTCAGACCTTTTACAAAGTACTTTGTTGAAGCACCTTTGGTAGCGATTACAGCATCAAGTCTTCTTGGGTATGACATTACAAGCTTGGCACAACTGTATTTGGGGAGTTTCTCAAGGTCTCTCTTAAGCTCTGTCAAGTTGGATGGGGAGCGTTGCTGCACAGCTATTTTCAGGTCTCTCCAGAGATGTTCGATTGGGTTTAAATCCAGGCTCTGGCTGGGCCACTCAAGGACATTCAGAGACTTGTTCCGAAGCCACTCCTGCGTTATCTTGGCTGTGTGCTTAGGGTCATTGTCCTGTTGGAAGGTGAACCTTCGCCCCAGTCTCAGGTCCTGAGCTCTCTGGAGCAGGTTTTCATCAAGGATCTCTCTGTACTTTTCTCAGTTCATCGTTGCCTCAATCCTGACTAGTCTCCCAGTGCCTGCCACTGAAGAACATCCCCACAGCATGATGCTGCCACCACCATGCTTCAAGGTAGGGATGGTGCCAGGTTTCCACCAGACGTGACAGAGTTCAATCTTGTTCCTCATGGTCTGAGAATCTTTAGGTGCCTTTTGGCAAACTCAATGTGGGCTGTCATGTGCCTTTTACTGAGGAGTGGCTTCCGTCTGGCCACTCTACCATAAAAGCCTGATTGGTGGAGTGCTGCAGAGATGGTTGTCCTTCTGGAAGGTTCTCCCATCTCCACAGAGGAACTCTAGAGCTCTGTCAGATTGACCATCAGGTTCTTGGTCACCTGCCTTATTAAGGCCCATATCCCCCGATTGCTCAGTTTGGCTGGTCGGCCAGCTCTAGGAAAAGTCTTGGTGATTCCAAACTTCTTCCATTTAAGATGGTGGAGGGCACTGTGTTCTTGGCAACCTTCAACGCTGCAGAAATGTTTGCCTCAACTTAATCCATTCTCGGAGATCTAAGGACAATTCCTTCGACCCCGTGGCTTCGTTTTTGCTCTGACATACACTGTCCACTGTTGGACCTTATATAGACAGGTGTGTCCAATCAGTGAATGTACCACAGGTGGACTCCAATCAAGTTGTAGAAACATCTCAAGTATGATCAATGGTAACAGAATGCATCTGAATCAATTTCACGTCTCATAGCAAAGGGTCTGAATACTTATGTGATTAAGCTATTTCTGTTTTCTATTTTTAAGAAACAGAAATAGCTTAACAACGTGTAGATTGCTGAGGAAATGTTTTTATTTAATCCAGACTGTAATGTGACAAAATGTGGAAACAGTCAAGCGGTCTTAATACTTTCCTAAAGCACTGTATGTAAATTGGATATTAATTTTTTTAATCCATTTTGAATTCAGGCTGTAACACATCAAATTGTTCAATAAGTAAAGGGGTGTAAATACTTTCTGATGGCACTGTACATCTCCAAAAAAGGTTCCCCTATGAGTGCTAAACTTGTTTGAGAAAGAGTGTTAGCACATGCCTATTTCTGGGAGGTGAATGTATCAGAGTGTATTCATGGAAAGTGTGCAATTCTATCCACGGGGGTTAGAACCAGATTTAACCAGATTTTAACAATTTACACTGAACATTTTAGAAAAACACATTTACTGGAAGAACTGTGCAGATGCAATGTTTGTCAAATAATTTAAGTAAAATCTCCCTCAGTTTTCTATGTGACCACGTTTTCCAATATCTGCTCCGAATTAAGATTAAAAGACGCCTGCAGAAAGAATGAGGTGTCAGCTATGACATGCAACCTTGAATTTAAAAAATATATATTTTGGTTATTGAACTACAGTAAGTGAAGTGGATTTACACCTTGTAATAGAATTGCGGTAAGGGAATTACATCATGGGTCCCTGATCTGTACTATATAAAAATGTATAATTATGGTTATGAATATCATTCTCTTCATGGCGATATAGCCTGAATATGTACACAAAGTTAGAAATATGCAATATCCTCCTTTGCATAATTGAGTACTATTCTACAAGCTTGCTATTATTTTAATGAGCTCAGTGCACAAACAAGACCAAATTTGGTTGGTCCAGACCGGACCAAATCTGAACCAATCATAGACGTCTACACTGAGTATACGAAACATTATGAACACCTGTTCTTTCCATGACATAGACTGACCAGGTGAAAGCTATGATCACTTATTGATGTCACCAGTTGAATCCACATCAATCAATGAAGGTGAAGGGGAGGAGACAGTTTAAAAATATATTTTTAAGCCTTGAGACAATTTAGACATAGATTGTGTATCTGTACCATTTCAGAGGGTGAATGGGCAAGACAAAATATTTAAGCGCCTTTGGACAGGGAAAATGTATGGTAGTACAATGGTAGTAGGTTGCAGGCGCACTGGTTTGAGTGTGTCAAGATCTGCAACGCTGCTGGGTTTTTCTGTGTGTATCAAGAATGGTCCACCACCCAAAGGACATCCAGCCAATTTAACACAACTGTGGGAAGCATTGGAGTCAACATGGGCCAGCGTCCCTGTGGAATGCTTTCAACACCGTGTAGTCCATGCCCTGACGAATTGAGGCTGTTCTGAGGGCAAACGTGGGTGCAACTCAATATTAGGAAGGTGTTCCTAATGTTTTGTACACTCAGTGTATGTTTCACAAGTTTGGACATCAAAGCACAGTAGAGTCGAGTACAGTACAGCCCAGCTTAGATAGAGTACAGTAATCAAGACCGGACCCCGAAAAAATGTTGAACTCGAGCCCAGGGCGGACTGACCAAATTCTCAACGTCTATGGACGTCCGGTGTCGGACAGTGCTCAGTGGGTAAGGATGCTGGTTACAGTAAATGGAAAGAAAAGGGAGGGGGCTCATGGGTAAGAGCCGTGAGAGGTGACATTAGAGGGAAAGAGAGAGGACTGTAGCAGGTGACTTAACCTTGGTACTATCACTTAAACATGAGTGATAGTAAACCAAATTTGGTTTACTTGTTTCTTCTGTGAACCTTTATTATCCACTCTCCGATGAGGACATGTGGGTGTTTGGTAACTGAATTACCTTACAGGGCAAGGCACAGGGCAAGGTTGCTTATACTTTTATACTTACACAAGGACCATCATTTATCCAAATTGAAATATATACAGAACGAAAATATAAATGCAACATGCAACGATTTTACTGAGCTACAGTTCATAGAAGGAAATCATTCTATTGAAATGAATTCATTAGGCCCTAATCTATGGATATCACATGACTGGGCATGGGCACAGCCATGGGTGAGCCTGGCCCAGCCAATCAGAATTAGTTTTCCCCCACAAAAGGGCTTTATTACAGCCAGAAATACTCCTCCTGGCTGGTCCAGGCTGGTCTCAGGCGAAAGTGTTAAATATTGCGATTTGAAATTAGATGTGCAACGCTGTGAGACTATAATGCTAGTCAAGTGGGATATAGGTGGAATGAGAGCAGGAAAATATGAAAAAGAGGAGTCCTGTAAAATGGTCAGATGGGATGGAAAGCATGTGAGAGGAGGAGAAGATGACAATGAGGAAATGTCTTGATGAGATAGAAGAATGTTTGGGGAAAAGGAGAAAATGACATAACATGGGGGCAGAAAAAGAGGGTCTCCCTCCAAAAATTGGAGGAGAGATCATATGACAATATTGGATGCATGGGAAGATGAAAGCAAGAAGAACCACTAGAGAAACAAATAATGACTTTTATTTTAGTTATTCTGTTGTTTTTCAGGTTGCATTGTGAGTATCACCTTGATGTGAAAATGGTTAAAGATACTGACATCTTCAGATTAAGCATTGTTAGAAAACAATTATAACAGCGCTCCAATCATGGCTGTGACACTATGTCCCTGTTGTGTTTAGGGCATTTCCGTGAGCGCCAACATATGAAGTTCATAGGAAGATGTCAAATTGGGTGTCAAAGGAAAGCTGAGTCTGTATTTTTTTTTGTTGTTGAAATTATGGCATATGCATTTTTCAACCATTTTCCATATTGAAAATGTGGAATAAGCAAAGCCTTTGATTTCTGGTCAACTAGACAGAAAATTGGTCTCAGAAAACATATCAGAAAAAGTCTTAAAAGGTAATGCATCAAAATACAATAATGTTGCCAAAACTTTGGCAAATGTTATGCTCAGACACAAAGGCAAATATTATGCACAACCATTTCAATAGAAAACTCATTCAGCTTTTAGAGTTCTACATTTTTCACCATAGTGACACAAGGCTTTTTAAGTCAGACACCAGACAATTGCCTCTTTGGTTACAGAAGTCTCAATACAGAAAGGCAACAGTGTTAAGTGGAAGATGCGTTGCTTGGTTGACTGTATGGCCTCTGTACAAAATCACTGACAAAGTGAAAGTTACATAAGATGACTCAGTTATGGTCTTGCATGAATGGCGAGGGCACATTGAGATGTAATTTGGACCGCGAAAGGCTTGTTTCCACCAACACAGAGAAAAAGAGAGATTTTCAGGGAATTTGATGTTGATTCAGTTCAGAGCAATACGCTTCTTCACTCTTATGTGGGTGAGATATTGTCACTTGAATTTCACTGCTGTGATTAAAATCTAAAGTACTGAAGACACAATTTGCCGACAAGAGCCCTTCAAAACCCTAGAGGCAATGCTTGAAAGCTAATCAAGGAATTTACCAAATAGGACACTGCTAAGTCCTATGTACTGTTCCAGTAGCTAAACGACAGATTGACTTCAACAAATCAATATTCAGTTTGCCTTTTTCCTTGGTACTGTATAGGTAAATCCATTTGAATTCAATCACTTTTTGACAGCATCCCTTTGGATAAAAAAAAAAACAACAACTTTAAATACATATTTGCCCATGGAAGAAGTGGTCAGAAAGTGACTTTTTGAACCTTTATTCAGGAGATGAAGGTACTCAACTCATTTTGCATACCCCACCATACCATGAGACATCCATGTCTTCATCACTGGAAAATTTTAACAGTTAACTGCTGAAAGAGTTTAATTTAAAAGCTTACAAACAGGGTTGTCACATTTTTTTAAAAATTTCTACAAAAGTTTTTTTTCATGAAAAAAAAAAAAATTCTTTAACCTTTAACGTCAATTATCTAAAAACATGTCAACTATAATTTTTTGGTAATCTCATGTTGTAGCTTAGACCCTGCTTTACTTCATGAGGTTTTTGTGTTGTGCCCGCCATCAGTTGAGACAGAACATACCCCTGAATACAGGTTGGTGTCATTTCGATCATAGAAACAGAATTAATAGAATGGACCTTTAAAATTGAATTGACATTTTTACTCCAAATTACTACCGTAAAGATGGCCGAAAGTCCACCCACCGTCAAATGTCAACTTAAATGGTCATGTTAATTCTATGATCTATGATTTCAATAGGTTTCCTATAGAGGATTGACAGTATAATTTAAAACAACAGATATTCCCATTCAAGTCAACATTCTGTGATGTGTGGACCTCAAACCATCTTTGTGGTAGCAGTTGAAAGTTGAAATTTAAAATCTGAGCTTACCCGTTTTTAGATAATTGACGTTTAAGGGAAAGAAAAAAAAAATGTTTATATTTTCCAGTGATGAAGACATGGACGTTTCATGGTATGATGGGGTATGCAAAATGGGAAACATTAAATACCATTATCTCTTGAATATTTTGGCATTCAGGCCCAAAAAGTCACTTTCTGAGCACATCTACAATGGACAAATATGTTTGGAAGGGTTTGTTTAAATCAAAAGGGGTGCTGTCAAAAACTGATTGAATTAAAATGGATATACAAATATATGCCTCTCACAAATTATGCCTATACTGCAAAGCATTTTCTGCTTTAGCACCATCTCTAGTGAGAATGCATCCTTGTGTTTGTGTACCAGCCTCCGGTATAGCCTAAGCCACGGGCTAAAGGCATACATTTATGTAGAACACGTGTGTCAGAAAAAGCCAACGCTTTCTTTGTCACGCTCTGGCGTCGAGGACAACGAATGCTAGCACCCACTCCTGCCAGCTAGCATGAAGAGCTTGGACAGATTATCCACTCTGCACAGTCCCACGTTTCACACACAGAAAACTCAACCACTGCAGGCAGGGACGGGATAAAAAGCCCACATTTCTCATTTGAAGCCTGCTGCATGGGCAAGAGGAGAAATTCCCAGAGACGGTGACCCATGAAATCAGGGTGGGGGACGCCAGCCTCCGCACGGCTCCAACTCTTATTATCAGATCCTGCTGAGAAAGGGAGGGATGGGTCACAGTGCTTGGCTGAAAGAAAAGTAGAGATACAGGGCTTGAATATTGGTTCATCAGGCTCTTGTTAGGCTCAGATGTATGCAATTAACATTTCCTAATCGGACAGTGGAATTAATCAAGCAGGTAATCTGGGTAGCCTCCATAGCCAGGGAAAGTATGGATGCTGAGGGTGCTACTGCACCCCTGATGAATCGACATTCAGAAAATAATTATAATTAAAACCAAAAATGAGTGAATTAGGCCTTTATTGCCTTTTATTGTAGTTATGTCAAGTCCAGAACCTATGCATTATGATACATTACTGTGTTAGGCCAACTACAGAGGACACAGATTTCTTCCTGTGGGTGTAATAAAGTCTGAATGAGGACAACCACATACAGACAATGAGAAAGCACAGAGTAACCATATGTTCAGCAAGATAAAGAAGCTTTATTTCCTTCAAAGTGAATTGAGAGGAATTGATTCTGCTGATCCACTGCACTTATGTGGCTTCAAAGCAAATTGATTTTCCAAGTGCATTGTTGACTTCGTCATCCTAGTGAGATGGCTGAATAACCAAACCCCTTATGTGTTCTCTGATCTTCTCTCTGATAAGTATTTAGTAAATTAATTCCCCTAAAAGATAATTAGTATGCTCAAAGCCCTGAGGCAATTCTTCAGTTGGACAAGTCGGGTTTTCGAATCAAGCTAATTATCAGTGTTAAATGTGTTGATACGCTACGGCAGTGAATACGACAAATATTGACAGTAATGGTAATGTGGCTGAATTCACAGGAATACACCTGGAATTGGCCCCATCCCTGCTGTCCAAAGTGTGCAAACTGGAAGTTACAAAATGTTATGATACTACATCGTACCCACATCCTCATTAAAATGGTCAATGATGAGTTCAATTCCTGGACGAGTCATACCGAAGACTGTAAAAATGGATTCCAATGTGTCTCTGCTTGGCATTCAGCATTAAGGAGAAAGATTAGGGGTAAGGCCCTGTGATTGACTAGCATCCTGTCCTGGGGGTTTACTTGCACATCAACCTGCCTTACGCTACAGAGATAGCCATTGCGGCTCGTTCAAGGCTACTTTCTATGTTCAGCACTGTCGGTTCATCTCTGTATTTCTGAACATTATATACCGTGCCTTCAGAAAGTATTCACCTTGACTTTTTCCACATGTTGTGTCGCAAAGTGGGATTACAATTTATTTAATTGTAATTTTTTGTCAACCATCTACACAAAATACTCTGATGCCAAGAAAATTCTAACATTCATTTTCGTATTAGTAGAAAACATTAAATATTTTGATTAGATAAGTATTCAAACCCCTGAGTCAATACATGTTAGAATCACCTTTGGCAACGATTACAGCTGTGAGTCTATCTGGGTAAGTCTCTAAAGCCTGGATTATACAATATTTGGCCATTATTCTTAAAAATAATAAAAAGCCAAGCTCTGTCAAGTTAGTTGATGATCATTGCTAGACAGCCATTTTCAAGTCTTGCCATAGATTTTCAAGCAGATCTAAGTCAAAACTGTAACTAGGCAACTGTGACTAGGAACATTCACTGTCTTCTTGGTAAGCAACTCCAATGTAGATATGGCATTGTGTTTTAAGTTATTGTCCTGCTGAAAGATGGATTATTTTATTTTATTTTAATTGTATTTAACTTTTATTTAACTAGGCAAGTCAGCTAAGAACAAATTCTTATTTACAACGATGGCCTACCAAAAGGCAAAACACACATCACAACCCTACATAAAGGGAGACCTAAGACAACAACATAGCATGGCAGCAACACATGACAACACAGCATGGTAGCAACACAACATGACAACAACATGATAGCAACACAACATGGCAGCAACACAACAAGGCTAGCAGCACAAAACATGGTACAAACATTATTGGGCACAGACAACAGCACAAAGGGCAAGAAGGTAGAGACAACAATACATCACGAAAAGCAGCCACAACTGTCAGTAAGAGTATCCATGATTGAGTCTTTGAATGAAAATATAAAACTGAGCTGTTTGAGTGTTTGTTGCAGCTCGTTCCATTGGCTAGCTGCAGCGAACTGAAAAGACGAACAACCCAGGGATGTGTGTGTTTTGGGGACCTTTAACAGAATGTGACTGGCAGAACGGGTGTTGTATGTGGAGGATGAGGGCTGCAGTAGATATCTCAGATAGGGGGAAGTGAGGCCTAAGAGGGTTATATAACTAAGCATCAACCAGTGGGTCTTGCGACGGGTATACAGAGATGACCAGTTTACAGAGGAGTATAGAGTGCATTGATGTGTCCTATAAGGAGCATTGGTGGCAAATCTGATGGCCAAATGGTAATGAACATCTAGCTGTCCAAGAGCACCCTTACCTGCCGATCTATAAATTATGTCTCCGTAATCTAGCATGGGTAGGATGGTCATCTGAATCAGGGTTAGTTTGGCATCTGGGGTGAAAGAGGAGCGATTACGATAGAGGAAACCAAGTTTAGATGTAACTTTAGCCTGCAGCTTTGATATGTGCTGAGAGAAGGACAGTGTACCGTCTAGCCATACTCCCAAGTACTTGTATGATGTGACTACCTCAAGCTCTAAACACTCAGAGGTAGTAATCACACCTGTGGGGAGAGGTGCATTTTTCTTACCAAACCACATGACCTTTGTTTTGGAGGTGTTCAGAACAAAGTTAATGGCAGAGAAAGCTTGTTGGACACTAAGAAAGCTTTGTTGTAGAGCGTTTAACACAAAATCTGGGGAGGGGCCAGCTGAGTATAAGACTATCATCTGCATATAAATGCATAAGAGAGCTTCCTACTGCCTCAGCTATGTTGTTGATGTAAATTGAGAAGAGTGTGGGGCCTTGGATCGAGCCTTGGGGTACACCCTTGGTGACAGGCTGTGGGTGACATCATTGAGGACCTTTAAAGTTACAGTGTCACATCCATAACCTGAGCAGAAACCAGATTGCATACCAGAGAGAATACTATAGACATCAAGAAAGCCAGTCAGTTGATTATTGACAAGTTTTTCCAACACTTTTGATAAACAGGGCAACATAGAAATAGGCCTATAACAGTTAGGATCAGCTTGATCTCCCCCTTTTAAATAAAGGATGAACCGTGGCTGCCTTCCAAGCAATGGGAACCTCCCAAGAGAAGAGAGACAGGTTAAAAAGGTTGGAGATAGGCTTAGCGATTATAGGGGCAGCAACCTTAAAGAAGAAAGGGTCTAAACCATCTGACCCAGATGTTTTTTTGGGGTCAAGTTTAAGGAGCACCTCAGACTCAGTGACCGCTTGCAAGGACAAACTTTGTTGCGGGGCAGGGAAAAAAGAGGGAGGAGCATCAGTCCTAGTCGCATTAGATGGGTTGGGAGATGAGGAAATGTTGGACGGGCAAGGAGGCATGGCTGAGTCAAATAGGGATCCTGATTTAATGAAGTGGTGATTAAAGAGCTCAGCCATGTGCTTCTTGTCAGTAACAACCACAACATCAACTTTAAGGGACATGGGCAGATGTGAGGAGGAGGGTTTATTCTCCAGGTCTAAAGTAAACTAACTTTGGCCTTCCGGATAGCCTGAGTGCACTTATTTCTCATTCGCTTGAACAAGAGCCTGTCAGTCTGAGTAAGCGTGTGCCGGGCCTTTCAGCAAATGCAATTCTTGAGGTGGAGTAACTCTGCAAGATCACGGTTGAACCGTGGGCTGAACCTGTTTTTTAGTTCTCATTTTATTTATGGGGGCGTGTTTGTTAACAATACCACTGAAAATATCAAAAAAGAAGGTCCAAGCGTCTTCGCCAATTTACAGAGGCCAGGTCATGAAGGAAGGCTTGCTCATTAAAGTTTTTTAGCAAGCGTCTATGACAAATCAGGACAGGTCGTTTCACTGAGCAGCCATTACGAACACAGTCTGTAAAACAGTGATCACTAAGGTCATTACAGAAAACATCAGTCTGATACCTCTCAGGATTATTAATGAGGATAACATCGAGGAGAGTAGCCTTTTCTGGGTGTTTGGAGTCATACCTTGTGGGATTGGTAATAATCTGAGAAAGATTTGGGGAGTCCCATTGCTTTTGTACTTGCTTCATTTGTCTACCGGTGTCTGAAAAGTTTTCCTCTAGGACTTTGTTTGTGCTTAGCTCTATTCTTTTTCTTTTTATCCCCAAAAAACTCCCTAGTCCTTGCCGATAACAAGGATGAGTGGTACTCTATGACGTTGGATTTGCCCCAAACATAACACTTTATATTCAGGACAAAAAGTGTATTTCTTTGCCACATTTTATGCAGTTTTACTTTAGTGCCTTGTTGCAAACAGGAAGCATGTTTTGGAATATTTTTATTCTGTAGAGCTTCCTTCTTTTCACTCTGTCATTTAGGTTAGTATTGTGGAGTAGCTACAATGTTGTTGATGCATCCTCAGTTTTCTCCTATGGCAGCCATTTAACTCTGTAACTGGTTTAAAAGCACCATTTGCCTAATGGTGAAATCGCTGAGCGTTTTCCTTCATCTGTCGTCAACTGAGTTTGGATGGACTCCTGTATCTTTGGAATGGCTGGGTGTATTGAAACACCATCCAAAGTGTAATTAATAACTTCACCATGCTCAAAGAGATATTCATTGTCTGTTCATTTTTTCTTTTTATCCATCTACCAATAGGTGACTTTCTTTGAGAGGCATTGGAAAACCTCCCTTGTCTTTGTTGTTAATTCTGTGTTTGAAATTCACTGCTAGACTGAAGGACCTTACAGATAATTGTATGTGTGGGGTACAGAGATGAGGTAGTCATTCAAAAAGTAATATTAAACACTATTACTGCACACAGAGTTAGTCCATGCAACTTATGTGACTTGTTAAGCACATTTGTACTCCTGAACTTATTTAGGCTTGCCATAACAAAGGGGTTGAATACTCATTGACTCAAGACATTTGAGCTTTTAATTTTTTATTAATTTGTAAACATTTAAAATAAAACATAATTCCACTTCGACGTTACGGAGTATTGTGTGTAGATCAGCAACACAACATCTAAATGTAATCCATTTTGTATTCAGGCTGTAAAACAACAAGTGGAAAAAGTAAATGGGTGTGATACTTTCTCAAGGCAATGTAGGTCTATGCTCTTATGCTATTATCTATGTCCTTTCTTGGCCTGGATGATGGGCATTCATGTTATGACTTAATGTTGATTCAAAAGACTGGCTCCTTTTCCAGGTGAACCCATGCTTGGAAAAGCAGAGAAATTGAAAAGGTTGAGAGTAGAGACCAAGGTTAGCTTACAGACTTCTAGCCTTGGGCAGCTGAGAGGGAACATTTTCTCATACATATAGATTCAGAAAAAAGCCAGCTGTGGCAAATGGTGACATTAGAGCATTGTGGTCCTGTGTGACAAGGCCCAGAAACCTTTGTTATTGAATGATACTGATTTACTCGCAGTTCCATAGACATCTGGGGGCATTTTTACGAGTGAATCGAACACAAAGGCTATTTTACAGGAACGGTGAAAGCTTGTGGAGACTCAAAGACTTTATGACTTCTCATTGATCAGTACAAGGTCAGAAGTGTTCTAAAAAACTAGATTCACCATCTCTAGTCTCCCAAAGACTATTGGTCAAATAGGACATTAGCATGCCAGCATTGCATTGCGACCACTATTGTTCTTCCTCAGGCCTGGTGGTCGAAACATAGCTGCACTGAACTTTGGGTGAATCTAAACTGTGTGCAGATGTTCCCTTTTATCTTCACATGTGTATGAGCCCTATACAATAGCTGGAAGAGATGTTCCTAAATGCTGTCATAATAGAGAATGCAGGCATGCATGTAGACCTAAAGATGTTATAATTTTCACATAATGGGATGTCTTGGTTGACTTGGGAATGTATTACAAACTTTGTTGGCTCAAAGTTTACTTTGACATGTTTGTATGTTAGCACGGTTAATTTGCATAGCATTAGCCAGATAATATGATGTTTCTTCCACACTTCCTTGTGTTATCTTGAATGTTCAGGATCTGCTTCACAGCTTGCTTCTAGAGCCTTTATTTTGGGAGTGGTGAGGAAGAGACGGGCACTCTTAAGATGATCCATCCATTTATTTTGGTTTCATCCAACTCTGCCTCCTGTCCTCTGCTCATGGAGTGTTGAGTCCTCTGCGCACAATGGAGCTTTGTAGTCACTGACAAACCTGTGACTCATTGAAAGAGCCCATCAGGGGACTATAGGTGCTCATCCATGTGAATCGCCTGCAGCTCTCTCTCCATAGCCTGTTCAAGAAGTAAACATTTTACTTATTGAAGAGTGATAAAAACACAAGTCAACAATGTACACATTTAATTAGATGTACAACCCTGCACTGGGAAAACCTCTTAAGGTGGGCTTTATCAAGGTTGTTTTGTCACGTGCACCAAATACAGCAGTTGTAGACCTTACAGTGAAATGCTTAGTTACAAGCCCTAACCAACAATGCAGTTAAGTAAAAAATAAGTATTACGTAAACAATAGATAAGTAAAGAAATAAAAAACTGTAAAATGACAGTAAAAAAAAAAAAAATATGCAGGTGGTATATAGATAGGTACTTTATTGATCCCCAAGGGGGACATTTCTTTGTCAAGCAGCTACAACAACAAAACACAGGGCAGTTGCAAAATGCCACAACGAAAGTACACAAAAGACAGATACACGGTACATGATACATAGAGCGGCAGTATGAAAATGTATAGCAATACAAGATATCTGGAGTGCAAAAAAAAAGCTATAAAAAGACATTGCATAGTATGGGTGGTTGGCTGAATATGTACACTATACATTGGTGGATGTTGGATGGTTAACTATACTATACAGGTCGATGGCAGAGAAATACTTCAGTAGCTAAAAATGCATATGATATGAGCGAGGTTAATAATAGTTTACTTAATAGACAGACTGGTTAAATTATATTTTTTCTATATATACAGGTGGTACCGGTACAGAGTCAATGTGCAGGGGCACTGGTTAGTCGGGCTAATTTAGGTAATATGTACATGTAGGTATAGTTAAAGTGACTATGTATAGATGGTAACAGAGAGTAGCAGCAGCGTAAAAGAGAGGGGTGGGTGTAAAATTTTGGGGTAACATTTTATGGGCCTTCCTCTGACACCAACTGGTATAGGGGTCCTGGATGGCAGGAAGCTGGCCCCAGTGATGTACCCTATGTAGTGCCTTGTGGTCGGAGGCCGAGCCGTTGCCGTACCAGGCAGTGACGCAGCCAGTCAGGATGCTCTCGATGTTGCAGCTGTAGAACCTTTTGAGGATCTGAGGACCCATGCCAAATCTTTTAAGTCTCTTGAAGTGCAATAAGCTTTGTCGTGCCCTCTTCACGACTGTCTGGGTGTGTTTGGACCATTCTAGTTTGTTGGTGATGTGGACACCAAAGAACTTGAAGCTCTCAACCTGCTCCACTGCAGCCCCGTCGATGAGAATGGGGGCGTTCTCGGTCCTCCTCCTTTTCCTGTAGTCCACAATCACCTCCTTCATTTTGATTATGTTGAGGGAGAGGTTGTTGCCTGGCACCACACAGCCAGGTCTCTGACCTCCTCCCTATCGGCTGTCTCGTCGTTGTCCATGATCAGGCCTACCACTGTTGTGTCGTCGGCAAACTTAATGATGGTGTTGGAGTCATACCTGGCCATGGGTGAACAGGGAGTATAGGAGGGTCTGAGCACGCACCCCTGAGGGGCCCCAGTGTTGAGGACAAGTGTGGAACATGTGTTGTGTCCTATCCTTAGCACCTAGGGGTGGCCCGTCAGGAAGTCCAGGATCCAGTTGCAGAGGGAGGTGTTCAGTCCCAGGATCCTTAGCTTAGTGATGAGCTTTGAGGGCACTATGGTGTTGAACGCTGAGCTGTAGTCAATGAATAGCATTCTCACATAGGTGTTCCTTTTGTCCAGGTGGGAAAGGGCAGTGTTGAGTGCAGTAGAGATTGCATCATCTGTGGATCTGTTGGAGCTGTATGCAAATTAGAGTGGGTCTAGGGTTTCTGGGATAATGGTGTTAATATGAGCCATGAACAGCCTTTCAAAGCACTTCATGGCTACAGACGTGAGTGCTTCGGGTCTGTAGTCATTTAGGCAGGTTACCTTAGTGTTATTGGGCACGGGGACTATGGTGGTCTGCTTGAAACATGTTGGTATTACAGACTCAATCAGGGACATGTTGAAAATGTCAGTGAAGATATTGGTTAAGGCACGCTCGGAGTACATGTCCTGATAATCCGTCTGACCTGTTTAAAGCTCTTACTCACGTCGGCTGCGGAGAGCGTGATCACACAGTCGCCCAGAACAGCTGATGCTATCATGCATGCCTCAGTGTTGCTTGACTCGAAGCGAGCATAGAAGTGATTTAGCTCGTCTGGTTGGCTCGTGTCACTGGGCAGCTCTCGGCTGTGCTTTCCTTTGTAGTCTGTAATAGTTTGCAGGCCCTGCCACATCCGATGAGCGTCGGAGCCGGTGTAGTACGATTCAATCTTAGTCCTGTATTGGCACTTTGCCTGTTTGATGGTTTGTCTGAGGGAGTAGCAGGATTTCTTATAAGCGTCCGGGTTAGAGTCCCACTCCTTGAAGGCGGCAGCTCTACCCTTTAGATCAGTGTGGATGTTACCTGTAATCCATGGTTTTTGATTGGGGTATGTACGTACAGTCACTGTATATTTGCACGCTCATGCAAGTTCTCCTTCATGCATACCATCACAAACGCTGAAACACACACACACACACTCACCTCTCCTCATTTACCATTTTGGAGAGAAACCAGAAACTGTTGATTTAGTAACAATCCCCATGTCACCTCAGCACCTTTGTTCAATACATGAAGTCAAATGAACATGCTAATTCATTACTACATTATCTGTAGCTTCATGTCTCATTTACACCTGCATGTACAGGTAACTGCCAAAGTAAAGGAAACACCAACATAAAGTGTCAATGCGCCTTGGCATAGGCATGTCTCTGGAACACTATTGGAGTTATTCAACACCATTCATCCACAAGAAATTCCATAATCTGTTTTGTTGATGGTGGTGGTAAACGCTGTCTCAGGCACCGCTCTAGAATCTCCCATAACTGTTCAATTGGGTTGAGATCTGGTGACACACACACCCACCTTTTAAACCCCCTATTCTCCTTTGAGACCCTGCGTATCAGCATATTGAATCAAATGGAAAGATACTAAAAGCATATGGTTTTTAGTATCTTAAAAACCATGAGAGGTGGGCATATAGCATTTCAGATGTACTATGGACATTGATATGCAACCTTCATACGCGAAACACAATGCAAAATGCCATGGAGAGCCATGGTGCAACATGCCTTTTGATGAGCCCGCTGATAACTGTTCAATTAACACTCCCATACTCTGATACCTCTAGGCTCCCTCCAGTGTCCCTCTGTATAAGCATGGGACAAGAGAGACAGAAGAGGGAGATCAGATTGCAGAGCCGGTCCTGACCTCCCTGGGGCCCTAAGCAAAATTCTGCTAAGGGGCCCTCCTACCTGACCCGTGAGCCATGTAAACCATTTGCCATTGCCACACAGCCACACCTGACACCCCAGTGCTCCCACTACAATCCTCCCTCCTATAGAACAGTCTGTATATAAATAATAATATAAGTAGACCTATACAGAACAGAATGAAGTATATACTGTCACGGTTGGTGGTAGACAGGACCCAAGTCAGAGAGCTGTAGTAAATTGACATACTTTATTGTCGGCGATACAAAAACAACTAAAGGAAATGAAGCAACCATGAACTGATGTGCGACATTCACAAACAATAACCCACACACAGGTGGGAAACTCAACAACTTAAGTAGGATTCCCAATTACAGACAATGCAGGGCAGCTGCCTCTAACTGGGGACCAACAAACCAAACAGATTTTTCTAGAAATCTCCCCTCTGTCAGGCCCTGACAAACACCTCCAGACCAACATAAAGATGGCTAGAGGCCTCCCTATGGTCAGGACCTGACAACAATATTTATTGAATATAATATTTTCTATAGAATCTTAAGATAAGTGAATATTAGCATTAACATAAATAAGAAATTGTAGAAAATATAGAATGTAGAAAATAACAAAATATAACAGTGAGCTTTGGCTCTGCTGCCTGGTAATTAGTCCAGTCCTCACAATATTATACAATTAGCTTCTTCTATACAATGTAAAAATAAGCCTATAGGCTATGGCTGCAGCTATATGTCTAAAAACAGTAAAATAAAACCCAAGAATGTCACATAGTTAATTAAGCAGTCATTTACACAAATGCACTTCTGCCATATATCCTTAAATGTAACTAAGTGTGTAAACATTTGAATGTTTAAATCAAAATATTCCTCTTCTGCACTTTCTTGAGGCAAAATCATCATTATATTTGAAAAGGAATAAACAATTTCACAATTATTCCGAGTAAATTGATGACAATTGAATATAGTACATGTCTCGTCGATTTCATATTTCCCCAAGGCTGTTTTGGTTTGATGTTGTGGCTCAAACCACAGACAGCGCCGCAAGTACCAATTGAGATAACCTATGCGTCGGCACTGCACCCACTTACACCGATCGCGCGCGTTGGTTGCCACAGGCAAGCGCTGGATAGGGAGAGGAGAAGCCAGTTGCGCGCGTCATACACGACTCTCAGGTGGTGAAAGAGTCAGTCGTCAAATACTCGGAGTCCACATATCCAACGGGGAGTTGCTGGATAGACGTTGCCTGGTTAATATTTTATTTTGGTCGTGTTTGCTAGGTTTTTAAAAAACCTTTTTTTGGATAGGAACGGCTCGTGGGTTTCCAAGATGAACCAAACTGCCGGCGTTTCGCACCAATTGAAATGCCAGTCTTCTGCGTCTTCGAAGGCTATGGCCAAGGTATGAACTTTATATATCTAGGGAATTGTATAATTTAAATGAGTTTGAAACATAATCGTTGTCCCATTAAGCTTGGGGTATTATGCTTGGGTCATTACTCAAAATAAAAAGAAGTTCCATGTGAGCACCTCTAATGCGCATAAGTAACTTGTGGTGATGGAAAGCTTTGACCAGAACTCTTTGGGCTGGCTTACATTATTATTATTTTGGATCATGTTTAGATATGTGGCTATTAACATGACTTGGTTGATTCTCTGTTAGGTGGCTGTTGTTGCTTTTACATGGGTTTGGTTTTGAGAAATGTTGCAGTACTACAACATGGATTAGGATATATAAATATCCCTTTCACCCACAGCAGTATGTTGAATACTGTTCAGCATGTTCAGCAATATGTTAAAGCCAAATGCACGTATTTTGTGGTATTAAGAGAATTGTAGCCACAAACAATGCTGCAGTACAACCATTTCAAATTCACATCACGTCAACCCCACCACCCAGCCACTTAGACATACAATAGAGGATGACATGATATGATGACACGTGGCGTTATGTCAAGGGAAGCGTTTCCCAAACTCGGTCCCCGGGACCGCAAGGTGTGCATGTTTTGGTTTTTGCCCTAACACTATTACAGCTGATCAACGGTTGATAATTAGTTGATTATTTGAATCAGCTGTGTAGTGCTAGGGCTGTAACCAAAACGTGCCCCCATTGGGGTCCCGGGGACTTAGTTTGGGAAATCCTGCTCTAGGGAATTTGGGCCACATCCGGCCTATTAAGTTAAACAGAAGAATACACAGTAGGTATGTTTATTTTCTGTTTAATTCGCTACATTTTGGCTGTGGATATTTGTATTAATTCTATACTAATTTCACCTCCTGTGCTACGTTGTGGTTTTTAGATGATGTTTATGTACTTTATGGTGCTTGATCTTTTATTTGATGTTATTGATTCGCACAAACAATTTGATATGGACGCTCCAAAGTGTCTCCATACTTGCCTATATCAGCAGGCTATTGTAACCGTACACCACAGCGGCGGCTAGTCCCCATTGTTTTCATATTCATGGTTGAAGGGGTGAGAATTTGTGTTGTGTTGTGACTCTTACATGGCTCTGATATGTCTTAATTTATTTTCTTTTTACTTTTTGCATTATGTTCGCATTGTTTTGTATTACTAGGTATTATTACTGCACTGTTGGAGCTAGAAACATTAGCATTTAGCTTCACCTGTGATAACATTTTCAAATTTGTGTACCCGACCAATAAACTTTGATTTGATTTTGATATGGTCTTCCACAGTGACTCAACAGTGTCATTGGTTTTGGTGCGGTTTCCCTGTCCCTTATCAACATCAAACTCCTATGGGTCAAATTTTGTTGGTAGAAATGTTATAGATTATCCTTCAAAATGTATGTATACATATTTGGAATTGACATTCAAAACAGAAATGTGCATGCAGTTGGTTGTCTGTTGGTGGATACATTACTTAATGACAGTTGATTGTCATCTGTTGGTGGATACATTACTCAATGACAGTTGATTGTCATCTGTTGGTGGATACATTACTCAATGACAGTTGGTTGTCATCTGTTGGTGGATACATTACTCAATGACAGTTGGTTGTCATCTGTTGGTGGATACATTACTCAATGACAGTTGATTGTCATCTGTTGGTGGATACATTACTCAATGACAGTTGATTGTCATCTGTTGGTGGATACATTACTCAATGACAGTTGATTGTCATCTGTTGGTGGATACATTACTCAATGACAGTTGATTGTCATCTGTTGGTGGATACATTACTCAATGACAGTTGATTGTCATCTGTTGGGGGATACATTACTCAATGACAGTTGATTGTCATCTGTTGGTGGATACATTGCTCAATGACAGTTGATTGTCATCTGTTGGTGGATGCATGACTCAATGACAGTTGATTGTCATCTGTTGGTGGATACATTACTTAATGACAGTTGATTGTTAGCATTCTTCCATATACAGGACGACCACAGCCACTCTCCATATAACATTGGAAGCTTGTCCAAGGGTTAGCAGTGCTTCTGTTATTGGAGACATCGTGGTCTAGGGCCATAAATATTATTCTGTACGTACACATTTAGTATGATATGTTACTTTAGCTAACATTATGAATGGAATAGCGGTCATTAGAGGACGAACAGTATAGTATTGTACGTCTTACCTGGTCATACAATAGCATACAATTTGCATTGAATTAATCTTGAAGGATGTATGGTATTATACGTCTTTCTCTGAGACCATTTTGCGTAGTAACTAACAAATACAATTATGGGGAGAATTTATGTTGGCGGTAAGGAGAACTAACGACAAAAGTTAGGATAATTTACGTGAAAGGTTAGGGGGTCTAAAACGACAAGGCTTAGGTGAATTTATTTAGCAGGTTAGGTGAATTGGGAAGTTTAGAATAAGGGTTAGGGGAAAGGTTAGCTAAAGTGCTACAGTTGTCCCTGACTAAACTCAAACACGCAACCTTTGGATTGCTAGATGGTCGCGAATTACACCCACACTAGTGGTTAGAGGATTCCCAGAATCAGGAGAGAATAAGCAGGAAATCCGGAATCCTCCAACCAGGATTTTTTGAAAACCAGGGAATTTATTGAAAGTTCCCAGAATTTTGCAACCCTATTTGAGCCTCAGTCATAGAGACTAGGTAGTGCTTGGGGACTGCAGCATGGTGCTGAAATGGGACAAAACACTAGGCTGGCTGACTCATGTGACCTATCCTTAGTTTGTTTTTGAGAGGAAAGCTCAGGAGCATACGTGAAACCTGAATGGCAGTGAGACACTCCAAGACAAAGGATCTCCGCTGGACCTTTAATATTGATGTATTGAAACATGAGTGTTGACGTAGTGAAAGACCCAACCCCTATTACCTATCGTGGGCTACTTTCTTTCAGAAAATCATATTACATCTAGAGTGCTTGAGTACAAATCAGCAGCATTTCAAACTCCAGACAACATAGCATGTAACACTATCAACTATCCCTTTATCTCATGCGAACCTATCCTGGATCCTGTATTACATCCTTAAACAACAGGAACAAATGTACCATACTTTGCAACACAGTTGGATACATTTTTAGGTCACCTACTGTACATGTCACCACAAAAGATAATCTCCCTCCCAGTGCCTGACCTCCCCCTGTCAGCGTTTTGGATCTTAACCAGCCTCTTTGATCCTCTTAAATTCTCCCTTGTCTTCCTCTCTTTCTCTTTATATACACAATCCAATGAAGAAGAGGCAGTCGATTCTGTGGGCTTTAACTCGCCGAGGCTCCTGCTGGGCAAGATGCAGGTCACGTAATCTGGTCCTTAAAAGTGACAGGTCCATCCAAGCACAGATAGGTAGATAAACTGAACCGGCCCCATCAGAAAGCCGGATGCCAAGCAGTGGCCTAGCGCAGATTTTGCCAATGAGGCTGAGAGAAAATGTAGCTGTTTTATAGCTCAGGGATTCTTTAAAGAGGGGACAATCTTTTTTCCCAAAAATATTTGTCTTAATATTAATAACATTTGAAATAGATTTTGATAGACAAGTATCAGCTATCACACCATGTAAAGGAACAACCTCCAATTTTTTAAAAAATATTTATTAACTGTATTAGTCCTTCAGATTCCATAAAAGGCATTTGCTTTTTAAATTATTGTCCAACAAGTGTTTAAAGGCCTTGATTTGTTTAATTCTAACATTAGATTATTCAAATATGTAATACAAATCTCAACTTATTTTTGTTTTGTTTTATAGCACTATTACATGCTTCATGTGTAATTTTGTTAGCATTTTGGCATGTTTTTCTAGATTTAGAACATCAAACATTTATAAAGCAAACATTATCCCTTAGTTCTAGCACAGCAAATACTTAAATTGTATATTGACAAGAATTCAAATTTGTCTTCATTCAAGTGATATACATAGTAGCAATTTAGTTTCTCCTCAGTTGCTTTATGACTCTAAAACTAATTAAATGTAACATATTTGAACCGCAATTCATATTTTATTTTACTCTATCAGGCAGATGAAGTTGACAGTTTGTGGTTGTTACTATGGTGATTCCAATATCGTTTTAAAATCAATATTAGAGAAATGTACAGACAATAAGTGGTGTCGTTGCACTACATGTAATGAGGAATAAGGTTTTGAGTTAAATATTCTTTAAAGTCACAAAGGGCTATTGCAAAAACATACATACGATCATTTGTAAATTAATATCCATTATTTCCCCCAACATTTTTTTTTACACTTTTTGGAAGAGTTTGAAATGTGGATCCTTTGCTCCGGACAAGGGCATTTCCAGGCATAGAGCCGACATGGAAATTAATAATATTGAAAGTATTTTGAAAATATAATATTCCCCTAAATGTAAATTTTAACCTCAAATAATGCACTTATATATAATATTCCCTGCCGGACAAGGATTGTCCCGACTTTCAAGTATCCCTGAGCTAATTTCCTGCAAGTCTACACATTTTGCCATGAGACTGAGAACATTTTGCAGTTTTAAAGCTGATTTCCTATAATTCAAATTTCCTGTAATTCTTGCAGGGGCTCAGGGGGTGTGTGTGCTACACCAGTGAAGCCAAGACTATAGTGGCTGTAGTCGTCTGGTATACTGCAACCGCCTTACTGATAAGAGCACAATAATACTGTCCAATAGCAGGGCTGGCTGTCATATAGGCGTAGGTAGGGTGCTATTATGGATTTACACCCCCTTCCCACTAAAGGGTGTCTTATCTGTCTTATAAAAGTGTCAGTATTGTAGTTTATTAAACAGTTTGAGAACTGCTTGAATGCTTACCATCAGCTCTTTTTGATGAAACTTGTGAGTGGGATTGTATCAGACCTTTTGTACCCCTCACCCTTTTACTTTGCACTCTATGTAGGACTGAAGACTGTTTTGGGCAGATTTTTCTTAAAGAACCAGACAAATAAGTCCATTCACACACCCGCCCCCCCTCCCCCCTCCAATACTGCACTTACAAACTGAGAAACTGCGAGAAAGCAATCACAACTTTCATGTACAGAATTCACTTGCAAAGTTCAATAACCCAAACCGCAGATATTCACTGTTTGAGAGAAAGCAATTTTGAGTTAGAGAGCATTTGGGGAAAGTAATTGCACATCAGAGAAACCCAATATTTACACAATATATTACTAATTGAGTTTAAACAGTGGGGTAAAACTAATCTCAGAAGTTAATTAATTAGTAATCATGCTCATTAAATAATTATAAATGATGGCACATATTTATTCACCTTTAAAACGAGCACAGCGAGAGAGAAACGTAATACACGCGTGCATTTGTGTAGTGGATTTGATGTGAACTTAATTGTACCATGTGGAAATATGGCATATCATAACATAAACCCGTTAGATATGACAAAGCCAAAGTTATAGGCCTATCTGTGTCATATTTCGCATTATAAGGAATGATACTGACGTGTGATGATATGAAGTTGTAGTGAAGGCTGGATGATGAAGGGTCACAGTGGGGGGAAGTAGGGGTTAATGGACCCTATAATGGAGGAGTGATGGAGGCCAGTAACTGAGTAATGGGCTGATAGGATTGTGGAAGACTGACTGAGTGTTGTGATGGAGAAAATAGAGACGGGAAGACTGGAGTGAAGCGGGAGGACTGATGGGCTTTCATGATGTGATGATGGAAAAATGATGAGTGAAGTTAAATCAACTGTGGTGACCCAGCGGACGAAACCGGTTGTGACGTCTTTTATGACATCATGGTAAGGTTGTACACTGGTTGTATAATGATGTTCTGTGAATGTATTTTTTGCAACCAGAAAATATTTCTTAACCTGGGTGACCAGATAACAACCAAAATATGGTGCCTGTCCCATGATATCTTGATCTCGTCTTGAAAACTGTCTTTACATGGTTTAAACCAGAATAAGATGCCATTAAGATGTCATGGGCCAACATTTTTGCCAGGGATGACGGTTATATTATTGCAGTGTTTGGTAGTATTCGGTGACATTAGCATATTTCAAAAGCTAAAAATCCTTGAAACATGGATGAACATCCTGTTCGGTCACTTTCCCAACACAAGAGTGCTTTGTGCTTTGCTACCCCAACATCTTGAAACACTATGCAGCAGGTCTATATTTTATTCAGATTTTCAATCCTGTATTGGAGAGCTGCTGACCACATATGGCATATGTTTTTAAACCTGCTTTTTAAAAAATGCTATTTGCATAAACTCCCATCCATTGATATGTTTTATGATATGTTCTATTTGCATAAACTCCCATCCATTGATATGTTTTATGATATGTTCTATTTGCATAAACTCCCATCCATTGATACGTTTTATGTGTCTGTTGTGTAATTATTTGTATGCTGCTCTCTTTGCCAGGGCTCACTTGAAAAAGGGATGTTAATCTCAATGTGACTTCTCTGGTTAAATAAAGGATCAAAAAAAGCAAATACACAGTATACTTGCCTATGGGCTATTCCTTCGTAATGGAATTACACTGAGACTTTTACTTTAAAATGTATGCCAAACAAAAACCATTGATTTCAATGTTTATTCTGTTACCAAACGTTGTATGTACACAGTTTTTCCTGTAAATGTGTTTTTGTAAAATGTCCTGTGCAAATTGTTAAAAGTAGTCCTTGTACATGGAGTATGGTTTGTTCAACTTTGAAATCAATAGTTTTTGTTTGGAATACATTTTAAGGTGAAAAAAAAATCAGAGTCAGCGTACTTCCTTCACCATGGACTTGCCGCTAAATAACTCCTGCTTTTTAATCTAACCCACATGAGGCACCCAAAGCACCTTGGATTTTGAATTTCAGGGCCATTTTCAAAACCTCTCTTTCAATATACCATCTACCTTCATCGCTGCATCCAACTCTACTCCCCCAGTCCCAAACAACAGCAGTGGTGGGTTAATGAAGCTTTGAGGCGCATCCAGTGTATTCTCTCCCCAATCCCCTAAGATCTCTCAAATACATTTTCCCGGAAAAACTGCCGGCAAATGGAGCTTTGCAGGCTTCTCGTCAGCCATCCTCATTGTGTGATAGATTGCTTAAATGTGTCTCAAAAGAATAACGGCATCACCTCGCCAGTCTGTGACTCTATAAATTATAGCCCGGCATGCCAACTGATCTGAATGTATTCTCTCCCTACGGTGCGTCTCTCATTCTTTCTCATTCTATCTATTCACTGAAGAATGGGTGATTAATGTGTCACTAATTTGTTGTTTTGTTGAGACATATCTGTCATTCATTAGCATATCAGTGCCTATTCCCATGAGGTGGCTTATTTGTCCCTATATCAAGGATTAGGACTAAACCTATACTCGTTATAAAAAAAAAAAAACATGTCAGAATGTAACAGACCATTTCCAACTACTGTATGGAACAGAAAGTAATCATTATTTGGTTCTCTTGAGTTCTCACAGAAGGTACTAATGACTTGAACCCCGAGGCTTCATATTCTTCATATTCCTGAAGTACATTATAGCCTCAGAACAGAACTGACCATCCCTTAAGTTCAACTAGCTTTTAGAGCCTGCGGCAAAATGGACTGATGTGAATATATCATGAGCTGGTAATAGGAGCCATTGGGGGCTGCGCTGAGGCTTGAGGTGTGATTAAAAGTTCTTTAAGCTTTTGACAGTTGTGCTGAGAGCTCTGCAGAACATTAGTTCTTAATATGACACAAGTATAAAAGAGTGCAGGAAAGATTAATTTTACAATTTGTAAAGCCTCTTGAAAATATTTTAGAAATTAGTATTCTGTCTTTACCACAGTAAGTTGTAATACATCTGGTACTTGTTTAATTTATTTGAATCTTTACTATTGAAGATCTTTTTATACTCCCAACATTTTTCGATCCCTTTGAAGATGACATACTTTTCAGATATCACGCTGATACTTTGTCATGCGATCTTGCTGATCTCACTTGGTGTCTTTGGAGATCTATTGCAGGCCATTTAGGCTGTTTCTTGTCTTAAACACAAGCTTGACATAACTTGTAATAACAGTTTATGATAACTTACTATATATCTGCAGACCGAAATCTTTTATCAAGGATGAATGTCTGTGTAGCCTGAATTTAAAATGGATTACATTTAGATTCTTTTTTGTCACTGGCCTACACACAATACCCCATAATCAAAGTGGAATTATGCTTTTTTAAATTAATAAATAAATGAAATGCTGAAATGTCTCAATAAGTATTCAACCCTTTTGTTATGGCAAGCCTGAATACGTTTAGGTGTAAAAATGTGCTTTACATGTCACATAATACATTGTATGGATTCACTCTGTGTGCAATAAGTGTTTAACATGATTTTTGTATCCCACATATACAATTATCTGTAAGGTCCTTCAGTCGAGCAGTGAATTTCAAACACAGATTCAACCACAAAGACCAGGGAGGTTATCCAATGGTACGCAAAGAAGGGAACCTATTGGTAGATGAGTATACATTTTTAAAAAGCAGACATAAAATAATTTAATGTGTCATTTTGGAGTCACTTTTATTGTAAATAAGAATATAATATGTTTCATAACACTGCTACATTATCATGGATTATACTATGACTACAGATAATCCTGAATGAAATGGGAATAAAGAGGAATGAGAAAGTTACAGACGCACAGATATACATGCTTTCTTTTTTTGTGGGGGGGGGGGCATTTGTGTTTCTTGAACTTTCTCACTCATCATTATTCATGACTCATTCAGGATGCTCTGTAATCATGGTATCATCCACATTCTTGTAGAAGTGTTTAGAAAACATATTTACAATAAAAGTGATACCAAAATGACACAATACATGATTTACTGTTGATTTTCTATTGGGCACAAAACAATCTGAAACAAACAGCAAAGGAATCCAACACATTTAGTCATTGTGTTCTATGAATATGGGACTTAACTGCTTAAATACACCCAGTCACTACAAAGATACAGGCGTCCTTTCTAACTTAGTTGCCGGAGAGGAAGGAAACCGCTCAGGAGGCCAATGGTTACAGAGTTTAATGGCTATGATAGGAGAAAACTGAGTATGGATCAAAGACATTGTAGTTACTCCACAATGCTGACCTAATTAATAGAGTGAAAATAAAGAAAGCCTGTACAGAATAAAAAGTATTCCAAAATATGCTTCCTGTTTGCAATAAGGCACTAAAGTAAAACTGCAAATGTGGCAAAAAATGTACTTTTGTCCTGAATAAATAAAAATGGTTATGTTTGTGGCAAATCCAATACAACACATTACAGACTTACCCAGAAAGACGCACAGCTGTAATCGATGCCAAATGTCATTTTAACATGTTGAATACTTGTCTAATCAAGAAATATGAGTGTCAAGATTTGACAAATGTTAGAATTTTTCTCCCACTTTGACATTGGAGTATTTTGTGTAGATTGTTGACAAAAAAATATAATTAAAATATAACACAACCAAATGTGGAAAAGTCAAGGTGTGTGAATACTTGTATGTATCTTGTATTTTGATGCCACAGCATCTTCTGCTGTGTGATGTCATACGCAGACATGCCCCTGAAATGTCAACCTTTATTTAAGTAGGCAAGTCAGTTAAGAACAAATTCTTATTTACAATGACGGCCTACCAAAAGGCAAAAGTCTCCTGCAGGGACGGGTGCTGGGATTAAAAATACAAATAAATACACAAAATAAAATATACATTTAGGACCAAACACACATCATGACAAGAGAGACAAAACAACACTACATAAAGAGAGACCTAAGACAACAACATAGCAAGGCAGCAACACATGACAACACAGCATGGTAGCAACGTAACATGACAACAACATGGTAGCAACACAACATGGTAGCAGCACAAAACATGGTACAAACATTATTGGGCACAGACAACAGCACAAAGGGAAAGAAGGTAGAGATGACAATACATCAGGCAAAGCAGCCACAACTGTCAGTAAGAGTGTCCATGATTGAGTCTTTGAATGAAGAGATTGAGATAAAACTGTCCAGTGTTTGTTGCAGCTCGTTCCAGTCGCTAGCTGCAGCGAACTGAAAAGACAAGCGAGCCAGGGATGTGTGTGCTTTGGGGACCTTTAACATAATGTGACTGGCAGAATGGGTGTTGTATGTTGGGATGAGGGCTGCAGTAGATATCTCAGATACCATGCAATGCTACCATGCATTGCTAATCAATAATTAACTAATTCATACATGAGTTATGATCAAATGTAAACAAAACTAAGATGGAGGACAATCCAGAAAGTTCTGTGCTGAAACAAGTTCTAACAAATATTCCATAATGAAGTTATCCATCTCTGTCAAATGTTATTGGGGGTTATGCAACTGACCTGGCAACCCCGGCAGATATTGTAATCCTACAGTGGGAGGCGATCACCTATACCCGCCTCTCAGGAGAGTCTCATTTGTCCGTTGACAATTTTCTCATTCCCAGCCAATCAGGGCCCTGTCGCCATGCTGTTTGATTGATGGTTGATGTCATAACCTCAGTGAGCATATCAAAGACATAAATGTCATCATCTAAAACATGTAGTCAGATGCCACAAGACCACTGGTCGAAATATTTCTGTTTACCACGACCATCTACAGTGGTGTCCAAAATTATTGACACCCTTGATAAAAAGTTGACTCAAGTTTGCCAAAAAGCACCTGGATGATCATCAAGGCTCTTGGAAGAATGTTTTATGGACAGATGATTCAAAAGTATAACTTTTTGGTCCCATTATGACCAAACACTGCATTCCACAGTAAGAACCTCATACCAACAGTCGAGCATGGTGGTGGGTGTGTGATGGTTTGGGGATGCTTTGCTGCCTCAGGACCTGGACAACTTTCCTTAATAGAAGGAACCATGAATTCTGCTTTGTATCAGTGAATTCTACAGGAGTATGTACGGCCATCCGTCTGTGAGCTGAAGCTGAAGCGTAGCTGGTCATGCAGCAAGACAATGATCCAAAACACACAGACATAGTTATAAAAACGTCCCCCTCCAATGTTAAATTTGGAACTTTAGACGGTGGCTTCCCTTCAGTTTCGCTCGCAGAGTTCGAGGAAAGGTCGTCTCTTGTTCGCTTCGATGTATGTGATAAAACTAGTCAAAATATGAAACCTGTTGTTTACCATCTCTGCTAGGACCTTCAAAAAGTTGGTGCTGGCTTATCAGCTCAATATTCGGTACATGAAAAATTTACTTGGATCTACTTAATTCTGGACCCAGTTCCACGTAATGGAACAAGATGATTGTTTTATATGGCATTACTTACTTAAATCCCAGTTCCACGTAATGGAAACAGATTATTGTTTTCAGATGACATTACCTTATTACTTAAATCCCTGGTGCTACTTAAACTATAGAATTGAGAAATAAATTGTCAAAAACTTGTCTTATTCAATTGTTCATAGCTCAGTCCCAAATTTCCCCACTGCATCTCTTACAGCCTGTTTGAGTTCAGTGTGTACTGGCAGCTCTCTATTGTTCCACAGGAAGCTTATCTAACCCAAACAACAGATGACTTAAACACAAGAGCAGTGGACCAGGCCTTGAAGAGTGAGCGGAGCAGCCAAAAAGTGCTCAGCATATCTGGGAACTCCTTCAAGACTGTTGGGAAAAGCATTCCAGGTGAAGCTGGTTGATAGAATGCCAAGAGTGTGCAAAGCTGTCATCAAGGCAAAGGGTGGCTATTTGAATAATCTCAAATATAAAATATATTTTGATTTGTATAACACTTTTTTGGTTACTACATGATTCCATGTGTGTTATTTCATAGTTTTTATGTCTTCACCATTAATCTCCAATGTAGAAAATAGTAAAAAATAAAGAAAAATTAGTAGGTGTTCTAAATCCTTTGACCGGTAGTGTACTTCTACTTGTGGGTGTGCAATTTGTATATTATTATTTGCTTCTATTGTTACTTCATCATTGGTGCAGCGGTCTAAGGCACTGCATCTCAATGCTAGCGGCATCACGACAGATCCTGGTTCGATCCCGGGCTGTATCACAACCGGTCGTGATCGGGAGACCCATAGTGTGGCGCACAATTGGCCCAGCATCGTCCGAGTTAGGGGAGGCCGGGGTAGGTCGTCATTGTAAATATGAATTTGTTCTTAACTGACTTTAAAAAATAAATAAATCAGATCTCTTATAACGATACAAGGCGATACCCAGATGCAGACACAGGAGGCAGGTAAAGTTAATAGGCAAAGGTCAGGTCAGGGACAGGCAATAGTTCATCAACCAGATCAGAGTGTGAGCAGTACAGTGGAACAGGCAGTCTCGTGGTCAGGGTAGGCAGGGGTTCAATAACCAGGGCTGAGTCCGAACAGTACAGGAGGGCAGGCAGTCTCGTGGTCAGGACAGGTAAGGGTTCAATCACCAGGGCTGAGTCCAAGACGGTACAGGTCGGTAAGCAGGCTCAAGGTCTGGGCAGGAAGAAATGGTCAGGCAGGCGGGCTCAGTGTCAGGACAGGCATGGGTCAGAACCAGGAGGACTAAGAAAAACAAGGACTGGGAAAAATAGGAGCTCAGAGACAAAATGCTGGTTGACTTGGCTAACAAGACGAACTGGCACAGAGAGACAGAAAACACAGGTATAAATACACAGGGGATGATGAGCAACACCTGGAGGGGGAGGAGACTAGAACAAGGACAGGTAAACAGATCAGGGTGTGACATCTGTAGTAACCCATTATATTCAATATGATGTTACTTTTCTGTAGTAACCCATTATACTCAATATGATGTTACTTTATCTCTGGTAACCCATTATACTCAATATGATGTTACTTTATCTCTGGTAACCCATTATACTCAATATGATGTTACTTTATCTCTGGTAACCCATTATACTGTACATTTGTATTACATCACAATGTCCTCCTTTACACCAGTGTTATATTCATACAGGGGTTGAAGTGTTTTATTTAACAGCATATTCAGGAATAATACTCTCTTCTTTCATATCTCCATACAGAATCCCTATATGACGTTCTAAGTCTTTAGTTATTCAACGACCAACAGCGCAGCATATCATGTTCTCAAGGAAATCTCAGTGTCCGGGAGCATCAATGAACTTCATTGTTCAGACCTTAGCCATCTCAGCCGTTACCCTCTCAAACTTTTCAATGGCTCCTCCTGTCAGTGCTCACTACTGTAGATCGATGGGCGGTGGTGGACAGAACCCCTAGATAACGTTATAGATCTGGGGTATCCGTTCTTTCACGCACTCAGTTATCCTCTTTCACACCGGAGCTAGTCACCTGACAGCTCTCAATCGTTCAGTAAATTATAGGAAAATGTAAATGATCACATATTCAAATCAGCTTTTTATGTATATTTCAATGTTGTTATCCACATTTAAATCAGTTTAATATCCGAATATCAATCTTAACGGTACTAATTTCAGTCAATTTATTATGCAAGTTTCAATCAGCTTAATATGTCATTTCAACTATAACATCCACATTCACTTAGTACCATTCCCAAACACACTCTGTAATCTCCCTGTTTAACCATGTGTATCTTTAACAATTCTCTTGTCATTACTTGCTATATACCATATTTATCTCCTGTACATATTTAATAACACCTTTGTATAAATGCCTACAGACAGCTGTCTACGCCCTTACTCTGTTCTTCTCATAAAACCAGTACCTTTTTATGCATTACTTGCCTTGATTTTAATATAATATTTGTTTTATTTTGATACAGTTTAATTTATACTGACTTATTGAAATCCGTCGCAGTCTCTCAATTATTCACGGATGATGTGTCTCTTCCTGGGCAGCTCACAGTAAGGGTCTGGTCTGGGCGGGTCCCGTCGTCTTTTGTTCAGACGGGAATTTTCCTCACACTTCATAAAAGATACTGATAGTGAAGGGTTTGTTCAATCAGTCACTTGCATGAACACAGAAATTGGTAAATAGAAAAGCACCAACATAAAAAGTCAAGGGGTCTGAGTACTTTCCACTGGACCCATAGAAATGTATAGAGGACATTCTTGCATCTAGACGGGAAAAAGCCTTCTATGAGCTTTGCTATCACATAAGTGATCAAGGGTCGTCTATGTGAAATATCGTTTTTGTAAGAACACCTTGTATAAGCTACGCTACGAAATGCTGATCTTGGACCAGTCTTGCATTTTGCCCTTTAATAGTGAAGGTTAGGATTAGGACTGGGGAAGCTGATCCTAGATCAGTATCTAGGGGAAACGTCACCCTGCAGTGTATTGTTTGTCCAATGTTCAGTAACTCATTATGTCTATAGCCAAAATGAACAATACAGTTTTGTTTTCAAAACAAGTCAAATGAGAAACATGTAGTGTATTTTTGTGGAGAGTAATCAGACACTTCAAGGCAGATGTTGTATTTGTAATCATGCATTTATCCAAAGTTATTGAACATCCTTTTGGCCAGAATAGAGTATTCAACGACGCTGTGATATATGTAAATAGCCAAATCAATACCACAGTAAGTACAGTAAGTGTGCTTTGATTTATTTTTTTATTAGATCTGGTGTACAGCAAACCTCTCAACAAAACATGATGACCTCTAAGAATGTTTTTGTTTTGCATTTTGTTATTAAAAAACAGGTTTTCTAGTTGTTTTTTTTTGCCTCTACTGACTTGTGTGTTGCAAATGAAAACAACATTGGAATAATTATCTCCAAAACAGAGTTGACACTTGGTAAATTGTGTGGAATATGGCTTTGAGGCACAGGCAGTTGAAGGTGTTGTATCTTGAAATTAGCTGTTCTATTGATTTTGTCTTCCCCTCATTTGTGTGTTATGCTTACACAGGTGTGTGTGTGAAGTGAGGTGCTTCTTTCTTTAAAACATTGACTATTTCTACTGTTATCCACTGTGCAGTATCAGAAGAATTTCACTTTGCTTAACTTGAATACATTTGATTTCCAAGAACTCCTGTAGCAATAATGGGTGCAAATGTCTCCCCCATGTTTCCAAAAAGGTTAAGGAAAGGTGATCAATTACATAGCATTTACATTTTAAATTATTTTGAACAGGTCATACACAGTACGTAACCATGTAAAAGAGCTTCACCTATAGAGCCTATTGAAACAAACACATTTACCATGAACCTTCAACAACATACACTATTCAATAAAGGAGAACAGAAAAGCCTGTTAGTTGTGCTGTCGTATAGCGGAGAGAGACTACCTCTGAATGTAATGAAGGATAGAGGATGAGTCACCCCAGGTGTTCTTGCCTTGTCTTGTCTTGTCTTTCGAAGTTACAAGGTGACAGTGATGTGTTGTGTAGGATTTGCCCCAAACATAACACGTTGTATTCAGGAAAATGTATTTGCTAAATTCTTTGCTCTATTACATTAGTGCATCCATACAGGATCCATGTTTTAGAATATCTGTATTCTGTCCAGGCTTCCTTCTTCTCACCGTCATTTAGGTTAATATTGTGGAGTAACTACAATGTTGTTGATCCATATTCAGTTTCCTTCTATCACAGCCATTAAACTCTGTAACTGTTTTAAAATTCCCATTGGCCTCATGGTCAAATCCCTGAGCAGTTTCCTTCCTCTCCGGCAACTGAGTTAGGAAGGACGCCTTTATCTTTGTAGTGACTGTGGGTATTGACGCACCATCAAAATAGTAATTCATAACTTCATTATGCTCAAAGGGGTATTCAGTGTCTGCTTTAAATTTGTTTTACCCATCTACCAATAGGTGCCCTTCTTTTTGAGGCATTGGTAAACCTCCCTGGTTTTTGTGGTTGAATCTGTTCTTGAAATTCAATACTTGACTGAGGGACCTAACAGGTAATTGTACTGTATGTCTGGGGTACAGAGATGGGGTAGTCATTCATAAATCATGTTAACCCCTATTACTGCACACAGAGTGAGTCCACGCAACAACTTATTTAGGCTCGCCATAATAAAGGGGTTGAATATTACTGACAAAAGACATTTCAGCTTTTCATTTCTAATTAATTAGGAAACATTTCTAAAAAAACAAAATTCCACGCTGACATTATGTGTTAAATTCAGGCTGTAAAACAACATGATGTGGAAAAAGTCCAAGGGGTGTGAATACTTTCTGAAGGCACTGTATGCTCCCTGTTTTTCATGGTGCAGACATAGTCATACAGTAACAACTCACAGCCTTCTGCTGCTTTAAGGTTAGACTTTGAACAAAATATGAAATGAGTGGTGGAGTGAGGCAGATGCTCCATTCCCACCGACTGCTGAGGACTGCACCTGTTCTTTCTCTGCCCTCAAACATAGATGGTCGCCAGGGGGTCCTACGATCCTAGCGGAGAAGGACAAGGGTCAAGAGAGGATCAACCTCCTCCTTTCTTTTTTCCTTTGTTCTACCCTTGTTCTTCTAGTGTTACTAAGGTGTGGATTGGGGTTTCACCTTGGGTAGAAGGTGTAAGAACTCGATAGTATTTACATCATCAAGAGAATTAAACTTTTAATGTAAAACCAGTTGTACTGTATTTATACAAGTGTCTCCTATCACTGCCATGCAGGTACCACCACAAGTCTTTGTTTACCCCATTCAGGTGAAAATAAAATGGACATTGGTAGTATTAAGAATGAATATTAGAACAATACTTGCTTGCAGAAACAAAGTGTTTTTCTTCTCTCCTTCAGTCAGCTCGGGGCAGGGCGGGGGGGGGGGGGGGGGGGGCCATGCCCAAAAAATGCCCAAATTGATATGTGTTTGTGTGTATGCCCTCACGTGTATTTACAGATCAATGTGCCGAAGGGGGAAGCACATGCAACATGTACAGGATGTGAGTGAAAAGGAAACGGGTGTCAGATGATCAGTGAAATGTTCTGTGTCTCCGGGAGCTGGTTAGCTTAGGAGTGGAGCTGTTAGACATAATCTTAGTTTCACCTTAAAGGTTTTCCTCTAGGCACAACACCTTCATCTCAGTCCCCCCACCCAGTTTAAGCTCCAAGACGGCAAAGTGAGATACTGTGTCCTCTGTTGGCCTGTACGGGAACTGCACCAACTTTTTCCTGGCTCTGCCATCTCAGCTCTGGTCACGTATATGGTGTTAAGCACATGCTGATACAGGGCGTCAGTGCAGGAATGCATACTGAAACCCTCTACCAGAGCTATTTAGCGATATGATGTCATCATCCACAGTGTGATTGTAGGTGTAAGTTTGTGTGATCGTGTGTGTTTGTGTAATGAATTAGCGGATTGTTACTTTGTAGTTTAAACTAAGGCGCAACTCTATGCACAAGGACGGTTTTGAACAATTTCCACTGAAAAATGTACATAAACTAATTTAGTGGAAGAACTGTGCAGATGTAAACTTTGCTAACGGAATTACGGGACAATCTCCCTCAGGTTTTGATGTGACCACATTTTCCAACAACGGTGAAAAGTCTGCTACGAATTCAGATAGAAAAATTTCTGCAGAAAGAATGAGATGTCAGCAGGTTATTGAACTACAATAAGTGAAGTGGATTTACACCCGGTAACGGGTTATGGGTCCCTGATCTGTACTACACAAAAAATGCATAATTATGGATGTGAACGTCATTCTCCTCATGATTCACAAGTTTGGACATCACAGCGCAGCACAGCAGTGTACAGTGCCGTACAATACAGCAGAGGAGACCAGAGTAGAGTTCAGTACAGTAAAGTAGAGTTCAGTACAGTAAAGTAGATTATAGTTCAGTAGAATACAGTACAATATATTGTACTCTACTGTACTATACTTTTCTTGTACTTTTCTTGTACAAAACAGAGTTGACACTTGACATATGGTAAGTTGTGTGGAATATGGCTTTGAGGCACAGGCAGTTGAAGGTGTTGTATCTTGAAATTAGCTGTTCTATTGATTTTGTCTTCCCCTCATTTGTGTGTTATGATTAAACAGATGTGTTTGTGAAGTGAGGTGCTTCTTTCTTTAAAACATTTACTATTTCTACTGTTATCCACTGTGCAGTATCAGAAGAATTTCACTTTGCTTAACTTGAATACATTTGATTTCCAAGAACTCCTGTAGCAATAATGGGTGCAAATGTCTCCCCCATGTTTCCAAAAAGGTTAAGGAAAGGTGATCAATTATGTCGTAACGTTGGCTTTGATTAATTTGGTGACATGTTATTTTATTAAATCGATTATTCTAATGTTTAATTGATTACGTGATTGAATTAAATCGAGCAATAATTAAATTATGAATAACTTGGGGCACCACTGGAATCTGTCGTTTACAGAGTTACCAATTCCAGAAAATAACTTTGGATATTATATATCATATAACAGTCAATCATTAACCGTACCTCTGATTTTAGTCTCATTCTGATGATCGTAAGATCTAATCTGCACGAATCCTAGCTCACATGTTGAATCAGCATACACAAATTGTCTTAATAATTGATTTACTAGCTAAAGAATCACACAGAATTACACACACACACACACACACACACACACACCTGGATGAAGCTATGAGGTTTTTAGTAAAGGAATTACAAGGCACAAGGCAATATTTCTTGAACTGTTTGGATGTCATAATACACACCATGTTTGGAGGAGAAATGGCACTGCACATCACCCTAAAAACACCATACCAACAGTGAAGTTTGGAGGTGGGAACATCATGGTGCGGGGCTGCTTTTCAGCAAATGGTACTGGCAAACTTCACATAATTGAAGGAAGGATGAATGGGCAAATTTACGAGGAGCACCTGGTCGAGGCAAATTTATGGTGAAATGATTGTCTTTCCACTTCTGTATTATGGCCCCAACAGTGCTCACTGGAACATTCAGAAGCTTAGAAATGCGCCTATAACCAATGCCATCATTATGTTTTGCAACAATTAGGTTGCGAATGTCTTGAGACAGCTCTTTGCTTATACCCATCATGAGATGTGTCTTGTGTGACACCTTGGCAATGAGACCTTTTTGTAGGCCATCAGTTGGGACTGAACCAGCTGATATTAATTTGCACTGACAGGGGGCTGGATTGCTTTTTAATTACTGATAGTTTTCAGCTGTTGTCTTGGCTTTCCATGCCTTTTTGAACCTCCCTTTCTTCATGTGTTCAATACTTTTTCCCTGTGTCATTTCACATTATTACACATAACTTAATTTCTGAACTTATTTGTTTTGGTTTCTTTGTATGTATGGATTACTTGGGTTGTTCCCAACATCTGGTGAAACTTTCATGTCAATAGCACCTTTGGAAATACAGTGGGGAGAACAAGTATTTGATACACTGCCGATTTTTTCCTACTTACAAAGCATGTAGAGGTCTGTCATTTTTATCATAGGTACACTTCAACTGTGAGAGACGGAATCTAAAACAAAAATCCAGAAAATCACATTGTATGATTTTTAAATAATTAATTAGCATTTTCTTGCATGATATAAGTATTTGATCACCTACCAACCAGTAAGAATTCCGGCTCTCACAGACCTGTTAGTTTTTCTTTAAGAAGCCCTCCTGTTCTCCACTCATAACCTGTATTAACTGCACCTGTTTGAACTCGTTACCTGTATAAAAGACACCTGTCCACACACTCAATCAAACAGACTCCAACCTCTCCACAATGGCCAAGACCAGAGAGCTGTGTAAGGACATCAGGGATAAAATTGTAGACCTGCACAAGGCTGGGATGGGCTACAGGACAATAGGCAAGCAGCTTGGTAGAGAAGGCAACAACTGTTGGCGCAATTATTAGAAAATGGAAGAAGTTCAAGATGACGGTCAATCTCCTTCGGTCTGGGTCACCATGCAAGATCTCACCTCGTGGGGCATCAATGATCATGAGGAAGGTGAGGGATCAGGCCAGAACTACATGGCAGGACCTGGTCAATGACCTGAAGAGAGCTGGGACCACAGTCTCAAAGAAAACCATTAGTAACACACTACGCCGTCATGGATTAAAATCCTGCAGCGCACGCAAGGTCCCCCTGCTCAAGCCAGTGCATGTCCAGGCCCGTCTGAAGTTTGCCAATGACCATCTGGATGATCCAGAGAGGGAATGGGAGAAGGTCATGTGGTCTGATGAGACAAAAATTTAGCTTTTTGGTCTAAACTCCACTCGCCGTGTTTGGAGGAAGAAGAAGGATGAGTACAACCCCAAGAACACCATCCCAACCTTGAAGCATGGAGGTGGAAACATCATTCTTTGGGGATGCTTTTCTGCAAAGGGGACAGGACGACTACACTGTATTGAGGGGAGGATGGATGGGGCCATGTATCGCGAGATCTTGGCCAACAATCTCCTTCCCTCAGTAAGAGCATTGAAGATGGGTCGTGGCTGGGTCTTCCAGCATGACAACGACCCGAAACACACAGCCAGGGCAACTAAGGAGTGACTCTGTAAGAAGCATCTCAAGGTCCTGGAGTGGCCTAGCCAGTCTCCAGACCTGAACCCAATAGAAAATCTTTGGAGGGAGCTGAAAGTCCGTATTGCCCAGCGACAGCCCCGAAACCTGAAGGATGTGGAGAAGGTCTGTATAGAGGAGTGGGGCAAAATCCCTGCTGCAGTGTGTGCAAACCTGGTAAAGAACTACTGGAAACGTATGATCACTGTAATTGCAAACAAAGGTTTCTGTACCAAATATTAAGTTCTGCTTTTCTGATGTATCAAATACTTATGTCATGCAATAAAATGCAAATGAATTACTTAAAAATCATACAATGTGATTTTCTGGATTTTTGTTTTAGATTCCGTCACTCACAGTTGAATAGTACCTATGATAAAAAATTTCAGACTTCTACATGCTTTGTAAGTTGGAAAACCTGCAAAATCGGCAGTGTATCAAATACTTGTTCTCCCCACTGTATACACACAGGATGGATCATACATGTTAGCAATTATGCCATGAAAAGTCCCTAGTGGACTTTTCCTATATGACGGCTAGTTACAGAAAGGAAAGGGGAGTGGGAACTTTCGAACTAGCGAAATGAGTGGGAAGAGAGAAAAAGGCTTATTGACCTGGATGAAGCTATGCTAACGTAAACACAAGTTCTTATGCCTTCTAATAACCGCCCATTCGGAAAAGGAAATGCAATTATAGATATTTACGATTTGAGTTTGGCTTCGATAGATGGGTCAAAAACGGAAAACTCTGGTCTTTTGGAGAGTCTTTCTTGTTGCATTGTCTTAGGCGGTGCTCCTCAAATGCAGTTTGATAAACACAACGACTAAGATTTAATCATCTTCTTTAGTGAATCACAGTTTAAAGTTCATACCAAGTTGCCATAACTAGCTTATTCTGGCTGGTGTCGGTCGTCATGAAATTTGCCCTTTTTAACGTACGAACACCAGTCCTTCCATCATCGGGAACTAAAGACTCGACTTCCGTCAACGGCTTTTGTAATGGGGAAGAGAAGGGCGTTTCATTACATAGCAACACGTAGCATAGCTTACCTATGGACCTATTCTCTCACCTTGAAGTTAGACACACTTTTATTATTGTTTTATTATTTTTTACGAGAACAGGTCATACACAGTACGTAACCATGTATAAGAGCTTCACCTATAGAGCCTATTGAAAACAAACATATTTTCCATGAACCTTCAACAACATACACTATTCAATATAGGAGAACAGAAAAGGCTGTTTTGGTCAATGGGAGTAGCCTGTTAGTTGTGCTGTCATATACAGTAGCAGAGAAAGACTACCTCTAAATATAGATAGATAGATAGATAGATAGATAGATAGATAGATAGATAGATAGATAGATAGATAGATAGATAGATAGATAGATAGATAGATAGATAGATAGTATGAAAAAGTATAGAAATACAAAATATCTGGAGTGCAAAAAAAAAAAAAAGACATTGCATAGAATGGGTGGTTGGCTGAATATGTACACTATACATTGGTGGATGTTGGATGGTTAACAATACTATACAGGTCGATGGCAGAGAAATACTTCAATAGCTAAAAATGCATATGATATGAGCGAGGGTAATAATATTTTACTTAATAGACAGACTGGTTAAATGAACAGGTAAGAAAATATTTGGCATAGTTAAATTAGCTGTACAGGTAAATGACAGGAAGAGATACTTAAATAGCTAAATGTGTTTATGATATAATTTGGGGTAATAATAGTAATTCCCTTAAAATACAGTCCTTAGTGCGCAGGGTTTAATTACAGATTTCTGCACGTATTGCACATTCAATATACTAAAAGCAATGTAAAAAGATACTACTGACAGGATACTAATATGCATTCCTGAGTGAATGACTACGTAAGTTCAGTCCAAGAATTACTTGCAATATTGCACGTGATATGATATAACAACTGTACATGAGTATGTATATACAGACCTGAATTAATAAATAAGTCCTGAGTGAATGAGTGATTACGGACCAGAGTTACTCACGGATGGATGCATAATTGTTAAACTAGGTCCTAACACCCCAACAGTTCCAGGTCTATGTTGACGACGGCACGTCACCCCGGTGAGGTAATAAATAGTATAATAGCCGCCGGCAGGATGGACCTCCTGTAGCGCTCTCTGGCACACCGTGGTGGGATTAGTCTGTGACTGAAGGTTCTCCTCTGCGTCATAACCATGGCATGCAGAGGGTGGGTGACGTTGTCCATGATGGCAGGCAGTTTGGCCAGGATTGTAGTGGCAGAATCTTACTGCTTCCTCTTAAAAAAAATAAAGCACTTTCAAAGTATGGAAAAGTAACATAGACTTTTATTACGAAAGCAACAAAAGCCGAGGAGCCTCCAGAGACTTCTGATCTTCCCAGACTCCTCTGCTCTTCTTATACACATTCGTGGTCACATAGCATACATAGCCCCTCCCTCACAGGTAGGCTCATTACCACCTCTAACAGTCGTCCACTATCATTTCAAAACCTTTCAACTCTGGTTCGTCTACCCCCTCTTCCTGTCAGCAGTTAAACCTTTAAATATAAAACACTCCCCCCATGGCAATAAAACTTCAAGATACGAAACTGTGAAACCATAATGGTGACCCCTTGGTAATGGTAATGGTGCAAAGATAAACACATTCACCCATGAAGGCCACTAGACACACACTCATAAATCTTAACATACATGGACCCAAATTCTTAGTGCCTGTTACAACCTGGTACAACAACAGCACAATACAGACACTGTTCTATTCAACTATTCTAGTCCTTCTTATATTATAGCTAATGTGTGTCTAAGTGAACCCCATAAAACCATATGATTATCTTCTCTTGGGCTTCACTGACTGCTCTATCCTATGCCATTCTATAGTTCACTAAGTAACCTATTGTGGTTTCTAACCTTCCAATTCTGTTCTTTACTCATAGTCCTAAAAATATTGAACAACAGCTTAAAATATTCATCAGGATCCATCTTTCTGCCACCTCCTCTAGAGTGTCAAGGCTCATCCCCAGGACAGAGCTAGCCTTCCTGATCAGCTTATTTACCCGAGAAGCATCACCGGCTTTTATGTTGGCTCCCCAGAACATGTGTTGAAGTATAGAGGATGAGTCACCCCAGGTGTTTTTGTCTTCTCTTTCTGAGTCGCTGTAGTAGCTGACGTATTTTTTTTTTTACCTTTATTTTACTAGGCAAGTCAGTTAAGAACAAATTCTTATTTACGGTGGGTTAACTGCCTTGTTCAGGGGCAGAATGACAGATTTTTACCTTGTCAGCTCGGGGATTTGATCCTGCAACCTTCCAGTTACGGGCCTAACACTCTAACCACTAGGCTACCTGCCGCCCCAAGCGGCACTACATTCGATGGATCTGGATACTACTTTCAAGCACATTTCTGCAGCATTAGTAAAGATGTAATCAATACATGTTGGTGATTTCATTTCTGTGCTGTTTGTAACTACCATGGTAAATTGACTGATAACCTGAACCAGGTTGCAGAAAGTAGAGTCAGCTCTGGCCCTTTTTGTACAGAGCCCCGGTGTTACCAGCCCATTCCAGCCTGTTGTCCATATGGACTCCCAGGAACTTGTATGACCCAACCATTTCCATATCCATCCCCTGTATAGGGACTGCAGTCAGTTGGGCCTTGGTTCTCCTGAAGTCCACCACCATCTCCTTTGTTTTGCTGATGTTGAGCTGAAGGTGGTTCTGCTCACACCACAACACAAAGTCACTGATTGCTCCTGTACTCCTCCTCCTGCTCACCCCTGATGCACCCTACAATAGCAGAGTCATCCGAGAACTTCTGTAGGTGGCATGTTTCAGAGTTATATCTGAAGTCCGAGGTGTAGAGGGTGAACAGGAAGGGGGATAGGACTGTTCCCTGTGGGGCCCCTGTGTTCCCATGGTTATGACGCAGAGGAGCACCTTCAGTCACAGACTGATCCCACCACGGTGTGCCAGAGAGCGCTACAGGAGGTCCTTCCTCCCGGCGGCTATTAGACTATTTAATGCCTCACCGGGGTGCCGTGCCGTCGTCAACATTGACCTGGAACTGTTGGGGTGTTCGGACCTAGTTTAACAATTATGCATCCATCCGTGAGTAACTCTAGTCTGTAATCACTCATTCACTCTGGACTTATTTGTTCATTCAGGTCTGTATCTTTTTTCATTGCTTTTAGTATATCGAATGTGCAATACGTGCATGTTTCTGAGGACTGTATTTTAAGGGAATTACTATTATTACACTAAATTATATCATGCACACATTTAGCTATTTAAGTATCTCTTCCTGTCATTTACCTGTACAGTTAATGTAGCCATGCAAATATTCACTTATCTGTCAATGTAACTGTATATTTACCTGTACAGTTAATTTAACCATGCAAAATATTCACATACCTGTTCATTTAACCAGTCTGTATATTAAGTAAACTATTATTACCCTCACTTATATCATACACACTTTTAGCTATTTAAGCATTTCTCTGACATCGACCTGTATAGTTCTCCTTATTTATCTATATCAACTTGCAATATTTTTATCCATTTTTTTTTCACCTAACACTAACAATGTATAGTGTACATATTCAGTCATCCACCCATACTATGCAATGTCTTTTATAGATTTTTTGCACTTTTTCATACTGCAGCTCTATGTATCGTGTATCTGTCTTTTGTGTATTTTCGATCAGGCATTTTGCACCTGCCCTGTGTTTTTTCGTAGCTGCTTGACGAAGAAGTTAACCCTCGGGGATCAATAAAGTACCTATCTATCTATCTATCTATCTATCTATCTATCTATCTATCTATCTATCTATCTATCTATCTATCTATCTATCTATCTATCTATCTATCTATCTATCTATCTATCTATCTATCTATCTATCTATCTATCTATCTATCTATCTATCTATCTATCTATCTATCTATCTATCTATCTATCTATCTATCTATCTATCTATCTATCTATCTATCTATCTATCTATCTATCTATCTATCTATCTAATCACGTTGCCAGTTGTGAAGAGAAAGAATCCTGCTAAAGTGTTCAATGCCACGGTTCAGAGAGGGGACAGGAACAGATATGATGGGTCTTTTATATATGTGTCTAGCAGGGAGTCAATCAGCTATTTGAAATCCAGTTTCAACTGTTCAGAGCTGCCCTTCAAAATGTAATTAAAATCCACATGGACTACGATAGAATCAAACTGCAGATAGATCAGTCTCCAGGGCAGCGAAAATATGTATTGTTTGTATCCGCTCCGGGCCTCTCGTTGGAAGTGTAGGCTGCTTTGCGGGAGGCCGCTGTCTTCAGCTTCCACGTCTCTGATTGCCTTGCTCCTCTTGCTGTGCTCCTTTGACTCTGCATCAGATGCGGGAGGACAGGCAGGACATGGCTACCCTGGCGAACGAACTCTGGGCAACACCGGCCAGTTGGATAACGACAAGATGGAGATGCATCCAACATGCGCGAACGTCATCCAGCCACTGTTGTAGAAAAGGTAAACGCTCCACTCATCGTTTTCCGCAGTTTCTTACGTAGGCTGGCTACCTGCGTGATCAAGGAAGTGTGCAAAGCTGTCAGGCAAAGGGTGGCTACTTTGAAGAATCACAAATATAAAATATATTTGGAATTGTTAAACAATTGTTAGGGTTACTACATGATTCCATATGTTATTTCATAGTTTTGATGTTTCCACTATTATTCTACAATGTAGAAAATAGTCAAAATAAAGACAAACCGTGGAATGAGTAGGTGTGTCCAAACTTTTGACTGGTAATGTACATACAAAAGTATGTGGACACCCCTTCAAATTAGAGGATTAGGTTATTTCAGCCACACCCGATGCTGACAGGTGTATAAAATCAAGCACACAGCAATGCAATCTCCATAGACAAACATTGGCAGTAGAATGGCCTTACTGAAGAGCTCAGTAACTCTAACGTGGCACCGTCATAGTAGGCCACCTTTCCAACAAGTCAGCTGAAAGTGCTTTTATTGTGAAGTGGAAACATCTAGGAGCAACAACGGCTCATCCGCAAAAAGGTAGGCCACACAAGCTTAAAGAATGGGACAGCTGAGTGCTGAAGTGTGTAGCACGTAAAAATCGTCTGTCCTCGGTTGCAACACTCATTACCAAGTTCCAAACTGCCTCTGGAAGCAACGTCAGCACAATAACTGTTCGTCAGGAGCTTCATGAAATGGGTTTCCATGGCCATGCAGCCTCACAAAAGCCTAAGATCACCATGCACAATGCCAAGGTCGGCTGGAGTGGTGTAAAGCTCACCACTATTGGACTCTGGAGCAGTAAAAATGCGTTCTCTGGAGTGATGAATTACTTCACCATCTGGCAATCCGACTGATAAATCTTTGTTTGGCAGATGCCAGGAGAACGCTACCTGCCCCAATGCATAGTGACAACTGTAAAGTTTTGTGGAGGAGGAATAATGGTCTGGGGATGTTTTTCATGGTTTGGGCCCCTTAGTTCCAGGGAAAGGACATGTTAAAGCTACAGTTTACAATGACATTCTAAACGATTCTGTTCTTCCAACTTTTTGGCAACAGTTTGGGGAGGGCCCTTTCCTGTTTCAGCATGATAATGCCCCCGTGCACAAAGCAAGGTCCATACAGAAATGGTTTGTCGAGATCTGTGTGGAAGAACTTGACTGGCCTGCACAGAGCCCTGACCTCAACCCCATCGAAAAGCTTTGGGATGAATTGGAACGCCGACTGCGAGCCAGGCCTAATCACCCAACATCACTGCCTGACCTCACTAATGTTCTTGTGGCTGAATAGAAGCAAGTCACTGCAGCAATGTTCCAACATCTAGTGGAAAGCCTCACCAGAAGAGTGAAGGCTGTTATAGCAGCAAAGGGGGACCAACTCCATTTTAATGCCCATGATTTTAGAATGAGATGTTCGACGAGCAGGTGTCCACATACTTTTGGTAATGTAGTGTATATTCATTGGTACTCAGGGGCTGTTTTGCCCATCTTGCTGTAATAGTGAATGCATAGACATTGTGACCAAGTTGAACTACGCATTTTTATCAACACACACAGACACACACACACACACACACACACACACACACACACACACACACACACACACACACACACACACACACACACACACACACACACACAGGTGGCCTGTGCAGAATGCACCCAATGTTGATATACTGTACGAGAGCTTTTAGAGTCAGTGCAAGAAAGAGTGTACACCGGGTGAATCCATTTGAAAGCTACTGCATGATCCCTTATTGATGTCACTTGTTAAATCCACTTCAATCAGTTTAGATGAAGGGGGTGAGACGGATCAAAGAAGGATTTTTAAGCCTTGAGACAATTGAGACATGGATTGTGTATGTGTGCCATTCAGAGGGTGAATGGGCAAGACAAAAGTTTTAAGTGCCCTTGAACGGGGTATGGTAGTAGGAGCCAGGCGTGCCGGTTTGTGTCAAGAACTGCTCACCAGTTTCCTGTGTGTATCAAGAATGGTCCACCACCCAAAGGACATCCAGCCAACTTGACACAACTGTGGGAAGCATTGGAGTCAACATGGGCCAGCATCCCTGTGGAACGCTTTCGACAACTTGTAGAGTCCATGTCCCGACGAATTGAGGCTGTTCTGATGGCAAAAGAGGAGGGGAGGGATGTGTTCCTAGTGTTTGGTATAGTCAGTGAATATATCATTTGCATACAATCTAATTTCATTATTTGATGCCACCCTGGTTTGGCATCTTGTACCATCAAGCTTCACATTAACTGCCATACAAAATTGTGCCATTACCTTCTAACTACTGTCCCTTACATCAGTGCAAACAATGCCAACAAATGAGCTCTCATGTCTCATCCACAAAACCTGAGGGAAATGTTACTGTAATTGCTAAATACGTTTTTATTTTTATTTTAGTGCATTAGAGTTGTATGGTTTGTTAAACATTTTAATCAATGGTTTTTGAGAAAGCATCATTCCGTCACCATGGAATTGTGCACCAGCTCAATACCAAACACCTGACTGTAGCTATACCACACCATGGGAGGGTGTCTCCGTAGGCATGCCTCATAATGGCAAGTTTATGGGTCAGAGAGCATTGAGCTACATGCTGCGATGTTGGAGGTTACAGTGTGGGCTGCACGCTTTTGCCTCAGTAAAGCACTTTAAAAACAAAAACAAAGCACTTCATTGGAATTTTCCATCATAATGCTGACATGATAACATTATACGTATGACATAGCTTGACATACTGTAGCGTGATATAACATTTGCAAAAAAAGTCATTACATTACATTACAGAGGGTGGTGTGGTCAGCCCAAAGCATCACCGGGGGCACGCGGCCTGTTTCCCGGACATTTACAGCTCTCCGTGTCAAAGGAAAGCCAAGAATATCATTAAAGTGCTCAGTCACCCGAGCCATGGACTGTTCACTCGGCTACCGTCTGATAGAGAGAGCACAGGTGCTTCAGAGCCGGGACAGAGAGACTGAAAAACAGCTTCTCTTACCAGGCCATCAGACTGTTGAACAGCCATCACTCACTGTCCGCCAGCTAGCACACACACAGCCAACACTTCTGACCCATGTTGCAGAGACATTAAACCTTTGGACACTTCCTGTTTCACACTGTGTATTTAAATACTGTATTATCGACATAGCTCATTCTAATATTTATATACTACTGAACATTGCATTTTAGTTACACTGTTTATACACAGTACATATTTATTTATATACCGGATTCTTTGACATAGCTCAGTCTAACATATCATTCTTAGTATATATTGTGTAAATTAATTCAGTGTATATACGTATAGACTGCATTTGGATAACTGTTACAGTGCTATTTGGGTTAATTGGATTTGATCTGACATTTCTTGCTGTCTTTAAAAAAAACATATCTGTGTACTTTGACAATTTACTGCATTGTTAGAAGCTAGTAACATAATATGTTTTACTGCACTCTCTATAACATCTGCTAAACTGTGTATGCGACCAATAAACTTTGATTTGATTTGAAATTAAGTCACATTCCTAGTTTCAGCCCTAAATGATTTTACCAAGCTGAAACCTTTAAGCGTCTCAGTGCTTCATAATATATAATGTATACCAGGTGTTATGTATGCATTATGAATACTTTTGAAGTTATATTTTATCCCCTATTACTGACTCTTGGCTTTCAAAATAAAAATACTTCCACCTAATTCCAACCTCTGTAATAGCTAGCCGGGCACAAGTCGCCACCATCCAAGCAAGGCCTTGAGCTTTGGGTCGTCAAGGTCCAAAGGGTCCTGTACCCTTTTCTTCAGTGAGACATGGCCCCTGTCACACCCTCCTACAACTTGTGATTTCTTCTTTCTTTCTTTATATTTTGCTCAACCAAACGTTCAAACAAAAAAGAGGGCTAGGCTAGTTTATAAATGGCTTGGTGACGGAACGGACATCTGAAAGGCCATTCCAATGAGAGAGCAAATCAGAGATATTGGGCAGGAAAATAAAACTAGATAGCACCTCAATCTGTCTCTTAAAGTCCCAGTTTTATATATATATCCACACTATGAGGTTGGAATAATACTGTATAATTGTGAAAATTATGATAATGCCCTTTTAGCGTAAGAGCTGTTCGGTGGGATGACATCACCAGGCGGTAAATTGCTAAATAGACCAATAAGAAAGAGAGTTCCAAACCTCGTTTGGAACCTAGTTTTCAGTTTTCACTCCCGACTCAGACCAATCCCAGACAGTCCTAGCTAAAATTCTTGTTTGAGAAATTGCTCTCTGCTAAGAAGCTATTTTTGTTTATTTTTGAGCATTTTAATTGAAAACAATAACAGTAAGGTATTTAATTGTTACCCAGAAATAATTTAATATTAAGATGAAAACGACTGCATTGGACCTTTTAAGCGGGTAGAGGAATGATGGGATACATCCATTTAGTAGGTTACAGATCATTTTTAATATCGTGCCAGGGTTGGTCATTTAGGCTACAGTACCTGTCTTATATCAGCTCCTTGCGCTGAGGTGGGAGGAGTGGAAATATTTGAGGTGTATCCTTAAAAACGTACTCCAATGTGTCAGTTTCAAGAAGCGATACTGGTGATATTAAGACTAAAAGCTGGTCTTCGCGGTAATGCAATTGGTTATGGCACAGTAGCCTAATCAATAGCCTAATCAGTAGCCTAATCAGTATCCTATGACCAATGTTTTATTAAAATATTACGAGCAGCAAAACAGACATTCCCGTTTTTTCTTTATTTTGGCCATTATTCTGTCCTTGCAGCTTCTGCGAAAAGCTGGGACTCAATAGGCCAACAGTGCCTTCAAAGTATTAAAACCCCTTGACGTATTCCACATTTTGTTCTAAGTCTGGATTCAAAATGGATTCAATAATTTCATCTCACCCATCTACACAAAATACCCCATGATGACAAAGTGAAACATGTTGTTATACATATTTGCAAATTTATTGAAACAGAAATACAGAAATATTTAATTAACATAAGTAGTCAATACATGTTACATTTACCTTTGGCAATAATTACAGCGGTGTATTTCTGTATAAATCTCGAAGAGCTTTGCGCACCTGGTTTGTACTATCTATCTATCTATCTACCTACCTACCTACCTACCTACCTACCTACCTACCTACCTACCTACCTACCTACCTACCTACCTACCTACCTACCTACCTACCTACCTACCTACCTACCTACCTACCTACCTACCTACCTACCTACCTACCTACCTACCTACCTACCTACCTACCTACCTACCTACCTACCTACCTACCTACCTACCTACCTACCTACCTACCTACCTACCTACCTACCTACCTACCTACCTACCTACCTACCTACCTACCTACCTATCTATCTATCTATCACCCTGAGACAAGTGTTTGATCACTGAATAATTAACTATACTTCATGGCGAGATCCTCAAAGATGATTGTTCCTAAAAATGACTTGTCAAATGCATTAACTTCTTTAAAGTCACAGTGTAATATTGAATACTAACTTCCGACTTAAATAACCTCCGATAGTTGCTTGAGATTGTATTGATACTCAAACAGGATTACCGCTTTATGCAAAATGAAAAAATAATAATTGCACACATTTCCTAAGCATGGATTGCGTAATTGAGTTCTTCTTGTGCCAAATTAAAATTAACTGTATCCTGTAAAAGTACCCTCAACTCAAAACTGTTATTTGAATGAAACAAATGCTGTAGTAGTAAATCAATGTTCTTCATGGTATTTCAATTGGAAAGAGATTTTTAGGTCACATACGGAAAGTGTTCAGACCCCTTCACTTTTACCACATTTTGTTACGTTACAGCCTTATTCTAAAATTTATGAAATAGTTTTTTCCCCTCGTTAATCTACATACAATACCCCATTATGACAAAGCAAAAACAGGTTTAGAAAATTTAGCAAATATATTTAAAAAATTAACGTAAATATTACATTTACATAAGTATTCAGACCCTTGTTTCTCATGGTCTGAGAGTCCTTTAGGTGCCTTTTGGAAAACTCCAAGTGGGCTGTCATGTGACTTTTACTGAGGACTGTGGCTTCCATCTAGCCACACTACCATAAAGGCCTGATTGGTGGAGTGCTGCAGAGATGGCTGTCCTTCTGGAAGGTTCTCCCATCTCCACAGAGGAACTCTGGAGATCTGTCAGAGTGACCATTGGGTTCTTGGTCACCTCCCTGACCAAGGCCCTTCTCCCCTGATTGCTGAGTTTGGCCGAGCAGCCAGCTCTAGGAAGAGTCTTGGTGGTTCCAAACTTCCATTTAAGAATGATGGAGGCCACTGTGTTCTTGGGGACCTTCAATGCTGCAGAAGTGTTTTGGTACCCTTCCCCAGATCTGTGCCTCGACATAATCGTGTCTCGGAGCTCCACGGACAATTCCTTTGACCTCATGGCTTGGTTTTTGCTCTAACATGCCCTGTCAACTATGGAACCTTATATAGACAGGTTTGTGCCTTTCCAAATCATGTCCAATAAATTGAATTGACCACAGGTGGAATCAATGTAAACAGGAAGCAACTGAGCTCAATTTTGAGTCTCATACCAAAGGGTCTGAATACTTATGTAAATAAGGTATTTCAGTTTTTTTTTGGTAATAAATTTGCAAACATTTTTTAAAAACCAGTTTTTGCTTCGTTAGGATCAGAGAAGTGGAGGTGCTGTTTCCTACCTTCACCACCTGGGGGCGGCCCGTCAGGAAGTCTATGACCCAGTTGCACAGGGCGGGGTTCAGACCCAGGGCATCGAGCTTGATGAGCTTGGAGGGTACTATGGTGTTGAATGCTGAGCTATAGTCAATAAACAGCATTCTTACATAGGTATTCCTCTTGTCCAGATGGGACAGGGCAGTGTGTAATGTGGTGGCGATTGCATCATCTGTGGATCTATTGTGGCAGTAAGCAAATTGAAGTGGGTCAAGGGTGGCAGGTAAGGTAGAGGTGATATGATCCTTGACTAGTCTCTCAAAGCACTTCATGATGACAGAGGTGAGTGCTACGGGGCAATAGTCATTTAGTTCAGTTACCTTTGTCTTCTTTGGTACAGGAACAATGGTGGCCATCTTGAAGCATGTGGGGACAACAGACAGGGATAGGGAGAGATTGAATATGCCCGTAAACACACCAGCCAGCTGGTCTGCGCATGCTCTGAGGACGCGGCTAGGGATGATTCCATATGTGTTTTTTTCATAGTTTTGATGTCTTTACTATTCTACTGTTCAATGTAGAAAATAGTAAAAATAAAGAAAAACCCTGGAATGAGTAGGTGTGTCCAAACTTTTGACTGGTACTGTACATTTCATGTATATTTGCCTTAATAAAAAAATAATGTTTTTGGTTTCTGGTCAAACTGACTGAAAAGGGATCTTAGCATAAAAGCATTTAGCATAAAAGTCTTAAAACACTAAAAGATAAAAGAAATACATCAAAACACAATGTTGAAGTAAAGACCCCTGCCAACTAATATCAACATTAATATTTAGTTTTTCAGAAGTTATTTGCCTTCTGTAAGTTTAAGAAATATTGCCTAGTGTCTTGTCATTCTGTTATCAACAAGTTACCAATACCCCAGGTTTTTAGATTTTTTTTTCTTTTTTAATACCCCAGGTTTTTTTTACCTTTATTTCACCAGGAAGTGAGTTAGTTAAGAAGTCAGTCAGTTAAGAACAAACTCTTATTTACATTGACGGCCTACCCCGGCCTCCCCTAACCCGGAAAACGCTGGGCCAATTGTGTGCCGCCCTATGGGACTCCCGATCACGGCCAGTTGTGATACAGCCCGGGATCGAACCAGGGTCTGCAGTGACGCCTCTAGCACTGAGATGCAGTGCCTTAGACCGCTGCACCACTCCATTGATCATCCTTCAGGTGTTTCCTCAACTTGATTGGAGGCCACCTGTGGTAAATACGATTGATTGGACATGAATTGGAAAGGCACACATCTGTCTATATAATGTGTGATTGATATTCAAATGGATATTACACTCCAAAATCCAATACTTTGTGAAGATATTTTCATACATCAAAAGTGGTCTTCTGTTGAGATAAGTCCACATCCCAGGTGATCTGTTTTGTAGATTGAGCTATATAACACAATCCAAAATAAATGGAAAAGATGAGCACCATGTAATATTTCCAGATTGCATTTTCCATTCATTTGAATTTAAAGCACATCGCTGGAAACGCACAACCGATGTTGTGGGACCTGAATTCTTCTTTACATTTAAGATCATGAATCGTCTTGAACAGCAGAACTAGTGTCTTTTGTGGCTTTAGTCAAGCTGATTATTCCATCTTAGAGGATGAATGAATGTCAACTCTTTTGTTCAATGAATCATTTGGATTCTATAGACAAACCTTCCTTCGGCAAATGGCAACACTCAAGACCTGGCAACACTTCACCAGAAATCAAGAGAGCCGAGACTCCCTAGAAACCAATACAGACCTCTATTACAGATTGATTGGCTGAATTGAGTGTACATGTAGAGGCACAACGTTAGGCTGTAAGAGAGGGTTGAGCAAAGCATTTGTAGTCTATGTACAACAAAGTATCTATATACAGAGTAGCCTACAAGTGAGAATGATTATATGTTACAGTATGCAATGTATTATGATATATGTAGTTGTGATACAGTCATGTGAAAAAGTAAGTACATCCAACCTGACAGAGCTTGAGAGGGTCTGCAGAGATGAATGGGAGAAACTCCCCAAATACAGGTGTACCAAGCTTGTAGCTTCACACCCAAGAATACTCGAGGCGGTAATCGCTGTCAAAGGTTCTTCAACAAAGTACTGAGTAAAGGGTTTGAATACTTATGTAAGTATGATATTTCCGTTTTTACCCCCCAATAATGTAAACTGTTTCTGCTTTGTCATTATGGGGTATTGGTTTGTAGATTGATGAGGGGGGGGGAAACTATTTAATACATTTTAGAATAAGGCTGTAACGTAACAAAATGTGGAAAAAGTCAAGGGGTCTGAATACTTTCCGAATGCACTGTATCTGCTCCAAGTTAAGATTCAAAGATGACTGCAGAAGGAGTGGGGTATCAGCTTTGACATGGCACATATTTTGGTTATTGAACTACAGTAAGTGAAGTGGATTTGCACACTGTAATGGAATTAGAGTAACGTAATTACATAATGGGTCCCTGATCTGTACTACACAGAAATGCATAATTATGGATATGAATGACATTCTTTTCATGTTTCATAATGCAGTAAAGGACAGTGCACCAGAGTAGGGTAGAATACAGTACTGTAGAGTTAAGTACAGTACAGTACAGCACAGTATAGTTCATTAGAGTACAGTACAATATACTCTACTCTACTGTTCTTTACTGTACTACTGTATTGGACTGTACTCTACTGTGCTCTTCACTGAACAGTACTTTATTGTATTGGACTGTACTCTACTCTGCTCTATTCTTCTCATGAGTAGGAGAAATAAAATAAATATATCTTTAAGATTCACTGTATGTGGGTTTTTGGTAAAGGCACAAGGCAATATTTCTTAAAACCTCTACAGGATTGGTCTCCCTATACCAGGACGGTTGCTGCTCAATATGTGATATGTGACTAGAATGGTGTTGTAAACAACAGCCAACTTTCCGGGACATAGACATGTCTTATATCGTCAGAAAGCATAAATGATTGTTCATCTAACTACAGTGTCCAATATACAGTAGCTATTACAGCGAAAAAATACCATGCTATTGTCACAACAACAAAACACTTATCATGGTTTAATATATTCACCTCTGATGGTAAATAATGTACTTACATTCAGTAATCTTGCTCTGACTTGTCATCCTGAGGGTCCCAGAGGTAAAACGTAGCATCTTTTTGTTTGATAAAATAAATGTTTATATCCTAACACAATCCATGTTGTATACAGAATTTTGCATGAATTCCGACTTTCAACTTGCAACAAAACAATGCAAGAAATCTAATTGGCAAAACGTTGTTTAACCCGGTCAAGTTCGGTTTCTGTGCAATCCTCAGACACTCTAGAAGGCAACCAAACGTGTTTCAACCTTCTACATTATGTATTGGCTACACAACACGTCAATTAGCCCATCAAGGTCAGTCAAATTACGCACCAATAAGACGAGCGGTGTTCACTTGATTGACAGTGTCTTGGTCCAATGACCACCTATCGTTTTAAAACTAGCTAGCTAGATAGCCAATGAGCTGGACTTTCCAGCAGTATGTGAACACCCTTTGTACGACAAACAGCCATCATGCTAGAGCAGTTTTCCTTCTAAGGTGAAATCAAATCTCTTCTACAAACCTTTGTCTAAACTGAAAAAGTAAAACATTGCTACTATGAGTGGAAAAGCTAAATCGAAGTCGAAGTATACAAATTTGAATGAAATTATTGCAGAAATTGACCAGGAGAGTGGCACAGAACAAATCAATGAGGACCCTGTGAGTGAGCACAGTTTTGATTTCAGCACAGAATAAATATCCACTTTTAGATCAGTAAGTCAAATGTTTTTTTGCTCCTCATGCTAATGCAGTTGTTCAAATGGTTGCATATTCATTTGAGATATTTTATATATATATATATATATATATATATATATATATATATATATATACTGTATATGCCTGAGGCATACACTCTATTAGCATAGCCTATGTGTATGTTATGCTGGCTATGACATGCCTATTGGTCCGCATATTTCATTATAGTGACTGTGTTCCCCATACTCTCAATAATATACTGTATATGTTTATAGATACGTGTTGTGTATTTGATGTATTGATGCAGGGTTCATCCGAAAAAGTATTGATGCAAAGCTCACCCCCTGCTAAAATGAAGGTTAAATAAAATGAGTAATAGTAATCTTGAGTTCTAAATAAATGTTTATTTAGAAAATCTTCAATAGTATAGACTCTGGGAGTCAACTCCAAGAAGACCACATTCAAGTCCTCCATCCCCCACTCATTCAAACGTAGAAACGGGTTCCTCCAGTCTGACCACTGCTGCTGACTCTCCACACCCACCCCTGCCCGGCCATCTAGGGGTGTGAAGAGGGCCAGCCCAGAAGCGGAAGAGGGCCAGTGCACTAGGGGGCAACTACCACAGAGGGAGAGGACCATTGGCCACTGTGCTAGAGAATGATGTGGAGCCACTTCCACCAACATTTCGACCTCAATGGCAGCCAGGACTTCAGCTAGACACGACATGAAAGTACAGCCCTGTTCATATTTTCCAGATGTTTTTCTCCATGTCAGTTCTTGGTTCGCTGGTGTCTAACACCAACAAGTATGGGTCTAAGAAGCAAGCAGGCAAAAAAAGAGGCATGGAAGCCAATTTCCATCCAAGGACTATACTGTTACATCTCACTGGTAATTTACATGGGGCTTGTGAAGTTTAAAAACCTGAAGGATTACTGGAGAAGCTCAAGACTCTACCAACTGCCTTTCCCCACCACTGTCATGTCTTCTGCCAGGTTTCTGACGATCTCGCGGGCACTTCAAATTAGTGACTCAATAAGAAGAGGCACAGCAAGCTTTGATAGGCTCTGCAAAATCAAACCTCTCCAGTCCAGCATTGTTGAGACCTTCAAGACCCATGTTCAGCCCTCCCAGAACCTGTCCATAGATGGAGAGGATGGTAGTCTAGAATTGGCCTTAAACAATATATGCGTAACAAGCCAACAAAATGGGGTTACAAGCGGTTTGTTTTGGACGATTCTGTGTTTACGAGGGGAAATCCATCTCAGCCACCACTTAGTTATGATTCCATTATGGATTATTGGATTTTCCACTGCTGGGGACGGGCTACAAACTGTTTTGTGGACAACGTTTACACACCTACCCTGTTGACAGACCTGAGGAAGCTGAATGTATGGTCTTGTGTCACCATTTGTCCCAACAGAGTGGGCTGATAAGGGTACCATGCAATGGATTCGTAAAGATGACCTGCTATTTGTAAAGTGGATGGATACCAGAGAGGTGGTCATGGTTAAGAGCTGTGGACAGACCCCCATGACACAGCTAGCCTTCAGAGAACCGCTCATCCAGGAGCTTGCTGACTACGGCACAAAGTCCACTGCAGCACCTTCTGTCCCCTCTAATCCTGATACCGGTGGTGTTCACCTGCCAAAATACATAACTGCAGACCTGAACGTGCCTCAGGGACAAAAGAGCACAGCAAGGAGGCGTCGTTGTACTCTGTGCCACAATAAACCTCCTATCACCTGCACTACTTTTGCTGTCACTCTCTGCTTCACAGCAGAAAGAGACTGCTATGAGACTTAGCATCAGCAGCTCAATATTGTGTAGAGGACTGTGGGTGTTCTAAATACTCTAATTGTAAATAGTGTGTAAAATTGTTATTTCTTTATTTTTTCACTTTGTGTGTGGTTTGTTTAGTGTGCACTTATGGCATTAGATTAGTGTTGGCTGCTAACTTGGCCCTCATCTTAAATATTTCACTTCTGTTTTGGGAGATCAGCGTTCTCGTCGCGTCTCCTGTTAGTACCTTTTATGTAGGGAAGCTAATGATCCATCATGGATGACATTCCTGGGAGTGTGTACAATATAATTTTTTATTACCATAGCATTTTTCTATGTTCTCTATAGTTATGTACATGAAAATGTATCAATTGACCAATTCGGCCACTTGGAGGCCACTTAGGTACATTTGGGAAAACTCGTGAGGGACACCTGGATGAATGTATCAGCACACACACTGTCGTGGACAATATCTAAATTATCCCCAGCTTCCTATCTCCATGTATGGCCTTTCTTTTGCGTTTCAAAGAGGATGCAACAAAAATAATTTCTCATCTCCACAAACGTCAAAGTGTTTCCTTTCAAATAGGATGAAGAAGATGCATATCCTTCCTTCAGTTCCTGAGCTACAGGCAGTTATATTTGGGAATGTTATTTTAGGCGGGAATTGAGATGAAGGGTCCTATGCAGGAAAGGGCTACTAATTCATAAACAAAATGTATATCAGTAAAATCACTTTGTTAATTCTGTTAACTTTTATTATGATCCTCTCTCCTTTAGTGGAATTAGTCAAAAGGCAACATTTATCAAACACTTTTATTCTAAACTAAATCTAAGTGTTGATATTAGTTGGCGGGGGGTTTTACGTCAACATTTTTGTGTTTTGGTGTATTTCTGATAACTTTGGTAGATTTTTTCTAAGACCCCTTTTCCATATGTTTTCCAAAAAACATAAGCCTTTACTTACGCTACATTTTTAAGATGGAAAATGGTTGAAAAATGCATCAATGCCTTCATTTTCCACCAAAAATATACACTTAGCTTTCATATGACTCCCAGTTTGATAAGCTCCTATGAAAGTTCATGGGACCTTTTCAAATAAAACGCCAGAAGGAGGACAATGAACGTTCACAGAAGTAACAAGTAAAGGTAGACCTGCCAATTAGATCGTGTTTCTGATAACAATTTAGCTTTTTAAGTATCTTTCTTTGCCATCGACCTGTATTGTTAACCAAGCAAATATTTGTATTTTATTTATATCAACGTGCAATAATTGTATCATTTTTTCACCTCACACTATAACAATGTATAGTGTACATATTCAGTCATTCACTCATACTATGCAATGCGTTTCTATAGTTTGCTGCACTCCAGACCTCGTGTATTTTTATACTTATTCATACTGCCGCACTAGGCATCGTGTATCTGTCTTGTGTGTATTTCGTTCTGGCATTTTGCACCTGCCCTGTGTTTTTTCGTAGCTGCTTGATAAAGTAACTTCCCCACAGGGATCAATAAAGTATCTATCTATCTATCTATCTATCTATCTATCTATCTATCTATCTATCTATCTATCTATCTATCTATCTATCTATCTATCTATCTATCTATCTATCTATCTATCTATCTATCTATCTATCTATCTATCTATCTATCTATCTATCTATCTATCTATTCAATTTGGTTAATGGTTCATTAAGTGATTAAAAAAGGTAACAGAATGAACCAAAAAATCTGTAACAGAATGACTGCAACTGAGCTGGCTACAATGACAAACCATAATAGTCACAAACCACAGTTGGGTCACCTCCTACTGACCTCCTTTCCACTCGCATATTGTTACAGGATGTTCAGTTCATAACTGTTTTCTTTCCTTGCCATCTTTTCCCAAAGCCATGCCAAGCCAGTTTGTCTTATATGCAATGAAAATGGCGCTGTTTACATATTCTGTCACTTAAACAGGTTAAATCTGCAGTTACAATGAAGAGGGAAAACAATTGTGGAAATGATGGAAAAACTTGAGTTATTCGATTTGGACTTCTGGAAGGCTACTGCACTTAAGCACACTGAAGAAACGACAGGCAGAGGGACCAGGCCGCAGCACTGTCACAGAGAAGATGGAAGATTTCATCAAGCAGCTGAGGGACAACATGCCCAAGGATATCATTGCCTTTGTACGTGATCCTCTCACAGTCCGCCCAGGTGGAGAATAATCCTCCCTTGTTGCTAAGAAAACGAAAACGATACCCTCGCTGATTGAATTCCAGACATTCCCAAGCCAAATCAGGGATGCGCTCAGGAGTGCGGAGTCCTTGTGTGCGTATTTTATGTGCTAACAATGTTTGGATCGACTTACACCAGCAAGTCCTCGTTTTCCTCTATGAACCTCTATGAACGCAATATAGACTGGAATCGGCTTTCAATCCTGGACAGCCTGCGCATCAAAATCACACCCATCTCACGCGATATCGTGTCTGAGGGGAAATGCAACTTTTCCCATTGAGTAAAGTCACTTAGTGGCCTATATGACTGTATTTAGTAAATACTAACATTATTGTGAGTGCTTATTGTGTAGGTTTCCTCCATATGTTGCTGTGCAACACTTGCAAAACAAGTTATACAAGCTATATTTTCAGCACAAGGCGCTGCTCATCTATTGATTGCGCTGATGTTGCAGCTTTACGTTTCAGCACCACAAAAAGGTCTTCTCTTCTTGTAAAAATACATTCTCTTCTTGTAAAATGTAACTGTTTTTGCATGATTTAGTTCTTGAGACACAGCACAGTACAGAATAGGTCAGAACAATACACTATGGAACTACTTCAAAGGTTTACACCGGCACAAGACATGGAAGTTATCGGTTGATATGATTTAGGACTGAGGTGGAGTTTAGCCCTTATCTGTGGAGCATCAGAGAGACAGATGGACTGACTGACTGACTGACTGACTGACTGACTGACTGAGGGTGCCAGGCGATTATCTCCATCTCTGTGGGCCCACAGTATAATCTGATGGGATCACACAGACCACCAGGGGAGCACAGAGTACAACAAATCCATTGTCATCCCTTGGTGTGTGTGGTTGGGCGGGGGGGGGGGGGGTAGTTGGGTTGGATAATGTCTGTGTGCAGGGGGGGGAGTGTGTGTTTGGGTTGTATAGTGTCTGTGTGCAGGGGGGGGGGGGGGGGTGTGTGTGTTTGGGTTGGATAGTGTCTGTGTGCAGGGGGGGGGGGGAGTGTGTGTGGTTGGGTTGGATAGTGTCTGTGTGCAGGGGGGGGGGGGGTGTGTGTGTTTGGGTTGGATAGTGTCTGTGTGCAGGGGGGGGGGGAGTGTGTGTTTGGATTGGATAGTGTCTGTGTGCAGGGGGGGAGTGTGTGTGTGTATGTGTTTGGGTTGGATAGTGTCTGTGTGCAGGGGGGGAGTGTGTGTGTGTGTGTTTGGGTTGGATAGTGTCTGTGTGCAGGGGGGGGGGAGTGTGTGTTTGGGTTGGATAGTGTCTGTGTGCAGGGGGGGAGTGTGTGTGTGTATGTGTTTGGGTTGGATAGTGTCTGTGTGCAGGGGGGGAGTGTGTGTGTGACAGTGAGAAACATTCAGTAGATATAGGTGGTCCAAGTTGACCTATTTTGCATAAACCACCGTACAATGAGACATCCATGTCTTCATCACTGGAAAAGATAAACGGTTGAGATGTATATCATTTCTTAAAATGTGGTATTATTTTGTTGATCAAGAAACATATTCATATTCACATATGTTGTAGCTTAGACCCCATTTTAGTGTTTTGTGTTGTGCCTGCCATCAGCTGAGACAACATTTTAGTGTTTTGTGTTGTGCCTGCCATCAGCTGAGACAACATGTTAGTGTTTTGTGTTGTGCCTGCCATCAGCTGAGACAACATGTTAGTGTTTTGTGTTGTGCCTGCCATCAGCTGAGACAACATGTTAGTGTTTTGTGTTGTGCCTGCCATCAGCTGAGACAACATGTTAGTGTTTTGTGTTGTGCCTGCCATCAGCTGAGACAACATGTTAGTGTTTTGTGTTGTGCCTGCCATCAGCTGAGACAACATGTTAGTGTTTTGTGTTGTGCCTGCCATCAGCTGAGACAACATGTTAGTGTTTTGTGTTGTGCCTGCCATCAGCTGAGACAACATTTTAGTGTTTTGTGTTGTGCCTGCCATCAGCTGAGACAACATGTTAGTGTTTTGTGTTGTGCCTGCCATCAGCTGAGACAACATGTTAGTGTTTTGTGTTGTGCCTGCCATCAGCTGAGACAACATGTTAGTGTTTTGTGTTGTGCCTGCCATCAGCTGAGACAACATGTTAGTGTTTTGTGTTGTGCCTGCCATCAGCTGAGACAACATGTTAGTGTTTTGTGTTGTGCCTGCCATCAGCTGAGACAACATGTTAGTGTTTTGTGTTGTGCCTGCCATCAGCTGAGACAACATGTTAGTGTTTTGTGTTGTGCCTGCCATCAGCTGAGACAACATGTTAGTGTTTTGTGTTGTGCCTGCCATCAGCTGAGACAACATTTTAGTGTTTTGTGTTGTGCCTGCCATCAGCTGAGACAACATGTTAGTGTTTTGTGTTGTGCCTGCCATCAGCTGAGACAACATGTTAGTGTTTTGTGTTGTGCCTGCCATCAGCTGAGACAACATGTTAGTGTTTTGTGTTGTGCCTGCCATCAGCTGAGACAACATGTTAGTGTTTTGTGTTGTGCCTGCCATCAGCTGAGACAACATGTTAGTGTTTTGTGTTGTGCCTGCCATCAGCTGAGACAACATGTTAGTGTTTTGTGTTGTGCCTGCCATCAGCTGAGACAACATGTTAGTGTTTTGTGTTGTGCCTGCCATCAGCTGAGACAACATGTTAGTGTTTTGTGTTGTGCCTGCCATCAGCTGAGACAACATGTTAGTGTTTTGTGTTGTGCCTGCCATCAGCTGAGACAACATGTTAGTGTTTTGTGTTGTGCCTGCCATCAGCTGAGACATGTTCTTGAGTACAGGGTGGATGTAATGCTTTGTCTGATGAATGTAATACAATGGGAGTTCAATTGTAATGTCAACTTTCAAATGGTACAATAAAAATGGTTAGAGATCCACACATCAGAGAATGATGACTGGAATGTGAATATATGTTGTTTTAAATGATACTCCATAGGAAACTATTGAAATCATAGAAATCTAGATAATAGAATAGACATGACCATTTAAATGTATGTTCGACAGTCATCTTTGTGGTTAGAAGTTGAAGTTTAATTGCAGTGGTCTGAAGTGATAGGTCCATTCTATGAATTATATTTCTATGATTGAAATGACACCCACCCTGTATTGAAGAGGACGTTGGGCGGTATAGGTGTTTGTGAGATGTGTGTGTTTCTGTTATAGGCTTTGGTTTTTTCCATTTATGTTTTGAGGTTGGACTAGCACATTTAGCACGTAGTGCGCACCGATTGGTGTCACCTCCTTAGTCAGTATGTGTTACACCTGTTCTGGTTGCCGTCTCATTAGTGGGAAAAGTGGGCTGGCCCAGGTGCTATTTAAGAGTGGCTGGCCCAAAGCTCTAGATAGATGTGGAGGGATAACGCCTTTAGTTGGCGCTCCCTATTTGAATTTCTAGACAAACAATCCTTTATCTGGGGCTGCAGGTAGCCTAGCGGTTTGAGTGTTGGTCCAGTAACTGAAAAGTCGCTGGTTTGAATACCTGAGCCGACAAGGTGAAAAACCTGTCTGTGTCCTTAAGCAAGACACTTATCCCTAATTTGCTCCAAGGGCTGACCCTGTAGGTAGGCTGTCATTGTAAATAAGAATTTGTTCTTCACTGTCTTGTCTAGTTAAATAACAAAAATCTGATTTTGTTTCACTCCTTTTTGGTTTGCTTCCTGTCTTTAAGTTTGGTGTGGGTTTTTCTTTGGCAAACTTAGTTGCTCATGGTGGGTGTCTTTTAGGTTCCAGTTGTTAATGCAAGTCAACTTTCAGTGGACACCCTCATGAGTGTCTTTCAGAACCCCTCCTAAATCCTCATCTGTTTCCTTTTGGTTGTTGGTCAGTGATTATTTGTTAGTTCCCCCTTCTGTTTGAGTGACATTTTTGTAGAACGTAACAGTTTCCTAATGCCGGAATCACTCTGTTGAATGCCCGGCCTGTCTGAAAGTAAACAGACAACGTCTAAGAGTGGATAAAATCCTCCCAACTTACAGCAGAGGGATCCAATAAAGTTTCATTTGTGCATTCCTCTGTCTTAATCTGATTCGCACAACACGCCAGCAAAATAGCCTGGTGTGAATAGGGAGTTGGAAACTTTAGCACACATGTACAGGTATATACTGTACTACTCACACCATTTTTTGTATTGCATATTTGAAATATTTACCTGAATTCCTTACCAGCCAACTAAATTTGTCACCACTGAAACATAGTGGAAAAAGTTGCAATGAAGGGATAACCATGCACAGTAGTATTTTTTTCAACAAAAAAAAAGGATCTCAATTGTTCTCTATAAAATGTTCAATGTATGAATCTGAAACGTGTTGATTTAATTACTTATGCATCTAATTAATTATGATCACTTTAACCATTATTCAGCCACACAAGCCCACACTAATGCTACTGACACAACATATGCATCTGTAGTACAGCGTTTCTCAACATAACTGTACCTGTGGCCAGTGAAACATTGTCTCCCTCCATTTTTTTAAACCAGCACTTTTTAAACCAGCTCATGCTTAAGACAAATACAACATGTAAAAACACCACTGGAGATAAAACTCACCACTATAAATGTGCCTCTGTTGCCTCCCTGTCTCTGCCTCTTCTCTGCTGTCTGTCCGCTGTGATTCTCCTTGTTATCCTCTGTTGTCACTCTGTCCGTCGGTCTGTCACTAATTTCTATTAATCCATCATAATAAGGAACTGAAGAGTCTGTGTCTCTGTGTTACTGCACTCACCTCTGAGCTGTCTCTGCTAAACCTAGCATCCTTTCCCACAGCACTGGTACCACAATACCAGGGGACCACACTGCCCAGCAACATCCTAGTTGTGAATGAATTAACACATTTATTAGATAAAGAAAAAAGAATACTGAATAAATGCCTAACAGATAACCATTGGCTCATAATACCTTCGGAAAGTATTCAGACCCTTTGACATTTTGTTATGTTACAGCCTTATTCTATAATTATTCTATCAATCTACACACAATACCCCAAAATGACAAAGCAAAAACAAGTTTGTATAAATGTTTGCTAATGTATTTATATAAGTATTCAGACCCTTTACTCAGTACTTTCTTGAAGCACCTTTGGCAGCGATTACAGCATTGAGTCTTCTTGAGTATGACGTTATAAGGTTGGCACACCTGTATTTGGGAAGATTCTCACATTCTTCTTAACAGATCCTTTCAAGCTCTGTGTTGTGTCATTACATACAGCCGGGAAGAACTGTTGGATATCGGAGCGGCCAGCATTACAACCAGGAATAAGACTTTCCCGAAGCAGATCCTTTGTTCGCTCTCCCCAGGGCAATTGAACTGATTCCAGAGGCCGACCCAAAACATCACCGGCGGAGGAGAGACACTCGGAGCGGCCTGCTGATTCGACATAGGAGGCACGCACACCTCCCACCGCTTCTGAGTATATTACTCGCTAATGTTCAAAGTTGATGAGCTCAGGGCAAGGATTTATTTCCAGAGAGGCATCAGGGACTGTAACATATTTGTTTCACAGAAACATGGCTCTCTCGGGATATGGCTCTCTGTCCATGCAAACTGGAATCCACATATCCTGAGGCTGCATTTAATGTACCTGGGGATTTTAAAACAGGAAGTACCTGTGCTAAGCACTATTCAACGCTGGTCTGACCAATCGGAATCCACGCGGACTGATGTTCCGGGTAGCTTGCGAGAATAATAATATACTGAAACGGTGACAGAGTTTATCAGGAAGTGCATAGTGTATAGATGTTGTACCCACTGTGACTATTAAAACCTACCCCAACCAGAAACCGTGGATAGATGGCAGCATCCACGCAATACTGAAAGTGCGACCCAAATTGGTAACAGAATTGCCAAACTATCAGTAACGCAATTACTGCAACTGAAATGGCTATAATGGGAAATCACACCACAGTTGGGTCACCTGCTACTGACCACCCTTCCGCCGGCATACTGTTATGTTCAGCTAATAACTGTTTTCATTCTCTTGTCTGGTGGACGACCTAAGAGTGTTAAAACCGAATGAGTCTGGACAACCTCACTCACTCACTCACTAGTTAATGTCATCTTTCCCAGAAATCGGTAACGGAATTATTGCCACTGAATTGGCTACAATGGGAAACCATAATAGTCACAAACCACAATTGGGTCACTAGCTACTGTCCACTGGCATACTGCTATGTTCAGTTCATAACTGTTTCCTTTCTCTTTCTGTTGTCTGGTGGTCAAAGCAAGAGTGTTAAAACAGTACTGACAACCCCTCCCTCCCTCTCTCTCTCTCTCTCTCTCTCTCTCTCTCTCTCTCTCTCTCTCTCTCTCTCTAAGCTCTTACTGACACCTACCCATGATCCCTCTCTCTTTCCATTTAGTTTACCCAGCATCCTCACCCACTAAGCACCGATCGACACCAGACGTCCATAGATGTTGACATTTGGTCAGTTCTCCCTGACATTAAGGGTAACGCCAACAGACAGACCAGACCAAATTTGAACCTATCAAAGATGTATATTTTCCACGTTTGGATAGCACAGTGCAACACAGTACAGTACAGTGAGTAGAGCACAGTAGAATACAGTACAAGAAAAGTAGAGTACAGTATATAGTATTGTACTCTACTGAACTATACTCTACTGTACTGAACTCTACTTTACTGTACTGAACTCAACTCTGGTCTCCTCTGCTGTATTGTACGGCACTGTACACTGCTGTGCTGCTCTGTGATGTCCAAACTTGTGAAACATGAGGAGAATGACGTTCATATCCATAACTATGCATTTTTTGTGTAGTACAGATCAGGGACCCATAACGTAATTCCGTTACCGGGTGTAAATCCACTTCACTTATTGTAGTTTAATAACCTGCTAATAACCCCATTCCTTTAGCAGACATCTTTGAATCTTAATTCAGAGCAGATATATAACAGAGTTTGTAAAATGTGGTCTCATCAAAACCTGAGGGAGATTTGACCGTAATTCTGTTAGCAAAGTTTGTATCTGCACAGTTCTTCCACTAAATTAGTTTTGTACATTTTTCATTGGAAATTGTTAAAAGTAGTACATGTGCATAGAGTTGTGTGGTTTGTAAACATTTGAAATCAATGGTTTTTGTTTGGCATGCATTTTAAAGTGAAAAAAACGTGGATTTGGCCCGATTACAATTGGTAAATTAGTTTAGCCAGTGTCACGAATTGGTGGTTGGAGAGACCAAGACGCAGCGCAGGGATAGTTCGACATGATTTTTATTCTACTACGTATAACACAACAAACCTATACTGTGTAAAATCGAAACCAAAAGACGAACTAAAGACACACATATAGTTCACACTATATGCACGAAAATGAACGGACGTAAATCAAAGCACACTTACATACACCGTGACTGCGACATATACCTCGACATGTAACGATAACAACCCACACCAAGTGAAGGACAGACTCAACATATATTGGATCCCTAATTAGAGACAACGGGTAGCAGCTGCCTCTAATTAGAGATCCACCCAAAACCCACAAAGAAACAGAAAAGAACGACACTGTCAGACTCTGACCAAGCAACATAGAGAAGCCTATTGCTTCTCTATGGCCAGAGCCTGACAGCCAGCTATCTAAACTTGTAGCAATCATGGCCAAATACCTACCGGGCACGCAGGGCACTTGCCCAGGGGCCCTGACCTCCAGGTGGCTGTCACGCTGCATATGGAGGACCCGAGGCACTGAGCAGTAGTGAGAAGTAACACTTTTTAATATCAACGAAAGGCGAGCACGCAAACATGAACTGGTGTGGAAAAAAAGGAACACACACAAAGACCCACACCCAGGTGGAAAACCACTCAACTTAAATATACTCCCCAGTTAGAGGCAATTCCGCCCAAGAGGGGGTCCACTAAAATGTATTTCCTGCGAGGTGGGCCCTCAAAAGCTTGTGTCCCAGGCTGAAAAAGTTAAAGATCCCCTGTTGTAAAATATAGTACACAGGTAACTGCCAAAATAATGTAAATGAGGGATACAAAGTATACTGAAAGCTAGTGTTTCCACACAGGTGTGGTTCCTGAGTTAATTAAGCAATTAACATCCCATCATGCTTAAGGAAGTGGCGCAGTTCCTAATCCAGGCACTTGTCATCTCCTGTCTAGACTACTGCATCTTGCTGTTGGCTGGGCTCCCCGCTTGTGAATTGGACAATTTTCCTGTCCTGCTAAGCATTCAAAATTTAACGAGTACTTTTGGGTTTGGGTAAGAGTTAAGTTTAGGGTTAGGATAAGGGCTAAGATTAGGGTTAGTGGATAGTAAGTTAAAATATTGTTGACAGTTAATGAACTTTACTGAAGGCCCTCTACTTGGGACTATCCAAATAAAGTGTTGCCTAGTATAGTATAGAATGGCATAGCATAGTATGGTAATGTGTTGTATCATGTTATCGTATAGAGACCATACCAGTGGCGGTTGGTGCTGTTTAAGATGAGGGAGGACGATTATTATTATTTTATTTTACATGGCCTTATTTCTATCACAAAATATTGGATAACTGTCATTCATATTCTTCATTGTAAAATAGTTTGTTTTAATATACTGTATTTAGTATAGTTTTATCAAAAAATCTAAAAATTATACTTTTTAAAAATGTTTCACTATTTTTATGAAATTCACTGAGGAGGATGGTCCTCCCCTTCTTCCTCTAAGGAGCCTCCACTGGACCATACGTTCCATAAGCATTTTCAGTCAAGCAACATTACTCATTTGGACTAAGAGTACTAAGTTAAGATATAAAACTGAGCCTCACATCTTATGGGTAATCGTTGACCTTTCATACGATAGAGAAAACCTAACCACAATGTCTCTATTTCTCATGGTACACCAGCTCTTGTGTGCCACTTACAACCGTTCTAGTAGAGACTCAAGACCACTGGGAGCTTTTGAAAGAAACACTATTTCATTTACTCTTGTTGCTCTCTAACCCCATTTCTCTTATCTAATTCTCCAACAGTGGCAAGGAGAATCTAATTCATCGGCGGCAGATGGCAGACTGGGAATGGAGGTCTTGTTAAAAGGGCCTACGTCCATCCTCATCTTTTTAAGTCACTAGAAGGCTGTGATAGAGATGGAAAAGGAGGGGGAAAGCTGTGTGTACATCAAGAAATTACTGTTCAAATCCATTTTCCATGGCAGAAGACTTACAGTAGATATCTGAAAGCCGTAACACTTATTATGGCCATATGTGTCTCAACAGATTCTGTTTTTCTTTCTTTACTGATATGGGTAATTTCACAGTAACGGTATTGCGCTGAGACTTAGATTTTTCACTTAAAATGTAGAGTGGCTTCGGAAAGTATTCAGACCCATTTGACTTTTCCCACATTTTGTTACGTTACAGAGCTCCTCTGTGGAGATGGGACAACCATCTCTGCAAAACTACACCAATCAGGCCTTTATTGGAGAATGTCCAGATGGAAGCCACTCCTCAGTAAAAGGTACATGACAGCCCGCTTGGAGTTTGCCAAAAGGCACCTTAAGACTATCAGACAATGACAAACAACATTATCTGGTCTGATGAAACCAAGATTTAACTTTTTGGCCTGAATGCCAAGCATCTTCTCTGGAGGAAACCAGGAACCATCCCTACGGTGAAGCATGGTGGTAGCAGCATCATGCTGTGGGGATGTTTTTCAGCGTCAGGGACTGGGAGACTAGTTAAGATTGAGGCAAAGATGAACGGAGAAAAGTACAGAGAGATCCTTGATGAAAACCTGCTCCAGACCGCTCAGGACCTCAGACTAGGGGGCGAAGGTTCACCTTCCAAAAGGACAATGACCCTAAGCACACAGCCAAGACAACGCAGGAGTGGATTCAGGACAAGTCTCTAAATGTCCTTGAGTGACCCAGCCAGAGCCCAGACTTGAACCCCATAGAACATCTCTGGAGAGCCCTGAAAATAGCTGTATAGCAACGCTCCCCATCCAACTTGACAGAGCTTGAGAGGATCTGCAGAGAACAATGGGAGAAACTCCCTAAATACAGGTGTACCAAACTTATATCAATTTTGTTCATGAATTATACAACTAATTGATACGTTTACCTTAACTTCAAAGTAGAAAATATCCTAAAGAAATGTGGGTTTTTGGTAACATAATTTCAAGGCACAAGGCAATATTTCTTAGATTTACTTTTGGAGAATAATGTAAGTTTAAGTGTTGATATTAGTTGGCAAGGGTCTTTACTTCAACATTATTGTGTTTTGATGTATTTTTATACCTTTCCATCATCATAATAAGAAAACATCTCAACGGGGAAGCTACGTCAATCTTGGTAGAGGACTCGACTAATTGCCAGAGTGAATTTAGTGTAATTTCATTTAGTTTGACCCACGCCTACGGTCCCAACCCCAACGTAACCACCCCTTGCCCATCCGTGAAATTAACCTTGGCCCAGGGCCCTGGTGCTGAGGTAAGCCTAAACAGAGGTGATAAAATGTCCACTCCCCAGGCACCGCAGGAGTGTGGAGAGAGCAACCTTGGCCCGTGCGACGTCTGCCTGTTTTCATTGTCCGCTGGCTGCAAGTTGGAGGAAGACTGAACACAGCCCCCCCCCAACCTGCTTAACTCATATAGAAAATTCATGAGCCACTTTGGGATTGAATGCCAAGGTTTATAGCAGCACTCACCCTGTGCATAGGTCCTCAGGGATGCACACTGTGAGAAGGTGAAGAAAGGAGGGAGGTTGAGAGGGATGGCTTGGGAGAGAGAGAGAGCATACGAGAGCAGAAGGGCAATGCTCACTGAAAGGACGATAGTGACTGGGAGATAGGGGGCCAGTGAGAGATTGGGGAGTGACGATCAAATGACACTGTCAAGGAGCGATAGTGTGGGGTGAGAAAAATAAATGAAGCTTCAGAGTAAGAGGGGAGTGGGTTGAAGAAGAAGAAGGAGTAGGGGATAAATAATTTAGAGAAAGATAAGTGACAGAAGACCTAAAGTAGAAAAATACACGGCAGATTGTTGAGAATGAAAGAGGGACCCAGGGAGAGGTGGTGTGATGCGGATAGATAGGGGAAAATGAAAGTGAGTGAATGTGGAAGAGGAGATCGAAGGGAGCTCAAATAAGGAGAGAGAGGGAGAGACTTGACAGACTGAGATGTGGCTGACTGACTGACAGACAGACTGAGACGTGGCTGACTGACAGACAGACTGAGACGTGGCTGACTGACTGACAGACAGACTGAGACGTGGCTGACTGACTGACAGACAGACTGAGACATGGCTGGCTGACAGACTGAGATGTGGCTGACTGACTGACAGACTGAGATGTGGCTGACTGACTGACTGACTGAGACGTGGCTGACTGACTGAGAGAGAGCGAGCAAGAGCGTGAGAGATTGTATGACAGTTTTACTCAGTGAGACATACAACAAAATAAAATCACCTTGAAAATGTGAAGATCCTATTTTTCCTTTTGGGGGGGGGGGGGGGTGGGGTGGAGTGGACACAAGAGGGCAGTGTTGCACTGATCTTATCCATTGTAAGCACACATGGGGATTTTCTCAGGTCGATACTGGCTTAATGCGTTTGGGCTTTTAATCCTTTCCAGCAAATATGCACATCAGTGTTTCAGATCATAATCTATTATTTTCTCAAATGTCTGACATTCCTGTGAATCATGCGACCATTCTATTTTGGCTACAACTATGATCAACCAAATTAGAAGTAAATGGGATTGTTGAAAGCACGACTATAACACGTGAGATGACTAACACGTGAGATGACTATAACACGTGAGATGACTATAACACGTTAGATGACTATAACACGTTAGATGACTATAACACGTGAGATGACTAACACGTGAGATGACTATAACACGTTAGATGACTATAACACGTTAGATCACTATACCACATTAGATGACTATAACACGTTAGATCACTATACCACATTAGATGGCTATAATACGTTAGATGGCTATAAAACGTTAGATCACTATAACACATTAGATGACTATAACACATTAGATGACTATAACACGTTAGATGACTATACCACATTAGATGGCTATAACACGTTAGATGACTATAACACATTAGATGGCTATAACACGTTAGATGACTGTAACACATTAGATGACTATAACACGTTAGATGACTATAACACGTTAGATGACAATAATCCTTCTGCACTCTTCTTTTGGCCACTGCTGCATATTGTGTATTCTGAGTCTATTTTGAAGTATGGCCACTGCTGCAAATTGTGTATTCTGAGTGTATTTTGAAGTATGGCCACTGCTTTATATTGTGTTTTCAGAGTGTATTTTGTAGTGTGGTAACTGCTGCATATTGTGTATTCTGAGTGAATTTTGTAGTATGGCCACTATTGCATATTGTGTATTCTGAGTGTATTTTGTAGTATGGCCACTGCTGCATATTGTATTTTCTGAGTGTATTTTGTAGTATGGCCACAGCTTCATATTGTGTATTATGAGAGTATTTTGTAGTCTGGCCATTTCTGCATATTTTGTATTCGGAGTGTATTTTGTAGTATGGCCACTGCTGCAAATTGTGTATTCAGAGTGTTTTTTGTAGTATGGCCACTGCTGCATATTTTTTAATCTGAGAGTATTTTGTAGTATTGCCACTGCTGCATATCGTGTATTCTGAGTGTATTTTGTAGTATGGCCACTGCTGCATATTGTGTTTTCTGAGTCTATTTTGAAGTATGGCCACTGCTGCATATTGTGTATTCTGAGTCTATTTGGAAGTATGGCCACTGCTGCGTATTGTGTATTCTGAGTCTATTTTGAAGTATGGCCACTGCTTCATATTGTGTAATCTGAGTGTATTTTGAAGTATGGCCACTGCTTTATATTGTGTTTTCAGAGTGTATTTTGAAGTACGGCCACTGCTGCATATTGTGTATTCGGAATGTATTTTGTAGTATGGCCACTGCTGCATATTGTGTATTCAGAGTGTATTTTGAAGTATGGCCACTGCTGCATATTGTGTATTCGGAGTCTATTTTGTAGTATGGCCACTGCTGCATATTGTGTATTCTGAGTCTATTTTGAAGTATGGCCACTGTTGCATATTGTGTATTCTGAGTCTATTTTGTAGTTTGACCACTGCTGCATATTGTGTTTTCGGAGTTTATTTTGTAGTTTGGCCACTGCTGCATATTGTGTATTCTGAGTCTATTTTGTAGTATGGCCACTGCTGCATATTGTGTATTCGGAGTGTACTTTGAAGTATGGCCACTGCTGCATATTGTGTATTCTGAGTCTAATTTGTAGTTTGGCCACTGCTGCATATCGTGTATTCTGTGTCTATTTTGAAGTATGGCCACTGCTTTATATTGTGTATTCTGTGTCTATTTTGAAGTATGGCCACTGCTGCATATTGTGTATTCTGTGTCTATTTTGAAGTATGGCCACTGCTTTATATTGTGTATTTAGAATATATTTTGAAGTTTGGCCACTGCTGCATATTGTGTATTCTGTGTCTATTTTGAAGTATGGCCACTGCTGCATATTGTGTATTCGGAGTGTACTTTGAAGTATGGCCACTGCTGCATATTGTGTATTCTGTGTCTATTTTGAAGTATGGCCACTGCTTTATATTGTGTTTTCGGAGTGTATTTTGAAGTATGGCCACTGCTGCATATGATGTATTCGAAATGTGTATTTTGTAGTATGACCACTGCTGTATATTGTGTATTTAGAATGTATTTTGAAGTTTGGCCACTGCTGCCTATTGTGTATTCTGGGTGTATTTTGTAGTATGGCCAATGCTAAAAATGTTGAATTCTGAGTGTATTTGTAGTATGGTCACTGATGCATTTTGTGTATTTTGTAGTATGGCCACTGCTGCATATTGTGTATTCTGAGTGTATTTTGTAGTATGGCCACTTCTGCGTATTGTGTATTCTGAGTCTATTTTGAAGTATGGCAACTGCTACATATTGTGTATTCTGAGTCTATTCTGAAGTATGGCCACTGCTTCATATTGTGTATTCTGAGTGTATTTTGAAGTATGGCCACTGCTTTATATTGTGTTTTCGGAGTGTATTTTGAAGTATGGCCACTGTTGCATATTATGTGTTCGGAGTGTATTTTGTAGTATGACCACTGCTGTATATTGTGTATTTAGAATGTATTTTGAAGTATGGCCACTGCTGCCTATTGTGTATTCTTGGTGTATTTTGTAGTATGGCCAATGCTAAAAATGTTGTATTCTGAGTGTATTTTGTAGTATGGCCACTGATGCATTTTGTGTATTTTGTAGTATGGCCACTGCTGAATATTGTGTATTCAGAATCTATTTTGTAGTATGGTAACTGCTGCATATTGTGTATTCTGAGTAAATTTTGTAGTATGGTCACTATTGCATATTGTGTATTCTGAGTGTATTTTTTAGTATGTCCACTGCTGCATATTGTGTATTCTGAGAGTATTTTGTAGTCTGGCCATTTCTGCATATTTTGTATTCAGAGTGTATTTTGTAGTATGGCCACTGCTGCATATTGTGTATTCTGAGTGTATTTTGTAGTATGGCCACTGCTGCATATTGTGTATTCTGAGTGTATTTTGTAGTATGGCCACTGCTGCATATTGTGTATTCTGAGTGTATTTTGTAGTATGGCCACTGCTGCATATTGTGTATTCTGAGTGTATTTTGTAGTATGGCCACTGCTGCATATTGTGTATTCTGAGTGTATTTTGTAGTATGGCCACTGCTGCATATTGTGTATTCGGAGTGTATTTTGAAGTATGGCCACTGCTGCATATTGTGTATTCTAAGTGTATTTTGAAGTATGGCCACTGTTGCATATTGTGTATTCGGAGTCTATTTTGAAGTATGGCCACTGCTGCATATTGTGTATTCTGAATCTATTTTGAAGTATGGCCACTGCTGCATATTGTGTAATCTGAGTGTATTTTTTAGTATGGCTACTGCTGCATATAGTGTATTCTGTTTGTATTTTGAAATATGGCCACTGCTGCATATTGTGTATTCTGAGTGTATTTTGTAGTATGGCCACTGCTGCATATTGTGTATTCGGAGTGTATTTTGAAGTATGGCCACTGCTGCATATTGTGTAATCTGAGTGTATTTTGAAGTACGGCCACTGCTGCATATTGTGTATTCGGAGTGTATTTTGAAGTACGGCCACTGCTGCATATTGTGTATTCGGAATGTATTTTGTAGTATGGCCACTGCTGCATATTGTGTATTCGGAGTGTATTTTGAAGTATGGCCACTGCTGCAGATTGTGTATTCTGAGTCTAATTTGTAGTTTGGCCACTGCTGCATATTGTGTATTCTGAGTCTAATTTGAAGTATGGCCACTGCTGCATATTGTGTATTCTGTGTCTATTTTGAAGTATGGCCACTGCTTTATATTGTGTTTTCGGAGTGTATTTTGAAGTATGGCCACTGTTGCATATTATGTGTTCGGAGTGTATTTTGTAGTATGACCACTGCTGTATATTGTGTATTTAGAATGTATTTTGAAGTATGGCCACTGCTGCCTATTGTGTATTCTGGGTGTATTTTGTAGTATGGCCACTGCTAAAAATGTTGTATTCTGAGTGTATTTTGTAGTATGGCCACTGATGCATTTTGTGTATTTTGTAGTATGGCCACTGCTGCATATTGTGTATTCAGAATTTATTTTGTAGTATGGTAACTGCTGCATATTGTGTATTCTGAGTAAATTTTGTAGTATGGTCACTATTGCATATTGTGTATTCTGAGTGTATTTTGTAGTATGGCCACTGCTGCATATTATATATTCTGAGTGTATTTTGTAGTATGGCCACTGCTTCATATTGTGTATTCTGAGAGTATTTTGTAGTCTGGCCATTTCTGCATATTTTGTATTCAGAGTGTATTTTGTAGTATGGCCACTGATGCATATTGTGTATTCTGAGTGTATTTTGTAGTATGGCCACTGCTGCATATTGTGTATTCTGTGTCTATTTTGAAGTATGGCCACTGCTTTATATTGTGTTTTCGGAGTGTATTTTGAAGTATGGCCACTGCTTCATATTGTGTATTCTGAGAGTATTTTGTAGTCTGGCCATTTCTGCATATTTTGTATTCAGAGTGTATTTTGTAGTATGGCCACTGATGCATATTGTGTATTCTGAGTCTATTTTGAAGTATGGCCACTGCTGCATATTGTGTATTCTGTGTCTATTTTGAAGTATGGCCACTGCTTTATATTGTGTTTTCGGAGTGTATTTTGAAGTATGGCCACTGTTGCATATTATGTGTTCGGAGTGTATTTTGTAGTATGACCACTGCTGTATATTGTGTATTTAGAATGTATTTTGAAGTATGGCCACCGCTGCCTATTGTGTATTCTGGGTGTATTTTGTAGTATGGCCACTGCTAAAAATGTTGTATTCTGAGTGTATTTTGTAGTATGGCCACTGATGCATTTTGTGTATTTTGTAGTATGGCCACTGCTGCATATTATGTATTCAGAATGTATTTTGTAGTATGGTAACTGCTGCATATTGTGTATTCTGAGTAAATTTTGTAGTATGGTCACTATTGCATATTGTGTATTCTGAGTGTATTTTGTAGTATGGCCACTGCTGCATATTATATATTCTGAGTGTATTTTGTAGTATGGCCACTGCTTCATATTGTGTATTCTGAGAGTATTTTGTAGTCTGGCCATTTCTGCATATTTTGTATTCAGAGTGTATTTTGTAGTATGGCCACTTCTGCATATTGTGTATTCTGAGTGTATTTTGTAGTATGGCCACTGCTACATATTGTGTATTCTGAGTAAATTTTGTAGTATGGTCACTATTGCATATCGTGTATTCTGAGTGTATTTTGTAGTATGGCCACTGCTGCATATTGTGTATTCTGAGTGTATTTTGTAGTATGGCCACTGCTGCATATTGTGTATTCTGAGTGTATTTTGTAGTATGGCCACTGCTGCATATTGTGTATTCTGAGTGTATTTTGTAGTATGGCCACTGCTGCATATTGTGTATTCGGAGTGTATTTTGAAGTATGGCCACTGCTGCATATTGTGTATTCTAAGTGTATTTTGAAGGATGGCCACTGCTGCATATTATGTATTCTGAGAGTAAATCCCTGAAGAGACTAACTCAGAATTGGAGCATCAAGGAGTTCTGCTAGAAGTTCTGCTCAGACCAAATCCCTACTGGCTAAATGGACTTGGATCTCAGCCATTCATTCACAAAGCTTGTAGAGTATGTTCTCGTAACGTGATACTGTAGGTCCAATCACTGAGAATCCCTGTAGAATGAAAATAATCAGAAGTACATCCATTGTATTGAGGGAGCAATACAATGCTCCCTCAATACACAGGGAGCATGGGTGAGCAAAATATACGCCCTATATTTTCAAGGATCTAGTCTATAAATGTGACCATGTCTTTGGCTTTGATATGATTTGATTCTAGAGGTAACAGTTCTGCAGGTTAGACAAGGGTTTACATGCTAAGCAGGTGAATTCATACTAGATCTTGTCTGGCTCCATAGTAAATCTACTGTGACTTGGGGTTCAATATCTTCCATGTTTTGTTATTATCATTGCAGTGGACTTTAGTCAGATGACTCCCCTCCCTCACCTCTCCTATGGCAGCAATACACATTCATTAAACTCTGGAGAATTCAATTGTTCTGACTTTAAGGTCCCCAGCTCCAGGTTAGTTGCCCCATATTTAACAGGGGCGATATTTAACACTAGTCCAAGCAAGGCACTTTCCCTGGGGTCTGGATCCTCAGTAAATATGACCATCATACATTGGTTCCATCCCAAATGACACCCTTTTTTTCCCATTTAGTGCACAACATTTGACCAGGGCCCATAGGGAATATATACGGAATAGACTGAGAGCACTAAACCCACACCTCTCCTCCCTCATCCCTCCCTCCTCTAATCTGGCTGGTTCCCCTTCCTCTTCCATTTCCCTCCCCTCTCTACCTGTCTCTCTCTCTCGCTCTCTCTCGCTCTCTCTCGCTCTTGCTCTCGCTCTTGCTCTTGCTCTCGCTCTTGCTATCTCTCGTTTTCTCTCGCTATCTCTCGTTTCCTCTCGCTATCTCTCGTTTTCTCTCACTCTCTCTCGCTCTCTCTCTCTCCCCTGTCCCACTGCTCCATCCACATTTGGCGTGTAAAATTAGCCTATCCTGGGTTGCAACACTCACTACCGAGTTCCAAACTCTGGAAGCAATTTTAGCACAATAACCGTTCATCAGGGAGCTTCACTAAAAATGGGTTTCCATGGCCGAGCAGCCACACACAAGCCTAAGATCACCATGCGCAATGCCAAGTGTCGTCTGGAGTGGTGTAAAGCTTGCTGCCATTGGACTCTGGAACAGTGGAAACTTGTTCTCTGGAGTGATGAATTACGCGTCACCATGTAGCAGTCCGACGGCCGAATCTGGGTTTGGGAGATTCCAGGAGAACGCAGGGGGAATGCATATTTCCAACTGTAAAGTTTTGTGGAGGAGGAATAATGGTCCAGGGCTGTTTTTTTCATGGTTCAGGCAAGGCACCTTAGTTCCAATGAGGGGAAATCTTAATGCTACAGCATACAATAACATTCTAGAAGATTCTGTGCTTCCAACATTGTGGCAAATGTTTGGGAAATGCCCTTTCTTGTTTCAGCATGACAATGCCCCCGTGCACAGAGATCAGTGTGGAAGAACTTGACTGACATGCCCCGAGCCCTGACCTCAACCCCCCTTTGGGATGAATTGGAACGCCAACTGCGAGCCAGGCCTAATCACCCAACATCACTGCCCAGATCTCACTTATGCTGTTATGGCTGAATGGAAGCAAGTCCCTGCAGCAATGTTCCAACATCTAGTGAAAAGCCTTCCCAGAAGAGTGAAGGCTGTTATAGCAGCAAAGGGGGACCAACTCCATATTAATGCCCATGATTTTAGAATGAGATGAGCAGGTGTCCACATACTTTTGGTCATGTAGTGCATGTTCATTGGTATCTTTCTGTGAAATCCTAACACAGGCTTTATTGAACAGATCATTTGTCATTAGCCCACACATTTATTCACAATACCCCTGTGTACTTTATGGAATCTGGAGTTGTATGAACTGCCTTAATTATTGTATGAACTGCCATAATTATTGTATGAACTGCCTTAATTTTGCTTAAGATTGGGATCCATAATAAATACAGATGTTCAGAATCTGTTCATGCTGTCATATTAGCATACAGACATAAATACAACACATTTACACAATCCCAACGATGGTGGACAAATTAAGATGTCTTACTCAGGCAGTTTAACACTGGAAAAAATGGTCAAGGTTCCTGTCTGTGTAAATGGGTTTTCCCTCTCTGGCATGAGCATGCCTTTCCCACGTGAGCTCATGGTTTCTCTAAACTCTGGTATGCTCATGTGAGAGAAGGACACAGGCAGAATGTTTTTCAAAGATCAAATTTCAAAGATCAAATTATATTTAAACAAAACAATGTTTCAGGAATGCTAATCCTATCTGTGACAAACTTCAGAAGAAACAAAATGGTGGGTGTCTAAATACTCTTGATTCTGGGCAGAAGTTATGAGTGTTAAATCAAAATATGTGGCACTGTATTAAAAGTATCTACTTCCCCAGAGTCAGATGATGATGATTATATTTCTGGGTACAGTATGAAGGAAGTTAGAGGTAGTTTCCTGAGCCAATGCTAACTAGCCTCAGCGCAATGACAAAGTCAAAATCCAAAAGTATCCCTTTAAGAGAGAGTATTTGTATTCGGCACAGAACGCCGTTCCGTGTTCTTCCGTATTCCCGAAGTCCCTCAAGTTGCATAGAGGTCCACACTTACCGATGTAAACATAACCCCTACACCAATCACTGGACAACAACTCACTCTTCCACTTCCCCTCAATTAGTTGTGTAGAGTTTGACTGTCTATGAGTGGATCAGGTTATGAAGGGAGTTTTATATAATGTGGTTCCCAATTAAGGAGATGAGCATGAAGGCAAGAGGCACCCGAAGGTGATGGGATTTAAATAACTGCTTTTAATAGACAGCAACTCTGAGGGGTATGGCGGCAATTATCACTTGTGACCCGTCACAGTTATCACCTGCTCCCTGGTGTACAGAATACAATTCTGAACTAATTGAGTGTTAAGCTCGAGGAATTCAGAGAGCTCGACCTTTTATCGGTGGTTTGGTAGCAGGTGCTGGCACACGTTCTACTCTGGAAGGGTCCTTATTGGAAAAATAATTTTTACTTCCTTTGTGTCAAGGTGTGCAGGCCCAAAGAGGTCAAGGAAAAGTAATATTCTTCATAACATTGTATCCATGTGTTTTTATTTGACCAGGTAGTTCTATTTTAGGGTAGCTTAAATTGCTTATTGATCAAGGTAATTCGTTTGGACATCTGAGTCTTGACTTAATCAATGACTCAATGTTGACTGCATCAATTCAGTATTGACTGGAGTGTCTCCTGCCCCCCTTGGTGAATTTGATGCTAAAGTAAGACCTCTACAAACGGCAAAAAAGCCTCATCCATACTTTCTGTACTACTTTGTTACTCAGAAATGGCTCATGTAAGAGAGATCTAACCTACAACAAACAGTAAAGTAAAAACATTTAAATTGCTTTTCTTCTTTTCAATACATGTGCAGCTTTGAAATGTCAAAATGTATGGCTATATCTGGATGTTTATCTTTTTTGCAGCACCAAATTACATCAAGCAATATCTATCTATGTTCTCCTTACAATTGTAGCGACTTTACGTAATATGCTGTGCTTTCTTGATGTAGTAGCATGTCTTCTACTCTATGCGAACATGTGAGTTCTATGGTATGAATTGGGTCGCAAAGCTACCAGTAATTTACCAAAGTTACTGGAACATTCAGTGATTTTGGTAATTAACATGTATTCAATGACAATCTATTGTTTACTTTGATAATTTATACTTCAATAACTTAAAAATATATATATTCAAACAGTATAAAGTATTCCTTTTTTATATCATATTGTCCACCAGTTTGGCGCCAAAACATTCACAACAAAGACATATTGGCAGAGTAAAATATATAAGTGTGTAAAAACAATGTAAAAGGATATTTCATGCTGAAACCATTATACTAAACACCAATGGTATTCACCAAATTTATGGTTTATATTTACAGCTGTAGGATAAGGTCTTACAGCTTTGTCATTAAATTTTCTATTTTAAAATCGTCATATTTTTGTTATTTTATATTTTGCATGTGATAAAGGCCACACAGAGGGCCAGAGTTAATTACAGAAACCTGTGACGATCTATAGTACCCAAAAAAGCCAGTAGTTGTCTGGTAGTTTACTGATAATCGTAGAAAGTTGCCAGTAATATACCCTCCCTTTGCATCCCGAGGTATGAGCCATGCCGCTCTATACTGCTCCTTCTGGTGTAGCTAACTAGACAGCTTATCTCTGTAGAATGTTCTCCTCAGCTCTGTATCATCAATGCACCCTGAGGAGTCTGGTTAATTGAAAAAAGTGCTCGGTGCTAGCACTGTCTGCAGGATGAGGGAGCTACTTTTGAGAGTGAGTGCGAGGAAGGTTGCTGTGATCCTGCAGGGAGATATACCTCTCCATTTTTTGACGAGACCTAATCTCCACCCAGGCCATGGAAGCCCAGGTATAAAGTATACATTGGTGACAGATTTTCATGTGAATATTAATTTATCATTTAGCTGAATATTTTCCCACCAGTGGTGTTTCCACCAAACTGACTTGCAGATTTAAATCTATGCGTGATGTCACAAAAACTGTTGTGTTAAATAGCAAATGTGTCTACAAATCAAATCAAATATTTGTTTAATTGGTAACATACACGTGTTTAGCAGATGTTATTGCAGGTGTAGTGAAATATATACCCAAATACACATAAATCTAAGTAAGGAATGGAACTAAGAATATATAATATATACATATATGGAAGAGCGATGTCCGTAGAATAGTATAGAATACAGTTTATACATATGAGATGGGTAATGCAAGTTCTGGAAACATTATTAAAGTGGCCAGTGATTTCTAATCTATGTGTATAGGCAGCAGCCTCTGATGTGCTAGTGATGGCTGTTTAAAAGTCTGTTGGACTTGAGATAGAAGCTGTTTTTCAGTCTCTCTGTCCCAGCTTTGATGCACCTGTACTGACCTTGCCTTCTGCATGACAGCGGGGTGAACAGGCAGTGGCTCGGGTGGTTGATGTCCTTGATGATCTTTTTGGCCTTTCTGTGGCATCGGGTGCTGTAGGTGTCCAGGAGGGAGGGAAGTTTGCCTCCGGTAATGCGTTGGGCAGACCGCACCACCCTCTGGAGAGCCTTGTGGTTGTGTGAGGTGCAGTTTCGGTACCAGGCGGTGATACAGCCCGACAGGATGCTCTCAATTGTGCATCTGTAAAAGTTTGTGAGGGTTTTTAGATGCTAAGACAAATTTCTTTAGCCTCCTGAGGTTGAAGAGGCTCTGTTGCGCCTTCTTCACCACACTGTCTGTGAGGGTGGACCATTTCAGTTTGTCAGTGATGTGTACGCTGGGAAACTTGAAACTTTCTACCTTCTCCACATTCGGTCCTATCTATGTGGTTAGGGGGGTGCTCCCTCTGCTGTTTCCTTCACACAATACTCCATAATAACAAAGCGAAAACTGGTTTTTAGAAGTTTTTGCAAATATATAAAAGATTAAAAAACAGATACCTTATTTACATAGGTATTCAGACCTTTATCTATTCAACTCTATGAATCTCCTCTGTGGAGATGGGAGAACCTTCCAGAAGGACAACCATCTCTGCAGCCCTCTACCAATCAGGCCTGTGCTTATGGACGGTGTGAATAAGGCTGTAATGTAAGACCATTTCTACAGGTAAGCTAGCGGATGCAAATTGCTAGAATCTCACAGTATCCCTTTAAGCCCTGTCCTGGACTGAAAATGCTTTTCAGTTGATTATAATGAAATGTAAATTGTACTCTTCTGTTTTTGATCAAATATTTACTCAAATGCTTCACCCAGTATAAGCCTATCTGTTACATTAAACAGAAAAAAACTGAGAAATAGGAAGGAAAAGGTGTGAATCTTTTATACATATCTACAGCTGTTTGGAAGTGTACCATGCTGGTTGCATAATCATCCATATTTAATCATATTTTTGTAGCCATTACTAGCCAGAAACATTATCAGTGGAACATGTGTTTTAGAAACTGATTGATATTCTCTGCAGACCTTCCAGAAAACCATACAGTACACAGTGTAAAACACACATTGCCTTCAAAGCTATCTGGGAATTCAGGATATGACAGTATGGTCTAGCGAACACACAAATAGCAAGCCAGGGAAATCAGTGGTGCAGCTCCAGTTGTACTCAACACAGCTTGTGTGGTTGGGCTCGGCTGCTCAGTGATTAGGTAGTGGACAGTCCTGACCAGTCCCACCAGAGCCCCATTTGTAAACCACCATTCGCAGTGTCGGCTTTAAAACGTCCCATTTTACAGCACAATGTAATAATAATACAATTGGGTTATAGATATTTTGAAAGGGCACGGAACACTGTCAATGGACTTAGGGTATCTCCACTTGAATTCAATAATTTTTTGACAGCATCCCTTTTGATTTAAAGGTGCTCTAAGTTTTGCATACCCTACAATACCATGAGATCTAACGTTTTTTACATCATCTAACGTTTTTGTGTTGTGCCCGCCATAGGTTGAGACATAACATTATCTTTTAATTGAACTGAAACATCAACTTCTAAATACTACCACAAAGATGGCCACGGGTCCACCCACTGTCGAATGTCAACTTAAATGGTCATGTCTATTCTATTATCCATATTTCTATGATTTCAATAGGTTTCCTATGGAGGATTGACAGTATAATTTTAAACAACAGATATTCCCATTCAAGTCAACATTTTCTGATGTGTCAACCTCCAACCAGCTTTATTTAGTTTGATATTTCAATTGTAATATTATTATACATTTTTTAAAAACAAGACACCCACCCTGTATTCAAGAGCATGTTGTGTCTCAACCAATGGCGGCCATAACACAAAAACCTTGAGGATGTAAAATAGGGGTCTAAGCTACAACATAAACCAATATTTGTTTTTTTTTTAGTTCACCCGTTTTTTAGATAATTGACGGTAAAGGTAAAAAAATGACATGGTTTTAATAAAAATGATTGAAAATGACCTATGAACACCAACATGTGCAAATCATAGGAGCATATCAAATTGGGTGTCTATATTTTGGGGAAATGAAGGCATAGATATATATATTTTTTTATTTTATTTTCCATCTTAAAAATGAGGCATAAGTAAAGGCTTTGATTACTGGATAAACAGATGAAAAAGGGATCTTAGGAAACATCTATCAGAAAAAGACGTAAAGACCCCTGCCAACTAATATCAACACATATTTAGTTTTGGATAAATGTTTTACATTCTGTAAGTGTACTGCTTCCCTGCAGTCGAATGACCAAAGCGCCCTCTAGTGGCTCATGGAATGTTATTCATATTTTTCATAATTTCATTAATAAACATATATTAATATTTTTTTACACTGAAAATCTGGTGTTTCTACGTGAAACGGTTTTGTTATACACCGAGTGTACAAAACATTAAGAACACCTTTCTAATATAAAGTTGAGTGAGTTGAGTGTAATCGCTGCCAAAGGTGCTTCAACAAAGTACTGAGTAAAGTATTGCCTTTTCACCCCGCTATCATCCAGAAGGTGAGGTCAGTACAGATTCATCAAAAATGGGACCGAGAGACTGAAAAACAGCTTCTATCTCAAGTCCAACAGACTGTTAAACAACCATCACTAGCACATCAGAGGCTGCTTTCTATAGACACTGATTAGAAATCACAGGCCACTTTATGAAATAGAACACTAGCAACTTTAAAATGTATCAAAATACAAGAAGTCTGGAGTGCAAAAAAGCTATAAAAAGACATTGCATAGTATGGGTGGAGGGCTGAATATGTACAATATACATTGGTGGATGGTGCATGGTTTACTATACTATACAGGTCGATGGCAGAGAAATACTTAAATAGCTAAAAGTGCATATGATATAAGTGAGGGTAATAATAGCTTACTTAATATACAGACTGGTTAAATGAACAGGTAAGTGAATATTTTGCATGGTTAAATTAATTGTACAGGTAAATATACAGTTAGATTTACAGGTAAGTGAATATTTGCATGGTTATATTAACTGTACAGGTAAATAGATAGATAGATAGATAGATAGATAGATAGATAGATAGATAGATAGATAGATAGATAGATAGATAGATAGATAGATAGATAGATAGATAGATAGATGCACGTATTGCACAGTCGATATACTAAAAGCAATGAAAAAAGATACAACTGACAGGATACTAATATGCATTCCTGAGTGAATGACTACGTAAGTAAGTCCAAGAATTACTTACAATATTGCACGTGATATGATATAACGACTGTACATGAATATGTATATACAGACCTGAATGAACAAATAAGTCCAGAGTGAATGAGTGATTACAGACTAGAGTTACTCACGGATGGATGCATAATTGTTAAACTAGGTCTGAACACCCCAACAGTTCCAGGTCAATGTTGACGACGGCACGGCACCCCGGTGAGGCATTAAATAGTCTAATAGCCGCCGGCAGGAAGTACCTCCTGTAGCGCTCTCTGGCACACTGTGGTGGGATCAGTCGTTGACTGAAGGTGCTCCTCTGCGTCATAACCATGGCATGCAGAGGGTGGGTGACGTTGTCCATGATGGCCAGCAGTTTGGCCAGGATCCGTCTCTCCGGCACCTCCTCTAGAGTGTCAAGGCTAATCCCAAGAACAGAGCTAGCCTTCCTGATCAGCCTATTTACCTGAGAAGCATCACCGGATTTTATGCTGGCGCCCCAGCACACCACTGCAAAAAAGATGGCACCACAGACTGGTAGAAAGTATGCAGGAGTTTACTGCACACGTTGAAGGACCTGAGCCTCCTCAGAAAGAAGAGTCAGCTCTGGCCCTTTTTTGTATAGAGCCCAGGTGTTACCAGCCCATTCCAGCCTGTTGTCCATATGGACTCCCAGGAACTTGTATGACCCAACCATTTCCACATCCATCCCCTGTAAAGGGACTGCAGTCAGTTGGGCCTTGGTTGTCCTGAAGTCCACCACCATCTCCTTTGTTTTGCTGATGTTGAGCTGAAGGTGATTCTGCTCACACCACACCACAAAGTCATTGATTGCGCTCCTGTACTCCTCCTCCTGCCCACTCCTGATGCACCCTACAATTGCGGAGTCATCCGAGAACTTCTGTAGGTGGCATGTTTCAGAGTTGTTTCTGAAGTCTGAGGTGTAGAGGGTGAACAGGAAGGGGGACAGGTCCGTTCCCTGGGGGGCCCCTGTGTTGCTCACTGCCGGTTCTGACACACAGTTCTGTAGTCGAACAAATTGTGGCCTACCGGTAGGTAGTCCGTGACCCAGGAGACTAAGGGTGCTTCCACTTTCATCCTCTTCATCTTCTCACCCAGTAGCAGGGGCTGAATGGTGTTGAAGGCAATGGAGAAGTAAAAAAACATAACCCTCACAGTGCAACCTGCGTTGTCCAGGTAAGAGTAGGCCCTCTGCAGAAGGTAGATGATTGCATCATCCACCCCGATGATGCGCTGATATGCGAACTGCAGGGGGTCCAGTGATGTACACACCAGGGGTCTGAGGTGAGCGAGGACTAACCTTTCCAGGGTCTTCATGATGTGGGATGTTAGCGCTACAGGTCTGAAGTCATTCAGGACAGTGGGGTGCGCCTTCTTGGGCACTGGGACGAGTAAGGATGTTTTCCACAGCACAGGGACCCTTTCTAGGCTCAGGCTAAGGTTGAAGTATCGATGGAGTATTCCAACCAGTTGGTCAGCACAGACCCTAACCACCCTTGGGCTGATGACATCAGGGCCCGCCGCTTTCCACTGATGTAGTCTCTCCAGCTCTTTCTTCACTTGGTTGGTGGTAAAAGCCAGCCCAGGTGGGGAGGTGGGGGGAAGGGGGGTGTTGAGGATCATTCCAGAGGGAGCGGTGGCGGAGGTAGGGTCGCTGATTGTCTCAACAGAGGTGCTGTGAGCAAAGTGGGGGTGGGACAGCCGTGAGGGTGTGTGGCCTGGGTAGCTGGAGGGGAGGTGGACAGGGCCAGTATCGAACCAGTTAAAAAAATTGGTTCAGCTCATTGGCTCTGTCCTAGGTCCCCTCCGTCTGCCCACTGTTTGACTTTTTGAAGCCAGTGATATTTCTCATACCCTTCCACACCTCTCTCACCTGGCTCCGCCTCAGCTTGTCCTCCATCTTCTCCTTATACCCTCTCTTCCCCTCAGCAATCCGCAACTTCAGCTCCCTCTGGACGCATTTCAATTTGTCCTTGTCCCCCTCTTCTCATTCAGCAGGGCCTTCAGGTTGCTGGTGACCCAGGGTTTATTATTTGGAAAACAGTGTACCTTGCTGGTGGGTACAGTGTTGTCTACACAAAAATTGATATAGTCCGTTATGCGGTCAGTAAGTCCATCGATGTCCTCCCCATGAGCCTCACAGAGCACATCCCAGTCTATTGTTTCAAAGCAGTCCTGTAGGGCCTCATTCGCCTCCTTATGGTTTGAGTGGTCGCAGGCTGCTGTTGGACCAGAGGCCTGTAGAGTGGGGTGAGGTGGACAAGGTTGTGATCCAATCTAACGAGGGGAGGGAGTGCAGTGGAGTTGTATGCATCCTTCACATTAGCATATAACAAGTCCAGAGTTTTATTATTCCTGGTTGGGCACTTCACAAACTGTTTGAACGTGGGCAACGTTGAAGAGAGAGATGCATGGTTAAAATCCCCCGAAATGGCAAAGAAAGCAATGGGATTCGCTGTCTGTAACCTCACGATAACAGAGTGGATGACGTCACATGCTGTGTTTGCGTCAGTGGAGGGTGGGATGTAAACAATGGCCACCGTGAATTCTCTCGGCAAATAGTAGGGTCTCAGGCTAACGGCTAACAGCTCAATGTCCGGGCTACAAAACTCTTTCTTAAGAGTAATATGGCTCGGATTACACCATCTGTTGTTAACTAATAAAGCCAGCCCCCCCTCCCTTACTCTTACCGGAAGAAACGCTATCCCTGTCTGCTCTGATGGTCCGGAAACCGCTGATAGTGACGTTCTCTATGGGGATGTTATCATTCAGCCATGGCTCAGAAAAACAAAATAGGCTCTCTTCCCGGTATTCTCTTTGTCCATGAACCAAACCCTGAAGCACGTCCATCTTGTTATGCAGCGATCTCACGTTGCCCATAATGATAGACGGTATAGCCGGCTTGTACTTCCTTAGCTTTGCCTTACACTTCAATCCCGCCCTGCGTCCACGCCGTCGCCTTTTAAACTCGTCCGGAATATCAATCTTTTCCCTGGGGTGCAGCAGCGCTGCTTGTGCTAAATCCAGGAGCTGGGCTCGGTTGTAAATAATTGAGGACTCGCGTGTAGGTTCGGCTTTGAGAAAAATAAAAAGTGCCTCAGTGATAAAAAGGACCACTAAAACCTTCGTAAAACAGTAGCACTCCATAATCCTGAACTATTATTGTTCAACTGTTGCAAAAAACTGACGAAAAACTGATGAAAAACATACTAAAACAACAATTTACGCACAAACAATGTGAGCTGCTTAACAGGCAACTACACAGGGCGGCGCCAATCCGCCAATCTGTATCTTGCATTACTCTCATATGTATAACCTCTACACTATACTATTCTTTGGGTATCTTAGTCACTTTAATTATGCTTACATATTGCATTACCTAATACTGTTTTCTATAATATGCCACTGTATCTTAGTCCAATGCCGTTCTGACATCGCTCAACCATATATGTACAGTATATATATATTCTTAATTCATTCCTTACTTAGATTTATGTGTATTTGGGTATATGTTGTGAAACTGTTAGATATTACTTGTTAGATTTTACTGCACAGTCGGAGCTAGAAGCACAAGCATTTCGCTACACCTGCAATAACATCTGCTAACCACGTGTATGTGAGCAATAACATTTTATTTGATTTGAGTTTCTGAATACTTATGTAAATAAGGTTATTCCGTTTTTTTTATTTGTAATATATTTGCAAACATTTCTAAAAACCTGTTTTTGCTTTGTTATTATGGGGTGTTGTGTGTAGATTGATGAGGAAAAAAATTATGTAATATATTTTTACAATAAGGCTGTAACTTAACAAAATGTGGAAGAAGACAAGGGGTCTGAATACTTTCCGAATGCACTGTATACAGCTGCTGCTCACGAGAGTAGCTTGTTCAGCTTGTTGTTGTTGTTGGCCAATCAAAAGTCATCAAAGCGGCAATAGTCTATATTCATAGAGCGTGGAGCAAAATGTAGGAGATATCGAATCAATGGAAGATGGAATTTAAATTATTAAATTCAAAGTTAAAGGAGAAGGTTAGGCTACAATGACCAACGTAGGCTGCTACTTAATATTCTGAATGGAGTTGTTGTTGTTTATTACTGTAGAACGAGAAAGCACATGAATTCTCAATTAGCCTAGCTAGCTAACATTAGCTAGCTTAACTAGCTTCTCCTGGTTTGATGCAGTCAAGACAGGTACTACGTAATCATATTTGAAATAACCTAGCTATGGCAGCTATTAGTCTACTATAGCGTGATGTCCGTTTGCGCTCTCTTGACTCTCCCACCCTTCTCCCTGTTCCCGTTGCACTTGCTCACCCTCACAGTAGCTTACACACACAGCACGGCCCCTGCAAGAGCGTCACCTTTCTACTAGCTTAAAAATATACTTTTATGCTGCTTACCTCACTCGGATCGGATCAGACCGGGTCTGGATCAGATCAAGAATATATGGAATGGGTCTAGTTGTCCTCGGATCCGTTCGGAACGGGTCTCTTTAAAAATGTATTGATGCATATATTGTCTGGATTGGAAAGCCCCAGGTCCATTTTGGAACCGGTTCACCATTTTGGACCCGTGAAGGCCTCTACAGTACAGTACTGAGTACATTACAGTAGAGCACAGTAGGAGTACAATACAATACAGTAGTACAGTACAATGTAGTACAGAACTGAAAAGAAAAGTAGAATATACTACAGTAGAGTACAGTATATTGTACTATACTCTGCTGTGCTGCACAAACTTGTGAAACATGAGGAGAATGACATTCAACGCTCAACACTGTGGTGGTAATTTCCGTATTATCAAATGAGGAGAGACAAACTTATTACACAAGTCAGAGTTATGCTTAAACAAAATCTTTATTCACTTGTAATAAGGAAAGCAGGTCACACCAGAGACGCAAATGACTGATGTAATTTGTGCTTTGCGATAACGATGGCTGGTCAACACAACACTCCAAGACAAAGAATGCAAAGACCTTTTATAGCAAAGATACACCCCCTTAGTCTACATGACAAACAACAGATGTATGGAATGGGTCACAAGGTGAGACTTCGTATGAAAGAAATGAATAATTCACAGCTGCGTAATGTACAGTTGAAAATAAAAAAAGAGAAGGCCAAAAAAGTAGTATTTGGGAAAGATTTGGTGAAGTGGTGAAAGAGGATGATAGCAGTGCCAGCTATGTTAGGCTTGTTAGGCCCAATACAAATTAGACAATCACAAGACGGGGACTTCAAATAGGCCTATGATGAGCAATGTTCCCTCTAAGCTGTGTAGAAGACATATAAGCCCTCGCAAAGCCTTGAACTTCACTCAACTTTCTAAAGTTTACCCTTTACTTTGGGAATTGTGATCAACCAATGACCGAAACAAAACAAACAATCAAAGAGATGTTGTTGTAGGCAGAACACACCTGAGTAGGATTCTATTGTATTGACAAGCAGGACTCAGCCTCGACTCTAGACAAAGCATATCAAATCAGAGATGCAGTGGGCAGTGTGTTTACAGCATGAGTGGTAGTGAGTAGATGCGCTTTTTTTAAAGATCAAAGCGAGAGCTGCGTGTAGCCACATGTGCACAACAGTTCCTATCCTTTGCTAGTTAGTCAGTTATTAGCCCATTTGTAGTCAGCAATGGAGGAGTGATTGCTTCCTACAAGAGCACAATAGGTTTTTTGTCTTAAAGGGGCAGGGTTGCATTTTGAGACAGGCTTGAATAAACTAAGTAGCTAATAGACAGAGGGTAGCATTATTTGTCTGATTCTCTGTAATAATGGTATGGGAATAATAATGTATTTTATTTTGTAAAGTGGTTTCTTGCATCAAATAACACAACATCTTCAGTCACCTCCTTGTCTAAAGGATAAGTGGATAAACAGGTTCATGTCAAACCCTGCATGTTTCTTTTCAAAAGTCTCATGGTATGTAGGCCTACACGGAACACAACACACTGCTACTGTAGGCCTTTATGGTAGAGTGGCCAGACGGATGCCACTCCTCGGTAAAAGGTACATGACATCCCCACTAGGAGTTTGCCAAAAGGCACCTAAAGACTCTCAGACCATGAGAAACAAGATTCTCTGGTCTGATGAAACCAAGGTTTAACTCTTTGGCCTGAATGCCAAGCGTCATGTCTGGAGGAAACCTGGCACCATCCCTAGGGTAAAGCATGGTGGTGGCAGCATCATGCTGTGGGAAGTTTCTTAAGAGGCAGGACTGGGAGACTAGTCGGGATCGAGGCACAGGACAACAACCCTATGTACACAGCCAAGACAATGCAGAAGTGGCTTCGGGACAAGTGTCTGAATGTCCTTGAAGAGCCCAGCCAGAGCCCGGACTTGAACCAGAGAGACCAGAAAAGACCCCCATCCAACCTGACAGAGCTTGAGAGGATCTGCAGAGAAGAATGGGAGAAACTCCCCAAATGTAGGTGTGCCAAGCTTGTAGCGTCATACCCAAGAAGACTCGAGGCTGTAACCGCTGCCAAAGATGCTTTAACAAAGTACTGAGTAAATGTGATATTTCAATTTTTTGTAAAAAAATCTAATGAGCAAACATTTATAAATTTATGGGGTATTTTGTGTAGATTGATGAGGGAAAAAAAGGATTTAATCCATTTTAGTAACCTACCAAAGTGTGGAAAAAGTCAAGGGGAATGAATACTTTCCGAAGGCACTGTATACTACTCTTCAGATGGTTTAAATGGAAACTGACATCTGGACACTGACTGTAGGTCTATAACCTCTCACACAGACTTAATATTAACTCCTGCAGAATCAAGCATTTCTTGCAGCAAAATGATACACCAATTGCAGGCTAAATTTTGACGGGAACAGGAGTTGAGAAAGATGATTTCTTTCTTACAGCAGAATGCAAATACATAGTTACCACCTCTACAGATGATAGCTATCTTTATCAGCATCATAAAAGCTAATATTATTTCGACCACATAAAATATGCCAAACTGTAATCTTATCAGAAACGTGTTTGGTTGTTTTCACAGCTTCTTAGCTCCTTAAAACCGGTCAAACTGATGTCATATTTAACATTTGCACACAAAATCTTTCCCATTTTTTTTTGTTTTGTTTTTTTGTATTTTCTCCCCGGTCCCTAAGCGTCTTTGCTCTGCGGAAAGTTTAGCGGATGTCAACTAGATAGAATTTATGATTCTTCGCTCTGTTGAACATTTAGTTTTCTAGGGCAACATCTAATGACAGAAGAGAAGCTGCAAGTTGACTAACAAATAGCCTACCATGTTGGAAATGATATGCAGAAACGTATCTAAATCAGGCAACAACAAAAAGTCCTGCGCCTACAGTGCGTTTTATATAGGCCTATTGGCGGCATAGGGTCGGATAGGCGCCCACCGACCCTATCCCACTAATAGGCCTATATAAAACGCACTTATAGTCGGACGTTTGAGGATGGGTTTTTAGCAATTGCGGGTGGGTGTGGATGAACAAACAGCTGACCCGCGCACCACCAGTGTGGATAGCATGAAAACGGCTTATTGATTAGCTTGGCGCCAAGTGATTAAAATGCATCGGAGGGGAAAGATAAACAACACTGTTTACCACCTTTCTGAAAATATATAAACTGTACATTTACTGCAGATCTATCGGGAGCAGCAGGCTAACTGGTGAAATAATTGTTGCTGGGACTTGTATGGGCGTATATAGCTATGTGTATGTCACAATATATGTGAGTGTATGCATTGGGCTTCTCAGTGCATGGAAGGAACATGAAGTGAGCAGCCAGCAACTGCATGCCTTGATAAGGTCGTTAATCGTCACCAACCATGATCCCTATGTGATCCTATCTGGCACAGGGCAGGGGACTAAGAATACTGCATGTACAATACAGAGGTTCTCGGAAAGAAGACAATCAATCCATCATCTCCACATGTGGTACCTTTGACAGTTTCATTGTCATACATCACTCAAATTGCATCAGAGCTGCATTCAGGGCATTGTAACATACAACCATATTACAACCAAATGGAACTTAAATGTATATTGATCTTCTCTTTTTATTTCTGTAAGCCAGCTAAAATATATGTACAAAATATACTTATTGAAGATGAATTGAGCCATTTTAAGCCAGACTTGGTTAGTATGGCATTCTCCATGCCTTATTTTCTTTCCCAGCCTTCCTTAGTGCTATTTCCTGTCAGGAATATGATTTAGTGGGTATGTGTACTGTGGGTATGTATAGAATGCTTTGACGTAACGTCAGGAAAAAGGTCCAAGGTAACTGCGGACTAAAATATGCTTATTGGGCTTTATTCCTCAACGTCGCAGGGTAAGCAAAACATTTTGTCCAAGCATCATGTTAGATATATCCAACTCATAAAACCTTGGTGCACACAAACATTAAACATGTATACACACTAGGTCATAGGCACATACAGGTATGCTCAAGATATAATTTTGCATAGTTACACAGATTCAGACTCTTATGCATACACACAAACACACACACACACACACACACACACACAGTGACTGCTTCACTAGTGTCTGTGCATTTTTTATCGTGTCTCTTGCATGGAGCTTAAAATATTTTATCATGCATGTAGCAGAGCCCAATGCAAGATGATGCATCGTCCTGATGCGCCAGCACATCCTCCTCCCATCTGAGAGATGTCCTTATAAACGCAGATTATTATAAACCCTCCATAACCAGGATGGAAGCCAGCAATCAAGGCATTCATTTTTATTTATTTTTACAAAGGAAAGTTCTTCGGTACACGGTGAAAGCAAGCCGTTGTCCCTATGCTTCCTGCATTAACAATGAAAAGCCAGTCTTCTGAGAAACTGTAGGAGAAGGTGGCAGGCTGGGGGAGAGAAGGTCCGTTAAGGACTTTACTTTTCTCCTTGCTCAGCCCACATGGGAATGTTTGTGTTCATGGACTCGGTAAGCATTGGGTAAGACCTCTCTTAAACATTTTTTTACTTCATATTCTTCATCTCCAGCACCTCCCCAACTTCAACATATGGTAAAATGGTGTGTTTCTATGTTTTGTAGTAAAACATATAGAGGAAGTGTTTCCAACGACATCATCGGTGTGCATCGGGTGATTTTGACTAATTGTGAGGAGGCATTGCCCAATAATTGCCTACTAATTGGTTGATGATGTCATTGGAAACACTTATCTTTTTTACTGCAATACATAGAAATAACACTGTATGGTGATGATTATGAAGTTGAACATGTTTTAAATGTCCCTTTTTAAACGCAGCTCTTCAAAGTACGCTAAGGCGTGCACTCATGGACGATTAGACAGTGTATGCCATTAAAGTTTGATAAAGCGAACTTGTCCACCACTCGGCTCACATGCATCGGTTTGCTGTATATTCACGCCTGAAGAGTCTGTAGAGTAGAGCTCTCCAACCCTGTTCCTGGAGAGATACCCTCTTGTCGGTTTTCACTCCAACCCCAGTTGTAACCAACCTGATTCAGCTTTTCAAGCAGCTAATTATTAGAATCTGGAGTGAAATTCTACAGGATGGTAGCTCTCCAGGAACAGGGTTGGACAGCCCTGCTGTAGAGATTCTCTTGTGTCTTCAGAAAATCAGATATCCCGTTAACGGCCAATTCAATGTCCCTAGAAAACCAGCCGTATGGGACACGTTTGGTCCCGCTTCAAATTATATTCAGCTTATAAAGGATTCATAAAGTCTCCATAATGCCTTCATAAGAATTGCGTACATGTGATACAAAGCATATATAACCTTATGTCATGGTTTATAAAGGGTTCCAAAATCTGGAATAACTGTGTGACATAATCACCAATGTCAAATGTGACATAACCCACTATGTTGAATATGATATAAGCATGTGCTTTATAAGAGGGACATGTTGTGCTGAAGGATGGCACATGCTCTAAATTGAAGTAATTTTGGTCACGTTACACCTAGTCTCGTTCCCAGACACTTCTGCCAACGTGCACGGACTGTCTGGTAGACCAACGCATAAAACTTGGCCTTCATTAGCTATAGCGATAGGTTTCAAATACAATTTAAAGACAAATTGAGGAAATGGGCAGGGCTTAGCCACATTTATGACTTTGTGGCTGTGTTAACAAGGGATGACCAGAGGAAATGATGTCAAATACTTTACTCAGTAAGGTCACTCCCATAGAATTCTATGGTCACTCCCACTAAGGCCAACTTTGATAAGGAAATTGAAAGTGGCTTTCTTCTGGAAGGATGTTACATGTTCCTCAGTACACAAACACACACACAACAATGTTTCGAGCCATACCGTGCGGTTCTGAGCCCAGTCAGGGAAAGGGGGATATCTAGTCAGTTGTACAGCTGAATGCATTCAATTGAAATGTGTCTTCGGCATTTAACCCAACCCCTCTGAGTCAGAGAGGTGCGGGGGGGCTGCCTTAATGGCGCCATTGTAACAGGTTGTAATCAAGCCCTGGTCTCCAGCATGGGAACATAAGAGGAATACCAATACTTTGTTTGAAATGAGACACCTTCAGTCATTCACAACACATTCATAAAGATTCTGGTCATTCATTACACATCCATTAAAACTCTATATCGCATGACGCTGTACTTACTTTCAAGTCAGACCTCTCTGTTAATTTATAACACATACATAAATGCCTTATATTATATGACGCTGTACTTACTATAAAGTCAGACACCTTTGGTCACAACATACATAAAGGCTTACGATGTAAACACAAATGTATTAACAGTTCAGGAATTATCGATAACAGCTTAATCAAATAAACATTAAAGACGTTTAACTATACATTTTATTTTGTTTTTACATTTTTAAAACAATACACATACTGTGCATTAAGTCCAGCCGAATATGGGGAACGATGACAGTTGGAAAAAGTGTGATGTCATTAAAAATGGTATAAAAATGTTATATAACTTGGAGAGTATACATGCTGTATATGTCAGGTTTCCATCCTTTACGTTGTGCAACTAAGATAAAAGATGATGAGAGTATTTTTAAGATATTTTAGTTTTATAACGAGATCACAGTTATAACAATACTTTTGCCCAGTCAGTAGCCACGCCCAGTCAGTAGCCACGCCCAAGGGGGCTCAGAAAGAGTGTTGGCGTGATGGAACGCTCCCTTTTTACCCTAGTGTATAAAGGATGAGTTGAGAATGAACATATCAGACCAGAAAGCATGCAGCTGTGGCTACACGGCTGAAAATGGTTAGACCAGAAGGACTTCAAGCTGCAGCTTAAGTTCTCCATTGGTTATGACCACTTGAAAATCAAGACGAGGTGAAGACGACAAAGTCGCCTCTAGTTGCTCTAATTGCTGTATCTTAGAAAGTGAATTTAAGTTGGAACATCCTGTTAGATCTTCAAACCATCGTCTACTACACTGCTCTCATCACCCCACTGGGGATCATCGACAAGGCTGATTAGCTGGCTTCAGAATACCGGACAAGTCATTAAAGCCAGGACAACTAAGAAGAAGGACATTTTGACCTCTGGTGGAGGAGAAGGCCAATTGAACCCCGTTCGGGAAGGCTTGGGTCCAACAGAGATAAAACGACAAGGAAGACATTCAGATGCGTCAATACATTCATGACTTCTTCTCCAAACTGGCGGCGGTAAGGATGCAAAGTATTCTGATTACTGTGAGCGTAGTTTCCAAATGTATAAGTGTTGTGTCTCTCGTTCTCTCTTTCTCTCTCTCCTCTCCTCTCCTCTATCTTTTGGTGAACAAGCAGTCATGTGTTATTAGTCCGCTAGGGACATGTTTCCGTTGTATTAAGTTTCTAATCAATAACCTATACCGTGTGTGTGTGTGTGTGTGTATCCTGTGTTATCATTTAGTTAGTTAGTAAATAAATAATTAAACCAATTTGTGTGGTACGGAATGATCAGTGCGGAAGCAAGGAGTATGCAACATTCAGAATGAGACTGATATGAGGTAATGATTAATAAGTGACTGTTATCGATATATAACTTTTAACTCTTAGAGTTTAATTCGGGAGATGGTAACTCTATAAACAACTTCTTCCGTGGTGCCCCAAATTCCTAATGAGTTAATTGTTACATGATTAATTTAATCGGGTAACAATTAAACATAGTTAGTTGATTCAATAAATAACAGTCATCACATTAATGAAAGTCACATCACAACACTAGCTAGCAAGCTAGCAATTGCTGTGAAGTCACCAAATTTACTTGAAATAACAATTGAGGTAGCTATGTAATTTAACTCAACACTTAACTACTACAAACTAATTTAAATTACAATAAATAAAGGTTAACATACTTTTTCACTGTCCAGTGGCACCACAAGTGGGCATTTGATTTGCAAACTCATCACATGTGCGCTTACTGCGCTATAGAAACCCAGCTAAAAAAACATCAGTGCAGGACATGCACACTGAATTGAAGGGCAACTACACAATCAAATCTAAGTTTGTCCCTTGATGTGGTTTAGCAGTGTTGTGAACAAAGAAAATACAATTTTATTGTTTTTAAATTTTAAAAGTGAAAAACTGTGGGGAAACCAGAAGTTTTAGGAAAGAAATCCGAAACCTGGAAAAACAAAACTGAGAAAACAGGATATGGGAAAAAAAACGGAACTAGACAAAAAATATTAACGGAGTTTGAAAGGCCCTACCAATTGCACTTTAGAGTGTGTGTCATCCTGCAGCACAGCATTTTGGGGAAATTTGAGGACCGGTCCAATATTGGTTATGCACCCGAGAGGGAAAGAGTTTGGGCCATCCTAGAAATGTTTTACAGTAATACAATATTATATATACAATTTAGCAGACACTTTTATCCAAAGCAATTTAGTCATTCATGCATACATTTTAACGTATGGGTGGTCCTGGGAATAGAACCTACTATCCTGGTGTTGCAATGCTCTGCCAAGATGCATGACAAGGTTATTGATTTATATTTATAAAGGCTTTATTAAGTGGTGCCACCCTTTATAAAACACAGGTTTATGTCATATTTTACATAGTGAGTTATGTAATATTTTACACAGTGGGTTATGTCATATTTTACATAGTGGGTTATGTTATATTTTACATTGGTTGTTATATTTTACATAGTGGGTTATGTTATATTTTACATAGTGGGTTATGTTATATTTGACATTGGTTGTTATAGCACACAGTTGTCCCACATTTATGAGCTTGACATACGATTACAGATGATTTGTGACACATTTATGTAGTGTTTATGAAAGCTTTAGGAGGCCTTTATAAGCTGCACGTCGTTTAAAGCGAGACCAATCTTTCTATGACCATGTATGTCTCTGCGTTTTCAATTAACAAATGTATCTGAATTGATCAAACATCAGCCGCTAAATGGATAATTCACCCGACAACTTCATGTCTTATCAATTACCAGATGTCCCCTCAATGTCTACAGTATTTGTCCCCTCAAAGTCCAAATCCACCCTTGAAATGGTATGAATGACAGAGTGGTACATGTAACCAGTGCTGAAATGTGTCCCCTAAATGTGTTTTCAAGTAGCAATTGCCCCCTTAAATTATCAAATGTCCCCATAAACCAGGGCTCACCGATCTTGGTCTAGGAGGGTAGCAGTGTTCGCCAGCTCTTTAGAGCTGTATGAGTGCTGGGCAGAAAAAACACTCTGCCCTAAATGACCATAAGCCACCAAAATTATGCCACCATATTAAACATATAATTTGTCAACTCAACAGACAGAACCATGAAACACCATACAGTAGGACCCTCGGGACTTGATGGCAAATCCCTAGGTCCTAAGAGTAAGCAGTGTGCCTCCATTCTCCACAGCAGGCACATGGTGACACAAAACCCAAGTGTGCTATTATCAACGTTCCCAGAACTGAGGCTGAGGCGGAGACATTTAGCAGGGTGTCAAAGTCACTGGAGTCCTCCATCAAACACAGACTACGAGGATAAAGGCTCTGTCAGAAACATTGACAGCTGTAATATTTCTCAAGCCCCTGGAAGCTATTCCATCACCATAAACACAGACATATACAAATATATCTGTGCCGTATGAATATATATATTTTTTGGGGGCTATTGCCTTAGCAATTGTTGTCAATGTCGGGGAATAATTCTAAAGTTAAGTTCAAAACCTTCTTTAATGCAGTCTTTGAGCTCTCCTCTTCTCGGAGAAGCGTTGATAGACATAGGCAATAAGTACGTAGTCCTGTGTAGCTCAGTTGGTAGAGCAATGTGCTTGCAATGCCAAGGTTGTGGGTTCGATGCCCACGGGGGACCAGAACGAATAAAATTATGAAAATATATGCATTCACTACTGTAAATCAACCTGGATAAAAGCATCTGCTAAATAATTAAAATACAAATACACAACCAATGTGTTATTCTCTGATTCATACGGTGACTAAAGGGCAATGTTATTCATTTGCCGCTTATTCATTTCTCTACTGATTATATCGGCCCTCTTCAATCTGCTTTGAGAAGATCCTACATTGTTTCTATGGAGATTTTTGGAGGAAAGAAATCCAGAAGCCAATAGAAAGCTGTGTCTTGGAGGGACAGCCAGTGTCACCTATAAGGTCGTTGATCATTTTCAAACGATGTCACTGCTGCCACACTTTCTGTTCCTGTCACTGTCCTCACTTTTGACCTTTTAACCCTAAAGGGAGGTGGGTCAATGCTGCTTCTGGGCTCTGTGATTGGAGCAGCCAGCCACATTCTTTATACAATGATTTAGTTTACTTCACTGGTTGATATTGTTCTCTGTTTACACAAGCAGTCTTTTTATTACTGTTAATCAGATATGTGGAATATATGATCAATAGCAGACAAATATGCAGTTGACTTACGATTCAATGCATATTATCAGCTGTCACAACCCGGCTCATAGAGAGTGACAAACAAGGGAGTCCACACGTTGACAGAGTTAAGGGTGTAACAGATATCAATTAAATAACAAAACAAAACTATACAAACAATAGTAACTGTGAGGTGTGAAAGTGGACATGAACAGTGTAGTGGTGGTGTTTGGATGCAAGTGGAATGAATATAAGGTGTAAGTGTTGAATGGTGCATCTAACCAAAAAGTAGACCCAAAAATACTACAAACCACAAAAACAGGGTGCAGGCTGAGAGAGCGACAGTCAGGAATGAACAATGGGATTTATATCAACACCTGAATCAACCCAGGTGCCCCTTGTCAGCTAACGACCCAATCAGCGCCACCTGTGTCCAAACTGAAAAACAGAGTCAGAACACAGAAGGAAACAGGGAGAGCGAGAGGGACGTAACACAGCAAATCCTTGGAATCCTCAGCAACACTATATAGGCATCCTGTACATGAATATACAATGTGCAAGATGCATGCCACCAGCCAATTAGCATTCTGTCAAAACCAATAGTGCATATTGATCTTTCTGTCATCAAAATGAAATAGGAGGGAATTGTACCCTAATCAGTCATTTAACAATTTCAGGTTGATTACTGGTCAATGCTATATTAAGTTTCAAACATATTCAACTGGACAGCTTATTGTGAAATATGTAGGGCCATACCATGTTCCCAAAAGTGAGTCCTGGTTCCTATTCTTTAGTGCACACCATAGCAAAATGTTTTGCAACAGAACCCGAAACAAGCCTTTTTCTTGGACAGATTCAAGCAGCCCCTTCTGTTTGGGTCCTAGTGAATACAACCCTGTTGATAGGCCGGCTTCTGTTTGGGTCCTAGTGAATACAACCCTGTTGATAGGCCGGCTTCTGTTTGGGTCCTAGTGAATACAACCCTGTTGATAGGCCGGCTTCTGTTTGGGTCCTAGTGAATACAACCCTGTTGATAGGCCGGCTTCTGTTTGGGTCCTAGTGAATACAACCCTGTTGATAGGCCGGCTTCTGTTTGGGTCCTAGTGAATACAACCCTGTTGATAGGCCGGCTTCTGTTTGGGTCCTAGTGAATACAACCCTGTTGATAGGCCGGCTTCTGTTTGGGTCCTAGTGAATACAACCCTGTTGATAGGCCATCCTTCAGGCTGTGACCTTCATGATGTCACATATCCAAAGACATTGGAGATCCATTCCACAAGGGCAATGAGTATAACCAACCTTGTGAAAAAGATAGATACGTCAGTTATGTTGTGCCGTTGTTCTCAGGGATACAATAGCAAAGTGTATTTTCCACTCCCAGTCTATTGAGAGAAGGTGGTGATTGACAATTCTGGGGATACATTAATTTTGAGTGACATCACTGACTCGAATTCCCTGTCCTCCCGAAATCTCATTTGAAGTACACACACACACACACACACACACACACACACACACACACACACACACACACACACACACACACACACACACACACACACACACACACACAGGCTACAGCAGCAGCAAACAACTGTTGCCAGAGCTAGCTAGGGGCTCGCCCGTTCCCCTAATTACAGCTGCCTACCAAGGACGCGTTAATTAATTAATTCAAGAGAAAACCCAGCCTATGTTAACCACCAATTTTGGTGGGGTGGAGGGTGTAGATGTCACACACACCCTGACAGATGGTAAAGGGAAGGTGGCTGCCACGGTGCTGTACAGTGCTGTCAGCCTCTTAACTTTTCATTTGGAGAGAGTGGCACAGTAATGAAGGCCAGCCAGGATAAAGCCTGACCTTATTTATGACAATACGGTCGACACCTCTGAAAGCCTGTTGTTGTTAAGTTGCCTTTGGCTACGAGTGGGGAGTGATGTGTGTGTGTGTGTGTTTGGGGGGGGGGGGCAGTGTGCAGGTGGTGTGTGTGCAGACATGCATATGTTATCCTCCTTATTGGCTTAACAAATGAATCAGAAGATTACTAATTGGTGATGATTTATAGACATGCTCATACATCCTCCATCTCACATCTCTTTCAAATGCAGAGCAATAGAGGACAAAGGACATTGTACACCACGTGGTATTATAAAAACATTACATTAATTCAATTCCATCTCCTCTGCTGTGCCCTAAAGATAAATATCTGGGGGAAATGAAATCATTGATCTTCCCAAGAGCAAAGAGGAGAGCTCATTCTTTAAGCATTTGGTCTTGGGAATGGCGTGCTTTTTCCCTGTAGACGAAAAGCCCATCCACAAAGTGTACGCTTCATTAAGTGTCTGAGAGCCTAGCTTGTATACCCAGCGCCTCTGACAAATACACCCCGCTGCAATCATAGGCGTGAGAGAGAGAGAGAGAGAGAGAGAGAGAGAGAGAGAGAGAGAGAGAGAGAGAGAGAGAGAGAGAGAGAGAGAGAGAGAGAGAGAGAGAGAGAGAGAGAGAGAGAGAGAGAGAGAGAGAGAGAGAGAGAGAGAGAGAGAGAGAGAGAGAGAGAGAGAGAGAGAGAGAGAGAGAGAGAGAGAGAGAGAGAGAGAGAGAGATATTAGAAATGTCAATAGGTAAAATCTGGTATGATAACAAGAGGAGTCGTACCACCAGTGCAAAGGCACCTTCATCAGGATTGCCTGTTCATTGAGCATGCAGAAAGCTAATCTTTGCTATCATCTGTACTGTGTCGGATGAATTAGAGCTGGGCAGTTCCACTGTAGCATAGTGATGCTGGGACGTTTCTTCTTCTGACAAAAAAACAATGACAACAACTGCACAAGGACTATTTTTTAACAATTTCCACTAAAAAAAATGTTTTACTTGAAGAACCGTACAGATGCAACGTTTGGTAACAGAATGACGGCAGAAACAGCACAAACCGTCATTCTGTTACCAAACCTTGATATTTCTGTGTTCCAAGTACTGTAAATGTGTTTTGGTAAAATCTTCAGTGAAAAATGTTAAAAGTAGTCTTGCTCATGCAATCATTGTTTTTTGTTTGACATACATGTACATTTTAAAGTGAAATATCTGAACCACTCTGTTACAATGGAATTGCCCAGCTACAAAGGCAAAGGAGTTGATTTGAGGAAATATCTTCTCATACGAGTGTGACTTTCTTTGAAAGCATGCATAATTCGTTTTTCTTTAGGGCATCAGACATTCAAATCTAGCAGTTTTGAACAACAATTTGAAAATGTTTTTTTTTTTTTATATATATATATATATTATTTTCTTTAATGAAAGAATTTAGACCACTTGACTTTTTCCACATTTTGATACGTTACAGCCTTATTCTAAAATTGATTAAATAAATAAAAATCCTCATCAATCTACACACAATACCCTATAACCACTAAGTGAAAACAGGTTTTTAGAAATGTTTGCTAATTTATAAAAAATAAAAAACAGAAATACCTTATTTACATAAGTATAAAGACCCTCCGAAACATGGCCCGCCTAACCACTCTTCTTAACACCCACCCGCTTAGCCCGGAAGCCAGCCACACCAATGTGTCGGAGGAAACACTGTTCAACTGACGACCGAAGTCAGCCTGCAGGCACCCGTCCCCTAACCCGGACGACACTGGGCAAATTATGACACATCCTTAAATGGAAGAAGTTTGGAACATCCAAGACTCTTCCTAGAGCTGGCTGCCCGGCCAAACTGAGCAATCGGGAGAAAGAGCCTTGGTCAGGGAGGTGACCAAGAACACGATTGTCACTCTGACAGCGCTCTAAAGTTCATCTGTGGAGATGGGAGAACCTTCCAGAAGAACAACCATCTCTGCAGCACTCCACCAATCAGGCCTTTATGGTGGAGTGACCAGACGGAAGCCACTCCTCAGTTAAAGGTTTTAGAATAAGGTTTCAGTTTTAGAATAAGGCTACAATGTAACAAAATGTGGAAAAAGTCAAGGGGTCTGAATATTTTCCGAATGCACTGTAGCACTAAATGTTCCTGACTTTGTGCTTCAAACAGATTCCTGCGGCATATTCAGATAGAAATATGTTATGTAGAAAAAATATTCCTCTCAGACAGGTAGAACAATTAATCATGTTAGCTCTTTCCATGGCATTTCTATCTGCAACGTTTGACAATGTTTGCCAACTGAACGTGGGTCTGGAAAATCAATCTAAAACCTGTTAGCACTGACAGCTTCAGAAAGAGGATGCTTTCAGGGACGATTCATACAAGTCCGACACTTACCCTCAACCAATATACATTTTTATTGACACTTGAGATGCACCATTATGCTATAATAAAGTCCAATGTCAAACGATGTACACTTTAAATTGAAAACGAAACAACATACATCTGATGTCAAGAATCGTGCTTGATATTCAAATGGATATTACACTCCAAAATCCAATAGTTTGTGAAGATATTTTCATACATCAAAAGTGGTCTTCTGTTGAGATAAGTCCACATCCCAGGTGATCTGTTTTGTAGATTGAGCTATATACCACAATCCAAAATAAATGGAAAAGATGAGCACCATGTAATATTTCCAGATTGCATTTTCCATTCATTTGAATTTAAAGCACATCGCTGGAAACGCACAACCGATGGTGTGGGACCTGAATTCTTCTTTACATTTAAGATCATGAATCGTCTTGAACAGCAGAACTAGTGTCTTTTGTGGCTTTAGTCAAGCTGATTATTCCATCTTAGAGGATTGAATGAATGTCAACTCTTTTGTTCAATGAATCATTTGGATTCTATAGACAAACCTTCCTTCGGCAAATGGCAACCCTCAAGACCTGGCAACACTTCACCAGAAATCAAGAGACTCCCTAGAAACCAATACAGACCTCTATTACAGATTGATTGGCTGAATTGAGTGTACATGTAGAGGCACAACGTTAGGCTGTAAGAGAGGGTTGAGCAAAGCATTTGTAGTCTATGTACAACAAAGTATCTGTATACAGAGTAGCCTACAAGTGAGAATGATTATACAGTGTATGTTACAGTATGCAATGCATTATGATATATGTAGTTGTGATACAGTCATGTGAAAAAGTAAGTACATCCCCTTGAAAGTTTTTTTTTACATATTTGGACAGATGGATATGTAATCTTCACTTCAACACTATTGACAGATAAAGGTTTCCCAATTTAACAAATCACACACAAAAAAATAAAAAAACGTTAAAAATGTTATGCAATTAAATTAAACAAAAATGCCTTTTCCTACCTTTACCATCACATAAAATGGCTAAAATTACAATTAGGTATCAAAACAAGTGCAAATTATTAGAAAACATTAGAGAGAAACCTTCCATAAAGATAAGAAAATTGGTCTGGTTTGGTCTTAACCATATGGGTGTGTGGTAACACATCATTCAAAGATCAAAAGACCTACCCGAGGCCCTCAGAAGGAAGATTATTGATGCCCATGAGTCTGGGAGGGGTTACAAATCCATTTCCAAGAGATTCGAAGTACATCATTCCACTGTCCGATGAAAATTCCAGACCACTGGCAAACTACCTAGGACAGGTCAGACATGTAATGTTGTCTAATCAATTGCACTTGTTTTGGTATATCTGTCAATAGTGTTGAAGTGAAGATTACATATCCATCTGTCCAAATATGTAAAAATAAAAAAAATAAATAGAACTTTCCAGGGGGTGTACTTACTTTTTCACATGACTGTATTTGGCTAAGCTTTGTTTTCAGGGTGGTTCCTCCTCTGTCAGGTGATACTTTACAAGTGCAGAGTGTCTTTCCTTTGAATGACAATGTAACATTTCTGAAGCCCCTGCTGAAGCAACCCCAGCAGGAAGTCCCTCTCAGTCTGGCTTCCTGTGGTGTTACTGAGGTATACAGTGGGGAGAACAAGTATTTGATACACTGCCGATTTTGCAGGTTTTCCTACTTACAAAGCATGTAGAAGTCTGTAATTTTTATCATAGGTATACTTCAACTGTGAGTGACGGAATCTAAAACAAAAATCCATAAAATCACATTGTATGATTTTTAAGTAATTAATTTGCATTTTATTGCATGAAGTATTTGATACATCAGAAAAGCAGAACTTAATATTTGGTACAGAAACCTTTGTTTGCAATTACAGAGATCATATGTTTCCTGTAGTTTTTGACCAGGTTTGCACACACTGCAGCAGGGATTTTGGCCCACTCCTCCATCCAGATCCTTCAGGTTTCGGGGCTGTCGCTGGGCAATATGGACTTTCAGCTCCCTCCAAAGATTTTCTATTGGGTTCAGGTCTGGAGACTGGCTAGGCCACTCCACGACCTTGAGATGCTTCTTACAGAGCCACTCCTTAGTTGCCTTGGCTGTGTGTTTCGGGTCGTTGTCATGCTGGAAGACCCAGCCACGACCCATCTTCAATGCTCTTACTGAGGGAAGGAGGTTGTTGGCCAAGATCTCGCGATACATGGCCCCATCCATCCTCCTCTCAATACAGTGCAGTCGTCCTGTCCCCTTTGCAGAAAAGCATCCCCAAAGAATGATGTTTCCACCTCCATGCTTCACGGTTGGGGTGGTGTTCTTGGGGTTGTACTCATCCTTCTTCTTCCTCCAAACACGGCGAGTGGAGTTTAGACCAAAAAGCTCTATTTTTGTCTCATCAGACCACATGACCTTCTCCCATTCCTCCTCTGGATCATCCAGATGGTCATTGGCAAACTTCAGACGGGCCTGGACATGCGCTGGCTTGAGCAGGGGGAGCTTGCGTGAGCTGCAGGATTTTAATCCATGACGGCGTAGTGTGTTACTAATGGTTTTCTTTGAGACTGTGGTCCCAGCTCTCTTCAGGTCATTGACCAGGTCCTGCCGTGTAGTTCTGGGCTGATCCCTCACCTTCCTCATAATCATTGATGCCCCACGAGGTGAGATCTTGCATGGTGCCCCAGACCGAGGGAGATTGACCGTCATCTTGAACTTCTTCCATTTTCTAATAATTGCGCCAACAGTTGTTGCCTTCTTACCAAGCTGCTTGCCTATTGTCCTGTAGCCCATCCCAGCCTTGTGCAGGTCTACAATTTTATCCCTGATGTCCTTACACAGCTCTCTGGTCTTGGCCATTGTGGAGTTTGGAGTCTGTTTGATTGAGTGTGTGGACAGGTGTCTTTTATACAGGTAACGAGTTCAAACAGGTGCAGTTAATACAGGTAATGAGTGGAGAACAGGAGGGCTTCTTAAAGAAAAACTAACAGGTCTGTGAGAGCTGGAATTCTTACTGGTTGGTAGGTGATCAAATACTTATGTCATGCAATAAAATGCAAATTAATTATTTAAAAATCATACAATGTGATTTTCTGGATTTTATTTTTAGATTCCGTCTCTCACAGTTGAAGTGTACCTATGATAAAAATTACAGACCTCTACATGCTTTGTAAGTAGGAAAACCTGCAAAATCGGCAGTGTATCAAATACTTGTTCTCCCCACTGTACATATCTCCACACTCAAGCTCCATCACATGAGTATCAGTCAGATATGGTTGCTGGGTTCACTCTTACCATTTCCCCCTATAGGGCCACTTATTCACTCATCCTAACGCCACTCCCACCAGTATCGCTCGCCCATCAGCCCTTCAACACAAATGAACGATGTGCTTCACCCCGCCAGCAGACATCAGAGGGCCAGTCTCTCTTCCCAGAGCTTGGTGTATTTATTAAATGTCTAGCGCCAAAATCACTCTCCATTCGCTGATCGAGAGCTCTTCAAGCGAGGTGCAGGAAGCACCAGAGCTATGCTGTGGATGGATGAGTGCCTCGTACACAGCCTGTAATTTAGATTTCATTATGATAGCGGCACAGGTACAGTAGAGGTCAGAGAGAGTGGAGGGGATGACGGAGGAGGGGGGAAGGAGGGGAAGGAGCCATGATGGCTCACCCAAGAGAGTGTGTAGAGAGGTGAGTATGAATGAGTGGAGGGCGGGTGATAGTGGAAGTGTATTGCCAGGCTATGGAGATGGAGGCTTGGACAATTAGTAAAGGATGAAGTGTGCATGTTAAGGAGGCCGTTCAGGGAGAGTAACTGGAAGAATTCTTGGAGGTATTGTTTTTTGCTGGAGTGAGGTGTTGATGGATGGTTTGAAGGAGAACTGTCCGCACGCTGTTTTTGAAAACTGTAATCTATACAGTAATTTCGGTATTATCAACAGTAAAATATTCTGAAACGTTTTACTGCAGCATACTGTAAATTATTATGGTGCATTGTGGGAGGGGAAATATTTGCTGTATTTCAAATTGTACTGTAATTCCACCCCTCAGAATACAGTACTGTACCGTATCATTGCAGCTCCAAAAACCGTTTGAACACTGGTGGGTGCATGGCATTGTTGTTTCTGGCTCATTAACATATTTTGAGGCGTGCCTTATAAGAGGCCAGATTTGTTGCACCAATGAGTGAGAATGCTCTACCAATTTATCTCCTTCAGTGCATTTGGAATGTTTTCAGACGCTTTGACTTTTTTACCTCATCAATCTACACACAATACCCCATAACGACAAAGCGACAACAAGTTTTTGGACTTTTTTGTCCAGAAAAACAAAACAGAAATGACTTATTAACATAAGTATTTAGACCCTTTGCATCCTGTTTCCATTGGTCCTTGAGATGTTTCTAGAACTTGATTTTCAAAAACAACCGTTTGTTCGCGTATGACCCATCACTAATAGAAAAAAACAAATATTTATTAATATGCTGTAATGTATAAACACTTTACCTAGCAGCCAACCTGCTTGCACCAATCCCTTGTAATTACAGTAAAATACTGTAAAATACACACCTCTCCCTTCAATGAATTGAATTAATTCATTCCGATTACAATAGCATTTTATTTACAGTATAATACAATACATTTTACGGTATTGTACTGTGTGTCATAACACAGTGCCTGCTTTCATACCGTATATATTACAGTAGGTATACTATACTATACAGAATTCTTGCCACTGAACTGCCTGTAAGTCACTGTCAAATTCACTGCTACCCCTTTACAGTGCAGGAACGGGGTGGGTGGATATTGATAGTTATTAATGTGAAACACAGAGGGGAGTGGGTGATATGAGCGATATGACTTTGGAGGTGGGTGTTTTCAAGTATTGAATTGAATTGAATTTGAAGTGGTATGAAAGGGCATCTTGGCTTGCATTGTCTTTCAAGTTAGCATGTTGAACAGTCAGTTCAAGCGTCATACGTTAGAGATAAGGAAACGTATTCTTCACTATAATGACAAGTATGGAAGCAATACATGCTGTAGAACCTATTGAACCATAGCTCTTGATTTTTCTTTTGTACATTGAAGGCTGTTACTGTTCACTGTAGACAGTACATTTGACAAAAACAGCCTTTATGTTATGAACGTATGAACTCTCTTACATAGCTACCACACTGTTGCTACCACACTGTTGCTACCACACTGTTGCTACCACACTGTTGCTACCACACTGTTGCTACCGCCTGCGTGGTCTATTACGTTTTCTTGGGTTGTAGATATATAGATAGATAGATATATAGATAGATATATAGATAGATAGATAGATAGATAGATAGATAGATAGATAGATAGATAGATAGATAGATAGATAGATAGATAGATAGATAGATAGATAGATAGATAGATAGATAGATGATAGATAGATAGATAGATAGATAGATAGATAGATAGATAGATAGATAGATAGATAGATAGATAGATAGATAGATAGATAGATAGATAGATAGATAGATAGATAGATAGATAGATAGATAGATAGATAGATAGATAGGTACAAGGCTTATGCAAATTTTTATAGGAAAAAGTCTAGACGTCAACTCCTCTAGCCACTCCTTGATTAGATGCTGTTTAACCACCGAACTGTTTCCTTATCAGCCAAATTGTCTTATTAATTGATTTCAAGAAGCTAAATAACCCAAAATTATTAAAGGCCCAGTGGAGTCAAAAAACGTGAGTTCCTGTGTTTTATATATATTTCCACAATATGAGGTTGGAATAATACTGTGAAATACTGTGGCCACCCAGACTATTTACATTGACACTCACTGTTTATTATCTATGAATAGTCATTTTACCCCTACCTACATGTACAGATTACCTCAACTACCTTGTACTCCTGCACATTGACTCGGTACCGGTTCCCACAGAATATAACCTCGTTATTGTTATTTTATTGTGGTACTTTTTATTATTTTAAATGTAGTTTTACTTTATTTCATATTGTAAATATGTTCTTAACTCTATTTCTTGAACGTCATTGTTGGTTAAGGGCTTGTAAGTCAGCATTTCACGGTAAGGTCCACACCTGTTGTATTCAGCACATGTGACAAATAAAATGTGATTTGATTTGAAATTGTGAAAATGATGATGATGCCATTTTCGTGTAAGAGCTGTTTGAAAAGACTGTCTGAAAGTTTGGCCTGATTTGGTGGGATGGAGTCTTGGCCTTTCTGGTGCTAAATGAGTTAACCCTTTAGACCCCAATAGAATTCTAGAAAGATACTGTAGAATTCTCAAGAAAAAGCTCATTTTCTCAAACAAACAGACAAAAAAAGAGAATAAATGACAATTACATGTTAACTTACAGTGCTTTCGGAAAGTATTCAGACCCATTTACTTTTTCCACATTTTGTTACGTTACAGCCTTATTCTAAAATGTATTAAATAAATAAAAATCCTCATCAATCTACACACAATACCCCGTAATGACAAAGTGAAAACAGTTTTAAATAAATGGTTGCTAATGTATTAAAAATAAAAAACAGATACCTTTTGCCATGAGACTCGGAATTAAGCTCAGGTGCTTCCTGTTCCCATTGATCATCCTTGCAATATTTCTATAACTTGATTGGAGTCCACCTGTGTTAAATTCAACTGATTGGATATGATTTGGGAAGACACACACCTATCTATATAAGGTCCCACAGTTGACAGTGCATGTCAGAGCAAAAAACAAGCCATGAGGTTGAAGGAATTGTCCGTAGAGCTAAGAGACATTATTGTGTTGAGGCACAGATCTGGGGAAGGGTACCAAAAACCTTCTGAAGCATTGAAGCCACAAGAAGACAGTGGCCTTCATCATTCTTAAATGGAAGAAGTTTGGAACTACCAAGACTCTTCCTAGAGCTGAGCAATCGGGGGGAGAAGGGCCATGGCCAGGGAGGGGAACAAGAACCTGACGGTCACTCTGACAGAGCTCCAGAGTTCCTCTGTAGAGATCTTTGATAAAAACCTGCTCCAGAGCCTAGGTATTTCAATTGTAGTACATTTGACAAAATTACTCACTCAAAATGTACTACGTATAATATATTATACTTATAAATATTATTTACTTAGAAATATTTTTTAATAAAAGTATCCAAAATTCGACCAGAGGACAATATTCATAAAGTATTTCAAAACCCACACAAAGTAGGCTATTTTATTGACAACCATTATCTTCTGTAAAAATGTAAAAAATAGTTAGCGACAGGTAAAGAGGCAAGATACAAAACACAACAACTATTTAGAAACATTTTTTAAAAGTACACAATAAAATGGTGGACAAATTCATAGTTCACACGGTCACTTTAGTGTTTGCGTTTAGCCTACAACACGCCATGGAACTTCTGGAAGCACGGACCCGTCCTGTAAAGTGGCACAGACCACGTAGAGCACCCAAAGGTACCACGCTTTGCCCTGTGTCCACTCAGGATGCACACCACACACCCTCTCTTGTGCCCTTCAATCTATACCTGCTTTCAAATGATGAGTTACAACTTGGTCCACACACCCTGGGTCCACACTATTGGATCTCTTCTTCCTGCCACCGTAGCCACATCACAAAGTGAATGAACTAGCTGTGAACTAGCTGCATTTTGAATGTCTTCAGGGATGGGGCCTTTGCAGGGTCCACCCCACACAATGTATGCATTTCTGCCTGTGCGTCCAACATTGTAATAGCTTTTCAGTTGATCGAGATGGATCCCACCCATTTTCTTGTGGTAATCCATTACAATCTCTGGAACAGATATAAGTTCCTACCCCTTTTAAAACCAAGTCCAAAGCCCCTGCCACTGTCACTTTAGGCCCAGGCTGTGTGGTACAAGGGTGAATGGTGGAACTTGGGGCAGACACACTGCCTTGAAACATAGGCTCACCTCTTGGGTGTGCTCTCCCTCATCCCCTCCCTCTTCCTCCTCCTATCCATTTGCTTCCTCCTCTCCCTCCCCCTCCTCTCTCTCTTCCTCTACTTCTCCCTCCTCCCCTCCATGTTCCTCTTCCTCTCCATGTTCCTCTTCCTCCACTCTCCTCACCCTCCTCTTCACACTCCTCTGCCTCTCTCCCTCCACTCTCTTCTCCCTCCTCTTCCCTCTCCTCTTCCTCATTCTCTTTCCTCTTGCTCCACTCCTCCCTCCTCTTCTTAGTCACCACATCTCTATCCCTCCAATCATCTCTAACTCCTCTTCCTCCCTGCCTTTTGCTGCTGAGCCCTGACTCTCCAAATCACTTCCCTCGCTTTCACTGACCTAGAGAATCAGAGGGAGAGGAGAGGAGAACAAAATAGGATACAATTGTGGTCAGGAACATCATCTTTCTCTCTCCACACTGTCTCTCTCTTTCTTTTTCTCAATTTACTCTCTTCCTAATAATCACATCTTAGGGGTTTCCATAATATAATGTGTGATACAGCTACACGCCTCCCATTCCACACTCTCTCTCTTTCTTTCTCTCTGTCTCTGTCTCGCTTTCTTGCCTGACAGACTAACTGCAGAGTCGGCCAATGTTAGCTGATTAGTTACGAAGCTGGGACAGTTCCCAAATGAAATGCATTGGTAGAAACAGGACAAAACAAGCAACGTGTTAGCTGGCTATGTAAACAAATATCCAACTCAATACCACTGCGCAGGCATCTACTACCCTAACATGACAGCTAAGGAGGCAATGTATAGCCTATGAATATCTACACATAGCAAACATGACAAATCTTAAGCCCAACAGATAGACACATTATATTAGCCTTCACTTTGGCGGCTAGTTAACTGGTTGTCTGTCTGACTTGCCTAGCTAAATAAAGGTAAAAAATATATATACAGTATATATAATAATGGCTAGCTAGTGAAAGTGACAGCTGAGGTAGACACTTGAGCAGCCCAAATGTACCGTTACACACAACTTTTGTTGCCTGACAGAATAACTAGCTAGATAGCTAGCTATAGCAAGCAGCTTGGGCCGTTTCCATATTAATTACATAGGTAGAAACAAGACAAAACAACTAACTAGCATGCTGACTGTATACAGCTCAACACTGCAACTATTTCCATGAGACAGAGAGCAATCATGCGAGCTCCACCGCTGATGTGCTCGCCTGTACCAACCAAGTTATCATGACAGGACTTGCTAATCTGAGAACTATTCCCCAAGTTTCACAGCATCAAACAACGACTGTATATACTGTATATACTTATTTCACTCGCCTCAACATCATTGCTTTTTTAAGTGCCTGGACTGTATCACCAACCAACATAGATACAGTGCATTCGGAAAGTTTTCAGACCCCTTCTCTTTTTCCACATTTTGTTACGTTACAGCCTTATTCTAAAATGGACACACAAAAGAAATCCTTGTCAATACAATACCCCATAATGACAAAGAGTTTCAGAGATTTGCTAATTTGTGACCTAGGCGTATGTCGCACGTTACTACTTCACAGGAGAGTAATTTGAACGTAAACTTGATTTTTTTTATCAAAATGTTTTTTTTCTTCAGAAATGCCTTCTGGAACATGTGAACTTTCATGTGCCTTAATAACAAACTTCTATGCCATTTACGAGCCTAGTTGGTTTAGCCGCAGAAAAAGACAGCAACCTTCCCACTAGCCATGATTGGCTGAGATAATGAGTAGGTTGGACATGCCGAGAGAGGAGTTCGGATTGGTTTGCCATGTAGCACGCTTCTATCAATTTTAATGAGAAGGAGAAAAAACACCTGTCTCCGGATCTTCAAACTACAGCACCAGTCAAAAGTTTGGACACACCTAGTCATTCAAGGGTTTTTCTTTATTTTTAATATTTTCTACATTGTGGAATAATAGTGAAGACATACAAACTATAAAATAACACATATGGAATCATGTAGTAACCAAAAAAGTGTTAAACAAATCAAAATATATTTTATATTTGAGATTCTTCAAAGTATCCACACTTTGCCTCGGTGACAGCTTTGCGGCTTTGACAGCTATGAAACCTAATGAAAATCTCACACTGTGAAGAGAATAAAAAAAAATGTATATTCTATTATAGGATATATAACTGTAAGATTCTGTATTTTACCTGTCCTTTCCTTTACACTGTTGCTTCTTCACTTTCAAGTAAGTCACAACCTTATATCTTGGTTAAACCAGATTGAATGCTGTACAGACAATTGTTTCACTTCACATTTCATGCCCTAACCCTAACGCTATATAACTAGTGCATCGTTCAGTCTGGTTTAAGCAGGCTTATGACTTTAGGTCTCCCTGAAGCTGTAGCCGCTGTTGGCTGTGGTCGCTGAGGACCCTCAAGGCATTTCCCAGGGCTAACAGTAGCAGGATTCATTTTTTTGTCCATCCTCTCTCTGTTCAAGGTCATCCAGAGTATATTTGCAAACATAACTCTCAGCTGAGTTTATTTGTATCTTTTCTTATGCCTTTTGTATCCCTTTCAAGGTCCAACATAGTATTTTTGTAAAGAAAAACCGAATTTATGCACTGATGCAAAACAATACACCTCTGCTTTCCAGGGCTTTCATAGAGTCCACAAGAATCATCATACACTCTTAGGGAAAAAAGGTTCCAAAAGGGTTCTTTGGCTGTCCCCATGGGAGAACCCTTTGAAGAACCATTTTTGATATCAGATAGAACCCTTTTGGGTTCCACGTAGAACCCTCGTAGAGTTCTTTAAATGAGTGTACTCTCTTGACCCGTGCTAGCGGGGAAAATTCTTACTGGCAAAAAAGGGTCTGTAAGAACAAATGGCTTTAATAGCACTCCTTTCAGTATTTCTCCTCTGCGTGCCTCTCTCTGCCCTGAAAGATGTCTACAGGGAGGAGAGATAGCATCTAGTGTGTAGTTTGCAATCCTGACTGCTTTACAGGATTACTCCCTGCCCTGCAGTTGAGTTGAGTGAGTTTTCATTAGGTCTAGATTTTTTGAAATTCTTCCTGCTACCCCAACCTGGGTTTTCTAAACACTCTAAGTAATGTGGCCAGTTAGAGCTCTTCTCTCCCCTCCTCCTTTCTCCTCCCTCGTTCTCTTCCCCACCACCCAAAGCCTCTTATCAGTCCCTTCAGGCCTGCGCTGATCCCCTCATCTTCACTCACTCTTTCCAATACACCCTCTCTCTGGAACTTTCTTTCTCTGGGTCTCTGTTAAATTTGCCATGTCTGTGTGTGCTCATTCACTCTCTAGTTGTATTACCAACCCCTGTATAACAGTACTCTAGTATCTTATGGAGGTAATTGTGCTCTCTTTTAAAATAATCCAAAGGAGGCTTGCAGAAAATAAGTTGCAGGAAGTAGTTATTTTGTAGCTGCTCAACCTGACACAGGTGTCATTGCCTTGTCCTTGGATGGCAGCCTGAGAATGTCACTGAACAGACCGGTAGACAACAATTTGATTGTGGTTGTGATTGACAGTCTGTTGTGTCATTGGTCCTCTGGCAGGTAACAGGTTAAGATGTTAGATATTAGAAAAGCTAGCATGGAGGCCCTGTGTCCGGTAACATTGATCTTTATTGATCCCATCTGCTATTTCCATTTCATTATCCGAGGCCTGAAATGGCTCCCTGTGCACTACTTTTGGACTATTGAGTGCGATATGTAGGGAAAAACAAGCCATTTTAAATGACATTTTAGGGGTTATTTAATCCTTTTGATTTGTGTCCTTCTCGTGGCCTGGTTAAGAATAACCTCCTCTTCAACTCCAACACAGGCAATGGCCACCACATCTCTCTGTTTTCTCCATATTCCGGGTTAAGGGTTTAAAACGCCTTTACAGAGCGCACACTGCTTTGGCTGTTTTCCATAAAACAATACTTCAATGTCAAAAAATGCTCAAAGCCCCTCAAACCCGTCCTTTCAACTTCAGCCAAACTCTGCTGCCTCCCTTCTCTCCAGCCGTGTGGCTCTGACTGAAGAGTCAGGTTTTTGAAACGAGGAACCTTGAGTGTAGTTGTGCTGGCCCATGCAGTATGAATGTGGAGATTCTGTAGAGTGGCTGCTTTGATCTGAGAAACATTGTTGAAACATCGCTCTGTGCTTTTCAAATACCTAGGAGCCGTATTGATATGGAATTATGTTTCCTCTGTAAATATGCATACATCATGCATAATTTGTCTTCATTACATCAGATCTGCATATTGACTTTGTATTCTTAATGGTGGGTGGTTTAGGAGTCTAGTCTTGCCAAATGAATTATGGATACTTAAAGGAGGAGCATTGTATGATGCTGCTCTAAACAGTCCTTCTGGGTGATGGCATAGTGTAGGGAATAGAAATTGTTGCTGTGACCGAGTGGGTTTGAACCCAGTGTCGCCTGCCTGCCAAAAGACTAAAGACTAGGTAAAGCCAATGTATTACCTCAGGGAGCTAAAAACATCTGTCGCTACACTCGTTGAAAAATGTTTCCAAAAGGTTTCTTCTGCTATACCCATAGGAGAACCCTTTTGGGTTCCATGTAGAATCGTATGTGTCAAGGGTTCTACATGGACCCAAAAAGGGTTCTACCTGGAACCAAAAAAGGTTATTCAAAGGGTTCTTATATGAGAACACCCGGAGAACCCTTTTAGGTTCTAGATAGCACCTTTTTTTCTAAAAGTGTAGCTAGGTTGCTCTTCACGCAAAAATAGTTCACCAAATCACTAGTCTGGGCATTCGAGGCTACCAAACCACCTTGGTAATACCAAATACATTGTAAAGATAGTTTTAAATGCATAGAGTCGATCCCGACTGCTCTGAATTTTCCCAACATGGGCCAGCTAGCAATTTTGACCGGTACAATTAATGGTCCAGATGGCACACGCAAATGTGGCACTAAACAGTCTCCATATACTCCCATTAAATTTTAAACTGGTACCGGGGGACCTTCAGACGAGTCTTGTGAGGCCTGTGGGCATCCTAGAACAAAACAGAGTCTCACCTTTCCACAGAGGAGTCATATTAGTGTGTAGCCCAAACTGTTTGGACGCTGCAGACAGAAGTTGACAGATCGGCTTTACAGACTTCAGACGAGTGCCAAGACACTTTTGGGGGTCGTAGCTATGTAGGTCAAACCGTTCGGACGCTACAGACGATTTTCGGGATGTCGCATGGATTGAGACGCATTCAATGCAAAAAAAACAGATACAGTATCTCTAGTTTAAACTGACAGATTTTTATGGGGATTGTTTTATGATACTAATTAGATTTCCGTGGCGGCACGGACATCGACTTTAGGGGGTTTTAACACCACGTAATACCAAACACATAGTAACAGCCCACAATATGTTGATATACCAAAGTTTCATGAATAAAATCAGATGTTATTTTTATAATGCATTTGTTATCTGGAATGGCTCCTGACGGTGTTGTTCTTATCCTTGAGATAGAAAAATACTAATTTAGTTTGACAATTCTGAAGCAGCCACAATGCACACCAGCACAGCAGGGCAAGAGAAGTGAATCAATTACTTAGATTAAAAATAAATGACATAGCGTTATCAGCAGTGAGGAGATTCAGTATAAAATAATGATAACTGTGGTGCATCAGAATTGAATGGGTAGAGAGATAATAAACGAGAGAAATGCACACTGTATTTTGCAACAATTTAGGAGATTAGTTTTGATGAGGTAATAAAACTCAGTGCGGTGCAAACTCGTAACTTGGTGATTTTGTCAATTATAAAACACTATCAAGACAGGACAACCTGTGCAGAATGGAATAAATACTAATACATTTTGAGCCAATGATGTCACATCCTTTAATGTGTGTGATTTGCCACCAGGCAGTTAACAAAGGCATATATCAACATGGTAAATACAAATTTCATCAGCTGCCTTATTCCAGTCCCCAAACTGCAGAGATTAGTCCTGTCCTTTCAATACATGGAGAAATATCTATTTTTCATGATATGTCTCTGATTTAAAATGTTTGGAGAAATTATGCACACAATCAATCAGCAGTCCGATGAAAGGACTACTGCTGGTCATTTGATGCATCTGATGTTTTTATGCCCAGAGCGAAACCTTTGAAAAACTAATTGCAGAGCAAAACAGCCATTTTGATGTCAAAATCCGTGACAGCAGGACACCCAAATTGGTGTTGATTTTCAAATGTAGGGTTGCATGGTTTGGGGAATATTCAGAGGTGGAAACTTTCCATGGGAATTAACAGGAATATATGGGAATTAATGGGAATATATGGGAATTAACGGAAATATATGCAAATTAATAATAACACCATTTAATAATAATACCAGATGTTCTTTGCATTGGATATATTTACCATATCATATGGAGACAGAAACATAAACATTTTACCTTATCATAAGTAGACATAACTGCAAATGATTCAATCCTTCCAATAGAAATAAAAAAACAATTTAGTTATGAATTGAACTTTAATTAAATGAGTTGACTCTTCACATGGGATGATTTCACTGAACAACAAAAGAAAGGGAATATTGAATGATCCCCAATGATCCATTGCATCTCCCAAAAACGTTTTCAACATATATCTGTAAAATTATAATATAGAAGCTAAAGCTTTGGTTGTCTTCCTCGCAGGCTTCCATGTCTTCTCCCTGGACCTCCTCAATGTCCACCTCTTGAACATCAGACTCTGAGGCCTCATCTTCACTGTCACTTTCCAACCTTGTTAAGGATGGCTCGTTTTCAGGCTCAAAATGCCTCAAATTTGCCCAGATGGCCACCAATTTTTCAACCCTTGTATTGATCAGTTTATTGCGTGCTTTGGTGTGTGTGTGTTCCCAAACAAGGACCAGTTGCGCTCTGAGGCGGCTGATGTTGGTGGGATTTGGAGGATGATGAAGGCAACAGGGGAAAGAGCCTCAGATCCACGAAGTCCCTTCCACTAGGTGACTGATTAGATATGTTGCCACGACTGCCATATTGCATCTCCATCCCAAAGCCCTTGCTTGGAAGTGTACTTCGCCAGACTGCCAAGAACCTTGCCCTCATCCAGACCAAGGGGGCGAGACATGGTAGTGATGACACTATAGGCCTTGTTGATCTCTGCACCAGATAGAATGCTCTTGACAGCATACTTGGGGTACAACATGTACGCGGCGGCATTTATGGGCTTTAGGCAGAAGTCTTCACGCTTTTTGATGTATTTCAGAACTGCAGATTCCTCTGCTTGGAGCAACAGTGAAGTGGGCAGGGAAGTACGGATTTCTTCTCTTACATCAGACAGGATGTCATTGTCTCCCTCAATCCGTGCAATGGCTACTGCTATAGGTTTCAGGAGTTTCAGGTTGCTTACCACTCCCTCCCAAAATACATCATCCAGGAGGATCCTCTTGATGGGGCTGTCCATATCGGCAGACTGTGATATGGACATTTCTTGGAGAGACTCCTTCCCCTCCAGGAGACTGTCAAACATGATGACAACACCACCTCAATGGGTGTTGCTGGGCAGCTTCAATGTAATGCTCTTATTCTTCTCACTTTGCTTGGTGAGGTAGATTGCTGCTATAACTTGATGACCCTTCACATACCTAACCATTTCATTGGCTCTCGTGTAGAGTGTATCCATTGTTTTCAGTGCCATGATGTCCTTGAGGAGCAGATGCAATGCATGAGCAGCACAGCCAATGGTTGTGATGTGAGGGTATGACTCCTCCACTTTAGACCAAGCAGCCTTCATGTTCGCAGCATTGTCTGTCACCAGTGCAAATACCTTCTGTGGTCCAAAGTCATTGATGACTGCCTTCAGCTCATCTGCAATGTAGAGACCAGTGTGTCTGTTGTCCCTTGTGTCTGTGCTCTTGTAGAATACTGGTTGAGGGGTGGAGATGATGTAGTTAATTATTCCTTGCCCACGAACATTTGACCACCCATCAGAGATGATTGCAATACAGTCTGCTTTCTCTATGATTTGCTTGACCTTCACTTGAACTCTGTTGAACTCCGCGTCCTGCAAATTAGTAGATAAAGCATGTCTGGTTGGAGGGGTGTATGCTGGGCGAAGAACATTCAGAAATCTCATCCAATACACATTGCCTGTCGTGGCAGGTGAACCAGTTGCATACACAGCTCGAGCAAGACATTCATCTTTGATGAAACTGTCTCTCATGAGAACCGCCACAGGAAAGGAAGACCCAGAGTTACCTCCAACCGCTGTGTCTTTGTGAGACGCAGAGTAGGTGAATGGATGATCTCCACTTGTGTGGTTCCCACCGTGAAGCATGGAGAATGAGGTTTTTTCGTGTGGGGTTGCTTTGCTGGTGACACTGTCTGTGATTTATTTAGAATTCAAGGCACACTTAACCAGCATGGCTACCACAGCATTCTGCAGCGATACACCATCCCATCTGGTTTGTGCTTAGTGGGACTATCATTTGTTTTTCAACAGGACAATGACCCAACACACCTCCAGGCTGTGTAAGAGCTATTTGACCAAGAAGGAGAGTGATCAAGTGCTTCATCAGATGAGCTGGCCTCCACAATCACCAGACCTCAACCCAGTTGAGATGGGTTGGCCTGAATGCAAAATACTATGTCTGAAGAAAAGCAGGCACATGTCATCACCCGTCTAACTCCATCTTTACTGTGAAGCATGGTGGTGGCAGCATCATGCTATGGGGTTACTTTTCAGCAGCAGGGACTGGGAACCTGGTAAGGATAGAAGGATCAATGAATGGAGCCAAATACAGGAAAATCCCTCATGAGAAACAGCTTCAGACTGCGTTTGCAGTCTTACAGTGGGACGGAGGTTAACGTTACAACAGGACAATGACCCCAAGCATACAGCCAAATCAATGCTGGAATGGCTTCAGAACAAGAATGTGAAAGTCCTTGAGTGTCCCATTGAACATCTGTGGAAAGACTTGAAGATTGCTGTTTGCCCCCACTCCCTATTTAACTTAACAGAGCTTGAGAAAATCTGCAATGAAGAATGGGAGAAAATCCCCAAATCCAGATGTGCAAAGCTGATACAGACATACCCAAGACGACTCAAAGCTGTAATCGACGCCAAAGGTGCACCTACAAAGTATTGACTCAGAGGTGTGAATAAATGCCATGATGATCTGGAAGAGACTGCCGAATTGAGGCAAAGGTAAGAATCTCTGGATTAAGTGTTTAATGTCAGCTAGGTGTAGTAATGAATAAATTGGCTACATTTCTTTAAATGAGGTGACGTGCAGGAGCCTTCAGGTATATGTAGTTCTACTTGATGTCTACTTTGACGCTCATTCGCATTTTTCGATTCTGAAAGTAAATGGAGCGAATATATTTATAAAAGTCACCTTGTCCGAGAGAGATTTACATGGTTATCAAAACATCACGCCAGGGTAAGCCTACACAAAACACAGCCCTTATTTGAAGTGTCTCTAAAAATACCCTTTGGGAAAAATGAATGATGGAAAAACAATTGGAACCATCTACCTGTTTGACCGCTAGGTTTTATGGGTGTTATGACACCTCCACTGTGGGGCTCTATTGTGTGTAGATGGGTGAGAAAAATCTATTTAATCAATTTTAAATTCAGGCTGTAACACAACAAAATGTGCAATGTCAAAAGGTATGAATTCTTTCTTAAGGCACTATAGACTAAAAGCTATGACATCATCATAAACCACTGGGCGATTTCATGCTTACAGACAACAAAAACGAAATGAATGACTGCCAAGACTGCCACTATTGGCTGTCCCCAATGTTGGCATGATTCATGGGAAGGCATACATTGGGAAGAGCAAACAGTGGCAGTCTGGACAGATGTGTGAATTTTGTTCTTGATATCTGTAAGCAGCAAGTAGCCCCACTGTATATGATGACATTGTATCACTCTGTTAACCTTAAAACACTGCACATGAGATGTTGTCTGGCACAGTAGGGAAAAGATCAGCAAGCAATAAATCTATATAACCAACCAAACCTCACTGTTTGTGAGTGTGAATGGGAATGTCTTGAGGCATTCTACAAAAAACATCTCATGGTATTCGTTATTGCTACGAATCCAAAGCGTTGAGTTCAACTGGGCTGGTCTTTAAAATCCGAAGTTGGCACAGTTTGGTCGTGAAAGTTTCATCAGCAGTCCAGTAACATGGAGTTCCTGAATGTGCATACTAAAATTGCCCCAGGGTCATAAATACTTTATCGACAGCAGATACCGCAGAAAAAAAACAAATACTTCCCTAGGGCTCTCTCTCTCTCTCCTCAAGTCTAAAAGGGGATTTCACAGTACAACCATATTTCCCACCTTTAAACACTTGTACACACACACACACACACACACACGCTCAAGCCCTCCTCAAAGTCAGCACAGTGATTTCACTGTACAACCAACCGATTCCACCCTAAGAGGAGTCTCAAGAAATACCTACAGTTGGGCAACGTGAATTCAAAATACTTTTAATTGTAGAAATCCATATACTGCTGTACTTTGGTATCACTTCAGTTCAAGGTTCTGTTTCACAGTAACAGAATTTAAGATATTTAAGAGTTTTGGGAAAATGTGCATAAATAACAGTTTTCCTGTAATTCTGTTACCAAAAACAGAGGGAGATTTTATTGTAATTCTGTTACCAAAAACAGAGGGAGATTTTACTGTAATTCTGTTACCAAAAACAGAGGGAGATTTTACTGTAATTCTGTTACCAAAAACAGAGGGAGATTTTACTATAATTATTTTACCAAAAACAGAGGGAGGTTTTACTGTAACTCTTTTACCAAAAACAGAGGAAGATATAACTGTAATTGTTTTACCAAAATGTGCATCTGTACAGTTCTTCCAGTAAATGTGTTTTTGTGAAATAGTCTGTGTAAATTGTTCAAAGCAGTCCTTGTGCATAGAGTTTTATGATTTGTTAAACTTTGAAATCAATGTTTTATGTTTGGCATACATTTTGAAGTGAAGAATTGGTGTAATTCTGTTTACATTGAGTTTCCCCACAGCACTAAACAAATTTTCACTAATCTACACACATTACCCCATAATAACTAAGCGAAAACAGATTAAGAGATTTTAGCAAATCCATTCAAAATAAAAAACAGAAATACCTTATTTACATAAGTATTCAGACCCTTTGCTATGAGACTCGAAATTGAGCTCAGGTGCATCCTGTTTCCAAAGATGTTTCTACAACTTGATTGGAGTCCACCTGTGGTAAATTAAAATGGTTGGACATGATTTGGAAAGGCACATACCTGTCTATATATAAGATCCCACAGTTGACAGTGCATGTCTGACCAAAAACCAAGCCATGAGGTCGAAGGAATTGTCCGTAGAGCTCCGAGACAGGATTGTGTCGAGGCACAGATCTGGGGAAGGGTACCAACAAATGTCTCCAGCATTGAAGGTCCCCACGAACACAGTGGCCTCCATCATTCTTAAATGGAAGAAATTTGGCACCACCAAGACTCTTCCTAGAGCTGGCCGCCCAGCCAAACTGAGCAATCGAGGGAGAAGGGCCTTGGTCAGGGAGGTGACCAAGAACCTGATGGTCACTCTGACAGAGCTCCAGAGATCCTCTATGGAGATGAGAGAACCTTCCAGAAGGACAACTATCTCTGCAGCACTCCACAAATCAGGCCTTTATGGTAGAGTGGCTTGATGGAAGCCACTCCTCAGTAAAAGGCACATGACAGCTCTCTTGGAGTTTGCCAAAAGGCATCTTAAGACTCAGACAATGAGAGACAAGATGATCTGGTCTGATGAATCCAAGATTGAACTCTTTGGCCTGAATGGCAAGAGTCACATTTGGAGGAAACCTGGCACCATCCCTACGGTGAAGCATGGTGGTGGCAGCGTCATGCTGTGGGGATTTTATCAGCTGCAGGGATTGGGAGAGGATCAATGCAAAGATGAACGGAGCAAAGTACAGAGAGACCGTTGATGAAAACCTGCTCCAGAGTGCTCAGGACCTCAGACTGGGGTGAAGGGTCACCTTCCAACAGGTCAATGACCCTAAGCACACAGCCAAGACAACGCAGGAGTGCCTTCGGGACAAGTGTCTGAATGTCCTTGAGTGGCCCAGCCGGAGCCCAGACTTGAACCCGATCGAACATCTCTGGAGAGCCCTGAAAATAGCAGTGCAGCAATACTCCCCATTCAACCTGACAGATCTTCAGAGGATCTGCAGGGAAGAATTGGAGAAACTCCCCAAATACAGGTGTGCCAAGATTGTACTGTCATACCCAAGAAGACTTGAGGCTGTAATCACTGCCAACAGTGCTTCAAGTACTGAGTACTTATGTAAATGTTATTTTTCAGTTTAGTATTTTTATTTTGCTTTGACATTATGGGGTATTGTGTGTAGGTTAATGAGGGAAACATTTTTTTAAATAACTTTTAGTATAAGGCTGTAACAAAATGTGGAAAAAGTCAAGGGGTCTGAAAACTTTCCGAAGTCACTGAATGCTCAAATGAAACATTATTCATATTTCTAGGAATTTTCTTACACATATCTTCCATTATATACTCTGACTGTTTTCCCACTCAAATTGTCAGAGAGCTGGAATAAAATAAAAGTATATATTATTTATCAATGTCAAGTGTGGTAAAAACCTATTGATGAAAGCCTGGCTTTGATCAATAGGAGTGGCTCCGTAAACAATACACAGCGCAACAGCCGCAACGTAGGTGCATACGCATGGGCACCAGTGTAGAGAACGGCTCCGGCCATGGAGCGGGGAAGACGACCGGACCCGGACTGGGCACCGGTGGAGCGGACTGCTCCAGAACTGGAGCAGGACTGGACGCCGTGCCTGGACTGGGCAACGACGCAGAAGAAAGCTCCGATCTCGGAGCTGTGCTGATCGCCGGTCCTGTCTGGACCCCGGAGTCAATGACTCCACCTCAGGAGCCGAGCTTGACGCCAGGTCCTGTCTGGACCCCGGCGCCGATGGCTCCACCTCAGGAGCCGAGCTGCACGCCAGGTGCAGAGGGAAGGGTACCGGCGCATAGGGAGGCTCCGGCCATGGAACCGGGCTAGGACCCGGCACTGGCGCTACCGGGATAGGTACCGGCACTGGAGCTACCGGGCTAGGAACCGGTACTGGAGCCACCAGGCTACGAACTGGTACTGGCGCTACCGCACTGGGGACATGCACTGGAGCCACCGGGCTAGGAACTGGTGCTACCGGGCTAGGTACTGGCACTGGAGTTACAGGGCTAGGAACTGGTACTGGAGTTACCGGGCTAGGAACCGGTACTGGTGCTACCGGGCTAGGTACCGGCACTGGAGCTACTAAGCTAGGAACAGACACTGGAGCCACCGGGCTAGGAACCGGCACTGGCGCTACAGAGCTGGGGAGCCGGCACTGTAGGCACCGGGACTAAGCACACACACAGGAGGGCCCGGGCTATGGACCGTCACGGGACACACTGTCTATTCGTCCCCGAAAAGAGAGCCGCCAGACTCTCCCTCCACATTATCATGCGGCTCTCGAACGTGTCCCCTTCCTCCTCCTCCTCCTCCTGGTGCTTGCTCTGTGAGGGCTTGTCCCACAGCCCCCACGAGTTGGGAGACGGGAGAACCTTGTCATCCTCACCGTCCTCCCGCTCCCATGGCTATATGGGCTCTTCAACAAACCCCCACGAGTATTGCGTCAGGGGCTACTCATAGCACTCCTCCGACGGACCCCATAGCGCCCCCAAAAAAACTGCATGGGGGGGTTCTCTGGGCTGGAAATAGGCTCCCCAATTAGAGTCAATGCTGGGGACCCAATTTTATTTCATAAGAATTTCTCACAGCCCCACCTAACCCCATATCTAATGACACAACCTTGTAATCAGTACATGTTTATTTTTACCTCAACAAATCACTTTAATTTCATTACATTTTAATCTCTTCTGAAAATGACAATGAACAAATAAATACATTTCTAATGATCCTTCTCAAAAACCTTTGTATGTTATCCCATACAATAATCTGTACTCTTAATTTTTGTACCCTCCCAAAGACAATTGTGACCACACTAGGGGCTCTCATTTCAGTGAGATGTTATCCCACTGACGTTCAGAGAACGTTCTAGGAACATTAAAAACATTACCTTAACCTCGGACTATAAGAGGACGTTAAGTATATGTCCTGGTTTCGTCACAGTATAACAATATAAGAAATGTTGATGTCCATTAGTGAACGTTATGAAAAGGTTCCTATTTGGTTCTGATAGGACGTTATCCATTGGACATTCAATTACCACAAGGGGACGCTTCACAATGGTCAAAAAGGACCATGATAGTCTCAAGTGAAGGTTGTCTGGCGGACCTTTGCCTAGTTCCTTGTAAGTTACCAGGACGTCATTGAGAACCATGTCAGGACCTTTCTGGGACTGTCTCAGGACTTTCATTTTACTAGTCTTCATGACGTTGTGTGATGGTTCCAAAGGAACGTTCTCTGGTGGACCTTTATCTAGTTCCCTGTAAGTTACCAGGACGTCATTGTGGACCATGTAAGATGTTCTCAAGAAATGTGTTTTACCAGTCGTCAGGACATTACGTGATGGTCCCTGGTGTCCCAAACTATTATAAGTAATGAAATTGTATGGGGTTTTAAAGGCTAAAGTATCCATATTCTACTTTTCGGTGGAGGCGATTTTCTGGCCACAGAATGCAAGGATGACATAGTTTTAGGCAAAAAGCTAAAAAAATGGCTTACTGCAAGCAACACAAACTACAGACATGGCTTTTGTGAGCCCTTTTCTGGATCAGAAATTAAACAAATGATACTGACATGATGTGAGGAGACACTTGTATCTGGAGAATAAACAAGTATGTCAGTAATGATCACTCATATGCAGATAATGATATGATCTGGCTAGTTAGCCAGTCAGTGAATTCCAAATCAATGGGATGAGGCTTGTATTCAAACAGCTAAAACTAGCTAGCTAGCCAACAAGCTATTCATATGAAATAATTGGATTAAATGTACTGTGAATACAAGGTTAGAGCTGGGGATTATATCTAGTAGCTACCCAACAAGCTATTCATATGAAATAATTGGATTAAATGTACTGTGAATACAAGGTTAGAGTTTGGGATTATATATATCTGTATATCTATCAATACTAGATAGATAGATAGATAGATAGATAGATAGATAGATAGATAGATAGATAGATAGATAGATAGATAGATAGATAGATAGATAGATAGATAGATAGATAGATAGATAGATAGATAGATAGATAGATAGATAGATAGATAGATAGTCTGTATGTTTTATCATAGGTATCATAGGTACACTTCTGTGAGAGACGGAATCTAAAACAAAAATCCAGAAAATCACATCGTATGATTTTTAAATAATTAATTTGCATTTTATTGCATGACAAGTATTTGATCACCTACCAACCAGTAAGAATTCTGGCTCTCACAGACGTGTTAGTTTTTCTTTAAGAAGCCCTCCTGTTCTACACTCATTACCTGTATTAACTGCACCTGTTTGAACTCGTTACCTGTAGAAAAGACACCTGTCCACACACTCAATCAAAGACTCCAACCTCTCCACAATGGCCAAGACCAGAGAGCTGTGTAAGGACATCAGGGATAAAATTGTAGACCTGCACAAGGCTGGGATGGGCTACAGGACAATAGGCAAGCAGCTTGGTGAGAAGGCAACAACTGTTGGCGCAATTATTACAAAATGGAAGAACTTCCAGATGACTGTAAATGTCCCTCGGTCTGGGGAACCATGCAAGATCTCACCTCGTGGGGCATCAATGATCATGAGGAAGGTGAGGGATCAGCCCAGAACTACACGGCAGGACCTGGTCAATGACCTGAAGAGAGCTGGGACCACAGTCTCAAAGAAAACCATTAGTAACACACTACGCCGTCATGGATTAAAACCCTGCAGCGCACGCAAGGTCCCCCTGCTCAAGCCAGCGCATGTCCAGGCCCGTCTGAAGTTTGCCAATGACCATCTGGATGATCCAGAGGAGGAATGGGAGAAGGTCATGTGGTTTGATGAGACAAAAATAGAGCTTTTTGGTCTAAACTCCACTCGCCGTGTTTGGAGGAAGAAGAAGGATGAGTACAACCCCAAGAACACCATCCCAACCGTGAAGCATGGAGGTGGAAACATCATTCTTTGGGGATGCTTTTCTGCAAAGGGGACAGGACGACTGCACCGTATTGGAGGATGGATGGGGCCATGTATCGCGAGATCTTGGCCAACAACCTCCTTCCCTCAGAAAGAGCATTGAAGTTGGGTCGTGGCTGGGTCTTCCAGCATGACAACGACCCGAAACACACAGCCAGGGCAACTAAGGAGTGGCTCCGTAAGAAGCATCTCAAGGTCCTGGAGTGGCCTAGCCAGTCTCCAGACCTGAACCCAATAGAAAATCTTTGGAGGGAGCTGAAAGTCCGTATTGCCCAGAGACAGCCCCAAAACCTGAAGGATCTGGAGAAGGTCTGTATGGAGGAGTGGGCCAAAATCCCTGCTGCAGTGTGTGCAAACCTGGTCAAGAACTACAGGAAACGTATGATCTTGCAAACAAAGGTTTCTGTACCAAATATTATGTCCTGCTTTTCTGATGTATCAAATACTTATGTCATGCAATAAAATGCAAATGAATTACTTAAAAATCATACAATGTGATTTTCTGGAGTTTTGTTTTAGATTCCGTCACTCACAGTTGAAGAGTACCTATGATCAAAATTACAGACTTCTACATGCTTTGTAAGTGTGAAAACCTGCTAAATCGGCAGTGTATCAAATACTTGTTCTTCCCACTGTAGATAGATAGAGCTTTAACTTCCTGACTGATGTCTTGAGATGTTGCTTCAATATATGCACATAATTTTCCTTCCTCTTGATGCCATCTATTTTGTGAAGGGCACCAGTCCCTCCTGCAGCAAAGCACCCCCACAACATGATGCTGCCACCCCTGTGCTTCATGGTTGGGATGGTGTTCTTCGGCTTGCAAGCCTCCCCCTTTTTCCTCCAAACATAACAATGGTCTTATGGCCAAACAGTTCTATTTTTGTTTCATCAGACCAGAGGACATTTCTAGAAAAAGTATGATCTTTGTCCTCATGTGCAGTTGCAAATCGTAGTCTGGTTTTTTTATGGCGGTTTTGGGGACGTGGCGTCTTCCTTGCTGTGCGGCCTTTCAGGTTATGTCGATATAGGATTTGTTTTACTGTGGATATAGATACTTTTGAACCTGTTTCCTCCAGCATCTTCACAAGGTCCTTTGCTGTTGTTCTGGGATTGTTCTTTTTGCACCAAAGTACGTTCATCTCTAGGAGACAGAACGCGTCTCCTTCCTGAGTGGTATGACGGGTGCATGGTCCCATGGTGTTTATACTTGCGCACTATTATTTGTACAGATGAATGTGGTACATTCAGGCGTTTGGAAATTGCTCCCAAGGATGAACCAGACTTGTGGAGGTCTACAATTGTTTTTCTGAGGTCTTGGCTGATTTCTTTTGATTTTCCCATGATGTCGAGCAAAGAGGCACTGAGTTTGAAGGTAGGCCTTGAAATACATGCACAGGTACACCTCCAATTGACTCAAATGATGTCAATTAGCATATCAGAAGCTTCTAAAGCCATGACATAATTGTCTGGAATTTAGTGTATGTAAACTTCTGACCCACTGGAATATAGTGAATTATAAGTGAAATAATCTGTCTGTAAACAGTTGTTGAAAGAATTACTTGTGTCATGCACAAAGTAGATGTCCTAACCGACTTGCCAAAACTATAGATTGTTAACATGAAATCTGTGGAGTGTTTGAAAAATGAGATTTTAATGACTTCAACCTAAGTGTATGTAAACTTCCGACTTCAACTGTATATATCTCTCTACCTCACTAGGTTAGAGCTGGGAATTGTATCGATCTACATATCTATCTATATATCTATCTACCTAACTAGGTTAGAGCTGGGGGTTATATATATCTATATATCTATCAATACAAGGTTAGAGCTGGGGGTTATATATATCTATATATCTATCAATACAAGGTTAGAGCTGGGGGTTATATATATCTACATATCTATATACCTAACTAGGTTAGAGCTGGGGATTATATCTATCTACATATCTATCTACCTAACTAGGTTAGAGCTGGGGATTATATCTATCTATATATCTATCAATACAAGGTTAGAGCTGGGGATTATATCTATCTATATATCTATCAATACAAGGTTAGAGCTGGGGATTATATCTATCTATATATCTATCAATACAAGGTTAGAGCTGGGGATTATATATATCTATATTTCTATCAATACAAGGTTAGAGCTGGGGATTATATCTATCTATATATCTATCAATACAAGGTTAGAGCTGGGGATTATATCTATCTATATATCTATCAATACAAGGTTAGAGCTGGGGATTATATATATATATATATATATATATATATATATATATATATATATATATATATATATATATCAATACAAGGTTAGAGATGGGGATTATATATATATATATATATCAATACAAGGTTAGAGCTGGGGATTATATCTATCTATGTATCTATCAATACAAGGTTAGAGCTGGGGGTTATATATATCTATATATCTATCAATACAAGGTTAGAGCTGGGGATTATATCTATCTATATATCTAGTAGCTACATAACTTGGTTAGAGCTGGGGATTATATATATATATATATATATATACATACATCAATACAAGGTTAGAGCTGGGGATTATATCTATCTATATATCTATCTACCTAACTAGGTTAGAGCTGGGGATTATATCTATCTATATATCTATCAATACAAGGTTAGAGCTGGGGATTATATCTATCTATATATCTATCAATACAAGGTTAGAGCTGGGGATTATATATATATATATCTACCTAACTAGGTTAGAGCTGGGGGTTATATATATCTATATATCTATTAATACAAGGTTAGAGCTGGGGATTATATCTATCTATATATCTATCAATACAAGGTTAGAGCTGGGGATTATATCTATCTATATATCTAGTAGCTACATAACTTGGTTAGAGCTGGGGATTATATATATATATATATATACATACATCAATACAAGGTTAGAGCTGGGGATTATATCTATCTATATATCTATCTACCTAACTAGGTTAGAGCTGGGGATTATATCTATCTATATATCTATCAATACAAGGTTAGAGCTGGGGATTATATCTATCTATATATCTATCAATACAAGGTTAGAGCTGGGGATTATATATATATATATCTACCTAACTAGGTTAGAGCTGGGGGTTATATATATCTATATATCTATTAATACAAGGTTAGAGCTGGGGATTATATATATCTATATATCTAGTAGCTACATAACTTGGTTAGAGCTGGGGATTATATATATATATATATATATATATATATATATATATATATATATATATATATCAATACAAGGTTAGAGCTGGGGGTTATATATATCTATATATCTATCAATACAAGGTTAGAGCTGGGGATTATATATATCTATATATCTATCAATACAAGGTTAGAGCTGGGGATTATATCTATCTATATATCTATCAATACAAGGTTAGAGCTGGGGATTATATATATCTATATTTCTATCAATACAAGGTTAGAGCTGGGGATTATATCTATCTATATATCTATCAATACAAGGTTAGAGCTGGGGATTATATCTATCTATATATCTATCAATACAAGGTTAGAGCTGGGGATTATATATATATATATATATATATATATATATATATATATATATATATATATATATATATATATATATATATCAATACAAGGTTAGAGATGGGGATTATATATATATATATATATCAATACAAGGTTAGAGCTGGGGATTATATCTATCTATGTATCTATCAATACAAGGTTAGAGCTGGGGGTTATATATATCTATATATCTATCAATACAAGGTTAGAGCTGGGGATTATATCTATCTATATATCTAGTAGCTACATAACTTGGTTAGAGCTGGGGATTATATATATATATATATATACATACATCAATACAAGGTTAGAGCTGGGGATTATATCTATCTATATATCTATCTACCTAACTAGGTTAGAGCTGGGGATTATATCTATCTATATATCTATCAATACAAGGTTAGAGCTGGGGATTATATCTATCTATATATCTATCAATACAAGGTTAGAGCTGGGGATTATATATATATATATCTACCTAACTAGGTTAGAGCTGGGGGTTATATATATCTATATATCTATTAATACAAGGTTAGAGCTGGGGATTATATCTATCTATATATCTATCAATACAAGGTTAGAGCTGGGGATTATATCTATCTATATATCTAGTAGCTACATAACTTGGTTAGAGCTGGGGATTATATATATATATATATATATACATACATCAATACAAGGTTAGAGCTGGGGATTATATCTATCTATATATCTATCTACCTAACTAGGTTAGAGCTGGGGATTATATCTATCTATATATCTATCAATACAAGGTTAGAGCTGGGGATTATATCTATCTATATATCTATCAATACAAGGTTAGAGCTGGGGATTATATATATATATATCTACCTAACTAGGTTAGAGCTGGGGGTTATATATATCTATATATCTATTAATACAAGGTTAGAGCTGGGGATTATATATATCTATATATCTAGTAGCTACATAACTTGGTTAGAGCTGGGGATTATATATATATATATATATATATATATATATATATATATATATATCAATACAAGGTTAGAGCTGGGGGTTATATATATCTATATATCTATCAATACAAGGTTAGAGCTGGGGATTATATATATCTATATATCTATCAATACAAGGTTAGAGCTGGGGATTATATATATCTATATATCTATCAATACAAGGTTAGAGCTGGGGATTATATATATCTATATATCTATCAATACAAGGTTAGAGCTGGGGGTTATATATATCTATATATCTATAAATACAAGGTTAGAGCTGGGGATTATATATATCTATATATCTATCAATACAAGGTTAGAGCTGGGGGTTATAACTATCTATATATCTATCAATACAAGGTTAGAGCTGGGGGTTATATCTATCTATATATAGAGAATTAGGAAGTACGTCCAACCGGCCTCACAACCACAGACCCTGTGTATGGCGTTGTGTGGGTTTTACATTTTTATTTTATTTTAATTAACCTTTATTTAACTAAGTCAGTTATGAACAAATTCTTATTTACAATGACGACCTACCCCGGCCAAGCCTGGACAATGCTGGGCCAACTGTGCGCCACCCTATGGGACTCACAATCACGGCCGGATGTGAAACAGCCTGGATTCAAACCAGGGACTGTAGTGACGCCTCTTGCACTGAGATGCAGTGCCTTAGATCCCACTGAGCCACTCGGGAGCCCAAAAGTTAGCGATTTGCTGATGTCAACGTTGTGAACAGAGTGCCCCATGGTGGCGGTGGGTTTATGGTATGGGCAGGCATAAGCTACAGACAACGCACAAAGTTACATGTTATCTACGGGAATTAGAATGCACAGAGATACTGTGACGAGATCCTGAGGCCCATTGTCGTGCCATTCATCCGCAACCATCACCTCATGTTTCAGCATGATAATACACAGCCCCATGTTGCAAGGATCTGTAGACAATTCCTGGAAGCTGAAAATGTTCTTCCATGGCCTACATACTCACCGGACATGTCACCCATTGAGTATGTTTGGGATGTACAACAGCGTTTTCCTGATCCCGCCAATACGCAGCAACTTCGCACAGCCATTGAAGGGTAGTGGGACAACATTCCACAAGACAATCAACCGACACCACCGGTCACACCAGACACTGACTGGTTGTCTTGTTTGTTTTTTTACCCCTTTTTTCTCCACAATAGTTAATCTTCATTAACTATTGCGGGTCATCGCAGGCGGGTCATCGCTGCAACTCCCCAACGGGCTCGGGAGAGGCGAAGGTTGAGTCATGACCCGCCTAACCGCGCTCCTTAACACCCGCCTGCTTAACCTGGAAGCCAGCCAAACCAATGTGTCGGAGGAAACACTGTTCAACTGGCATCCGGGGTCAGCCCGCAGGCACCCGGCCCGCCACAGGGAGTCACTAGATAGCAATGAGCCAAGTAAAGCCCCACCGGCCAAACCCTCCGCTAACTCGACGCTGGGCCAATTGTGCACCGTCCTATTGGACTCCCGACCACGGTCGGTTGTGGCACAGCCCGGGATATGAAGCCGTGTCCGTAGTAACGCCTCTTGGACTGCTGCGCCACTCGGGAGGCCCCACTACCTTTTTTTTAAAAGTTATCTCTGACCAACAGATAACTGTTATCTGTATTCCCAGTCATATGAAATCCATAGATTAGGGCCTAATTAATTTATTTCCTCATATGAACTGTGACTCAGTAAAATCTTTAAAATTGTTGCACATTGCGTTTCTATGTTTGTTCAGTATAGTTAGCTAGATGGATAACAGTGTATTGTCTTGTCATTCTGAAGCATAAATCTGACTGGCCACAGAGGGTCTCACTGTGCAGCGCAAGTGAAAAGTTGAAACTACTTAAAAATAGTTTTTCCTGACTGGAATAGCTGGATCAAATGTAAATGTGAAATTAAGTTCAGATGATGTTCTCAACTGTACAACTGTACAATGTTGTACATGTGAGCTCAGAGAGTGTGAAATTGTGCACCTAAATCAGATAACTTTGGAGCATTCAAAAGGAGCATGTTGACAGCTGGTCATGCTTCTCTCAGTGCCATATCAAGAATACAAAATCTACTCGGAGTACAATATGATTGCAGACCATATTATGATGTTAGTAGCTGTTGTAAAAAGAAACGTTTTCAAAAGCAGCATCACCGTTAAGGTAAGTGGTATGCTGTTCAACTAAAATAGTGTAGAAATCTTTAATGGATGACTATGATTTAGTTTTATCACTTAGTACTGACTTTCAATATGACCCCTCCTGGGATTTTAACTCACAACGTTTGCATTTGGGGTACACGGAACAAGCTGGGAACTAGACAAATCCTTCAGGGGACCATGACACAATATCCCAAGAACGTCCTCGGGACAAACCGGGAACTAGACCAGCCTTTAGAGGACCTTTTTATGTCTTTTTTTTTTTATTACATTTTTTTCATTTATCCAGAGCGATTTACCGGAGCAATTAGGGTTAAATGCCTTGCTCAAGGGAACATTGACAGATTTTTCACCTATTCGGCTCGATACCTTTCAGTTACTGTCCCAACACTCTTAACATCGCAAGAATGTCCTAAAAATGTCTTCTAGGACTTCCCCAGGACAATCCAGGAGCAAAACAAATCATCCAGGGGACAAAACAAATCATCCAGGGGACAAAACAAATCATCCAATTGACTATGCACATGTTTCGATAGAGTGAGTTTGATGTAGCTGTGTGTCTCTCGATGGCATAGTCAATTGTACAATTGCACAGGCCCGACTGGGCACACACTGGTTGAATCAACGTTGTTTCTACGTCATCATTTAAATTACGTTGAACCAACGTGGAACCCACCAATGTAACGTTTACACGACGAACTGACGACGTAAGTGTTCGTACTGGTTTCGTACTAAAATAACTTCAAAGTGAAAGACCCATTTTGGTTGGTACAACGTAAGTTGCTTATATTGTAATTTCATCATTGGTACGTTGTAACAACTTTATGTATTTAAGGTTACCTGTTCCTCATTTGCTAACCGGCGTTGCAGGTATTTGATTATGCTATATTGGTCTTGACATTTTTGCACTAGGGAAATGAGTCCACCATGCCTACCTGTTGCCTTCCGTCCACTCCTGGTTCACTCTCTTCAGCATCAACCATATCATATCACATTTAGCCTACCATCTCTGTGCATGGTGTGGTGTTCTAGTTCTTAAGAGAACACTTTGTAGAGTTAGATCGTACTCCTACATTCCACACTGTTCTCCTGCTTCGTGTTTATCCGACTACTCATCCATGCTCTCTTAAATGTGCACAATATATTTAAGTATGAACATCACACACGGACTCTATCAACCCCATAGAGATAGTTAGACGATGCAACACTGTATATGTCCCATTATGGCGTCTGTGAAAGCATGTGCAGTGCCTGTGAGGCCATTTTGAAGTTGTCCGTTTTTTCTTATACTACTTCTATGAGTTGGTAAACGAACTGAAAAGTTTCATACTGCCATTTATTATGTGTTGTTTGAACAGGTATAAAGCCAAGTGTAGTTAAGGAATGCTTTCTCACAAGTATAGTTAATTGGCTGATCTCTCCTGATGACCTGGATAGAATTATGTAATCCTTCCTTAATACATGGGAAGTCCCACCAAGTCGACTACTTGGAAATGGTGAAAGTCCTCAATGGCGCTGCCCATTCTAAAACAGGCTTTTGGACGCTGGAGTCCTCTGTCTATCTTGACAATCAAACCCTTCTCCTTATCCATACAGAGTTAAGCGCTGCTGATAAAAGCTCACCAGTAAAGAAATGTTATCTTCTAGCAGATTGCATAACAACACTTTCAACATGCAAGAAAAAGCCCAATATGAAATGTTTTATACAAATAACAAATATTCTTTAAAAAGTTCAAACAAGCAAATATAAATGCCAGATATATATATATTTTTTTTTATTTTCCATTTCCTCATCACCCAACTCGCACACTCCCGGGTTGGCCCACCTATCAGGCTGAGATGGTGAATCTGCAATGAACTGTGGTACAGGTGTGGCGGTGTTATGGCAGAAACCATAGATGGAGTGACGTTTATCGTACAAGCCACATCTTTATGCACCTTGGCCATTGAGCAAGTAGACTAAAGTCAATGGCAAATTGGTAAGCCTAATTGATTTATTCCAAGGCCCATTTTCAAAACCTTTGTGTAATTATCGGGGCATAGGGCGACCTGGTGATACAACTCAGTCAGAGGTACCTCTGTTACATGAAGAGTTTGAAAAAATGTGCTGTGTCAATATATTTGGAATATTTAGGAAGTCTGGAAAAATGTAGCTGAAGTCCAAGCATCAACCTCTTATCAAGGGCACATTTTCAAGGCAAGACATGTTAAATTATATAAACAAACAATACCTTGTGGTTTCTCATGTAGTGGTTTCACCTGTAATGAAACACACTGCTGTTTAATACTGTAGGCATGTAGTGTATTGTAAACCACACTGCTCTCTCCATGTAATACTGTAGGTCTGTATTTAATCTGTATGAAACAAACTGCTGTTTAATACTGTATTACATGCTCCCCCCCAACCCCTCTCTTTTACGCTGCTGCTACTCTCTGTTGATCATCTATACATAGTCACTTTAACTATACCCACATGTACATATTACCTAAATTAGCCCCTGCCCAGTGACGTACTGGGCCCTATGCACTACCCTCTGTAGCGCCTTGCGGTCGAATACAAGCAGTTGCCATACCAAGCGCTGATACAGCCGGTCAAGATGCTCTCAATTGTGCAGCTGTATACCTTTTTGAGGATCTGAGGGCCAATGCCGAATTTCTTTCAGCCAGTAATCATTGGTAAACGTTTTTGACAGGGTGGTATCAGTAAAACACGATCTGGCTTGTTCATTGTGTGACAACGCGGGGTTCAGGACTTCAGCACCATGGACAGAATGCGCACAGCTCTCCTCTGTGGCTGAAGATGATTCATGATTCAAACCAACCAATAGCTAGCTATACGTCATACTGTTGCCTATGGTGCTTGTCTTGGGCTGGAGCTGTCCGGAGCGCAGTACCGGCACTTCTACATTTGGGGGGAATTGTGTACCTGCTCCTCTGCAAAACAAAGTAGCTTATCTCTTTCCGAGATTCACACACCAAACCAAAAAAGGTTGATCAAACGCGAATATAGGTGGTATCTGCATTAAATAGCATTGGAGAGTGGCGAATAATTTCCTGATTCCGCTTTCTTCAAGTTTATGTGCTTGACAGTAGGCTGGTCGATATAGTGCAGATCGAAAATGCACCACCCTGAACGCACATGATGCGCTGTTACAAGTTGTCAAATGACGATTTGTTTGTAAGGTCATGGACATTAGTTTCATAATTTTTGTTAATGTAATTCACGAAGGCACACTTTAAAAAAAATAATATTATCAATCACTTAAAAATCGACATATCATCCATTATCAGAATGACCCTTCAGTGCGTGTCTGTGTGTGTGCCAGTGCAGGTGGGCCATTGCCCGAGGAGAGAGAGCGCGACGTTTCAGCAGCAGGTATAAAATAACGACAGACAACAGACTAACTATATAGGCAATTCAAAACATAACTTGTAGCAGTTATCCCGCTTGTTAACTATAGCTAACTTAGCATTAATGTCGTTGTCACCTTTTCCCCCGCACTGTGGACAGCCTAAAAAAATATGCAACGTTGGAAAGCTGGGATTCCCCTCGATGAAAAAGTAGCCATGTAATTGCAACAATGTTAAAAATATTCTAAGAATGGACTAATTGACGAATAACTTGCTGAGCATAGATCGCTACTGAAACATGAATATTCGAGCATTATGTATAAACATGTATAGTTAGATGCATTGCTCTGAAGTATTATACCTTATCCGTTTGATAATTTTAATAATTGTATAAAGACAAAAGTATTTGGTTGTAATGTTGAAATATTTTATATCAAGGGTGGCAACCATCCTCCAGGACAGCTACAGGGTGTGCAGGCTTTTGTTCAAACCCTGCTCTAATCACATTGTAGCCTAAACATCAGCTGCTCAACAGGACCTTGATAGGCAGACTTGGATGTTTCAGAACTGGATCAAACTTCAAGACTGCACACCCAGGAGCTCTCCAGATGGAGGGTTGGCCACATGTTGACATGTGACTAACAGTGCAGTTCTACTTTGTGGGGAGTTAAGTGCCTTGATCAAGGGCACAACGGCAGGAGATGGTAGGCCTATATGGGATCAACAGCAGCCTTCCAGTGTCAATAAAGATTAATTTTTCATGTAGACTATAAAAATAGTCATGCAAATGTGTTTAAAAGTCACGGAGAAGTTATCGAAAATGTGTAAGAACCCTTAACAGTGAATAATCAGAGGTCTCAATGTCGGTGAACATAATCTCATAGATCATCTTGTAAAAAGACAGTTTATGCACTTATTTTATCCCAAGTCAAGCACTGAGCCTACCGTCATCAATTTTACACACATACTGGGAAAACTAGTAGGATTTACAGGCTAATTCTTCGGCTTTTAACATTCTGAAATAGCTAAATATATGGAAATAATGTGCTCATTTGAGCTCTTTGGGTCATTCAATTTATATAAATGACACAATACATTATTTACCCCCATACACACCCGCATTTTTCCGTGGGAACGCATCCGCATCAGACGAGTCGGTTGCCCCCTCATCTCCTCCCCCTCCCAGTGCCTCACCACAACCTCACCCTGGATCACACAGACTAGACGAGGAGCGAGCAGTCAAGATCTCTAGAGGGCTATAGGCAGCCAGTATGTTTCCTGTGTTTAGGATACTTAATTCTGACGACTGAATATTTTGCCCTCTCTTGAACATAATGTGGAGACACAACCGGCATTAAAAGTGTTCTCGGTAGACATCCGAAGACCCCGCATAATTCATTCGTGACGGACCCCATTGCTGCATGCCTCCTGTTTAAAATTCTGCAATTGTTAAACCGACGCCTGCTGCCCTCAAAAAGCTCTCACCCTGCACCACTCTCCCTTCCGTTTTGACTAATCCACGGGGCAGTGGGATCCGACTACAGATCATCTTTAGGATTCACAGCGAGTTGAGTCCAAGTTCTATTACCAGGAGTTTACCATGACAGCCACTAAGGAGGCGGCGCAGCCGAATCAGAGACAGAAGCCACCGCCGAAGGATGACGAGGAGGTGGGCTTGACAGTTTATCAATTTGCCAGGATCTGTGGTTAGGCTATTGAAGAGTTTATGAGCTAATTTCTATTTGATTATCATGTGTTCTCCATCAGTGTTACACAACTATGTGTCAAACGTATTTTTGTCTATTCTCCAAGGTCAGTTAGGCTATAGAATTATATAGTGTCTAAAATTGGATGCTGCAAATGAATGCCGGTTCTTTTTTGTGGCAGAGAGTGAGAAATAGGGGTCATATAACATCTGAATAGGCCTACTATCTATCTCTTAGAACATGTAATATTAAGGAATATATTTATTAGTCTACAGCAGGGGAGTGAAGTGATGTTTCTTTCACTGGATATGTTGCGGTTTAACTGTCCGCTATTAGATAGCCGGTGTCTTATTTACCCTATAGCTCCCAATTGTGCAAGAATATCAAAAGACATTAAGCACGCTGCATATGTCACTATTACATAAATGAGTGGCTCTGCAGGAAGAGCTTAGAGCTTGTCAGCTGTCATGCCCGAGAGTAATGAGTTATCTCGTGGGAATCGGGAAAACTTGCACTGCCAGAGAGAGATAGAAAGGGAGACGGCGCCGCGTGCGTGCTCGGCTCGTGCAAGACTGTAATTCAGCCATTGCCTCCTGTCAACTAGGTCAGTGCTATCCGGGATCATTGGACGTCTCCACCCTTACCTACCATTATCCTAACCCTTACCTTAACCATAACCCTAAACTAACCATGTTAAATTTAAACTTCAATGGGGTAGGGACGTCCCAAGGATCACGGATCACGGATTGCTCGAACCCTGTCAGCTGTCCGCGACAAATTGAAAGAGAACAGCCGGGAAGAATCGATCTGAAAATCGTCTATCGGCGGAGTCTCACTCGCAAAAGCACACCCCGTAAACTGATCCATAGCGTGCAGCCGCTCATCCCATGTGTCTCAGTTGCTAGCCTCTTAAGGATCGGACCCTTTATTTTAATTTTTTTCGCCTAAAATGTCATACCCAGATCTAACTGCCAGTAGCTCAGGACCTGAAGCAAGGATATGCACACTATTGATACCATTTGAAAGGAAACACTTTGAAGTTTGTGGAAATGTGAAATGAATATAGTAGAATATAACACATTAGATCTGGTTAAAGATAACACAAAGAAAAAACTTTTTTTTTTTGTCACATCATCTTTGAAATACAAGTGAAAGGTCATAATATTACTTAGGAGTCCAGGTACAATTTATATTTTAGCCACTTGATGGCAGCAGTGTATGTGCAAAGTTTTAGACAGATCCAATGAACCATTGCATTACTGTTCAAAATGTTGTATCAAGTCTGCCCAAATGTGCCTATTGGTTTATTGATACATTTTCAAGTACATAACTGTGCACTCTCCTCAAACAATAGCATGGTATTCTTTCACTGTAATTGCTACTGTAAATTGGACAGTGCAGTTAGATTAACTAGAATTTAAGCTTTCAGCCCATATAAGATATGTCTATGTCCTGGGAAATGTTCTTGTTACTTACAATGTCATGCTAATCACATTAGCGCACGTTAGCTTAACCATCCCGAGGGCGGGACACTATCCTGTAGAGGCTAAGGTATCGCTATGCAACGACATGGTTGTGGGTTCGATTCCCACGGGGGACTGGTACTGAAAAAAAAGAAAAGAAATTGTATGCACTTACTACAGTAAGTTGCTCTGGATGAGAGGGTTTACTAAATTACAAAAAAAATACTTTATTTTGTGCACGTCAACCACAATTATCCTGGAGGCAGGGCTGACGATGATTCTTGTCAGTTTGTTCATGCAATGTTTTTCCCGGCATCTGCAATGTTTCTAGTTAAACATTTAAACAGGTAACATCAAGTGTCTGAAGGAATTGTTTGAGCGTTGCAACTTAACGACTAGCCGCTGGTCAGTGTTACATCAACTCTAATCATTCATCTTGCTTCCTTAAATGCTTAAATAATCCCCATGTGCAGCGTGGCACCAGGCAACAGGTGCCATCCATCTGCTGTATATTTTATGGTCTGTGGCCACCAGAAATGTCCATTGTAAATGACACTTTTTGGTGTCCCTTGTGGGGTCTTAAGGGGTTATTAAGCACCATGGACAGCACCCACACATACTGTACCACTGCAAAATCTAAGTCTCCAAGCAATACTCCTCTTGTGCTTGTAGCTTTTATGTTCTTGTGATGAAGGACACAGTGGAGACTTTCTGAACAGAAACTCAACCACACTACCAACATCCTTTATTGGATCTCTGACCCTGAAAACCTCTGCTTTATTTGATGGACGTTGTGTTTGGAGTACCGTTGCATTTCCAGAGTTCAAATAGTATTTGATACGAGATTAGATTTTGATTGGGCCTGCCTGGAGTGACAGATGGGCATGCAGGGTTTGCACTTTTGTGATTATTTCATTGGTTCCATTGCACCAGGCATGTTTGATCAAGACCTCCCTACTTGAACCCAGGTCTGAGTAATTAATTCATGACAAACATGCAGTTGGCTATATGTCACAAGATTATAGTGACACACAATGCCACATAGGCTATTTAAGTCAGAGATTTCGCAAGGCACTCACTGACAGCGCCTGAATCGCTGACAGCCCAAGCAGATCAACCATCCACAACTTTTAATTAGTGCATTGAGAGAAATACAAATATTTATTTATAATCTAGTTCCACTTCACTGATAGAGAAGTAGCTTAAATGCAATGTCTTCCTCAGAGGTGTTTTCATCAAGAAAGTACCATTGTTTTCAAATGTTGTTGTCAACTTTCCTTTTTCCTTTTTGTTGCCGTGGGTAACAAACTTTTAATAAAATGAAGAAGACAAAAATAACTTTTATATAAGCCACGACAATCATACACATTTGTTTTGGCTCTGTACTCCAGCATTTGGGATTTGAAATTACGCAATGACTGAGGTTAAAGTGCAGGCTGTCAGCTATAATTTGAGGATATTTTCATCCATATCAGGTAAACCGTTTAGAAGTTACAGCACTTTTTGTGCACAGTCCCAGCATTTTAGGAGACTAAAAGTATTGGGACAAATTCACTTATGTGTTTTAAAGTAGTCAAAAGTGTAGTATTTGGTCCCATATTCCTAGCACACAATTATTACATCAAGCTGGTGACTCTAGAAACTTGTTGGATGGATTTGCTGTTTGTTTTGGTTGTTTCAGAATATTATATGTTATTTGTGCAATAATGTTTCAGATGGACTATATATTTAGATTAAGTTCAAGTTTTAAACTAACCAGGGATTTCTGTAAGGTAACAAGGTCAGATTGCAGCTCTAACATAGCATGGTCAACAGTTGGGGCAATGGCGTACATAACACTGTCATCTGCATACAGATGAATATTACACGTTTTAACAGATAGACCAAATATTATAATTATAAGAGCTGGCATCGGACAACAAGGTATTTTAGCCAGGTCTGACCCATACTATTTTCCTTGCCATGTGTAGAGCCCTTATGAAACAAAAACGATGAAACTCCACAGCCAAAGTGTCACTGAGAGGATACTGAGATAATCGGCGTCTTTATGACTCATAGCTTTGACAGTGTTTGCTCCCTGTTACCATAGACATGCAGGTTGACCATGAGACTGAATCCTGGTCTGAACTTTCGTTTCACGGACCTCTCATTGCAGTAAGCTTGTGTGTTGCGTTACAACCAGTTTACTAGAGAGGAGAGGACAGGAGTGCCGAGTAGAGGAAGACAGAGGAAAGGAGAGAGGGGAGGAGAGGAGAGGAAGGTGAAGTGGAGACGGATGCTGCCAAATGGTTTTCAACATAGATATGAGACTAGACTGCCAACGGACCTGAGGAGATGCTACACTCCCAACAACATAATGTTGTTTACCTGCAGTCACCACAGCCTCCAAAGAAATCCACAATGATTGTTTGTGAAAGCAGGCCTCAGTTGTTCCTTATCCAACTATCAGAAAATCTAAGTACTAACTAAACAAGCCAGTGACAAATAAATCATGGTATGGTATGTTAACGCTGGGATCATTATCATGTGGTAACATGGATGAGCCCTATTTATAGATTTGGATTTGGCAAATATAACAAACTTTTTGACGTACAGTATGTTCTTAATATTTTCCTGAAGAGAACCAAAGGGAATATGTGGGAGTCGTGGAGCGTTCAGTAATCTCTGAACAGAGTGTCCGTGTGTCGGGTCCGTGTTTGTGGTGAATAAACAGCAAGTCTCCCTAATCCACTCAACAGCTGTTTTTCAGGTTTAACCACATTTTCACTGGTTTCAGATAGAGGAAGATGGGGTTGTGTCATGGCCCTATGACCTCTCAGATATCCACAGGTGCATAGGGTGCATGGGAGGGGATTTAAGGTAGTATTCAATGGGTCAATATACTGTACAGTATGTGGTTGTTAATTTTTTTTATTTAACCTTTATTTTACTAGGCAAGTCAGTTAAGAACAAATTCTTATTTACAATGACGGCCTAGGAACAGTGGGTTAACTGCCTTGTTCAGGGGCAGAACAACAGATTTTTACCTTATCAGCTCGGGGATTCGATCCTACAACCTTCCAGTTACGGGCCAAACACTCTAACCACTAGGCTACCTGCCGCCCCGTTTAGATGGGTGTTGGTATGGACGCATGGTTGTTTACTAATAATTTCATATCTTTTTTTGTTCAGATGGGTTTCTGTTGGTGTGCCTAAAAGTTAAACCTATTCTGAAACATCTGAATGACAAATTTGACCTTTTTAGATATGTACGCCTCTAACGTATAAGGTCATACAGTGCCTTCGAAAAGTATTCAGACCCCTCAACTTTTGCTAATTTATTAAAAATTTTAAATGACCATATTACACATTAAGTATTCAGACCCTTTACTGAGTACTTTGTTGAAGCACCTTAGGCAGCGATTACAGCATTGAGTCTTCTTGGGTAAGACGCTACAAGCTTGGCTCACCTGTATTTGCGGAGGTTCTCCCATTCATCTCTGCAGATCCTCTCAAGCTCTGTCAGGTTGGATGGGGAGCGTTGCTGCACAGATATTTTCAGGTCTCTCCAGAGATGTTCGATCAGGTTCAAGTCCGGGCTCTGGCTGGGCCACTCAAGGACATTTAGAGACTTGTCCGGAAGCCACACCTGTGTTGTCTTGGCTGTGTGCTTAGGGTTGTTGACCTGTTGGAAGGTGAACCTTCACCCCAGTCTGAGGTCCAGTCTGAGGTCCTGAGAGCTCTGGAGCAGTTTGTCATCAAGGATCTCTCTGTACTTTGCTCCGTTCTTCTTTAACTCGATCCTGACTAGTGGCCCAGTCCCTGCCACCACCATGCTTCATGGTGCCAAGTTTCCTCCAGACGTGATGCTTGGCATTCAGGCCAAAGAGTTCAATCTTGGTTTCATCAGACCAGAGAACCTTGTTTCTCATGGTCTGAGAGTCTTTAGCTGCCTTTCCGAAAGGCATTGTACTTTACAATACTTTATTTTTGTAATTCGTTGCCTACTTACCGAGCTACAGTGAATTTAAAAGAATTGCTTAGAGAGAGGCAGAAAATAATAGCCAAACTCCTGGAGCTGCGAACAGGGCTGAGGAACATAAAAAGGAAATCAGTTGCATGAGCAGCCCTCTCAATCCAACTCCAACTGGCTTTGTCCTTCATTCTTGCTCCTTCTTTCTCCCTTAATTCGCCCCTCGCTGGTAATTTTATAGCTCAGTGGCTGCTCGATGCCCCAATGTCACCTATGTCTCCAAAAGAAAAAACGTAGAGCAAGAGACTCTTAAAGTTCAGAGACTGTTAGTTTCACTGTGCGTGTGACGACAATCTCCACTCAGACACATGCAGCTGTGTGACAATGAGCCTACCCTGTGGATGGCTCCCCCATTACGATTTTTTGTTCAATTTGATTTCTCTAGAATAGATAAAAGACAGGTTTTTATTTTATTTTTTATCTTATCCACAGCTTTGAGCATAATTTGACTAGGAATGTAGCCAGCTGTGTCTAATTGGCTTCAGTTAAATTTGATTGCAGGAGAGAAAAAGGCTTTAGCACATACCGTGTAATTTCAACCAAATCACATTTTAATGTGCGGTTGTGGAAAATTCATTCACATAGTAAAAGCTGATTAATATAATTACTCTATTGTCCTGCATGCGCTTCTGCAGAGGTGGTCTGGGCTAATATTCATACATTATATGGTCTAATACAGATGAATGCGTCCTGTGAATGGCTTTGTCCCAGTTTGACTTGATGTTGCAAGAAAACATTTTCTGTCCTAGGCATGTCATTGACTCTGTCCGTCTTTTTACTAATACCAAGATTGATATCAAAATACACAAATACAAAACAAAGGAGTAATTGTTTTGGAATGAAATCAACGGGGTTCCTATCTATTTTATATCCCGTTTCCTTTATGAACAATATGTTCATAACAGATAATGTGAACTCCATTGAGTGCAAATGTGTCAAAGATTTTCTTCCGGACTAGACACTTGACTTCAGTGCTAAACAATGACTATCACATGAAGCATCAAACATGGGTTGGTCATTAGAGCTCCGATAAGCAAACAAGGAAACAAATAAGGCACCTATTAATTTATGAATAGCACAGATGCAACTCTCCGTATCTACTTTGCTCAGCCAAAAACAGACTCGTAGATTGCGCTGTCTCACAATCAATGTGGAGAATTGAGTTTCACCAGGGCCCAGTCATGCTTCCTTGTGTGTGTCATGGGCATGCTGGGTAGTGTAGTTTATACATTGGAGCCCCACTGTGGAGTATAGACAAGAATTCCAATAGTGTTTGCCGGTCACTGGGAGTAGCTTCAACTTTAACCTCAGCTAAAAACGCACACTCGCATTGAGCAGGGTTCTTGAGGCCAGTCATGTATGGACACCCAGCGTGACAGGGTAATGTTGTGTTGTGTTGTATGTTGTGTGGTGCTTTGCGTAGTGTTGTGATCATTGGTGAATGTTCAGTTCTCAGAGTACTGGTGGGTCTTGGCTACAGATGGAAATAATTGTAACACCTTCACAGCTTAAGGTGTTGTACTATCGACTTTGAAGTTAAAACACTCTACTAAGAATAACATACAGTTGAGCCATACTATTCCAACTGTCATAGTCCTATAGACAAAATCAGGAATCAGTATACATTGAATTGGCCTAAGCAGATACTTACAGTACAAACAGTAACTTCAGAAAGTATTCACACCCCTTTACTTGTTCCACATGTTGTGTTACAGTAGGGCTGCCAACCTTTGAACAAAGCTTAGAGTGAGACTTGCTATGTGAATTTCATTGCCCCCAAATCTACGCATGTTGACATGACTTAGGCAAATGACCAGGGTGGGTCTAAACCACAGGTCAGGTGTATTAAGGATACTTTGAACCTTAAATGAACACTCAAAATTCGACGACTATGTTACTTTGAGATTTTTGGGGGATGAATTTCAAATAAAAATTGTAATAACTAATGGTTGATGACAGTTGGTAACCAAATCATAGATTGCAGTCTCCTTGTCCGGTGACTTCTTTCAAGGTAAAGACACAAACATTTAGTAATTTTGGTGAATTCTCTCTTTAGAATATTCTGGCAGAAAGTTCTGCTTGCTCTCCAAGAGGCTTGGCCTCCACTGAAGCGCTGGGTGATGAAAATGTTCTTGCTATAACAATCCATTTCTCAATATCAATATTAGTTGAAGATCCTTGCCACCATCTTACTCTACATAGACAAAATATGATGTGTTTATGAGTTGTGAGTACCCCTACCATCTCTGTTTAGCATGTGCTCACTACTAAAATTAAAATCAGATTTCAAATATGTGATTAATTGTGAAGAAGTGGAATAATAAGATGTTTGGGGATTAAAAATAGTGTTCTTGCTGACAAGCACAGTATTTAACCTATATATTGGAGCCAATTGTTCAATGTGCCGCTGTTCACAGTGATGTGGAAAGACAGGACAGTGATAAAGGTTCAGCTCGGGATGTTAAATAGCAGCTGCAGATGTTTCAAAATGATTTGGAGCGCAGTTGAAAAGTTAACCCCGCTGACTACACTGTACAATGGACTAATTAGATGCGTGAGATGCGTTCAATGCGTGAGATGTGAGAGGTGTGCCGTGAGAATGTGAGAAGAGGGTCAGACGCGTCTGTCTCGTGACCCAATGCGTGAGATGTGAGAGGTGTGCCGTGAGAATGTGAGAAGAGGGTCAGACGCGTCTGTCTCGTGACCCAATGCGTGACGATGTGAGAGGTGTGCCGTGAGAATGTGAGAAGAGGGTCAGACGCGTCTGTCTCGTGACCCAATGCGTGAGATGTGAGAGGTGTGCCGTGAGAATGTGAGAAGAGGGTCAGACGCGTCTGTCTCGTGACCCAATGCGTGACGATGTGAGAGGTGTGCCGTGAGAATGTGAGAAGAGGGTCAGACGCGTCTGTCTCGTGACCCAATGCGTGACGGTGTGAGAGGTGTGCCGTGAGAATGTGAGAAGAGGGTCAGACGCGTCTGTCTCGTGACCCAATGCGTGACGATGTGAGAGGTGTGCCGTGAGAATGCGAGAAGAGGGTCAGACGCGTCTGTCTCGTGACCCAATGCGTGACGATGTGAGAGGTGTGCCGTGAGAATGCGAGAAGAGGGTCAGACGCGTCTGTCTCGTGACCCAATGCGTGACGATGTGAGAGGTGTGCCGTGAGAATGTGAGAAGAGGGTCAGACGCGTCTGTCTCGTGACCCAATGCGTGAGATGTGAGAGGTGTGCCGTGAGAATGTGAGAAGAGGGTCAGACGCGTCTGTCTCGTGACCCGATGTGAGAGGTGTGCCGTGAGAATGTGAGAAGAGGGTCAGACGCGTCTGTCTCGTGACCCGATGTGAGAGGTGTGCCGTGAGAATGTGAGAAGAGGGTCAGACGCGTCTGTCTCGTGACCCAATGCGTGACGATGTGAGAGGTGTGCCGTGAGAATGCGAGAAGAGGGTCAGACGCGTCTGTCTCGTGACCCAATGCGTGAGAGATGGCAGCTCCGTTACAGCCTGACTTTAAAATGGATTCATCTGATCTACACACAATATCCCATAATGCCAAAGTGGAATTTTTGATAGTTTAACATTAAGGTGAAATGTCTTCAGTCAGTAAGTATTTAACGCCTTTGTTATGGCAAGCCTAAACAGGTTAAGGAGTAAGACGTGTTTAACAAATTGCCTAATAAGTTGCATGGACTCACTCCGTGTTCAATAATAAAGGTTAACATGCTTTTTGAGTGACTACCTCATCTCTGCACCCCACACATACACGGTCCCTCAATCAACTAGTACATTTCAAGCACATATTCAACCACAAAGACCAGGGAGGTTTTTCCAATGCCTCGCTAAGAAGGGCACTGAATGGTTGATTTGTAAAAAAAAATTAAAAAGCAGACACTGAATATCCCTTTGATCATTAAGTAGATAATTACAATTTGGATGGTGTATCAATACACCCAGTCACTACAAAGAAACAGGCGTCCTACAGAAAACGTTTAAATGTTGAGATGTTTTGCATTTGAATGTGATTTATATTCTAGGGCAGTCATAGCTATTTTGTCTTACTGCCCCATTGGTTTTAAGGCTTTATACGTGCGAAAATTCTATATACAGTATATGTTTTATTGTCACATACACCAGATAGGTGCAGTGAAATGCGTTGTTTTACTGGGTCAGCCGTAGGAGTACAGCACCCCTGGAGCAAATTTGGTTTAAGTGCCTTTCTCAAGGCCTCATTGACAGTTTCCACTTTGTCGGCTCAGGTATTCGAACCAGCGACCTTTCGGTTACTGGCCCAGTACTCTTAACGCTAGGCTTCCTGCCGCCCACATGAATATCAACAGAGCTCTAGTCTGATCCTATAAATCGGATATGAATACAACAATACAACAATATCATTTCAGTGCGGTATGAATCCAGTGTCGTGGGTATATCTGAATACAATATGACAGAGACAGTGACTAATCGAGAAGGTGTTATTTTCAGACCTGAGGGCATCAGCAGTGTATCTCAGGGAAAGGTTATTAATGCTAACTACAATAAGATGACAGCCTATGCCACAAGGGTCATTTCAAAGTGGATCAGTCTCGACCCAAACAAATTGCATTAACCCCTTGTACGCAAGCTATTACTAAATGTACTGAATAAGACTCACATTCCTTTCAGTCTTTTACCCAGATTTTAGCAGAGATGCAGAGAAGCATATTTAGTTTCTTAAAAAAAAAGAAAAAAAAAAAGAACTACCAGTCAGGAGTATGCTTAGATATGCAGAAAAAATAACATATATTTTTAGAATTAAGCATAGTGATTATGGCTCTAGATGGGAGGAAAAATCTGGCCATGCTCACATACGTTGTGTCCCCTCAGATTTTGAGGGTGCATGACACCCCTGGTCATCTAAACGATGTGACGGCACGAAGGCAGCCACACACTGATGTGCTAACATGCACAAACACACACAAAGAACCACAATGCAGGTGGGAAAACAATTAACTTCAATAGGATCCCCAATTAGAGACAACGTAATGCAGCTGCCTCTAATTGGGGACCAAACCAAAAACCAAACATAGAGTTCCCTAGAACTCTACAGTCAAGTGACCACCATAGAGAAGCCTAGCAGTCTCTACAGTCAGGATCTGACAAACAAAGAATAACCTAAAAAACGTACTTGAAGAATGACTTCAAAATACATTTAATGATTGTCAGGCTCTGGCCATAGGGAGCTATTTGGCTCCTCTAGATAGCCAGGGTCAGAGCCTGACAGATCTAGTAGATCTAGATCTAGGTTTTCTTTTTGTGCTGAATCCCCAATTAGAGGCAGCTGCGAGACGTTGTCTCTGATTGGGGATTCTATTAAAGTTGCCTTATCCCACACCTGTTGTGTGGGTCATGGTTAGATGTTTGTACGGTTCATGTCACAGCCAAGTGAGTGTTTCAGTTTCATTTGCGACGTTGTTTTGTTTTGTATAGTTTGTGACATTTAAAGTTTATAATAAACATGTCGAACTATCGCTGCGCTTCACCTTGGTCTCTCTCTACACCCACTCGTGACAATGATGTATTTTAACATTCTCTAGAACCAAGTCATATGGTCCCATTGGGTTTGTGGTTACTATGCTTGTTATCCCCACTGTATTTACAGATTGCTATATTATTATATAGATATAGGGAGCAGTTGGTGTACCGGACACCCCCGCAAGGCAGAGGGGCCCACGAGCTCTGTCATCGATGTCTATTTTTTATTTATTTAATAAATAATTTTGACAGTAACCCTCCAAAAATGCATAAACCTTTTTAATTTCCATGTGTACAAGGAGGCTAAGTGCTTGTTTCTTGGGCCTCGGGAATGTGACTGAAAAAGGGCCTCAGGCATTGAAAATAAAAAACCAAATGTAACTGATTTACATTTTTTTTACTCAGGCATTCAAAAGACTGCATTTTAGACTGAGAGCCTAATGGTTCTATAGTTCGTTGAGTTTTTGTTTAAAAAAACGATCTCTCCGCAAAACAGTACAAAAACAAAAACAGTAAAAACAGCTTGATTAAACGTCAGGGAAAAAGTGATGTATTGACTACAGACATCATGACATGCGTAGGCAGCAATCTAATTCATGCACCTACAATTCCTGAACAATGTTGGCATAAAGAAATACATAGTAGGCTCCATAAAGCATGTCAACACTACAGATGAACATGTGACTGTACATTATGATTATAAAGTACAGTATCTGTGCACAAAAATATGTTATTGGGTTGCATACATTACATACACTGTACAACTTAAGCATGTGGGCAATTCCTGCATTATGGATGTGACGTGGCACACAAAATCACAATCTGTCTCACTTAGAAAAAAAAAAAGCAACCTTATAAATCTCATTGAAGATTTAAATCAAATAATAGGCGTTATGGATGTGACATGAAATGGACAAGCATTAGGACAAGTCAGCGAGTTTGTAAGTCTTACATTAAAACATGGATAGCCATTTAATTTGGGGCAGCAGGTAGTCAACGCTGACACGGTTGCCAGGTGGACGGTGTTTCCTCCGACACATTGGTGCGGCTGGCTTCCGGTTTTAAGCATGCATTGGGTCAAGAAGCAGTACAGCTTGGCGGGGTTGAGTAAACCTTGGGGTGTTGGGTTGAGCATGTAGAGATGAACACAGAGACAGGGAGGTTTTAGTCAGAAAACACGACTTTACTAGGCGATAAAATAAACATAACATCAAAATAACTTAGGTTTGGCTCGGTCCTTCTTCTTAGATTCGGCTCCGTGCCTCCGGGAGCTTCGTTCTCCTCTGTAGGCTCACTCCTTGCTTCTCTTTGGCACTTCGGGCCAGTGGAACTGATTCCCGATACGCTCCTGGTTTTCACCATCTCCAGGTGTGCCCCGAGCAGGTGGATGTGGGCGAGCTGCAAGACAATCCTAACGTACTGGGTGGATATGAGTAATAAGTCTTTCGTCTCCACATTGTGCTTCACTACCTGATACAATAAATTATGCTTGATGGCGAAGTGTGGGTAGCGCCACTCACTTACCCCGGGTAATTGCGTGCCGTCCACCGCGATCACCTGGCCTTTCGCATTCTGGAGGTTGGGGTCCTCTAACTGGGCCGTCCCGAACTGGCCCATGAGTATTCCCATGTCAGGCGGTCCATCTGGTGCCTCCACCTCCATAAAGGAGAGCCTGAGGTCCTCCTCCGTCAATGGTTCGCTTCCCGGCGCGAGGTCGTCTCCCTCCTCCTGGTCCGACCCGGGCCCAGTGGACACTTCACGCGGGGGGGCATGGGTTGCGCAGGCGACCGTCCTTTTTCCTCTCCTTCCTACCTTGCATCCCCAGGTCCCTCCTCCACAGTGCCTGGAAGAGAGGGCAATCTCTACCTAGGAGAATGGGCACGGGCAGGTTAGGAACAGCCCCCACGTGCATCTGGCACTCCCCCCTTGGGGTGGTTATCCACACCGGCACGGTTAAGTACCTCTTTGTGTCCGCGTGTACACAGGACATTGTCATCTCCTCGTACCCGGTTTGTCTTTCCCCTCTCGTGTGAGCCACTGCGGTTGGGCCAGGGCCACCATGCTGCCGTAGTTCAATAGAGCGCTGGTGTCGACTCCATCAATTCGTACTGGAACCATCGAAGGGGCCGTCTCGGTGTGCCAGCCATTGGTATGGCGCACCAGGTCGCCTATCTGAGCGTGGGGGGAGATGGTGGAGTCAAAGGCCCAGTTGTGAACCAGTTGTACACGGTGGTCGAGGCTGGATCTCACGTTTGAGTCCCTCATAATTCACTGCCTGGTCAGCGTTCAAGTCGAAGTAGGCCTTCTGGGTCTTCCCGGAGAGGTAGGGTACCAAAAGGCTAGCCCACTTGAGACTGGCTTGGGCCAAGAAACACGAGCAATATACATTAGATCAGTGGAAATCTGTCCTTTGGTCTGATGAGTCCAAATTTGAGATTTTTGGTTCCAACCACTGTGTCTTTGTGAGACGCAGAGTAGGTGAACGGATGATCTCCTCATGTGTGGTTACCACCTTGAAGCATGGAGGAGGAGGTGTGATGGTGTGGGGGTGCTTTGCTGGTGACACTGTCTGTGATTTGTTTTTAAATTCAAGGCACACTTAACCAGCATGGCTACCACAGAATGCGCCATCCCATCTGGTTTGCGCTTATGGTGACCCAAAACACAACTCCAGGCTGTGTAAGGGCTATTTGACCAAGAAGGAGAGTGATGGAGGGCTGCATCAGATGACCTGGCCTCCACAATCACCCGACCTCAACCCAATTGAGATGGTTTGGGATGAGTTGGACTGCAGAGGGAAGGAAAAGCAGCCAACAAGCGCTCAGCATATGGAAAAGCATTCCTCATGAAGCTGGTTGAGAGAATGCCAAGATTGTGCAAAGCTGTCATCAAGTCAAAGGGTGGCTACTTTGAAGAATCTCAAATCCTGCGTATCTTAATTTCCATAATTAACAAATATACACAGTATATTTTGTTGTATTTATCCTTTATTTAACTAGGCAAGTCAGTTAAGAACAAATTCTTATTTACAATGACGGCCTTCACCGGCCCAACTCAGACGACACTAGGCCAATTGTACGCTGACTCCCAATCACGGCCAGCTGTGATACAGCCTGGATTTAAACCAGGGTGTCTGTAGTGACGCCTCTAGCACTGAGATGCAGTGCTTTAGACCACCTCGCCACTTGGGAACTGCCTACATTATTAATATGTGTAATAATGTAGGCAGTTCATGCAAAGGATTTTTATTTTAGCGAACAGTTTTTGTGATTCTTCCTATATTGTCCCTAACATCATTACCCCCTAGCAACAGATGTGGGATACACAAACACACACAGAGACACACACACACACACACACACACACACACACACACTCATACACACTCAACCCCTTTCCCCCACAAACAACCATAAGCTCAGATGCTCGACAGTTGTTCCATCCCTGAGCCCAACTCAAGAAAGGACTTGATTTACGAATTCATATACAGTTGCAGCTGTTTGAGAAGGCATGCAAAATTGAGCAAAAACTGGCAAAAATTGGGAGATTTTATGAACCATTGTCAAGTCCTAGGTGATGGAGATCAGATCTTCCCCTGAAACACACTCACTTGCTAGCTACTTCAGTGGATACATTTCTACCGGCAAATGAACACATTTCTAGTGGCCATGGTATAAAAGGGATCAACTCGGGGCTCAGTGTGTTCTCTGGAAAATAATGCAATGCCATGGAAGGTCAGTTCCACTCCGCTAGCGCGTCCATTATTTTCCATAGAACGTAACGACCCTCGTTGACGATCCTTCACATAAACTCAGGTAGCCTGAATAGTATGATGTATAGGCTAAGGCCCGGCACACAAATTGAGTATTTGTTTCTCTTTATATACATATCAAAATTACCATCACCAGTTAAATGTAGACACAAATATTTTACTACATGTATTGCACCTTTTCTGAAATATTGTATTCAAATATGCAGTGGGATACAAACCTATGTTCTGCTCATAATCAGCTTTAAAAAACGCTGGAGGATAGCTGAAGGCAGAAGGAGCTCAATTCCACTTGAATTGCCCATATACACTAATATAATTGGCCTATACATTTAACTTCTATCTTACAAGCAAAGTGGTGCTTGACTGTTTCAGTTTTGCCTTAACACAGACATTCAGTGAGCTCCAAAGGTATTGGGACCGTGACACGTTTTTGGATGTTTTGGCAAAAATTTATCTGAAACAACCAAAACAAACAGTAAATGCATCCAACTAGTTTGTAGAATCACAAGCTTGATATAGTCATTGTGTGCTATGAATATGGGACCAAATACTAAACTTTTGACTACTTTAATACACATATAATTGAATTTGTCCCAATACCTTTGGTCCCCTAAAATGTACAAAAAGTGCTGTAATTTCTAAACGGTTCACCCGATAAGGATAAAAATACCAAAAAATTCAAGTGGATAGTCTGCACGTTAACCACAGAGTCATCGTATGCAGAGCCAAAACATACAAAAATGTGTCACTGTCCCAATACTTTTGGAACTAACAGGGATATTTTATGTATACCAACAAAACGTCTCAACCCTAACTCCCCATAGGATGTGCTTCTTCTCCCTTGAGTTTCTCCTCTGAGACATTGACGAATGAAATATTTGTCTGCATCCCAAATAGCACGCTATTGCCTACACAGTGCACTACTGTTGACCATCGGGCCCTGGTTTAAAGCAGTGCACTGTGAACCGAATAGGGTGCCTTTTGGAACAAAGCCCTTTGTCTGATTGCTTATTGCCAGAGCTGTCAGATATTTATTTATGGTTTTCAGTGCCTCTCTGCAACACAGACTCACACTCCAATATGGAGTAACATAACGCATTTGGAAGATGAATGACATTCTATGACAGAAAATCAAAAGGGCAAAAAAAAATGGCTGCTAAAAAATGGTGTGGGCAGCCATATTAGTTTTATGGCTCTGTTGTTTTATTTGGACTGTAAATTGAAACGAAAACTCTTGTCTAGACGGGCGAAAGTAAAGAAAGTTAGACTTGTTGGTTTGGTTGGGCTCTACTGTTTAGCTGTCTTTTGCCTATATGCCCTTGCCTTGTGTCTATGTATAGTATGTGTATTCCTGGGGGGATGTCTTCCAACTGTGTGTGTGTGTGTGTGTGTGTGTGTGTGTGTGCCTCATTCAAACCAGGGAAATGTTTGGCCGACCGCGGTACTGCAGGCATTGTTAGCTGAAAACAGGATCCCCCATTATAGTGAATGGAAAAATGGCAATCCTCGTGGATAATCTTCATGCAAATAAAAACATGCGTGCTTCTAATACAACAGATGGTTATAAGGATGAATTAGTTTTTAATGGCAGCCTGCAGCAGCCGATCGACCTTTCAACTTGAGTTACTCAATGAGACGGGGCAACACTGAGCTAGCTTGCAACATCACTTCCTGGAGTAGTTCAAATTGCGTATGTTATGGGGTTTTCTCGTTTTGGCAAAAGTCTGTCCTCCATCCTCCCTCCTCCGTGACACGGTAACCGATAAGTGGTTGAGTGGTCGAGGAGGGTGACAGTTTGTTAGTAGGCAAAAGGAAGAGACAAAACGTCTCAACCCTAACTCCCCATAGGATGTGCTTCTTCTCCCTTGAGTTTCTCCTCTGAGACATTGACGAATGAAATATTTGTCTGCATCCCAAATGGCACGCTATTGCCTACACAGTGCACTACTGTTGACCATCGGGCCCTGGTTTAAAGCAGTGCACTGTGAACCGAATAGGGTGCCTTTTGGAACAAAGACCTTTGTCTGATTGCTTATTGCCAGAGCTGTCAGATATTTATTTATGGTTTTCAGTGCCTCTCTGCAACACAGACTCACACTCCAATATGGAGTAACATATAACGCATTTGGAAGATGAATGACATTCTATGACAGAAAATCAAAAGGGCAAAAAAAATTGGTGTGGGCAGTCATATTAGTTTTATGGCTCTGTTGTTTTATTTGGACTGTAAATTGAAACGAAAACTCTTGTCTAGACGGGCGAAAGTAAAGAAAGCTAGACTTGTTGGTTTGGTTGGGCTCTACTGTTTAGCTGTCCTTTGCCTATATGCCCTTGCCTGTGGATGTGTCTATGTATAGTATGTGTATTCCTGGGGTGTGTTCCACTGTGTGTGTGTGTGTGTGTGTGTGTAGGGGTGGGGGGCTCTGAGTGAAACACACCCAGGCAATTCTTTCTTCTCCTAATCCCTATAAAGGTAATGGGAAGACACATCGGGCCAGAACTCTCATGACTCGATCTTTGCTCATAATTGAGTTAATAAATTATGAATGATGATTCCAAAACTGCTAAGTAGGAAATTGTGGAGAGAAAGAGAGAAAGAGAGAGAGAGAGAGAGAGAGAGAGAGAGAGAGAGAGAGGTGAAGAGAAAAGCTCAGTCACGGAGGGCTTTGGCAATTTAAAGCTGCTGTCAACATTCAAGGACAAGGCAGACTTTTTTTGTGGTATTAATGAAATGAGCGTCAGCCCAACCTCTGATAATAGATCAGCCTCCTGGGTCCTTTTGGGGGGGTCGTAAATGATATAACACCGTGTTCCCGGAACAAAGCGGTACCCCCACGGCTTTGCCAGGGGATACAAATGTGGACAGCCGGATACTGCCCTCTCCACAGCTGTAGGAGAAGCGCTTGAGCATTTGAACATTTTCCAAAGCAGGAGAAATGCGAGGATTTGGTTCGCAATTACCTGTGAACCCTCCAAGGTACACATTGAATAAATCGACACAGAACGCCTCCTCTGGAAGATGGAACAGAAATGTCTAAAAAGTTTTTTGAAACGGCAGCCATATTTCTACTTCACCACTTCTAGCCAATCACATCTTAGAAGTTGGTCGGCGGCCAGTAATCCCTTCCCTGTACCACCTGCAGGGTTTTGTGGGCAATTGAGGCCAGGGGGAGCTAGTGGTTTGGATGATCTGGAGAGAGGGTTTTAATGTTGCCACCTTATCACAACTAGCAGATGTGGATGGACGAGAGCCTTTTTAAGACCACAGAGGCAGAAACTCTGACACTGTGCCACAGCCTCTTAACCCACCAGTGCATGGCTATTAAAGTAGGCGCCCATCTTGACCCGATGACCCGTGTCCTTCCTCCATGTTAACCTGTGAAATTGTTAAATGCAAACTGTGTTGTGTTTCTGTCTTGTCGAATAGGAGTAATGACACACGCTGATACTGTACAGCTGGTAAAAGGCTGCTTGTTTGTGCCAAGGAGTTGCTACTGTAGTCGGGGAGGTCATGAAGTTGGAGTGTCAGAGAGAGACCCCGAGAAAGGGTTTAATGCAGAGGAGAACGACTGCCCCCTCGAATTGAAACCAGGGAAATGTTTGGCCGACCGCGGTACTGCAGGCATTGTTAGCTGAAAACAGGATCCCCCATTATAGTGAATGGAAAAATGGCAATCCTCGTGAATAATCTTCATGCAAATAAAAACATGCGTGCTTCTAATACAACAGATGGTTATAAGGATGAATTAGTTTTTAATGGCAGCCTGCAGCAGCCGATCGACCTTTCAACTTGAGTTACTCAATGAGACGGGGCAACACTGAGCTAGCTTGCAACATCACTTCCTGGTGTAGTTCAAATTGCGTATGTTATGGGGTTTTCTCGTTTGGGCAAAAGTCCGTCCTCCATCCTCCCTCCTCCGTGACACGGTAACCGATAAGTGGTTGAGTGGTCGAGGAGGGTGACAGTTTGTTAGTAGGCAAAAGGAAGAGTGTCCTTCCCTCGGAAAAAGTAATATCTCAGACTGGCCAATAAAAAGAAAAGATTAAAATGGGCAAAAGAACACAGACACTGGACAGAGGAAGATATGGCTTTTTCTTTGCAACTCTGCCTAGAAGGCCAGAACTTGTGAGACGTCTGTTTCTCAAACTAGACACTCTAATGTACTTGTCCTCTTGCTCAGTTGTGCACCGGGGCCTCCCACTCCTCTTTCTATTCTGGTTAGAGCCAGTTTGTGCTGTTCTGTGAAGGGACCAGTACTCAGCATTGTACGAGATCTTCAGTTTCTTGGCAATTTCTGACATGGAATAGCCTTCATTTCTCAGAACAAGAATAGACTGATGAGTTTCAGAAGAAAGTTATTTGTTTCTGGCCATTTTGAACCTGTAATCGAACCCACAAATGCTGATGCTCCAGATACTCAACTAGTCTAAAGAATGCCAGTTTTATTTCTTCTTTAATCAGCACAGCAGTTTTCAGCTGTGCTAACATAATTGCAAAAGGGTTTTCTAATGATCAATTAGCCTTTTAAAATGATAAACTTGGATTAGCTAACACAACGTGCCGTTGGAACACAGGAGTGATGGTCGCTGATAATGGGCCTCTGTACGCCTATGTAGATATTCCATAAAAATTCAGCCGTTTCCAGCTACAATAGTCATTAAATCAATTTGATGTTTTTTTAATGGACCAAAAAATTTGCTTTTCAAAAAAAAAAAAAAACATTTCTAAGTGACCCCAAACTTTAACGGTAGTGTATGTGTGCATTGAAGTGTCTGTGTAAGTATGTGTGAGTGTGTGGGTAGAGTCCAGTGTGTGTGTGCATAAAGTCAGTGCAAGAGAGTGCAAAAAAGGGTCAATGCAGGCAGTCCGGGTAGCCATTTGATTACCTACGGTATTTAGCTACCTTGTTTAGGGGTTGAAGCTGTTCAGGGTCCTGTTGGTTCCAGACTTATTGTATCGGAACCGTTTGCCGTGCGGTAGCACAGAGAACAGTCTGTGCTTTGGGTGGGCCTTCCTCTGACACCTCCTGGTATTGAGGTCCTGGATGGCAGGGAGCTCGGCCCCAGTGATGTGCTGGGCTGTTCGCATTACCCTCTGTAGCGCCTTGCAGTCGGATGCCAAATTGTTGTTTAAACCGAGAGATGATGCTGCCAGGTAAGATGCTCTTGATCGTGCAGCTGTAGAACCTTTTGAGGATCCGAGGGCCCATGTCAAATGTAATTTGCCTAATGAGGCATAAGTACAGAAGGACCGACTCATTTCAAGCAACGGCATTTCCATCCACGTTCACTCTCCTTGTCAACTCTCCTCAATTCACATTTTCAAAAGGAGGAGAGACAGGACGGAGGTGAGAGGATGCAGGAGGTAAACACATTTAATTGATGAAAGGCTGTGCGTCTCCATGAGACGCCATCTTAACCGACTTCGTGGCTTCAATGCGCACATAGGAATGAATGGTGTCTCGTGATCGATGGCTTTATCCATTCATATATACAGCAATTGGTTTAATGAAAACGATTCAACCATGCAAATAGCCTTTCCCCCTTGAAATGCAAATGATGAAATATTAACTTGCATTTTTCATGAAGTCTCTTCATGTCATTTACTCTGAGCCCTTACATGCAACTTAGAAACCGTTCCCTACCTCAGAGTTGAATTTAAACACAAAATTACATAATGTTGCTTGTGTTATTCATTGAGCCCCACTGCATAGCTTAGATTGAGCCCTATCATGGAGCTGGTTATCAATGTAGCTCAAGGTGAAATGCTGAAACCTCGTTGCTAGCTTCATATTTTCATATTTTTGTGACTGTATCATTTCCCACTTTATGTTATTCTACTATTACAGATGTAGAATCTTAATTTGATCACCCTGTTGTTACAGGAAATATAAACTTGTACTGTATACAAGGTTTAAAAAGGCTTCTAAAGTTTATTTCCACATTAAAATTTCTGCCTTGATTTGCCCTAACTAAACATTTATCAACCCATACGAAAATGGCCATTCATTATTCCCACACAATAATTCACAATTCCTGTTGCTGCAGGATTATTTTCCTGCTTTGAGAAATTGTTCAAATTGAGATCCTACACCTGTACCTATTGCTATTGCTATTGTGACACAAGGACCGGCACTTAACCCTAACACACTGTGCTGTTTTAGTATTGTGTTTACATCGTATCGTGTTTTGTGGTTCTGTGTGTCTTGGTATCTCTACTTTTCGCTGAACATTGGTATGTTGAAACGTATTTTCCAGAACGTTCTTTTGACAACTGTTGCTCTCTCTCCCTAAATCTCTCTGTCTCTCCACAGGACCTTGGTGCGGGAGCTCCACCTGAGAGGAACTGGAAAGGGATTGCTATCGCTCTGCTGGTTATATTAGGGGTCTGCTCTCTCATCACCATGTCTGTCATCCTCCTCACTCCAGGTACAGTATTGGCATGGGTTATAAGTAGCCTAGTTAATTAACAAACAGATTTGTGTTATGCAGGAGATACATACAGTCATGTAAAAAAGTAAGTACACCCCCTGGAAAGTTAAACATATTTGGACAGACGGATATGTGATCTTCACTTCAACACTATTGACAGATAAAGGTTACCCAATTTAACAAATCACACACAAAAAAAAACATTGAAAATGTTATGCAATTAAAATAAACAAAAATGTATTTTCCTTATGGGGAAAAAGTTAGTACACCCCTACCTTTACCATCACATAAAAAGGCTAAAATTAGAATTAGGTACCAAAACAAGTGCAAATGATTAGAAAACAGAGAGAAACTTCCAGCCTTCCATAAATATAAGAAAATCGGTCTGGTTTGGTCTTAACCATATGGGTGTGTGGTAACACATCCTTCAAAGATCAAAAGACCTACCCGAGGCTCTCAGAAGGAAGATTATTGATGCCCATGAGTCTGGGAGGGTTACAAATCCATTTCCAAGCAATTCGAAGTACATCATTCCACTGTCCAACAAAAATTCCAGACCACTGGCAAACTACCTAGGACAGGTCGTCCCACCAAAGACAGCCCAAGAGCTGACCGAAAGATGCTCATAGAAGTCTCTAAGAACCCCAGGGTAACATCAGGGGATCTACAGGCCTCTCTTGCCACAATCAATGTCGAAGTGCATGGGTACACTGTCAGAAAGAGACTGCACAAACTTGGCCTACATGGGAGGTCAGGAAGGAAGAAGCCTCTGCTCTCCAAAAATAATATCAAGACACAACTGACTTTTGCCAGGCAACACCTGGGTAAAGTCAGTTGTGTCTTGATATTCTTTTTTGAGAGCAGAGGCCTCTTCCTTCCTGACCGTCGGACAGTGGAATGATGTACTTCGAATTGCTTGAAAATGGATTTGTAACTCCTCCCAGACTCATGGGCATCAATGATCTTCCTTCTGAGGGCCTCGGGTAGGTATTTTGATCTTTGAAGGATGTGTTACCACACACCCATATGGTTAAGACCAAACCAGACCAATGTTCTTATCTTTATGGAAGGCTGGACCCTCCTAAGTTTCTCTCTAATGTTTTCTAATCATTTGCACTTGTTTTGGTACCTAATTCTAATTTTAGCCTTTTTATGTGATGGTAAAGGTAGGGGTGTACTAACTTTTTCCCCATACGGAAAAGGCATTTTTGTTTATTTTAATTGAATAACATTTTCTACTTTTTTGTTGTTGTTGTTGTGTGATTTGTTAAATTGGGAAACCTTTATCTGTCAGTAGTGTTGAAGTGAAGATTACATATCCATCTGTCCAAATAAGTAAAAAAAAAAAAAAAGAACTTTCCAGGGGGTGTACTTACTTTTTCACCTGACTGTAGGTGGTTCTGTTGCTATGCTTTGGCTTAGCAAGCTATCGGTGACTGTAGCATAAAATGTGATGATTGCCTAACATACAGTATTTCTACTTTCTGTGATTGCATTTGGGCTACATGTTCAGTGGTGCTACTCATTCCTAACTTGGAATTGAGACGCTTGCACCTTGTTTCAGCACTTAGCTGTTCATCAAGCTCTTCAATTTAATGCAATTAAGAACAGTTTATGCTGAGTGACGTACTCAGACATCTTTGGAATGACTCACAGATACACATAGAACTCACTGTCCCCTGGTACTCCAGACAATTTTATAACCCCTTGAATATCTGCTGGGCTAGCTATCTATTGCATTTGGCTGCCACATAATTTACAAACAGAAGTGCTTTGTAGTTATCCAGCCCGGGCCAACATGGCTGACATTCAAAATTATTTGGCCCTCCTCTCTCTGTTGCTGCACAATTATCAGCTGTCCTTGTCAACAGTAGTTTACAAATGGCTTAACAACATCCTCTTTTATTAATGGCGTAACATTTTATAATTAAAACATGCTTCTGAACGCAATTTATTACAAAGCTGAGGGACTCAGGTAGGATAACAACCATTTTAATTACCATTCCATGTATGGGTTGTGTGTGTGTGCGTGCATGCCTGGGGGGGGAGGGGCCGGGTAGTGGGCGTGGGCGGGGCCAATTGTGCATCTCTGGCCGAACGTTTTAGAGGCCGTCCTATTGGCCGCAGAGACCAAATTTGGCTAAGAGAAACATTTCCTGAGAGAAAAAAGAAGAAACCCGCACACTGCTCTTTATCATCTCCTCAAGGCCTTGGTCAGAGATTTTGTGACGGTTTTTACCCACATCCGTTCAATGCATAGAGTGGGATTGGAGTTGAGGGAAAATAAACATCTTGCCAAATATAAGAATGTGCATTTCATAAGTATTCTAATAAAGTGTGTGCATAAAACATATTAAACATGTCTGTAAAACCACAATGAAGACTGAGACCTATCAAGTACGTTTTCATATGCTAATTTCCTGCAATTGTACACATTTTTCCATGGTGCAGAGATAACATTTTACAGGTTTAAAGCTACTTTCCTGCAATTCTAAACAGTTTGCCATGTGCAGTTTTAAAGCACATTTCCTAGTTAAAGTCTTATGCTATCTGACTCAAACTTTATAACAAAATCAATGGAGGCCCGTGCCATGGCATTTCTGTGATTGTTAGTTCTCAACGATGATCTTATAAAAATAAACTTTATATCTGGGTTTTAGTCGTAGTTTTAGACAATATGTTTTACCATCACAACATTCATTTTCTAAAATAATACAATAATAATATACAATACCAGTCAAAAGTTTGGACACACAGGTTTTTCTTTATTTTTACTATTTTCTACATTGTAGAATAATAGTGAACACATCTTGCCTAGTTAAATAAAGGTAAAAAATTATATATACTAATAATAAACATCAAAACTATAAAATAACACATATGGAATCATGTAATAACCAAAAAAGTGTTAAACAAATCAAATAGATTTCATGTCATATTCTTCAAAGTAGCCACCCTTTGCCTTGATGAAAGCTTGGCATTCTCTCAACCAGCTTCATGAGGTGTGCCTTGTTTAAAGTTCTTAATGCGTTTGAGCCAATCCGTTGTGTTGTGACAAGGTAGGGGTGGTATACAGAAGATAGCCCTATTTGGTAAAAGACCAAGTCCAAGAACAGCTCAAATAAGCAAAGAGAAACGACAGTCCATCATTACTTTAAGGCATGAAGGTCAGTCAATACGGAAAATGTCAATAACTTTGAACGTTTCTTCAAGTGCAGTCGCAAAAACCATCAATTGCTATGATGAAACTGGCTCTCATGAGGACCGCCACAGGAAAGGAAGACCCAGAGTTACCTCTGCTGCAGAGGATAAGTTCATTAGAGTTACCAGCCTCAGAAATTGCAGTCCAAATAAATGCTTCACAGAGTTCAATTAACAGACATCTTAACATCAACTGTTCAGAGGAGACTGTGAATCAGGACTTGCTTAGTCCAAGAATCACAAGCAATGGACATTAGACTGGTGGAAATCTTTCCTTTGGTCTGATGAGTCCAAATTTGAGATTTCTGGTTCCAACCGATGTGTCTTTGTGAGACGCAGAGTAGGTGAGCAGATGATCTCTGCATGTGTAGTTCTCACCTTGAACCATGGAGGAAGAGGTGTGATGGTGTGGGGATGCTTTGCTGGTGACACTGTCTGTGAAGTTACACTTAACTAGCATGGCGGCCACAGCATTCTGCAGCGATACGCCATCCCATCTGGTTTGGTCTTTGTGGGTTCTATCATTTGTTTTTCAATAAGACAATGACCTGAAAAACACCTCCAGTCGGTGTAAGGGCTATTTTATCAAGAAGGAGAGTGATGGAGGGCTGCATTTTATTTGTATTTTATTTTATTTAACCTTTATTTAACTAGGCAAGTAAATTGACTTGGCCTCCACAATCACCCGACCTCAACCCAATTGAGATGGTTTGGGATGAGTTGGACCGCAGAGTGAAGGAAAAGCAGCCAACAAGTGCTCAGCAAATGTGGGAACTCCTTTAAGACTGTTGAAAAAGCATTCCTCATGAAGCTGGTGATGAGAATGCCAAGATTGTGCAAAGCTGTCATCAAAGCAAAGGGTGGCTACTTTGAAGAATCTCAAATATAAAATCTATTTTGATTTGTATAACACTTTTTTGGTTACTACATGTTTCCATATGTGTTATTTCATAGTTTTGATGTCTTCACTATTATTCTACACTGTAGAAAATAGTAAAAATAAAGAAAAACCCTTGAATGAGTAGGTGTGTCCAAACTTTTGACTGGTACTGTATATATATTTGTAATCATATTTTCAGTGTCAGACAATGCTGCTATATAATATACTTAGGGGAAACACTGATAATTTCTCTTTCTTTCTCTCCCTCACCCCTCCAACCCTCCCGACCTATCTCTTAAACCCCTGACTCCCTCGTCATCTGAATTTAAAAGGTTGCTCAAAGTATCTGCCTCTAGAGCAGGTGAAGCTATCCAAGTGCATCCAATCTTCTGATAAGATTTTATCCTGACTTATTTTATTCATGAAGGCTAAAGTAAGCATGACACTCTCAAGAGTCCCGACATCTTTAAAAACTGCCCTAGATTAAAGTCCCTGTTTCCAGACCACTCCACATCTCTAGTCCTTGGTATATTCATCTGAGTGTCCTTTTTTCTGACTAAAGCATAGACCTAAGACGTTATAAAACAGCTTGATTCAGTACGTATAGTTACACTTTAAACACAGATCTACGTTCAGATTACTCTAACCACCGATGCTAACCTTGACCAGGGGCAGCAGCATAACATTGACCTTAGATCAGTGTCTAGAAGCGTCCTCTTGCCAACATATGCCTGGGATAACTTTTAGGTCAGGACCAAGGAGTAAGTCGCCCTTTATTGAAGACTGACCTGATGACCTCAAGTTTCTGGGTGACCCCCAAGAAACTTCAATAAAGAGAATGATAAAATAATGATTTGATCATTATTGAGTTCCCAGTGATGATAGTTAATTGTTATTTGTTTTGGTGCTTTTTATTTAAGCTGACAGCCAAGCTGGAAGTGATACCAAACTCACGGTGGAAGATCTGTTTAAGCCTGAGTTTGTGGCCCACGACCCGGAGGCCAAATGGATCAACGGTAAGTGCCAACACGTACTCCACAATTCTGCCATAGCTGTTGGATTATGTACTTTTTTTTGATGGAACTTTAGTTGCAATGTTTTGGTGAGGAGAATGTTGTGTTACAATTGTGCATGTCCTCACTTCTTTAAACGACAAACAGTTCTTAGTCTCGCTGTTGGGAGGTTATCGTTGTAACTGAACAGTGTATTATAAGCCACAAATAGCTGTGGCAGGGTCTAGAGAGAGAGTATGTGGAGCTTATGCCTGCGTCTTTTGTTTCAAAGTCAGGCTTAGTTGACACAGAGTCTCTCACTCTGCGTTACCTAATAACTGTTTTTAATTGTTCTCAATTAAATATAATCATTTATATCTATATATGCATATGTAGTATTAAGTAAGAATGCTTCAAAACACCTTTAAATAAACTGCTTTGTTGGAGGCACTTAGCACAATTACACACAAGGAAACACTACCTCATGTTAGACATGAACAATATCTTGAAAGACTGAAAGTCTGCTGTCGGTTCTGCAAGGCGAAAAACAAAGGGCTGAGTTTGTTCGACAACAAAGGGACGAAAGATCCCTCACCTGCCGTCAACCTTTTTTAAAGAAACTGCTTAGCGTTTTCAGATTTCTATGAAATATGACCTATAGTTACTTACAATATGAGTGAAATAGGTTACCTTCTAATAAAAAAAATATATGTTTGTTAAAAATCTGCTTTTCTGTATTGGAATGGTGTGGGCGTACCCCAACAACAGAATGGTGTGGGCACATACTGGTCATTAAAAACATTAATGCAAGTAGACCGCTGATTGGCCAGCTCATTCTCCTCTAGACCGCTGATTGGCCAGCTAAGGTGGAGTAAAACAAGCTTGTATAATTAATTGTCAAACAAAACCAGGCTTGCATGTCTCATACCCCAGCCTTCGTGTATAGCAGCATAGATTATGGAAATTCAGATACTACTATCCCTCTGGTACATATTTATATTGTATTGATTCCTTATTTGCTGAAGGGGTCTTGCATGTTAAAGTAAGGTCCTGGAAGATTAGATCTCTGAATAAAGTGTATTAAGTGAAGCTGATTATGGTTGTGTTGTACAGACAAGATAGCGATCACATTGAGAGGATGGGACGCCGACTCCCTGAGACGTTCCGGACATCCAACTTACAATTTGTTTGTCTTCCCCGTTTTCCTCGGTTGCCATTCGGGTTGTGAATTTCACATTCCTCTCTAGCCATAGCTGCTTGACTTTGTTCGCATGTAGCCAGTGGCCAAAGGGAAGAAGCAAGGCTTTTCTTTCCATCAATATTTGATCACCTCAGTGAAATGTCTCCACTATCTCCACTCCACCATCATATTCCCAGAGCTGACCTCAGGCTAGAGATGGAGATGGAGAGGGATAACATTGTGTCAAACCAGTCAGAAAGGCAGGTTTATGGGTACGGCTTTAAGAATGGACCCCAGACAAATAGGATGAGATAACAAAATAGACAGTGAGTGTAACATGGGACCTGAAATTTATCGTGGTGTGGCTTTGTAGGTTTTAAGATGATCCAAATGAGAAAGAAGCTTTAGAACACTGATGGGAAACTCCAGTCCTCGGGGGCCTGATTTCTGTCACACTTTTCAACCCAGCCCTAAAGCTAACACACCTGATGAAACTAATTGCATTCTAAACTGAAGACCATAATTAGTTGAAAATTGGAGTCAGGCGTGTAAGCTGCGGCTGGGGCAAAAGTGTGACACCAAAGGACTGGAGCCCATCCCAGCTTTAGGTACTTTAGATTGGAAGCTATACTGTATGAGGTAGTGCAAATGTAGATTTGCAAGGTTAGATTAAAACTAGGACTGATGAAGGTAATGTGTTTAATTACAGTTAATGTTAGAAATCTTTAACGCATTTAATCGAATCTCCATTCCTTCACTCAAAAGTATGTCTTTCCGCATGGACCCTTTTAAGTGCAACACACACCGTGCTCTGCCTGAGGGTTGTCACTAGTTACCCGAGCCAAAAGTCTAAATTGTAAAAAAAAAAAAAAATCATAAACTTAAATGGCCTTTGGTTGTAATTTAAGGTTAGGGTTAGGCATAAAGTTAGCCGTGTGGTTAAGGTTAGGGTTAAGGCTAGGTTTACAATTGGAAGAGTATAATTTGTAGAAATAGGCAGGGTTTAGCTTTAATTGTGCGGGGGAAAGAGAGAGAGAGATGGGAGAATTAGAGGGAGCATACCTAAGATCACACAGGACACCAGATAAGACAGGAGAATTACACCAGATATGACAGACTGACCCTAGCCCCCCAGCACATAGACTATTGCAGCATAGATACTGGAGACTGAGACAGGGAGGGTCAGGGGACACTGTGGCTCCGTCCAAAGATACCACCGGACACGGCCAACCAGGCAGGATATAAACCCACCCACTTTGCCAAAGCACAGCCCCCACACCACTAAAGGGATCAACACACTAACTTACTACCCTGAGACAAGGCCGAGTGTAGCCCACGAAGATCTCCCACCACCGCACTAGGACAGGAAGGATGGGAGAGCACGAGCAAGCCAGTGACTCCTGTTATAGGGTCAGAGGCAGAGAATCTGAGGGGAGCCAGCCAGTGACTCCTGTAATAGGGTCAGAGGCAGAGACAGCAAGGGTGGTTCGTCACTCCAGTGCTTTGCCATTCACCTTTGCAACCCTGAGCTGAAGAGATGAGTCTTCAGTAAAGACGTAAAGGTTGAGACCGAGTCTGCGTCTCTCACATGGATCGGCAGACCATACAAATTTAGCTTTATAGGAGAAATGCCCTGTATTCTGTCCTCCGCGTGCGTGTCTGGCACGAATTGACAGATAGCTAAACAAAGTCGGAGTAGTCGAGAGTAGTTTCAAAAAGGCTTTACTCTGTAGACGTTTTCCTTCTTATTTTGTGAAACTGAAATTACAAACAATTACAACACAGGATATACATGTAAATAGTGTAAATACTCTATATAAGTAATTACATGTAGATAATGTCAATGCTGTAAAAAGGTAAGTAAAACAATGACAAGAAGCTATGCTAATGAAGTAACATACAGAGTAGTAATGCTACATAACTCTCACTAGCACAATAGTGCACAGAAACACAGTGATCTGTTTGTGCTAAATAGTGCCACAAATCTATCGATTTTCACACAATATACACAGAAATGTTGCTAGAAGATGTTCATAATTGAAATACTCACAAGCAAAGCTTCTCCAAGGCTTAACACAAGAAGATGGTTAAAGATACAAAACTTTCTTGAGAAGGAAACTATTGTATGCTTGCAGCTTGTTTTCTGAATGACAAAATGGTTGACTGCAAACTCTGACCTGTGTCACATGACAATTAGAACCAATTACAAACTTTAGCGATTACTGAACTGAGAACAGTTAAAAGGTTGATATACAATTGACCACTGTGAGGCGCTAACTGCAATTGAAATACACATATGAAATGCAAGACATGACACCCTGCCTCCAGCTGTTTGCTTAGAAATTCCTGCGTCTTGTGACCGTAGCAATGTACGGCAGGACCAAGTCGACGAGATAGGTAGGAGCGAGTCCATGTAATTCTTTGTAGGTTAGCAATAAAACCTTGACGAACCCGGCTGTGCTGTATGCTCTCGGTCTCGATAGCTAGCAGCTGCTCTAAAGTTTCTCTGTCTCTTTTGTGCTGCTTAAACACCTGCACCAGTAGAAAACCACTTTTTCGAGCTAAGGTATTATACATTTGGGCTTGAAGTGACAAATCCAAACTGCCCAAGTCGTTTTAATCAGAAACAGATACAAAGGTATTCTTCTTCCTGACTGAGACTTTGCCTCCTGAGCCATGAAGCGAATGAAAAATAGGGGGTGCAAACTTTTTTTTTTACTAGAAAATCATCATAATCCATTGAATAACTTGTCCAATTTCACAAATTATTTTGCTAGTCTGTATAAAAGATATATATGACCATTTATAAATGGTATAATTGCGTAATATGATAGCATTTTGCAAACCTACTCCCCCTGTCGCCTCAAGATGAATGGCTTTGACAAATCAAGGAACTTATAGTTACATGTCATTTAGGGGGGGGGGATCATGATTATGAGAAAAGTCATTGTAGCCTATCTTTTTTCTTCCATGATCACGGGCTGACTTGCCTTTGCTGTACCACAGCTGAAGCCTGCCACCAGCCTACCAAAGGTTGCACCGTGTCTATTACAATGTTGAAAAACGCATATCAGCTATCTTTCAATAGTTAGCTCTGGGAATGAGATGGTGGAGTGGAGATAGGGAAGACACACTGAGGTGATCTGTATGTCCTTGAAACATCCTCTATGCTCGCAGCTTTGAGCAACAATTTTGAAGGAAAACATACAGTTAGTTCAACCATAGACACATTCCCAGGTGTTTCTTTAGATAACACCAAAAACTGAATTTGCACAGAAGTAGCTCACTAGTTATGCTAACTAGCTAGCTAACCAGACGAGAATATTTAGAATGGAATGGTTGAATGCCTATTGATTCAATTAATGATTTTAATCTCAACAAGACATCTGTTAAGCTACTGTTTATCTTGTAGTTCTCAGATCAACTATTTACGAAAAGTATCCCAATTTGTGTAGTAGCAGCTTGTGACTAGTTCATGTTGATAATGAAGAACATGGATGAGCAGCGTAGATCTAATAACTCAGACATGGCTGATATGTTGGTATTGTCTTAGAATGTATATTGAACAAAAATATAAATGCAACATGCAACAATTTCAAGTTACAGTTAATTTAAAGAAATCAGTCAATTGAAATAAATTCCTTAGGCCATAATCTATGGATTTCACATGACTGAGCTGGGACGCAGCCATGGGTGGGCCACCCACTGGGAAGCCAGGCCCAGCCAATCAGGAAGAGTTTTATTACAGACAGAATTACTCCTTAGTTTCATCAGCTGTCTGTGTGATTGGTCTAAGACGATCCCACAAGTGAAGAAGCCGTATGTGGAGGTCCTGGGCTGGCACTGTTACACTTGGTCTGCGGTTTTTAGTCCGGTTGGGCATACTGACAAATTCTCTAAAATTACATTGGAGGCGGCTTATGGTAGAGAAATTAACATTAAATTCTCTGGTAACAGCTCTGGTGGACATTCCTGCAGTTAGCAAGCCCTCAAAACTTGACATCTGTGGCGGATAGTTTAAGAGTATAGATTATAAGTGACATCAGTTCAGTTCCTTAAATTCCCTTTACTATTTATTTACATACTGTATTCCTATTCTTCAAGGTGTCTACTAACAGGATGTGTCCTTTTATCTCATATCTTCGGTGACTGATATTGAGTTCTTACAGCCCTCAGAGTGGGTAAAGTTAGAGTGACACAAGTCTAAACTGCAGCAACCTAAAATGATACCAATTATGTAAATTGATGCAGGAGGCCTGGGAGAGTTGACCAATCAAGTTCAAGATTTTTTAAATCCACGGTCAAAACATGCTCTACCAGCTATTAATAGGGTGTTCAGCTTCAATGCTCCTTGGCATAGATTGTGTCTGGAACTCGATTGGAGGGATGTGACAACTTTCTTCCTCAAGAAATTCCATTATTTAGTGTTTTGTTGACGGTGGTGAAAAACGCTGTCTCAGGAGTCCCTCCAGAATCTCACATAAGTGTTCAATACTTTGTAGCCCTCATTTACTCGTGTTTCCTTTATTTTGGCAATTACCCTGTATCTACCCAGCAAACATGTAACTTTCCTACATTAGTTAACATTCCATGCCATAATGGTGATACGAATCTCTCTCTCTCTCTCTCTCTCTCTCTCTCTCTCTCTCTCTCTCTCTCTCTCTCTCTCTCTCTGTGTCTCTCTCTGTGTCTCTCTCTCTCTCTCTCTCTCTCTCTCTCTCTCTCTCTCTCTCTCTCTCTCTCTCTCTCTCTCTCTCTCTCTCTCTCTCTCTCTCTCTCTCTCTCTCTCTCTCTCTCTCTCTCTCTCTCTCTCTCTCTCTCTCTCTCTCTCTCTCTCTCTCTCTCTCTCTCTCTCTCTCTCTCTCTCTCGTCAGTCAAGGGTAATTGCCCTTTTTTGCATCATTTCATGTTAAAAATGTGTTATTCCGTGTGTACAGTAAATGTAGATCAGTATAAACATGTGTACCCCAGCTGGTGTTTTCTGGGTCGGCGTGTGTGTGTTCCTCTTTGTATGTGTGCGTGTTTCACAGTCACAGTCAGCCACTGTCACGCAGTGATCTCTCTTTGTCAGTCTCTATCAGTATTAGCACAGCCTTCCCTTGAGGACTGAACATCCTCAACCTGCCAGTGACAGTCTGGTGAGAAGAGTCCGTCACATCAACTTGCATCTTGTAGTTCAGTCACATAACACAGGAATTACCAGTTGCCTCCATTACCCTCTCTCGTCCTATCCTTCACTCACCTTACTAGTCAGTTCAGTAACCAGTCAGTTCTATTACATCCTACATCTACCAGTCGTTCTTACTCTATAACCAGGGTTGGAAATTAAGTGTCTAAAATAGAACCAAGTTCTATGTTAGCGTCTGGCTACGCAGATGCGTGTTGATGCGCGCAAGCAGTTTGAATGAAACAATTGAATGGTCAGCATGTTAGGAGTACATCATGTACAAAATGTACAGTGTAGAGCCCTGAACTATAATAATACATCAGCCATATCACTCAGCCTTCTGTGTCAGGGTAGACACTTGTATCTAAATGATTTATTTTAACATACATCGTTTGAAAGACGCCGGTTACAATTTTTTTTATGAAATTAAGCAATATACCCAATTACGGTTTACTAGTAATACATTTCTTGTTTGAAAAAAAAAAAATCATGCTCATTCGTTTTTTTAAATTGAATTTGTGGTGTAGTTATGGCAACAACAAAACAAAATGTGGCTAGTAAAAAAACATCTGAGTGGCTGGTCGATATTTTATCTACCTGTCTAACATGTCAGTTCTGTTACTCCCTCACATCCAGTCAACTCTATTACTCTGTAACATGTCAGTTCTGTTACTCCCTCACATCCAGTCAACTCTATTACTCTGTAACATGTCAGTTCTGTTACTCCCTCACATCCAGTCAACTCTATTACTCTGTAACATGTCAGTTCTGTTACTCCCTCACATCCAGTCAACTCTATTACTCTGTAACATGTCAGTTCTGTTACTCCCTCACATCCAGTCAACTCTATTACTCTGTAACATGTCAGTTCTGTTACTCCCTCACATCCAGTCAACTCTATTACTCTGTAACATGTCAGTTTGCTACTTCCTCACATCTCTTATTTCTTAGCAAATACAGAAAGAGCGGGAACACCATTCGGTGCATAGGCATTGGCTAAATCTACCAAACAATCCTCCCCCACAACACCTTCCCCCTATTCCCGCAGTCATGTGATTTGCACAAATTAAATTACAAGTAATTTATTCAGCAGGTCACTCCCATAGAATTCTATGGTCACTCCCACTAAGGCCAATTTTGAATGGTTGATATGCCAGGCTTACTGTATATGCGCTGTGAGCAATAGCCTAAGAGACTATAAGGTTAGCGTGACTGTAAGATGTAATGCTCCTTTGAGGATGACAGTGACTGTGCAAGGAACTGTCTGTCCTCTGTATTTTCTTCCCTTGGAACATTTTCCTGTTTTAGATTTTATGTTGAGTGGAAATAATGTGTGAATTTTTTTGATATTTCATTATACCTTCAGTTACTGCGATTGGTTCATGATACAGTTATGTCTTGAAAATGCCCACTCAGACACCCTAAGGCACAGGGATCAGTGCAGCCACAGCTCCTGGGGTGGACAGGTAATGGTCACATAGGGACATGTTGATGGATACTGAAACGTATGGTCACATAAGTCTTAAATGTGGAAGTGTTCATGATGGCTGGCATGTATCCACTGTCCACAAATGTGGGCTCATAGTCACCCAATTTGAACTTACTGATGCTTACACGTTCTGACTTGAACACAGAAAAAACACTGACATTTACTGATCAGACTCAAGTTATGGGTTAAGGAATGCATAGATATGTTGACTCGTTCTAACACATGTTGGAGCCCTGCTGACCCACAATAATACAGAGTGATAGTATGATCTTACCCACATGCATGCACCTGCAGGCGCACCGACCGATTGAAAGAGACACACTTCATGTGTCCTCATCCCTATTGGCACAAACATAGCCAGTGATGTTGTTAAGATGATCAGTGTTCAGCAGTTCACCTTGGCACACCTAAGTAAACTGACACCTTCCGTAGGCAAATCATTGTTTTCCTCAACGCCTCTTATTCTAAACTGAGAATTTGGCATGGGCAAATATTTCTAAAACTACACAGTCAATGATTAGGATAAAGAGGTTCAGTGGAGGGAGATGTAGGCTGCATGACTTACTGTTTTAGCTACAGACTGTGGCTACAGAGTGATATTATTACAGTGATATTAGACCGTATTTATATATTTTTTTCCAGATTGCATAGATTATTGTAGAACAGTTCTGAATTTTGTGTGTGTCACACTCACAGCCCACCCATCTGCTTCGTCTTGGTTCCCCTCACAGTAACCCTTCACCGCACCTGGACTCTCGCTAATTGACCTGATTATCTCCGTAATTAAGCCAATTAAGTCACTATATTCATCTGCCGCTTGCCATTAAGAAACCAGAGGTAAAGAACGGCCTCAATCCTGTCGGCTGCCATTAATGGGTAGAGCAGAATGCAAAGAACAGATCAGAAACAAGTAAAAAGGTACAATGTCGTCCCTTTTAGAGTGTTTTTCCTCTTGCGTGCTTCTGCAGCATCGTTCTCCGGGGTTAATGAGAAATCCCATGCTCCGGTGCCTGCCATTAATTAACATTAGAGATTCCCGAAGCGACGCTGCAGGGGCATCATAGTAAGGGAGAATGTGCCAGGCACTGTGTGTGTGTTTGCGTGTATGTGTGTGTGTGCAGAGGGAGTCAATGTCATCATTTAGCACGTAAGCAGCTCCACCGGTGCAGGCAGCCAGCCACAGCTGGACGTTCTTGCACCGTAGTAGGTAGGTTTTAATCCATTTGAGCTTAGAGAAGCTCCTTTCAGCAGCAGCCACTGTAACAGGAAGAGTGGCAGTGATTCTCAGAGCTACCCACATATTTGGGTACATTTCTGTCAGTTTCTTGTGCAGGAAGGTCAAGAGTCCCATGTTTGTCATGTTTTTTTTTTTGGCAAATGTGGAAAGTTTTTCATTTCCACAGCAAGTTCCCTGCCGTCAATATCTGGCTGTCCGTCATGGCTTAGAGCAGTGCTCAGGGTTTGACAGTGCTCTAGCAATTCTTCTTTTGACATGTTGGGGAAGTTGAGGAGCACTCCAAATGTGTCATTCACCTCTCCCAGGCTCTGAAATCTCTCATCAAGTGAAGAGAGGGCTGATTCCACTACTGATTCCATTTTTCGAAGTGCATCACCAATAGGCTCATCTGGAGCCTCATAACCAAAGTGCCTTTTTGTGGTTCTCAACCACTTTTGTTTGAGTACAGCCTCCACGTTCATCTCCTCGCACATTTCCTTTGCAGTTGTCTGTGCATCAGAAAATCCAGTGTTTCTGTAGCAGGTAAGGAAATCTATTTTTTTCTTCAGCAAGTCAACAGCCACATCTAGCTGCATAGAGGGTGACAGCATCAGTTTACTCACATGCTGGATCTTGTTGAAGATGTCATACCATATGACTGTGCAAATAGAAAAGCGCTAGGATCCAATCTCCTCAGCCAGAGACTGGGCTTCAACTTTCACCACAGGGTCTGCAGTAGTTTCCCTCACCTCCAGAAGAGCCTCTCTGACTTGCCCAGCCTGGTACCTTACTGCCTGAATGCTGTTTATCCTGCTTTCCCACCTGGTCTCTGACCATGATTTCAGGGTGGTTTTGACATGTTTCAGGACGATATCCCATCTATGGGTGGAGGCTGAGAAGAGTTTGAATAATTTCGCTAAATATCCAAAGTAGCCAATGGCATCTGGTGAGCTCTTAGCAGCATCAGCTACCACCAGATGTAAAGTGTGGGCACCGTTGTCATAGGACTGTCTTCTGCAGTCCTCAAAGGGGATGTTCAGCTCCTCCAGCCTTTTGAGGATGAGCGATGACAAACTTTCCCCTGTTGACTCCTCTGCCACAAGAAAGCCCATGAAATATTATTTAATTTGTAGTATGTCTTCCAGTAACACAATCCTGACAATGACAGAGAGCTGTTCCTTATGACTCAGATCAGGGGTGCAATCTAAAATAATGAAGAAATACTTTGATGTTTTGATCTCTTTCACTATTTTATCCAGTATTTATCCAGTATATTTCCATCCTACCAACATGCTGCTTCATTACTGGATCAAATTTGGCCATAAGCTCCACCTCTTTGAGAAAATGGCCATTGTCTGGTTTGTTTAATGTGTCTGTGGATCCCCTTAAAGCCATGCTTCTTTCAGCTAAGAACTTAATTATTGCCACCAATCTGGTAAGAACTTCACACCACCTGTTTCTCTCAGCCTCAGCGAATGCCATCTCTTGCTTATCTATTGCTAGCCCCTTTTCAAGATGGAACTCCAATACCTTCCATGTTGCCATGTGTGTATTGTGTTCCTGGCTATCCTCATGGGCCTTGAGCAAGTGGCTTGCATTTTTCCAGTCCCTTAGTCCTTGTCTATTCAATTTGAAATCTCTCTGAGAAAGTATTTTGCAGCAGAAGCAGTACAAACTATCATTATTTTTGGAGTACATTAGCCAGCTTCTTTTGATTTTTTCTCCATTGACTAAGACTCTATTAAAATAGTCATGCTGACACCTTCTCCCGTCTTTTTGTTTCGGAAACTTATTTGATACGGTCCTTATATTATATTAATAAAAAAGCTTCTGATGGTGAAACTATACAATAATAGCACCTAAGCCACATTATAGCCTAAACACAAATAGCAAGAGTAATTACACCTAGCATTCATGCACAAAACATGAGCACTTCTCTAGCATGCTGTTTGCTATAATACATATAAGACTAATCAATCATGAAAATGCAAAGGCTTACAACTATTCATTACAAAAGGGGATGGGATAGGAAAAGTTTTTTACAAGCAGTGCTAACGTTGGCTAACTAGACTAGCTAAGATGTCAATAAAATGTAGGCCTATGCCTGGTTTCTTGAGGCAGACAGTGGATGGATCGTGCAGCACACTTGAAAGAAAAAGTGTATTTTCTCAAAATTTTGTTATAGGTTAGGTTATTCCCCAAACACCTGAATAGTCTTTCCAACATTCCCTAATGAATTGAAGGTAAAAGGTAAAAGTAACTCTAGCTAGCTAGCTATTTAAATTAGCGAACGTTAATAATTAGCGAACGTAAACTAGCTAGTAGTAGGCTGGACACAACATTTTTTACAATGCTAATTTTCTGATAAAAACTAGTTCACTGCATCCGCAGTGGAGCCCATTTTCATAATATGACCATATTTCCCAGCTGCTTGCTGTAGTTTTGAAGTAATCATGAAAAAACAGGCCTTATTTTAGGTCATTTTTCACCCTGCCAGCTCCTATTATCCTTCATTCCTGTGTTAATGATGATAATCTGTAATTTGTCTCACCACTATGGTCTATTTATTGTCCTACCTCTTAACCTTACTGCATTTTGCACTACATTTTGCACTCTGTATATAGACTTTCCATTGTGTTTTTGACCATGTTTGTTTACTGTGTAACTCTGTGTTGTTTTTGTCGCACTGCTTTGCTTTGTCTTGGCCAGGTCGCAGTTGCAAATGAGAACTTGTTCTCAACTGACCTACCTGGTTAAATAAAGGTGAAATAAAAAAAAAATAAAAAAAATAAATTAGTTTTATTGAGCACCGTGGCACCAACTCGCCTTCCAAACATTCTATTCCCAGTTTATTGTTCCACGTCACAATGCCTGCTTCGCTATTGTTGACAATGAGACCCGTCCATGTGGTTTGTAGTTAAAATGTAAACAACAACAAAAAATTACTCATGGAACTCTGAGGTCGTCCCATTGTTTCCTATTGGGAAATGTAGCTATGTCTGTCTATTTCGCCAAATATCTCACAATGTGTATATTTAGATTTTTTTCAAGTCGGGAACCATTTTAATCAAGAGAATCTCCTCTTTGTAATTATGTAAGTCTGGGCAGCGAGTTCGGTTGTCATCGATCACTAGACCAGAAATAGTCTGAAGTTTTCATTTCTTCCATACTTTCTCATTACGCAGACATAAGCACAGTTGACACCATCGAGGTGCGGATGTTTACTTTCTACACAAGTTGTTTTCTTCCAGTTTCGTCCGACAAACAGATTGTAGTGATCAAATACAAATGCCATTTAGGCGAAATGGAATTCTAACCATCACTCCAGTCAAAACAGCCTCTTCGAACGTTCAATTCCATTCATTTGCTATGGGCTCCCGCTAGTGTTCCAGCTTAGCCAACGTTATTTTGCTGTTCAGCCTTGGGTGAATTTTGACTCGTTCTATTGTCCAGCCTACTAGTAGTAACACTACTATGCAGTTAGATAAACTATTCATTCATCACATCACATTACCTCTGTCCTTATCCCGTTTTCCTCCTCTTCTCTTCTTCTTTTTCTTCCCGGGGTACCAGAGGGCTTTGGTCTTTTTGACATCGTTTGAAGTAGGCTACTGATGCTAATTCATCATCTTTCACGTTCAGTGTCACTCACCACTTAAGATAACTGAACTCACCTATCCCCCACAATCAGGTAAGTCTAACTATGAGGTTAGACGCTGCACTGGGCCGGGGTGACGCTGCGGGCAACACAGAAAATATTGCCTAATAAGCTATGTAGTTATGTTGTTGTGGGGGCTTTCGCTTTTTTGTAATATTTCAAATTAATTTTATTAAAATAGTATTAGTAAAAATATATATATATATATATTTTTTTATACAAATCTACACTCATTTGGGCGCCCTTATGGATGGACAACGCCCCTAGCATTTGCCTATTCCGGCTATGCCACGGGCCGGCCCTGTGCCAACAATACAACAATACAAAGAGAGAAAGCTTGTCAGTAATGGTCAGTAAGAAAGATTGAACACAGACAATGAGTATGAAAGAATTAGAATCACAGAGAAACATATATACTTCCAGAGATGTGAGAGAGACGTAGGTGTATGGAGAAATACATTTTCTGCAAAACAGTGCAATGTGAAAACAGTGGGGTCTCCAAAAGAGAAGCAGAGTGAGAGATGAAGATAGAGGAAAAGTGAGACATCTCTCTCGGTCTCTGATTAGGAGAACACTTCCAGTCCTGTGGTGTTCCTCACACACATGTGTGGCAGGTGAAAGTGACTGTCTCGAACGCCTGTTGATTCTATTAATCAGAATCGATCAAACCCGTCGATACTGGCCAGACATTGGGTCTCCAGCCTAGTGGATTCCCATTAATTCCCAATTCCATAACAGGGAATACTGGCAACATTCCCCCTCCCCCTTGGTTTGCATGGAACCACAACACTCCCCTCATACCTGAGGTAGCCTTGTAATACACAGTAATACACCGTTCCATCCCGTGTTATGTAACTGACCAGTGTGTGATAACAACGGGTGAGCAATCGGAGAAGGCCATTTAGTGGCATCCTAACGAGTCTGGGTATTGATTGCCTCTCACCTGGTGGTGTGGGTGAGGGAGGGCCAATGAGAGCAGACAGTGATGTATTAGATAAGGGTGTGTGGCTGGCAGGGCTCAGCAATAGGCCGGCACAGGTTAGAGCCACCAGCCACTACTAATTGAGAAGTTTGGACTGTATGACAGCACATAGGGCTTTCACTTTAAAGCCGGCAGGTTTTAAATAACACTTTCATTGTGTGGACCCTCTGACCTTCATATCATCTAGATACACTCTCCTGTGTGACCTTTACAACTGTCTGCTGACTGCAAAGACCCCTGCCTTTCTTCACGTCAAACAAAATCAAGACCATGAGACTATGTACCATTGTTTGGATCACGCGGATTGGGCCATGTTTCCGGGTTGCCTCTGAGAATAACATTGACGTACACACTGACACGGTGACGGAGTTCATCAGGAAGTGTATAGGGGACGTTGTTTCCACTGTGACTATTAAAACCTACCCAAACCAAAACCGTGGATAGATGGGAGCATTTGCACAAAACTGAAAGCGCGAACCACTGCATTTAACGACGGCAAGGTGACTGGGAACATGGTTGAATACAAACAGTGCACTTATGCCTTCCGTAAGGCAATCATACAAGGTAGTCATACAGGCAAAACGTTAGTACAGAGACAAAAGTGGAGTCGCAATTCAAAGCCAGGACTCCAGACAATCACGGATTACAAAGGGAAAACCACCCACGTCGCGGACACCCACGTCTTGCTCCCGGACAAGCTAAACACCTTCTTCGCCTGCTCTGAAGATAACACAGTGCCACCGACGCGGCCCGCTCCCAAGGACTTGGGCTCTTGTTCTCCATGGCCGACGTGAGTAATAATCTTAAGCGTGTTAACCTTTGCAAGGCTGCTGGCCCAGACGACATGCCTAGCCGTGTCCTCAGAGCATGCACAGACAAGCTGGCTAGAGTGTTTACAGACATATTCAATCATATGTGACCAATAACATTTGATTTGATTCGATTTGAATAGAAGTATAGCACACTGAGCACAGCTACTCAGACAAAACAGAGGGTGCATGGATATCCCCTGTTGCACTAATACAGAAAAGTTATAAAAAATGGATTTTTCTGGGTCACTGGGCGTGTGTGAACTTTTGTTTTGTTTTGTAGTTGAATATAGCTGAAGTGCGTCAGCAAAACAATAAACGTGCAACCCCTCTCAGGAATACTAAAAGCAACCAAATTGGCATAATTATAGTTGAAAATGTATGTCTAAATGTAGAATTTGTCAAATGAATTCCCTTGTCAAGGGTGCACTTTTCACTTTTGTAATTGCCTAATGGACCTTGGGAACTTGTCGTTGCTGTAACAAAGAATCATTTGCAATAACTGGTTTACAGTCCAATATCTGTCATGCACTTAGGCTCACTAATCATTGAAGTGTCCACTCACTCTTCCTGCGTTGGCCTAACCCTGAGGCCTAAACGCTGGAAAACATTTTCCATACAGACAAGAGTTTTGTTGAAGGGAAGACTAGTCAGTTGTACAACTGAATGCATCTTTTGCATTTAACCTAACCCCTCTGAATCAGAGAGCTGCAGGGGTCTGCCTTAATTGACATCCACGTCTTCAGCGGCCAGGGAACAGTGGGTTAACTGCCTTGTTCAAGGGCAGAACAACAGACGTTTACCTTGTCAGCTCAGGGATTCAATCCAGCAACCTCTCGGTTACTGACCCAACGCTCTTACCTCCAGGCCACCTGCTACCCTATAAGCTGAGAACAGAATGTATATGTTTTTAAATAACATTCTTAGAATGTTATTTGACCTTACTAATGTTTTCTTGTGGTTTTTATGGAAAGTTTTCTTAATGTTCTGAGAACATGACTTTAAACAGAACCATGAGGAAACCGGCAGAAAACATTTTACTGAAGTACTGAGATGCCTGCAGAAGAATATTGTTTCTTAACGTTCTCTGAATGTTCTGAGAACACAACTCTAAGAAACATATGGTTTTCAGAATGTTATGTGCTAGCTGGGCTGTTCCACTGGGTTGTACCCTGACTTCACCCCTCTTGCTTGCTTATTTCCTCTTTCACTACTTCCTTCCCAGGGGACATGTCACCATAGTGACCCTGTTCATGTAACCTTTTGAGCTGTCACATTTGATCAGTCAGAATTTGTTTGTGAAGGTGTCACGCTTATCTCAGGTTGTTTTTGGAGATGATTACGCTATGTTCTAGAAAACTCAGTCATGGCATATGTCATGTTGCCAACAGTTACTCATCTCTCCGTCAATATTTGTTTTTCTAAAGCATGCCAGTAAAGGGCTCTTCCATGCTAAACTATATAGAGTAGCATTAGACTAGTTCAGGGTTCCTCTATGCCAGGGGCCCTTAAACCTTTTCAGCCTGTGACCCAACTGAGAAATTCTGTGAATTCTGTGGAGCCAAGCTTATGAAAACATGCAACTATACGTAAATATCGATACATTTAATTGCCCTTATGCCTAAAACAAATGCAATATAGACACAACCAAATACCAATTAAATTAAATACCTATATAAATAGCAATTGTTTATTTTCCCCCATTAAAAATACTCTTACATATCTGTCTAGGTTGGAACTGTTTCCAATGCTTCCTGCTCTGGATGAGCAACCCAGAACCGTGTGAGTGTGTTTGCCTCAAAAAGCATCATGCTTCAATCAGTTTTATTCCAGAATAAAAATTATTATGTTTATTTTAACAGCAACAGTTCCAACCAAGACTTGTTTTCAACAATAATTTCTACAGTAAAATGTACACTAGGCCTGATCATGTTACATCTTCATCTGTACTGTTACTTAGGGTTGCACTATCAGTAGCTAGCTAACTTGCTCTGGCTAACGTTAGCTAGCTATTAGCTGTGAACAAGGGGGTTGTTTGAAAGAGAAACTCACATCTACTACTATGAGAGATAGTACTCCCTTATTTCTGCTTATCGTCACCTGTTAGAAAATGACAACTATGCCTTGCTAGCTGACTTACTTTTCCACTGTCGAAGCACTGTTTCCTAAAGCATTGTGCCCTGTTCTGAAATAACTCCCTGGGTTTACCGTCATGCTGTGGATGTTTGGTCAGGACGTGTCGTTTTAATTTGTTCGTTTTGAGAGACTCATAACTAAGCACTTCCGGCCACAAAACACATTGTGGGCGCTCCTCGTCCCTCCCTCTCGCGCAGATGCCAAACTAAGCAGAGACACAGCTGCTAAGCAGAGAGCACACTGAACAGAGAGCGGAGTTTCACTTGGCCAAATCAATTCCAGTAATTAATGAAATAATTATACATTTACTCTGACACGTCGCGACCCGCCATTAACCGGTCCGGGACCCACTTTGGGTGGCGACCCATACTTTAATAAAGGCTGCTCTATGCTGCAAATGATGAACAAACATACTTTTTTCATCCATCCACTTTTATTTTCAGGTGATCATCCATACAATTTTTTTTCAGGTTCAGCCAAAGACTAAGAGGTTGAATCCAAACCAAACACTCTTTTATGTGCAGCATATACTGTAAGTCAACATCCCCTGGGTACCTCGGTCATCAAGGCAAGATAGATAGATAGATAGATAGATAGATAGATAGATAGATAGATAGATAGATAGATAGATAGATAGATAGATAGATAGATAGATAGATAGATAGATGATAGATAGATAGATAGATAGATAGATAGATAGATAGATAGATAGATAGATAGATAGATAGATAGATAGATAGATAGATAGATAGATAGATAGATACTTTATTGATCCCCGGGGGGAAATGTCTTTGTCAAACAGCTACAACAAAACATAGGGCAGGTGCAAAATGCCAGAACGAAAATACACAAAAGACAGATACACGATACATGATACATAGAGCGGCAGTATGAAAAAGTATAGAAATACAAGAAGTCTGGAGTGCAAAAAAGCTATAAAAAGACATTGCATAGTATGGGTGGTTGGCTGAATATGTACACTATACATTGGCGGATGGTGCATGGTTAACCATTCATGGTTAACAGTGGCATGACACTCCTATCCACTCCTTCACCCCGCCTTAGGCATGTTACATTCCACTTCATTAAATACTGAGTACATTTCATCTGGAACATTTGACGCACAAGGCCTTGTGCACTAGGATATTTTTTTATGTATATTTTTTAAATATAGAACAGGATGGCTGTCTTTCATTAGTTCATCTTCATAGATAGGCACACACCTGTCTATATAAGGTCCCACAGTTGACAGTTCTTGTCAGTACAAAAACCAAGCCATGAGGTCAAAGGAATTGTTCGTAGAGGTCCGAGACATGATTGTGTCGAAGCACAGATTGTAAATTAAAACATTTTTACAAAGAGAATTATTACATTATTGATCAATTGACTATGGCTTTTTAAGTCACCCATCAGTGCTATTTGCAGAGTTAGCTCCAGGTAAATGTTGCAATTCTTCAGCCATTCCTGAAGCTGCGACCAAAAACAAGCTACATATGGTCAGTACCAAAACAAGTGATCAAATGATTCTGTCTCTTCACAGCAAAATCTGCAGAGCTGGGATGTTTGTATCCCCAATATACAGTGCATTAGTAAAGTATTCAGACCCCTTGACTTTTTCCCACATTTTGTTACGTTAAAGCCTTATTCTAAAATTGATTAAATTGTTTTTTTCCCCCTCATCCATCTAAACAAATATCACATTTACATACTGTAAGTATTCAGACCCTTTACTCAGTACTTTGTTGAAGCACCTTTGGCAGAGATTACAGCATTGAGTCTTCTTGGGTAAGACGCTACAAGCTTGTCACACCTGTATTTGGGGAGTTTGTCCCATTCTTCTCTGCAGATCCTCTCAAGGTCTGTCCAGTTGGGTGGGGAGCATCGCTGCACAGCTATTTTCAGGTCTCTCCGGAGATGTTCGATCGGCTTCAAGTCTGGGCTCTGGCTGGGCCACTCAAAGACATTCCTGCATTGTCTTGACTGTGTGCTTAGGGTTGTTGTCCTGTTGGAAGGTGAACCTTTGCCCCAGTCCGAGGTCCTGAGTGCTCTGAAGCAGGTTTTCATCATGGATCTCTCTGTACTTTGCTCCGTTCAACTTTCTCTCGATTCGAACAATGAACATAACCTCCGGCCATGCAAGGCTCGGTCACGGTAGACACTCTATCATCCCCCCTGTCCCCATAACCTGAACCCAGACAACTTAAAACCACATAACCACATACCATTAACTCGACTAACAAAACATAAACACATAACATAACCGTTTTATCACTGAACATTAAACTATCCACAATCCCTTGCGCCCTTCAACTACCATGCAATGCGTGACTAGCGCATGCCTGCCCAGATCGCTACAATTTTTTTTTAGTAAGTTGGCTATTTAGAATTAGCCAAGTCAATTGAATGAGAGAGAGCCAACTGGAAACTGTATTGAAGAGAGAAGCACCTGAAAATCTAACTTTTTTAAATATTCAAGATTTCATTCTTCTCACCAAACCCTATCCAAGTCCCAAGGTTTAAGAGGGTACATTACACTCCTAGACCATGTGTGTTGTGGTTTTAAGCTAAAGGGGTTTAAGGGGGTACTAAGCCTTCGCTTTGCCATTGCAGAGTGAGTATTAAATGTTGCATTATGTGAGTTCCATAAATTACTTAGTTTGTGGTCAATTTATCTGAAAAACGGTGGAACACAGACCATCATAAAACATTGGAAACAACTACCTTTATTTCATGTTTCACTACATGCTGTTAGTATAAAACCATGGTATTTTTGTACTACCATGGTTCCTTTTTGTACCATGGTAGCTAGTACAATGAAACAAATATGCACCAGTACCATGGTATTTTCCTTCCATGGTAGTGAACAAAAAAAACATGATAGTACCATTGTATTTTTCTCATTGTATTACCATGGCAGGAAAATACCATGAAATTTGCACCAGTGTTTGAGCGTCTTATTGTTCTTCCCATTATTGTTCTTCCCATCTCGCTCGATGACCTTCTTCAGCATTTGTTTGAGCGTCTTATTGAACCGTTTGACAAGACCATCTGTCTGCGGATGAAAGACGGAGGTCCGGATCTGCTTTATTTGTAGGAGAGCACACAAATCTTTAATTAGTCGGGACATGAACTTGGAACCTTGGTTGGTCAGGATCTCGTTCGGGATGCCCACCCGGCTGTAGAGGTGGAACAGCTCCTGGGCGATTGTCTTGGAAACTGCCGTGCATAAGGGAATGGCCCCGGGATATTGGGTGGCATAATCTATTATTACCAGGATGTACTGGTGTCCTCGGGACGTTTTTACCAGGTGGCCCACTATGTCCATGGTGATGTGTTCAAACAGCACTCCGATAATCGGTATGGGAGCCAGCGGGTTCTGGAAGTGTGCTTTTGGGGTGGTGGTTTGACACTCCAGGCAGCTGTGGCAATAGTCTTCCACTGGCCCGTGGAACCGGGCGGCGATCCGTTCCCGGGTCTTCTCCATTCTGACACCTGATACGCCAGTCACTCACCCCCGGAAGATGCTGGCCATCCACCACTATCACTTGGGCCACTGGCATGGTACGCGATACGCCACAACAAACATTAGTTGAAATAATTTTGGAATGGTGATTTTATGGTGATGTGGGTGTTGTCTATAGCTCCATTTGTATTTGGGAACACATTAATGGCATCATGGCAAAGAAACCCCTCTTGACTTCACCCTATTGTGCGATGGCGTATGGAAATTGTATACGTTACTGTTTGTTTTGCTGATGATTGCATCCAAAACATTGGCTCATTGAGGGCTGTGAGATGCCGATTGGCTGAAAAGTGCCCGTTGCCAAAAACTTGAGGGTGGATAGCACTTGGATGTGCACCGAAATGGAATGTGTTTGCCTTTTTAAAGTAGGTCTTAAATCCTCGCAAAAACCCTATAAGATTTGTTTTGGGAAACAATATCTGATGACCCCATCTGTACTCTCTGCAGAAAAAGTCCCACCTGTCTCTAAAAACACGCTCTCTGCAAAATGCAGCTAGTGCCAAATCTTCAAGTAGTGCAAGATCAGCCATTTCTCATTCTCTTTTACATTATCTCAGTATTTTATAGTAATTCAACAATAGTTTCACTTTCACACGTACCTCTAATTTAACAAATTACTGTATATGGATTATTATCGTAACAAATGCACTGATGTGGTCAAATTATATAGCATATCAAGATATGTTGCATGAATTCACAATATAAATACTAGCATGCTAGCAGATACCCATAGACTACCAGTTAGCATAAGCTTGTGAAACTACCTCTAACTTCCTTCATACTGGATGGTATCCACATGTTCATCTCTCTGGGGAGAAGATAAATGGCCTTGCCAACATCCTAAAGGATCCCTTTAACAGGATGAGAGCTAAGTAGCATGGATCCGTGATGCTACATAAGTAGCATGGATCCGTGATGCTACATAACTCATTGACAGGAGCAAAACAAAGTAATCAAACTCAAAGGCAATTTAGTAACGGTGATGAATCTCCAAAATATCCCACACCAGACTCTTGTTGTTCTGATGAATATTTCATATTCTGTGGATAACCTGGTTCTCCACTGGAGCCTGGGACTCAAGTCTGCACATAGCCACTCTCACAGCCACACCACTATAACACCCAGTCCTCCACTACCAATGGAGTGTTTTCCACTCTCCAACACTCATTAGAGAGGTTGGGTTGAATGCATTCAGTTGTGCAACTGACTAGGTATCCCCCTTCCCCCTAAATGTGGGGTTAATGAGTAGGGTTCTTTGTAGCTAATTCAGATGTTATTCAATGATCAAGACCTTGTATAACGTTGATGATTTACACTGAGTGTACAAAACAATGCTGCTCTTTCCATGACATAGACCAGCGTTTCCCAAACTCGGTCCTCGGGACCCCAAGGGGTGAGTATTTTGTTTTTTGCCCTAACACTAGACAGCTGATGATTAGATTATTATTTGAATCAGCTGTGTAGTGCTAGGGCAAAAACCAAAACATGCACCCCTTGGTGTCCCGAGGACCGAGTTTGGGAAACCCTGACTGACCAGGTGAATCCAGGTGAAAGCTATGATCCCTTATTGATGTCACCTTTTAAATCCACTTCAATCAGTGTAGATTAACAGGAGGACACAGTGTAAAGAATGATTTTTAAGCCTTGAGACAATTGAGACATGGATTGCTTTTGTGTGCCATTCAGAGGGTGAATGGGCAAAACAAAATATTTAAATGCCTTTGAACTGGAAATGGTAGTAGTTGGCACACGCACCGGTTTGAGTGTGTCAAGAACTGCAACGTTGATGGGTTTTTCATGCTCAACAGTTTAACGTGTGTATAAAGAATGGTCCACCACCCAAAGTACATCCAGCTAATTTGACATAACTGTGGGAAGCATTGGGGTCAACATGCATCCCTGTGGAACGCTTTCAACACCTTGTAGTCCATGCCCTGACGATTGAGACTGTTCTGAGGAGAAAAGGGGTGCAACTCAATATTAGGAAGGTGTTCTGAATGTTTTGTACACTCAGTGTATATGCAGGGTTTATTTAGCCTACGGTATGGTGCAAAATGGTGTAACTTCAGAAATATATATCATGGGCCCTGATGAGAAATGGCTCTAAATTGCACATATCATCGGCCGTCTATCTTTGTCAACTGTGATAGATTCATGTGTAGATTTATTGGGGCGCTAATTGCTCATTCATAGTCTTTGACACTCACAGAAATCAATTAACTCAAATTAAAGCAGGCTCATTCATAGTCTTTGACACTCACAGAAATCAATTAACTCAAATTAAAGCAGGCTCATTCGTAGTCTTTGACACTCACAGAAATCAATTAACTCCAACTAAAGCAGGCTCATTCATAGTCTTTGACACTCACAGAAATCAATTAACTCCAACTAAAGCAGGCTCATTCATAGTCTTTGACACTCACAGAAATCAATTAACTCCAACTAAGGCAGGCTCATTCATAGTCTTTGACACTCACAGAAATCAATTAACTCCAACTAAGGCAGGCTCATTCATAGTCTTTGACACTCACAGAAATCAATTAACTCCAACTAAGGCAGGCTCATTCATAGTCTTTGACACTCACAGTAATCAATTAACTCCAACTAAATCAGGCACATTCGTAGTCTTTGACACTCACAGAAATCAATTAACTCCAACTAAAGCAAGCTCATTCGTAGTCTTTGACACAGAAATCAATTAACTCCAACTAAAGCAGGCTCATTCGTAGTCTTTGACACTCACAGAAATCAATTAACTCCAACTAAAGCAGGCTCATTCGTAGTCTTTGACACTCACAGAAATCAATTAACTCCAACTAAAGCAGGCTCATTCGTAGTCTTTGACACTCACAGTAATCAATTAACTCCAACTAAATCAGGCTCATTTGTAGTCTTTGACATTTACAGTAATCAATTGACTCCAACTAAAGCAGGCTCATTCATAGTCTTTGACACTCACAGTAATAATTTAACTCCAACTAAAGCAGGCTCATTCATAGTCTTTGACTGCAAGTTACGAATTAGCTATTTCTACAGGACACTGATGACTACTGCAATTTCTTCTGCACATTGTGTCACATGCCTATCCATAAAACATGTGGTGCACACCGTAGAGAGCACTGTGGACTCAGGCACTTACGAGTTTAATCTTTGCCAAGTTAGCTTCAAGCTTGACCGGGTCTGACTTTTTGTAGAACCTTAGGGACCAGCACTACAGCGTTAATCTGTTATATAACCTTTGAATAAATAATGCAGTTGTGTGTTACATATTTCATTGTGCAGTGTTCCCTCTTGGACATGAGCCTCTGCAATCCTAGTGTATTTATCAACCATTACCTGTGTAACCCGATCTGCCAAATGCCAATTGAATCACCAATGCTTTCACTTATAGGTCTAGTGAAAGTCAGATGGTTGTGTTTGTGATCTGATTTAGCACTGTGCCTAGTGTACTTTTACAGGGTTTTGGTTGTACTCTTCACTCTTAATGTTCGTGTGACACAAGAAAGACAGTTGAATTCAGTCACATTTTGTTAGCACCACTTTTTGATTTGAACAAAACCTTCCATACATATTTGCCCATTGTAGAAGTGTTCAGAAGGTGCATTTTTAGACCTGAATGCCAAAGTATTCAAGCAATAACAGTGCTTAAAGTTTGCCCATTTTGTATACCCCACCATATCCATGTTTCTATTTAACCTATATTTTACTTAGCAAGTGATTTAAGAATGGTATTTTATTTACATTGACAGCCTAGGAACAGTGGGTTAACTGCCTTGTTCAGGGGCAGAACAACAGATTTCTTTACCTTGTTAGTTCAGGGATTCGATCCGGCAACCTTTCAGTTATTGGCCCAACACTCTAACCACTCTGCCACCTGCCGACATGTCTTCATCACTGTAAACAATAAATGGTTGAGAATGATTTCTTTTAAAAGCTTTCAAACTATTACATTATTTAATGGAAGTTTAAAAATATATATATATACAGTGGGGAGAACAAGTATTTGATACACTGCCGATTTTGCAGGTTTTCCCACTTACAAAGCATGTAGAAGTCTGTAATTTTTATCATAGGTACTCTTCAACTGTGAGTGACGAAATCTAAAACAAAAATCCAGAAAATCACATTGTATGATTTTTAAGTAATTAATTTGCATGTTATTGCATGACATAAGTATTTGATACATCAGAAAAGCAGAACTTAATATTTGGTACAGAAACTTTTGTTTGCAATTACAGAGATCATACGTTTCCTGTAGTTCTTGACCAGGTTTGCACACACTGCAGCAGGGATTTTGGCCCACTCCTCCATCCAGATCCTTCAGATTTCGGGGCTGTCGCTGGGCAATACGGACTTTCAGCTCCCTCCAAAGATTTTCTATTGGGTTCAGGTCTGGAGACTGGCTAGGCCACTCCAGGACCTTGAGATGCTTCTTACGGAGCTACTCCTTAGTTGCTCTGGCTGTGTGTTTCGGGTCGTTGTCATGCTGGAAGACCCAGCCACGACCCATCTTCAATGCTCTTACAGAGGGAATGAGGTTGTTGGCCAAGATCTCGCGATACATGTCCCCATCCATCCTCCCCTCAATATGGTTGCTGTCGTCCTGTCCCCTTTGCAGAAAAGCATCCCAAAGAATGATGTTTCCACCTCCATGCTTCACGGTTGGTATGGTGTTCTTGGGGTTGTACTCATCCTTCTTCTTCCTCCAAACACGGCGAGTGGAGTTTAGATCAAAAAGCTCTATTTTTGTCGAATCAGACCACATGACCTTCTCACATTCCTCCTCTGGATCATCCAGATGGTCATTGGCAAACTTCAGACGGGCCTGGACATGCGCTGGCTTGAGTAGGGGGACCTTGCGTGCGCTGCAGGATTTTAATCCATGACGGCGTAGTGTGTTACTAATGGTTTTCTTTGAGACTGTGGTCCCAGCTCTCTTCAGGTCATTGACCAGGTCCTGCCTTGTAGTTCTGTGCTGATCCCTCACCTTCCTCATGATCATTGATGCCCCACGAGGTGAGATCTTGCATTGTGCCCCAGACCGAGGGAGATTGACCGTCATCTTGAACTTCTTCCATTTTCTAATAATTGCGCCAACAGTTGTTGCCTTCTTACCAAGCTGCTTGCCTATTGTTCTGTAGCCCATCCCAGCCTTGTGCAGGTCTACAATTTTATCCCTGATGTCCTTACACAGCTCTCTGGTCTTGGCCATTGTGGAGAGGTTGGAGTCTGTTTGATTGAGTGTGTGGACAGGTGTCTTTTATACAGGTAACGAGTTCAAACAGGTGCAGTTAATACAGGTAATGAGTGGAGAACAGGAGGGCTTCTTAAAGAAAAACTAACAGGTCTGTGAGAGCCGGAATTCTTACTGGTTGGTAGGTGATCAAATACTTATGTCATGCAATAAAATGCAAATTAATCATTAAAAAATCATACAATGTGATTTTCTGGATTCCGTCTCTCACAGTTGAAGTGTACCTATGATAAAAATTACAGACCTCTACATGCTTTGTAAGTAGGAAAACCTGCAAAATGGGCAGTGTATCAAATACTTGTTCTCCCCACTGTATATGTCATTTTTAAACCATTATTGTCCATTATCTAATAATTTGTAAACTCCAATTTGTTTTCTTCATATTCACATTTGTTGTAGCTTACCCAGCAAACCGGAAACATTCCCAGAACATTAGCTAATATTCCCAATAAGTTGTAGTTAGGGTTTTATCTAACACTAGGATGATAGAATGTTTTTCTTAACAAAATATATATTTTTTAAATACCATTGGAATATGCACAACATCTGTAACAACCACCACAGAACATAACCCCAAACGTTCTCATTAGGTTTCCAGGTAATGTAATAACACAATGTACCAGTAATGTTTTCCCTGCAAAATGTTTCATTAGGTTGTAAGAACGGTCTCGTGAGAACATTGTGGGGACAAAAAATATATTTTCACAAAACACAAAAACTGTCCAGTTGGCGGAAGATTGGTAATGGTATTTATTGGGATCTCCATTGGCTGTTGTGAAGAAGCAGCTACTTTTCCAATGATGCCATGATTCTAAAATGTTTATTTTAGGGTTAAAAAAAACATTCACCTGATCTTACAAGAATGTTCCCAGAACACTAAAACTGTCCATTTGTGCTGACATTCAGATAATGTTTGTATCAGGGTGCATAAAATATTCCTTTGGTGTTGTAAGAATGTTGACAGAACTCCTTGTCTAAGTTCTTTAAAGTACATTTTAACACAATGCTTTATTTTTTGACGGTTAAAATGATTGAAAATCTGGACTTAATAAAGACATTCTCGAGATAGTAGACTATATCTGAGCCTTACTTTCACATGGTTAAAGAACATGTGGGATTGAACCTGCACTCTTCTGATATGTAGCTTGATCATTAACCCTTTGCGCCACCAGTTGATAGCTGTGACCTTCCATGTGTTTTTTCACTCTAATATGGCCAATCAGGACACAGAACACAATTTCTAAGCTGTTAAAATATTCCCATCCTCTTCATATGCTGTGTACTTGTAACATCCTACTCATGTGCTGTGTACTTGTAACATCCTCTTCATGTGCTGTGTACTTGTAACACCCTCTTCATGTGCTGTGTACTTGTAACACCCTCTTCATGTGCTGTGTACTTGTAACATCCTCTTCATGTGCTGTGTACTTGTAACATCCTCTTCATGTGCTGTGTACTTGTAACACCCTCTTCATGTGCTGTGTACTTGTAACATCCTCTTCATGTGCTGTGTGTCTAAGCCACTGCGTCACAGTGCTTGAGGCGTCAAATTCTTGAAGTGTTCTGAAGACCTCCAAGAGAAGGTAAAATGTACTGTATTGCGTGAACATCAATAGAATAGTATGTTAAACCTAAAACACATATGCAATGAACGTAATAATAAAATACTTATTTGTAAATTTGTGGAACATTGTTCGACATTGTGACAATGTTCTGTGCAACCTACTGTATGGGAATATCACAAAAATATTCTTGCAACATCCCAGACAACTCCCATAACTTATGTGTAGACCAGATGTTCTGTCAACATTCTTACAACATTATAGGAATGTCCGGTTCAACCTAACTTAAACAGTATATGAATGTATTGTGCAGCCTGATTTTTGTGTTTTCTGAAAATGTCTTCCACCAGACTGTTCCCACAAACTAATGAAACATTCTAGGAACCTTTAAAGAACAGACAGAATGTGTTCTGGGAACACTCTTGTCATGACTTGAGGTTAAACAGGTCATGTGATGGAACCATCTCTGCTAAGCTCCTCCCCCCCCAAAAAGGGAGGGGGGTGCGATGACATCACAAATTCCCATCAGATCAAATCCTTGAATGCTCTTCTCCTTGAAGTTTGCAGATGTGTCTAAAAAAAAAACAATAGAGGACATCTTTAAAGTTTTTTAAATTTTTTTATTGAGCCGACATCTACAGCGTTTACAGTGAATGTGATCTCGGCCAACGTTTGGAATTTTGCCTTTAAATGGTGCGTTGTAGGTAGGCAACAACGCATGTTTCAGAACATTTTCAGAGTGCAAGATCAGCACAGATATTGGTCACATGATGCGTGTATGACTACAATTTGAATGATGTTAGTGGTGCGTGTCGCCCATAACGGTGGGCAAGTCATCGCTCGAGGAAAGTGATCCAGACTTTGGTAACGCCAGAATAGGAATCACATTATAGGCACTGATTTGCAGTAGAAGTAGCTAATGGCCTTTATTGGGTATTATTAGCCATTCATTAGGCCTAAATGGCTCGTAATACCTGATAAAAGGCCAAATTAGATACTTACAGTATATACACACTTTATTTACGCAAATTAGTTCCTAATATGTGATCCCTATTTTGAAGTGTTAGCAACACTTTCCTTGAACCATCCCTCATATGGGCTAGGCTGCATGTCAATGCCATGCCATTGAAGTCTGTTATGAAAGCCACATTTGTAGGACTGTGGGGCATTCAGTCTGTAAAAATGGAAAGAGTAATGATTTGAGTTTAAATTAAAAACTTGAGAGGAGAGACACTGCACCCCTGACAGAGTCTGGTTGTGTGTTCCACATCCGTGGCGTACTGTAGCCCAGCGAAAAGCCTGAAAGGTCTGTCTCTCATGGAGTTTAGTTTAGTTTGCAGGGGGCTGCTGCAGGGAGATGGAGATGGATCTTGAGGACAGGGTACAGTGATAGGGCAGGGTAACTACCAGCCCAACCCTAAGCTGGGGATTTTCAGACTGGTAAAAGGGCCCGGAGTTATTCATTATTTAACATGTTACAGAAGTAGTACATTACTTATATATTAGAATCTTCGTTTGTACTTTTCAGTGTGGAATGTTCCATTATTTAAATAGACAAGCACAGCACGGAGTGGGGCCTATCGATGGCTCGCAATGTTTTAAAGATCATAAGAGCAAGTCCCCTTTTAACTGTCTAGATATTCAACATCCTCTCACCCATTTCTAAATTAAACCTCAAATGGAAAGTTAACCAAAGCAAATTTAGACTCAGAGACAGAGTTTTTGATTTCGATGAGAATTACATTGAATTTGGAACGCCAGAACGCTTTGGAACGCCAGGAGTATTCCTGAGGGTCCGCTGTGCTGTCCAAACTCATGGTCGGCATCTGTTTGGTGTTAGACAGTCTTTGAAAGGATGGATTTGTAAAGTCTAAGCCGTTGGGGTTCTACTAAGCTACATATGGAATTGTTTTAAGATGGTCATTCCATGGATCATTTAGCTATTTGATTTAGAATTGTAGGACTTGTAAGATTTAAAAAATACAAAATAAAATGAATTTGGTCTTTACTACTATAGCCAATAGAAACGCATTGAATAACACAAAAAATACAGTCACAAAATAAATTATAAGGAATATGTTTTTGAAGTGTCTGTCCTATATCTAGGAGATATAAGAATGTTCAGGAAATATTTTTGTAAATTTTTTACACGTATGTAACACATTATTTTTGTTTGTACAAAACTAGTCTTATGGGGGTCGTAGAGTCTCCCCTTTCCACAGGTCATATTAGGTCATATTAGTTTGTAGCCCAAACGGTTTGGACGCTACAGACAGAAGTTGGCACATCAGCGTTACCAACTTCAGATGAGTCCCGTGACACTTGTGGGGGTCGTAGAGCAAAACGGAGATCACCATCGTGTTACAGACATTTTTGTGAGAAGACCGTGGTCTGACAAACACTGCTGTAGCTCGGCCACCTTCCACAGCAGATGCGGAGGGCCGACATACTGTATCTCTAGCTTAAACTGACAGATTTTGATGGGTATTTTTTTATTTTGTTACTTAGATTGACGCACGGGTCAATAGACTCTTAAGGTATCATTCTAAAGCTACTTCATTGCCATGCTTGACAGTAAATTACCTGACAACAGATGCCCAAAGATGTCCCTCACACAGGCACAGACGTCTGCACAAAATAAAAAACTTGAAACACTGTGCTATTGATAAACACTTTCTCTGTCTTGAAACAAAACATAAATAAATCAAAATATTGTTCAAAACACTATATTATTCCCTTTTTGCTTTGATTAATTATTGTTGTCATATATATTTTGATTTGTTTAACACTTTTTTGGTTACTACATGATTCCATATGTGTTATTTCATGTCTTCACTATTATTCTACAATGTAGAAAATAGTACAAATAAAGAAAAACCCTGTGTGTCCAAACTTTTGACTGGTACTGTATATGGTGACATGTTTTCACGAGGACAATATAATATATCCATAGCATATCTATAGCGCATTCATGTCATGCTTTGCAAGAGCTCATATTTAGGTATGTTAGTAGATGCATCATTACAGTGACAGTGTAGTGTCGTCATTATGGATGTTCCCTAAAGTGTGCTTCTGCCATACCAGTGTTAGTGAATATGCCGAAATAAATGTATGCTGATATACAGTGGGGAGAACAAGTATTTGATACACTGCCGATTTTGCAGGTTTTCCCACTTACAAAGCATGTAGAGGTCTGTAATTTGTATCATAGGTACACTTCAACTGTGAGAGACGGAATCTAAAACAAAAATCCAGAAAATCACATTGTATGATTTTTAAATAATTAATTAGCATTTATTGCATGACATAAGTATTTGATACATCAGAAAAGCAGAACTTAATATTTGGTACAGAAACCTTTAGATTCCGTCACTCACAGTTGAAGAGTACCTATGATAAAAATTACAGACTTCTACATGCTTTGTAAGTGGGAAAACCTGCAAAATCGGCAGTGTATCAAATACTTGCTCTCCCCACTGTATAGCCTGTACCAGCCCCATTTCCCCACAGGCCGGTATAAACCCATCATGCACCCATGACTTACCTTCTGCTTGTTCTTGTCACAGAAGTCAAAGGTGCATGAAGATCCCCAACAGGTTTGAATCCTAAGGGTACAATTTACGGATTGTGTAGTTGAGGGTAATATCATTACTCTTTTGTAACTCATTAACAGCCCTCATCCACATCACATTTAAGTTGGTCATACTGGTCTGGTCTATAACACACACATGAAAGGTCTATGTATGAATTATAGAATTATATGCAGTCAAAGTAAAGTCAAATGTATCTTCCCATTCATAAAGCATTCATGTCTAAGCCCTTCATGGTAATTAACTGTGCAGTATGTCACTGATCTACACTGAGTGTACAAAACACGCTCTTTCCATGACATAGACTGACCAGGTGAATCCAGGTGAAAGCTATGATCTCATGTTGATGTCACTTTTTAAATCCACTTCAATCAGTGTAGATGAAGGAGAGGAGACAGGTTAAACAATGGAGACATGGATTGTGTATGTGTGCCATTCAGAAGTGAATGGGCAAGACAAGATGTAAGAGCCTTTGAACGAGGTGCCAGGCGCACCGGTTTGAGTGTGTCAAGAACTGATATGTTTAACACTTTTTTGGTTACAACATAATTCCATATGTGTTATGTCCTAGTTTTGATGTCTTCACTTTTATTATACAATGTAAAAAATAGTGCAAATAAAGAAAAACCCTTGAATGAGTAATATTCCAACATTTTGGCCCCCAGTGTATATATTCTATGCAGTCAATTTAATGTAATTTCGGTCCCACTATAAATGACGTGCAGCTTATAAAAGATTCATAAAGCCTTCATAAAGCCTTCATAAACACTACATAAATGTGTTACAAATTATCTATAACCGTATGTCATGCTTTATAGAGAGTTCATAAATGTGGCATACTATGTCAAATATGACATAAACCTTTATAAAGGGTGGCATAGGCATGGCTTAATAAAGGCATTATAAATAAATTGAGGCTTCACAAAGCATTTATAACCCTGTCATGCATCTTGGTAGAGCATTGCAACACCAGGATATTGGTATCAATTCCTGGGACTATCCATACATACAAATTATTCATGCATGACTGTAAGTTGCTTTTGATAGAAGCGTCTGCTAAATTTGATATATTGTATTATATTTCACTAAAACATTTATAGGATGGCCCAACCTCTTTACCTCTTGGGTGCATAGTCAATATTGGACCTGACCTCAACTTCCCCCAAAAATGCTGTGCTGCAGCAAAAAACGTTGTTAGGGCCTTTTAAAATAATTGATATTTCTGTTTTTTTTCTGGTTTACCTCAGTTTTTCCAACTTTTTTTAATAGAAAAACAAAAATGGGATGTTCTGTGTTCACAACAATGCTTTAGACCACATCAGGGGATGACTTTTGAGGTCTGGGAAAAATCTAAGAAACTTAGCACTGTTGTTTGGTTAGCAGTATTCTGTAGTGCAGGAAGTGTACATGTGATGTGATTCGGCCACCAATGGAGTGGATGGAGTAAAAGGCCATCAACACTCCATATTATTCAGAGCCCCATGAAATAACACCATACTGTATACACATTCTACAGACCCTACGGAGTTCTCCCTACAATACCTTTACTGCGGCAACCAGCAGGAAGAGAGACCAGAACCATTTAACATGCAGAACCTCCAGCAGGAAGAGAGGCCAGAACCATTTAACATGCAGAACCTCCAGCAGGAAGAGAGACCAGAACCATTTAACATGCAGAACCTCCAGCAGGAAGAGAGACCAGAACCATTTAACATGCAGAACCTCCAGCAGGAAGAGAGACCAGAACCATTTAACATGCAGAACCTCCAGCAGGAAGAGAGACCAGAACCATTTAACATGCAGAACCTCCAGCAGGAAGAGAGGCCAGAACCATTTAACATGCAGAACCTCCAGCAGGAAGAGAGACCAGAACCATTTAACATGCAGAACCTCCAGCAGGAAGAGAGACCAGAACCATTTAACATGCAGAACCTCCAGCAGGAAGAGAGGCCAGAACCATTTAACATGCAGAACCTCCAGCAGGAAGAGAGACCAGAACCATTTAACATGCAGAACCTCCAGCAGGAAGAGAGACCAGAACCATTTAACATGCAGTACCTCCAGCAGGAAGAGAGACCAGAACCATTTAACATGCAGAACCTCCAGCAGGAAGAGAGACCAGAACCATTTATCCTCCGGCTCAGGCTTATCCTCCGGCTCAGGAACAAGCTCCACTATTCACACTGTAATGTTGAATGTAATTGCATTGCTGGACTTTTGGAAACTTCATGTATTTGTATTGTTTTAAAAATGCACAAATAAAAGTAAATGTATGGTTTAAATATGTCTTTAATCTTTATTTGTTTTAGCTGTTAGTGATAATTCCCTACATGTTAATACATTTGTGTTTACATCGTTAAGCCTTTATGTATGTTGTGACCAAAGGTGTCTGACTTTATAGTAAGTACAGCGTCATATAATATAAGGCATTTATGTATGTGTTATAAATTAACAGAGAGGTCTGACTTTAAACAACCAACACTGTAATAGTCTTGATGGAGGTGTTATGTATGAATGACTGAAGGTGTTTCAATTCAAACTAATTATTACAGGACACTACATAAAGTGTCAATAAATAGGTTATTAACGTTCTGCTGATTTATGAAGGTTCTCTTGATTACAACATGTTACAATTGTGCCAACATTTTGTGGCTGATCTTTCAGCGGGGGAATGTGCCAAAGACCTGACCGGGTGTTTGTGTACTGAAGAACATGTAACTTGGTTCCAGAAGAAAGACCCTTGGGTCCCCAGGGCCAGGCTTCAGGGACGCTGTTGTAGGCCAAGTATTGTTAGGACTGCTAATAGAAAACAGCATTCCATCCAACATTCTTAATGTCAGTATTGCTGGCGATGTTGCATTATTGTCAATGTCTCTATGTTCTCAAAGTCCGGAGACTGAGATGGCTATTGAAAAATGTTGATTTTGTGGGAAATCAACAATTTCTTAGTGGATTTTGATGTGTGCTTGGGGTTATTGTTTTGCTGGAAGATCCACTTGCAGCCAAGTTTCAGTCTCTTGGCAGAAGCAACCAGGTGTTTGGCTAATATGTCCTGTCCTCATACTGGGTAAAGTTCATGATGCCATTGACAGTTAACAAGGGCTCCAGGAACCAGTGGATGTAAAAACCAGTGGTGGCCCCATAACATCCACCATCATATTTTATAGTAGGTATGGGGTTCCTTACAATATATTTGAATTATTTATTGTATACAGTCATTTTTGCTCACCTTTATCAAGGTGTCAATATTTTTGGACCCCACTGTAGATGGTCGTGGTAAACAGAAATATTTCGACCAGTGGTCTTGTGGCATCTGACTACCTGTTTTAGATAATTAAATGTATGTCTTTGATATACTCACTGAGGTTATGACATCAACCATCAATAGAACCCATGGTAACTACAGCATGGCGACAGGGCCCTGATTGGCTTGGAATGAGAAAATTGTTGACGGACAAATTAGACTCTCCTGAGAGGCGGGTATAGGTGATCGCCTCCCACTGTAGGATTCCAATATCTGCCGGGGTTGCCAGGTCAGTTGCATAACCCCCAATAACATTTGACAGAGATGGATAACTTCATTATGGGGTATTTGTCAGAGATTGTTTCAGCACAGGACTTTCTGGATTGTCCTCCATCTTAGTTTTATTTAGCATTTGATCATAACTCATGTATGATTTAGTGAATTATTGATTAGCAATACATGGTAGCTTTTGTTCAGTGTGTTTCTGCGTGTCTGCCATTTTCAGTACTCCTTTGCTGGATGGCATTTCAGGTTCATGTCTGCTTATGACATCACACAGCAGAAAATGCTGTGGCATCCAACAACAAGAACACAGGACAAAATACAAGATACATACAAGTATTCACACACCTTGACTTTTCCACATTTGGTTGTGTTACAAAGTGGGATTAAAATTGATTTAATTATAATTTGTTGGTGAATGATCTACACAAAATACATGTTAGAATGTCAAAGTGGAAGAAAAATTCTAACAATTGTAATATTAATGCAAAATAAAATGTGGATGGCATTCCATTTTCTCCATTCCAGCCATTATTATGAGCCGTTCTCATTTTGACTCCTGAACATAGTATGTAGGCTTGCCATAACAAATGGGTTGAAAACTTATTGTGACAGAAAGGTCTAAATTTAATCAATTTAAAATCAGGGCTGAGCCATAATTTGGTAGAGGGAGCTTCCTTCCTTTTCCAAAACAACAAGATACATTTTTTTTACCGAAATGAGACCATAAGAGATTAGTTGTTTTTGGGGGTTGGTTCATCTGTTTAGGGTTTCAGACACTCCCAGGATGATCAGAAGCAGGTCTGGGTCAATTGAAGTCTCCAGAATCTCAGAGAGGATCCTAAAAATTCCACACCAATAACCATACAAGTTAGAGCATAGAGCAAAGCAATGGAGTAGTATACCCTGAGCAGCATGACATTTATCACACATAGGGGATGTATCAGGAAATATCCTATCCAGCTTAGATCTTGAATTGTATGAGACGATGTCTGGAGTTAATGGAACAGGTGTGGATATACTCCAAGCTATCTTCTCAGTCTGCCACAGAAATGTCAGTCCCTAGCTCTTCCTCCCACTTTGCCTTAATGGCATCTGTAGAAGGTGGGCTAACAGATTGAAAAGTGTCATATAGACGAGATATCAGTTTACCTGAGTTGGGGCATATATTTCTGCATCCGTCAAACATGGTTTAGCAGCATTCCCAAATGTCGGAAGATGTTTTCTAACATACTGTAGTCTCTAATCTGTTGGTATCTGAAAAAGTTACTTCTGGGAAGATTATAGGTTTCCCTCAGCAACTCAAAGTAGGCAAAGGTCCCTTCTATATATTTATCACTAGCTCTCTACATTGCTCAAAGGTGTTATCAAGGTTAGAGGGGGCAAACAAGGGATTCCTCGTAATAGGGAGCAGGAATGATATTGGTCTAAGGTCAAAGTGGACCTTAATTTGCTTCCAGATTCGGACTGTGCTATGTAAAATAGGATTGTTACTATAAAGTGACATCTCCAAATTGACAGGGGACAAAATCACAGCGCCAATATAGAAGGGGTGGCAATCCTCTTGCTCCATACTAAGCCAACTGGATGACGGAAGTGCGTCATCCAGCCAAAATGTAACAGCACAGAGGTTAGCGGCACAATAGTAAAATATAAAATTTCCTCCTTCCATCTTGGACTTACAGAGGTGTCTGTTACCTATCCTGTGTGTTTTATAATCCCAGATGAATGGATTGATAATTGAGTCCAGTTGTTTATGAAAGAACTTAGGTATGAATACTGGGATGTTCTGGAATAGGTAAAGCAGTTGTGGGAGGAAGACCATTTTAATGGCATTAATTCTTCCGAGCAGAGAAATTGGGAGAGTTCTCCAAAATTGTATGTTTGCCTTGAGTTTTTGCACCAGAGAAGGGAAATTCTCTTTAAAAACTACAATTCCTAGATAGGTACATTTTTCTGAAGATAACTTAAATGGAAGAAGTTCTAACCAAGAGGTGTTTTGCAACCGTATGGGCATTAATTCACTCTTGTTCCAATTTATTCTGTATCCCGAGAAGGTACCAAACAAATTAATCAAATCAAGAATAGCTGGAATACTAGATTGGGGTTCTGTTACATAGAGGAGAATGTCATCTGCGTATAGAGAAATCTTATTTAGAGTATCTTTAGTATTATAGCCGTGTATTGCAGCATGAGATCTGATCGCCTGAGCCAGAGGTTCAACGATTAGAGCAAAAAGCAGAGGTGACAGCACACAACCCTGCCTTGTCCCTCTATAAAGGTTCAATCGGGGCGACAATGATTGGTTAGTTAGTATCCATTTTATGAACTTGTCTCCAATATTACCTTTCTGTTGGACCTTGAGTAGATAGGAACACTCAAAACATAATTTGACTCTTTATTTGTTTCTATACACCATGTAATTATTATTTTGCTTAATCTATGTTGATCTCAGTGCACTCACACGCTAATGTGTATGAATGGAGTCAGTGCCGTCATGTTACTATTGTTACTTGATTTTCCAGAGACAATGATGTGACAAGGTACTGGACATTCTGTCTTTGCTATGCTGAAAACAGGGAAATTGAATGAAAACTTGTATTGTCTTTTCAGTTTTGGCTACAAAGCCTTATTCAAGGTACAGTTCTGGTTTTGACAGCCAGCCTTTCATTTAAAACGGCAACAAAGGCCTCAATACCACTTTGACGGTTTTTCTTAGTAGAAAATCAACAGAATAATTATTTCAGAATGACATGTTTTTTCTTATTTTTCTCTCCTTTCATAGACTCAGAAGTGATCTACAGGAATCGCGATGGCCACGTAATAAAGCTTAACATCCTCACCAATGAGACTGAAATTGTACTGACAAACACAACGTTTGTAAGTGAAAACCCTTTACCGTCTGAATATGCATACACACAGACTTACACGTAAAAATATACCCTGGGACTCAAACTGACATGTTATCAAACTGATATACCCACTTAGAAATTCTCTCTATCTCTCTCTTTTCCTCTTCTTTGTCTTGTAGGTCAATTTCAATGTTGCAAAGTACTCTGTTTCCCCGGACTTGAAATATGTGCTCTTTGCCTATGATGTTAAACAGGTAAGCTGTTATATCTTCTAACTTCACTGCTCTTAATCCCCCCCCTTCCATTTGCATTTCTCTCCCTCTCTCCCTACCATACGCTCTCTGTCTCGCACACATTCTAGAGCACACTATTAAATCTTACAAAAAGCTTGATCTTAAAGACATGCATACTAGACCAGTGTTTCCCAACTCCTGTCCTTGAGTACCCCCAACAGCACACAGTTTTGTTGTAGCCCCCGGACAAACTCACCTCTCAACTCACTCATTCATTCAGGGCTTGATGATTAGTTGAATCAGGTGTGCTTGTCCCCCAAAAAAATGTGTGCTGTTTGGGGTACTCGAGGACTGGGGTGTATTCAGTACGGAAACGTTTTACTGTTCAGAACCGAATGGAAGCAAACAGAGCTAAACAAGAGTTTCTATTGGACAAATTCAGGTAGGTCCCTCCCCGTTTCATTCCATTTGCGAAATGTTTTACAACATAATTGGCAGTATGAATTCACCCCTGTAGTTGGGAAACACTGTACTAGGCTACCATACAAGCCAATGCACTACAACACACACATCTTGAAGTCAGACGTTTACTGTGTCATGGTCATGTTATTTTATTTTTATATTGTTTTGCCTTCGTACAAGTTACAGAAGCATTGCTATGAAAAAACGTGCCCTATCTACAGTATATCGTGTTGACCTAAAGATGGGCCCTATCTATATCATGTTGAACTATGATTCTATCTATATCATGTTGACCTATGATTCTGTGTATTGCTTAATATTGTATACCTTTAAATGTTATATATAGGAAAAACTATGTCAACTGTGACTCCCTTATTGATTACTAACCAAAAGTCTAATTGAAATTAGTAATTGTTGCCACATGTTGTTCACTTGAACTTGTATGACTACAGACTACTGTCACGGCTGGTGGTAGGCAGGACCCAAGGCGCAGAGCTGTAGTCAATCGACATACTTTATTTCGGTATTTCAAAAACAACAAAAGGAAATGCCGCAACCATGAACTGGATGTGCGACATGCACAAACAATAACCCACACACAGGTGGGAAACTCAACAGCTTAATGCAGAGCAGATGCCTCTAATTGGGGACCAACAAACCAAACATAGATTTTTCTAGAAACCTCCCCTCTGTCAGGCCCTGACAGTCACCTCCAGACCAACATAAAGATGTCTAGATGCCTCCCTATAGTCAGGACCTGACAACTACAGGCGTTTGCTCACACAGCACACCCTTAAATCTAATCTCTATGGATATATTTTTACATGACTGCAGGGACTTTTGTTTGAATAAACATCCACACCATTCCGTGTGTACAGTAGTGGCCAAAGGTTTTGAGAATGACACAAGTATTGGTCTCCACAAAGTTTGCTGCCTCAGTGTTGATGATGGCAATTTGCATATACTCCAGAATGTCATGAAGAGTGATCAGATGAATTGAAATTAATTGCAAAGTCCCTCTTTGCCATAAAAATAAACGTAATCCCCCAAAAACATTTCCACTGCATTTCAGCCCTGCCACAAAAGGACCAGCTGCCATCATGTCAGTGATTGTCTCGTTAACACAGGAGAGAGTGTTGACGGGGACAAGGCTGGAGATCACTCTGTCATGCTGATTGAGTCAGAATAACAGACTGGAGGCTTTAAAAGGAGGGTGGTGCTTGAAATCATTGTTCTTCCTCTGTCAACCATGGTTACCTGCAAGGAAACACGTGCCGTCATCATTGCTTTGCACAAAAATGGCTTCACAGGCAAGGATATTGCTGCTAGTAAGATTGCACCTAAATCAACCATTTATCGGATCATCAAGAACTTCAAGGAGAGAGGTTCAATTGTTGTGAAGAAGGCGTCAGGGCGCCCAAGAAAGTCCAGCAAGCGTCAGGACCGTCTCCTAAAGTTGATTCAGCTGCGGGATTGGGGCACCATCAATGCAGAGCTTGCTCAGGAATGGCAGCAGGCAGGTGTGAGTGTATCTGCAAGCACAGTGAGTTGAAGACTTTTGGAGGATGGCCTGGTGTCAAGAAGGACAGCAAAGAAGCCACTTCTCTCCAGGAAAAACATCAGGGACAGACTGATATTCTGCAAAAGGTACAGGGATTGGACAGCTGAGGACTGGGGTAGAGTCATTTTCTCTGATGAATCCCCTTTCCGATTGTTTGGGCCATCCGGAAAACACCTTGTCCAGAGAAGACAAGGTGAGCGCTACCATCAGTCCTGTGTCATGCCAACAGTAAAGCATCCTCAGACAGATGTGTGGGGTTGCTTCTCAGCCAAGGGAGTGGGCTCACTCACAATTTTGCCTAAGAACACAGCCATGAATAAAGAATGGTACCAACACATCCTCCGAGAGCAACTTCTCCCAACCATCCAAGAACAGTTTGGTGACGACCAATGCTTTTTCCAGCATGATGGAGCACCTTGCCATAAGGCAAAAGTGATAACTAAATGGCTCGGGAACAAAACATCGACATTTTGGGTCCATGGCCAGGAAACTCCCCAGACCTTAATCCCATTGAGAACTTGTGGTCGATCCTCAAGAGGCGGGTGGTCAAACAAAAACCCACAACTTCTGACAAACTCCAAGCATTGATTATGCAAGAATGGCCTGCCATCAGTCAGGATGTGGCCCAGAAGTTAATTGACAGCATGCCAGGGCGGATTGCAGAGGTCTTGAAAAAGAAGGGTCAACACTGCAAATATTGACTCTTTGCATAAACTGAATGTCATTGTCAATGAAAGCCTTTGACACTTATGGAATAGTTGTAATTATACTTCAGTGTACCATAGTAACTACTGACATAAAGATCTAAGAACACTGAAGCAGCAAACTTTGTGGAGACCAATACTTGTGTCATTCTCAAATCTTTTGGCCACGACTGTACACTAATGGTGCTCGAGTGCGTAGTGATGAGTCTGCTGCGATTGACAGGTCACGTTCAGTGAAGACGCAAAATGAGATACGCAAATTGGACCCTCTGCTCTGGAAGGGATCAACTATGAGGATTATTGTGCTGGCTAATAATAGGCCTGTGCCCTGTGTTGTCCCTTTCTTTTGACGTGTTGCATTACGTTGTATTTTATAGAGGAACAAGCTCGGAATTGATTGTGAAAGAAATGTATAGAGGCTGTCATTTGTTAATAATTTAATTATATGTTCACATTGTATGTTTAGGTATCTACTGTATGAACACAATCTCTTGACCCTTGGGAAATTGTTTAGTTGAACAAACAGGGTAATGCCGGTACGGTATGTTGGAATTAAAATAAAGCACAGAATAACGTTGGCATTTGAACAAGTAGAGGGAAGTTGTTGACAGAGTTTTCCCCTGGAAATCTCTGGAAGTCTAACTTAGCTCTAGGATTACACGCCTTTATCTCATTACTGAGGTATCCAAGAGCGATTAAGCTTGATAAACACTCGTAATCTCTGTGCTGCCTGTATGTTTGTCAATAGTGACAATAGGCTCTGTTTTCTTTGCTGGTAAACATCTTGTAATGCTCTTCCAGGGTTTAAATCCTCCACTCAAGTCTATGTTGATCCAGTGCGTTGTGTTTGCAATAATAATTAGCGAATAGCTTCAACCTATTCAGGTTTGAGTGGGTCGTACCCAATGATGTATATAAACCCTGGATTGCTGATTCTATGTATTGGTCATTGACATGCTTTGAAGCTACAGGTCGACTTAATTGGCACTCCCCAGAAGGAGCAGTCCTCCACAGGAATGAATGGGATTCTACAATAATTGAATTAAATGTTCCAAAGATAAAATTACTTGTATTTAAATATTTTTGTGTTGTAGTAGGGATGGTAACATTATTAATATCTAAATATGATAATTTAAGGAAAATGTTTTTATATACTTATTCATATTTTTTCTTCTTCTGTTTAGCTATAATTTAAAGTATGCATTAACGTGTCTGTAGAAGAATAAATATGGCAAAAACAAATGTAGACATTAATAAATGTATTTCTATAGCTTCCAGAATATTTTTTACAATGGTGTGGGAGGGCAAAGATGGAGGTAGCTTCAACACGGCAATGGTGTATAGCTGGGATTTATGTTTACCTGTGAAGTATAATAATGAAGTCCATTGTTTACTTGACATGGCATAGATTATATGCTATTTGGGTGTACTCTGTATTCAATCATTCAATTGCTCTGTGAGGAAATTATGTTTTATTTCATTTGATGACAGATCTCAGTCAGAACATTTTACATTTCTGTTCTTTCTCACATCGTAAAATCATAAATCTTTTTACATCATGACATTCTGGTGAGGGAAATTGATTAAGAATCCAGTTTCTTTACCTTCTGGTCCGCCAAATCTTGATATATCTTTGTGAAGGCTAGAACATTGAGTAGCATTGATGAAGTTGCCTTTATATTCAGTGGCTCGCCGCCTTCAAATGAGCAGAGGCCGAATACGTACAGTAGGTCCTACCTCGCCTAACCCCTCAAGGCTGGTTACTGAACAAATGAGCCCGGCGGGAATCTCAAAGGAAGATGAAGGAGAGACAGAATACATCAGAGCTATCTCTCATCAGGACTATACGGGGGTCACGGTAACCCAAATAGCCCAATGTTGTGTGATTTTGCAGGCCGAAAGCAGCACCTGGGGCCCTAAGCACCGTTATCACTGTATCCGTTTTCCCTCCCCCGCTAAATGGGTCTAGATTGGGTATAGCAGACCTCTGAGACTGAACGGCCGTCACAGCACTGGCACCTTGAGGGCTCATGCTATTATAGTTAATCTGATGTGGCCAATGTGCTGTAAGGGTCCAGAATTGCTATGGTAACCTGAGGGCCAAATACTGACTGCTGTACTGAGAGGGTTGCACTGATCCTGTCATTCACACTGGGTCAACATTGTGCACAAAATATGTAAGGGAGCAAAACATGATATGACACCGGTAGCTTCGAGGACCATTTTGTTTTGATACTCGTAGGGGTGCAGCCTGCTCTTACGTTCATTGCCCAGTAACCTCTATTGATCTCGCCCTTCTATCCTCTCCTTTTGCTGACAAATGGATCGATCCCAGTGGGGCTGGAGAAGCAATGAAACTTGTTTTTTTGTGAGAGTGCTAAGAAAGCTGGCTCATTGGCTCTCTGTTATATTGGTGCTGGAAGTTGCTTAAGTTTCTTTACTGTACTCCTCTGTAACCAACAGCCAGTTGAGAAAAGTTTTGTCTTAAATGTGGTCATGTTCGATTAAGGCCTTCAGTTTCTAAATGCAAGCAAAGCACCTGTTTTTAGACACATGATTAGATACAACAATCATTTACATTTTTAGTCTGCTGTCCTACTGTATAACATAGTAGTTAACAACCTTAAGCATGTTATTACCATGTAATAAAGTATTTTCACACGTACAAGCAGCCAAAGACAATTTTGGTCTCAAAGACTATTTTGTAGCATTTATTTTAACCCAGAGGCTGAAAGCAGCCGTTGTAAACCTTGACATGAATTTCTCCGTTAGCTGGTCCAGTGGATTCTTCTCTGAAGCAGTATAGAAGAACGCTAAAGCTGTCTGAACCAGTCCAGATATTTAATCATGTGTTTTAATCTATGGGCCTCTGCTCCCAGGCACGCGCCACACATGGATATCTGGGTAATATACAGAACCATAATCCTCCACACCTCTCCCATAAATCAGGATAATCCATGTTTTCATTTCATTCAATCCGATTTGCATGCGTAATATGAGGGGAGGAGAGGAGCAGGGAGTGGGCGAGTCACCTTGTCTGGGGGAGAAGGGAGGGAAGGATGGTCAATGTAATAATCAGATGATATTTGAATGGAGGAACATGGTGATGAAAACCATCATTAATACAACACTGGCTTTTCATTGGTTAGGGCAAACCTCTGTGTGGTTTTATACCAAACCTTTGCAGTTTGATTAATCGTGTTTGATAAAACGGCCATTCCCCCTAGCCCTGCGCAGACCACTCGTGTTCAACACCTAGCCCTGCGCAGACCACTTGTGTTCAACACCTAGCCCTGCGTAGACCACTCGTGTTCAACACCTAGCCCTGCGTAGACCACTCGTGTTCAACACCTAGCCCTGCGCAGACCACTCGTGTTCAACACCTAGCCCTGCGCAGACCACTCGTGTTCAACACCTAGCCCTGCGCAGACCACTCGTGTTCAACGCCTAGCCCTGCGTAGACCACTCGTGTTCAACACCTAGCCCTGCACAGACCACTCGTGTTCAACACCTAGCCCTGTGCAGACCACTCGTGTTCAACACCTAGCCCTGCGTAGACCCCTCGTGTTCAACACCTAGCGCCTGCGCAGACCACTCGTGTTCAACACTGAGCTGCAGCAAAAGTTTTAGTGCAGTAGGAGTTGAATATGTCCATCTCCTTGTTTTTGATTAAATCACCAGACTGATCACAAAGGTCATTGTGCGAGCTCTTAAAGAGAGGGAAACAATGTGAAACATTTCAAAATGATCCTCTAACTATACACCTGATACTGGAACTGATATTAGCCATTTTTAGCATAATATACAGTACAATTCATCAAGTTAGAGATGAGGAGTACCTCAGAGAGAGTGAATTCAACCCTGCAGCAAAGATATATGCGCAGGTAGGTTCTTAAAATGACTACTTCAGCACAAGTTGTATCCGACAAGCGGTTTAAACATTTTTGCCAAAGGTCAAAGTGTGTTTGGATGTAAAACTCCAACTAGAGGGAGTCAATAGGGTTCAAATAAAAGTCACATAGTCCATTCCTCTTCTTGTGCCTTCCCAGGGAACTAAAGTCTGTGGTTCTGCTGTGGATATTTCACAAAAGCTCATTACCTCTAGTTCCAAACGCTTACCTTGAATTTGTTTTAAAGAGACGGCGCATCTAAACACTTGGGCGTTCTAGTTCCTAGTCGGGGATGTGTTTTCACAGAGCTTTAACCCTGACCTGCGTCTTTGTTGCTCAGCAGCTTAATGGCAACTGAGGGAGATGAGACATATTTTGTTAAAGCCATCGGAGGTGCACTCTCCACCCCCCCATCCTTCTCTGAGATCACTCATCTTGGCTTGTCAACACTATTTCTGGCGCTCATCAATCAGCGCTGTCACATTCCCCGCTACCATCGCCGTTGCCACTGCCTTCGGGCCTTTCCGGCGCTATGCATAATTCACTGTGGCAAAGTGCATCCTTTTCAAATGAAGAAGCACTTTTTAATTTGAGCTATCCATCCTCGGCTGTGGCATCCCTGTTTTTAGACTCCTGTCTGCTCTGCTCAAACAGATATATCAAACACTTGAGTCTGAATCAGGTCTCTATCCCCCTCTCTCTCTCTCTCTGCACAGTATGCAATGCAAATGCCATCATAGCCAGAGAACATAAAATCTTGAAAATGTACAGTTATCTGCAGAGTTTCTTATTCATTAGTGGGTCTCACTTCGAGGGATAGAAAAATATGCATTTGACACCATCATCACCCAGACACACAACCCAATTCGTAGCTTTTAACCATATAGGCTGTTTTCTTCCCCCGTCTACAGTCTGAATTATATTGTCATGTCAGGCACAACTTCTCTAGGGGAATCCAGACAGATTTACACACACCCCAGTCAGAATCATTTGGATGCTCTCTCTCTCTCCCTCCCTCCCTCCCTCCTGCCTCTCTCTCTGTGTCTTTCATACTCCCAGGCTTTCAGACCTGAAATCATGGGGGTTGCATGGTCGGTTTCTCGGATGGAATTAAAATGTCTCATCTCCCAGCTGTCACCCATGCAAATTGCATTGTCTGCAGAATCTATCTGTGAAAACAGCTACCGGTCTATTCTGTTTGATGCCTTTCTCTGCCTGTTTTTATGATATTGTTATCAGCCAAGCTGACTCCATTGTAAATATTTCATACAGTAATCTCCTCTTTCTTTTCTCTCTTTTCTTCCAGGTTTACCGGCATTCATACATGGCCTCATATAGCATTTACAACATCCACACAAGGTATGTTTTGTTTGTTTGTTTACCATGAACTTTGTTGGGGTCTTGATGTGTTTGTTTACTTGTCAAGACAGTCTATTCTCGGGCAATTTATCTCAGGCATTATGTACATTTAAATTATGATGATAAAACAGTGTTGAAATTAGCTTTTTGTCACGATTGGGTGGAGTGGGTGGAAACAGAGACGAAGGCGCATCGCAGTGATAGTTCCCGTGACTGGAGGAATAACGATCCACACCAGAGTGAAGGACCTACAAACATATATAGGATCCCTAATTAGAGACAATGCGGTGCAGCTGCCTCTAATTAGGGATCCAACCCAAAACCCACACAGAAACAGAAAGAATAGAAACTGTCAGACTCTGACCATACCTACATAGAGAACCTTCGCTGGAGGTTCCAGGCTACGGACCTTCGCTGGAGGTTCCCGTCTGTCCCATAGCCTCATCACTAGTGCCCGTCGGCGCTCAAAGTCCTTCTCCTCCTCTATCTCACGTAGGAATGGGTCCTTCTGCGCCTCTTCCGGAAGAGCAACCTAGGCTCTCCACCACCTCGTCTGCTCCTCCTCCGGGTATTCGCAAAACCCCTCTGGCTTCTCCCGATCATGGATCGTGGGCAGACGCAGTGGTGTGCGAACCCCTTCCTTCAGCCTCTCCGAGCTCTGGCTGCGCACCGATGGTGTGGTGTTTCGGAGCAACGACGGACCTTCCCTGACTCTGGGCCGGCGCTGGAGGCACCGGGTTGGGAACTGGCGTTGGGGGGCTGTGACTGCCCCGATCTTCCTCACTCCATCGCCAATCCCCTCCTCGTGAGATCTCCTCCAAGAGTCCCCACGAGAGAGGGAACAGAAGTACGCCGTCGTCCTCCTCTTCCGACTCCTCTCCGTACCTCTGCTCCCTTGGCTGTAGGGGCTCCTCCTGGATACCCCACGAGTGCAGTGGCCGGGGCTCTCCTCCGTTTACCCCCGACCACCCCCATAGCCCCCCTCCAACAACCGTTTGGGGTGTCTGGGCTCCAGGCTGTTCCTTCTGGGTCCGTCGTCGCTTCCCCTTTCCCTTGCGCTGCTTGGTCTCCTTTGGGTGGGTCGTTCTGTCACGAGTGGGTGGAAACAGAGACCAAGGCGCAGCGCAGTGATAGTTCGACATTTTAATGATTCGACAAATCAAATTAGATAATGACGAACTGTCCAAACACAAACACGATATGACAAACGTAATGGAAGCAAATAGGCTTCTCTATGGCCAGAGCCTGACACTTTTAGATAGATAGATAGATAGATAGATAGATAGATAGATAGATAGATAGATAGATAGATAGATAGATAGATAGATAGATAGATAGATAGATAGATAGATAGATAGATAGATAGATAGATAGATAGATAGATAGATAGATAGATAGATAGATAGATAGATAGGTAGGTATTTCATTGTCAAGCAGCTACAACAAAACACAGCGCAGGTGCAAAATGCCACAACGAAAGTACACAAAAGACAGATACACGGTTAAGGTTGCGAGATTAGCTTTTAAAGTTTTTAAATGTTCATTTGAAATGAAGGCAGTCCAAGTCTAGTAGGCTGAGAGGAGTTAAAACAAAATGTGTCAGCTATTTAATAAGCTTATTTTTGTACCCTCTACTGCTCTAGGTGGCAGTGTTACAGTTACTTCATGTTGTTTTTCAGGGAGGTATGGGAGCTGGATCCTCCAGAGGTGCTGAATTCTATTCTGCAGTACGCTGCATGGGGAGTACAGGGCCAGCAACTAGTAAGTCAAAGACAAGTGGCCTACGACCACAAGTAGGCCATTCCTCCATGCAATCCTCCTATATCTCCCATGTTATAATTTATAATGCAACGGTCATATTTGGCAATGTGGTTTTTCCTGTGCCTCCAAGTAGGTTGATTAAAGTCACAACTCTGTACATTGCTTTTGAATATTACTCCCAATTAGGAAGTTTGCATTTTTGGGCGTAACGGCTAGTGACTATCAGGTTGATAGTCACTAGACCCAGGTTTGAGTCGTGGTCAGGGCTACCCTCCAAATGTGCAATATTCTGCATTTACCCACCCCAATGTTGAAGGTAACTGACTATAGTCGTTACTTAGGTTTATGTCAGCTACTTTTTGTTATGTTTTGGGTACAGCTTGTATAAACTTAAAATAAGTTGATTGAACAAGTGTTGCCTTTGGACTTAAATATACAGTACCTACACACCTACTCATTCTAGGGTTTTTCTTTATTTTTTATTTTTAATACATTGTAGAATAATAGTGAAGACAACACTATGAAATAACACATATGGAATCATGTAATAACCAAAAAAGTGTTAAACAAATTACCCACCCTTTGCCTTGATGACAGCTTTTCACACTCTTGGCATTCTCTCAACCAGCTTCATGAAGTAGTCACATGAAATGCATTTAAATTAACAGGTGTACCTTGCTAAAAGTTAATTTGTGGAATTTATTTCCTTCTTAATGCGTTTGAGCCAATCAGTTGGGTTGTGACAAGGTAGGGGTGGTATACAGAAGATAGCCCTATTTGGTAAAAGACCAAGTCCATAATATGGCAAGAACAACTCAAATAAGCAAAGAAAAACAACAGTCCATCATTACTTTAAAACATGAAGGTCAGTCAATCCTGAAAATGTCTAAAACGTAGACATTTTCTTCAAATGCAGGACCGCCACAGAATACGAACCCAGAGTAACCTCTGCTGCACAGTATGTGAACGGAGGATCTCCGCATGTGTGGTTCCTACCGTGAAGCATGGAGGAGGAGGTGTAATGGTGTGTGGTTGCTTTGCTGGTGACACTGTCAGTGATATATTTAGAATTCAAGGCACACTTAAACAGCATACCATCTGGTTTAAGGCCTATTTGACGAAAAAGGGGAGTGATGGAGTGCTGCATCAGATGACCTGGCCTCCACAATCACCCAATCTCAACCCAATTGAGATGGTTTGGGATGAGTTGGACCGCAAAGTGAAGGAAAAGCAGCCAACAAATGTGGGAAGTTTACATACACTCAATTAGTATTTGGTAGCCTTTAAATTGTTTAACTTGGGTCAAACGTTTCGGGTAGCCTTCCACAAGCTTCCCACAATAAGTTGTGTGAATTTTGTCCCATTCCTCCTGACAGAACTGAGGTAACTGAGTCAGGTTTGTAGGCCTCCTTGCTCGCACACGCTTTTTCAGTTCTGAACACAAATTATCTATAGGATTGAGGTCAGGGCTTTGTGATGGCCACTCCAATACCTTGACTCTGTTGTACTTAAGCCATTTTACCACAACTTTGGAAGTATGCTTGGGATAAATTTTAACTTTTTCTTCCTCATGATTCCATCTATTTTGTGAAGTGCACCAGGCCCTCCTGCAGCAAAGCACAGCCTCAACTTGCCAAAACTATAGTTGGTTAACATGAAATGAGTTGAAAAATGAGTTTTAATGACTTCAACCTAAGCACCCCCACAACATGATGCTGCCACCCCCGTGCTTCACGTTTGGGATGGTGTTCTTCAGTTTGCAAGACTCCCCCTTTGTCCTCCAAACATAACAATAGTCATTATGGACCAACAGTTCTGTTTCATCAGACCAGAGGACATTTCTCCAAAAAGTACAATCTTTGTCCCCATGTGCAGTTACAAACCGTAGTCTGGCTATTTTATGGCGGCTTTGGAGCAGTGGATTCTTCCTTGCTGAGCGGCCTTTCAGGTTATGTCGATATAGGACTCGTTTTACTGCGGATATAGATACTTTTGTACCTGTTTCCTCCAGCATCTTCACAAGGTCCTTTGCTGTTGTTCTGGGATTGATTGGCACTTTTCGCACCAAAGTACATTCATCTCTGGGAGACAGAACGAGTCTCCTTCCTGAGTGGTATGACGGCTGCGTGGTCCCATGGTGTTTATACTTGCGTACTATTGTTTGTACAGATCAACGTGGTACCTTTAGGCGTTTGGAAATTGCTCCCAAGGATGAATCAGACTTGTGGATGTCTACAATTGTTTTTTCTGAGGTCTTGGCTGATTTCTTTTGATTTTCCCAGGATGTCGAGCAAAGAGGCACTGAGTTTGAAGGTAGGCCTTGAAATATATCCACAGGTACACCTCCAAATGACTTAAATGATGTCAATTAGCCTATCAGAAGCTTCTAAAGCCATGACATCATTTTTTGGAATTGTCCAAGCTGTTTAAAGGCACAGCCAACTTAGTGTATGTAAACTTCTGACCCACTGGAAATGTGATATAGTGAATTATAAGTGAAATAATCTGTCTGTAAACAATTGTTCGAAGAATTACTTGTGTCATGCACAAAGTAGATGTCCTAACCGATTTGCCAGAACTATAGTTTGTTAACATGCAATCTGTGGAGTGGTTAAAAAATGAGTTTTAATGATTTCAACCTAAGTGTATGTAAACTTCTGACTTCAACTGTAGATCATTTCCACTCAATCTCTTGTCTTGGATTAGAAGGTCAACCAAGTTACCTGGCCTTTACAACATTTGCATCAGATAATTCCTTTGGCCCTTTTTAGTCACAAAATTATGAGGTGCTGGTTTTGAAGTCCATTCATGTTTTAAAGTTGAATGTGTGGCCCTTTTTGGCAATTTACTTTTAGTGGACATTCAAACATGTTGACAGCTTTCAGTCAGATTATCGAGAACATTATATTTGATAGACGATAACAATCATTAGTGAAATGCCAAGCACACCAGAAACAACCTATACTAATTTGACATTCAGTATGCCATTTAAATGTGGACCTTTTCTATTTTCTCCAAGCCGGACTATTTATTTAAAATGTGCTCGTTTTGTAGTACTTTGTAGTGAAGCCCCGGAGCAGGATTAACCACATTACCCCATCACCTCTGGAAGGCTTCTCTTAAGCTTTTACGTACAGCTGCTCGGACACAGTTCTGATGGTCTCGCATGTGTAGGATCCCACTTCTGACACCAAATATTATGAATTTGTGTCATGTTTGATTCAAACCTGATAGTCTAATCCAGGGCAAGTGACATCCAACATGCACCTGAACTAAAACGAGAGACAGCCTCTCTGAAAGGCTGGCCTAAATCCAACTAACAAAGCACAATATAAGCAGGTTGATTTGGAATGCTAAATGACCCTTGCATTGACTCTTCAGGATAGCGTCCTGCCCTCGGGACTGTTGAGCTAACGTGCGCTAATGTGATTAGCATGACGTTGTAAGTAACAAGAACATTTCCCAGGATATAGACATATCTTATATGGGCAGAAAGATTAAATTCTTGTTAATCTAACTGCACTGTCCAATTTACAATATCTATTACAGTGAAAGAATACCATGCTATTATTTGAAGAGAGTGTACAGTTTTGTACTTGAAAATGTATCAATAAACCAATAGGCACATTTGGGCAGCCTTGATACAACATTTTGAACAGAAATTCAATGGTTCATTGGGTCAGTCTAAAATTTTGCACATACACTGCTGCCACCTAATGGCCAAAACCTAAATTGTGCCTGGACCACTAAGTAATATTATGACCTTTCTCTTGCATTTCAAAGATGTGACTTTGTATTATCTTTTACCAGATCTAATGTGGTATATTCTCCTACATTAATTTCACATTTCCACAAACTTCAAAGTATTTCCTTTCAAATGGTATCAAGAATATGCATATCCTTGCTTCAGGTTCTGAGCTACAGGCAGTTAAATTTGGGTATGTCATTTTAGGTGATTTGAGACAGGAAGCTCCAATCTCTGTCGTAGACAGACAGGAAGCATGGTGGATGGTGATGAACCCCACTTCTTATGAGGCACGACAATCCCACCCTGTACTGAATATCAAGCATATGCTTTCTTCCTTACACATAGCAAGAAGGGAAACGCAGTGAGATGCAGTACCTCACTCATTTTAATCAGAGTAACGGGGTTACACAACTAACCTTACGTTCTCTTTCAAATAATCACATACGGGGATAGACTCATCCCTCAGAGGCCCTGAACTAAGGGACATATGCACAGAGCATGTGGTAGCTCTCCTGTCAAGCCCAACTCCGTCCAAACAGATGGGAAAACTGAAAAATTGATCCAAACTTAACCCCTTAAACAGATGGGAATTGGCCTATATGGAAAGGGCTAAATTGATATGTTTCTTACAGAAGAAATATAGAAATGCATAACCTTGGTAGCAATTTAAAGGGAGACAGTTTGGAGATTATGGGACAATTACTAGACACAGCAGTTCACCTGACAAGACTGAATCCAAACATTATACTGTTCATTGTATGTGCATTTAATGTACTTTTCGCCAACATTGGTTGATAACGAAATCTGAAAATAACTGATACATTCAGTTACATGATAAGAATATTCTTGGAACAATACAACAAACAGGCTCATTCTGTTCAGGACAACCCAGGGTGTAACGCTAGGTCATCTGGTAACTAACTCTACATAAAGCATAGTGTTCATAAACGTTGACACTGTATATTACATTTGTTTTATGTTTTAGAAATGTGAAGTGCACATTTCTTAGAATCCTCAACGTCTCATCTTTCAAAAATCGAATCAAATCCATTTTTATTTGTCACATTTGCCGAATGCAACAGGTTTAGTCCTTACCGTAAAAATGCTTACTTATGAGCCCTTAACCAACAATGCAGAATGAAGTACGAAAAATTCGCTAAATAAGCGAACGGATAATCGAGTCCTCGTAACTTACAGCATTTCCCTTACTCAGACATCAAAAACAATTGCAAAAGTTTTATAGTCCTATATCGACATAACCGTTTTAAAGGCCTACAGATGGAATCCGCAGTAGCGGGAAACAGCACCACTGTCCGCCCCACCAGAGGCCGCTGGGGAAAGGTTGTGCATCAAGAAAAAAAAGCATTACTAGAGGGAGTGATCATGGCGCTTCCTGTCTGTCTACGACAGACGTTGAGTGATGATATATATACAGACGTTGAGTGACTGGAGCTTCCCTGTGGTCCTGCCTCGAAGGGCTTGTCCCCATATGTGAGATAGCGAAAAAGATATTTGAAAGAAAAAAAAATCCAGATCATTTTCAAAAGGAAATCAGCCAAATTAGGTGATTGATTCCAACATACCTCATCATTTGTTTGCATTAGACAGATGGGGCACCTTTTGTCAACATCTAACAGGCTTACGCATATATTTGTGGCTTCTTGTCTAAATTTGGAACATTCCGTGTGGTTTATTTGGGCATAAATCAAACTCACCTCCATTAGAGGTCCATCACTGGTGATCATGGGTGAGAGGCAGACAGATGTGCAGGCATGCAGGGCTCTCAAGTGACATACGCTGCATCGTCAGCCATAAGTGCATCTTATGAATAGATGATTCTGCTAGCATACATATCTTGGACGCCCATACGGGAAAAGAATACATGTAAAATATATTTTGTTGATACATTTTTTAGGGTACATGTGAAATATTTTAAATTGACAAAATAATTTGTTATTATTTAATACATTTTAAATACATTCCAACATAGTACGGAATATATAGAAAATATTGAAAATGTGAATATATATATATATATATATACACACACACACACACACACACACACACACACACACACACACACACACACACACACACACTGAGTCTACAAACATTAGGAACACCTGCTCTTTCCATGACAGATTGACCAGGTGCATCCAAGTGAAAGCTATGATCCCTTATTGATGTCACCTGTTAAATCCAGGGGAGGAGAAGGATTTTTAAGCCTTGAGACAATTGAGACATGGATTGTGTGTGTGGGTGAATGGTCAAGACAAAATATTTAAGTGCCTTTGAACAGGGTATAGTAGTAGGTGCCAGGCACACCGGTTTATGTTTGTCAAGAACTGCAACGCTGCTGGGTTTTTCACGCTCAACAGTATCCCGTGTGTATCAAGAATAGTCCACCACCCAAAGGTCATCCAGCCAACTTGACACAACTGTGGGAAGCATTGGAGTCAACATGGGCCAGCGTCCCTGTGGAATGCTTTCAACACCGTGTAGTCCATGCCCTGACGAACTGAGGCTGTTCTGAGGGCAAAAGTGTGTGCAACTCAATATTAGGAAGGTGTTCTGTGTTTTGTACACTAGGTGTATATCACACTGTGTTAAACGCATCGGAAAATATATTTCACGTATTTCAAAATACATTCTGAAATACATTAAATAATGCATTTATCAATATATTTCGTAATCATATATGTCTGAGATATGTCAAATTTTATTGCACTTTAAACATGAAAATCATACCAAAAGAACTCAAATGCATTTAAATGGTTACAAAATGACAAACATACATACATTATTATCTGTCATGCATATGACAAATAAACAAATACACTTGTTGAGAGCATTGCAACCATTCTCCAACAGGCAGAACTTGGGTCGTTCTACAAAATAAGTCTTTTGCGTCTCTTTGATATGTTAAGTAGAAATTGTACACCAGTATTGGATTTAATATTGAATTTAAAAGCCTGTTATAAAACCCCCTAGAGTCAATGTCTGGGAAATCTAGTTAGCATAATATAAAAATCCCTATAAAAAACTGTCAGTTTAAACTAAGCTAGAGAAACAGTATCTGCGTTGGATACGTCTCACTTTCACATCGGCGGTGAAAGGTGACAGCTAGATTGGTGTTTATCAGACCATGAGACGTCCCCAAAATCTGACTTCTCACAAAATCCTATTATGGAAAGATGAGACTCTCAAGAACACGATGGTTTTCTCCGTTTTGCTCTACGACCCCCACAAGCGTCTTGGCACTCGTCTGAAGTCTGTACAGCCAATCTGCCAATTTTCTGTCTATAACGTCTGAACAATTTGGGCTACACACTAATATGACCCCTCTGTGGAAAGATGAGACTCTCATAAACACGTACATGTCAGTTCTAGGACACCCAAATGGTCCCCCGGTACCATTTGAAGTAATGAATGGAAGTATACAGTGCATTCGGAAAGTATTCAGACCCCTTGACTTTTTTCACATTTTGTAACATCACAACCTAAAATGAATGACATTTACAATCTACACAAAATACCTTATAATAAAGAAAAAACAGGGTTTTAGAAATGTTTGTATTTATTGTATTAAAAAACTAAAACGGAAACATCACATTTACATAAGTATTCAAACCCTTTACTCAGTACTTTGTCAAAGCACCTTTAACAGCGATTACAGCCTCGAGTCTTATTAAGTATGACGCTACAAGCTTTGCACGCCTGTATTTGTGGAGTTTCTCCCATTCTTCTCTGCAGATCCTCTCAAGCTCTCTCAGTTTGGACAGCTATTTTTAGGTCTCTCCAGAGATGTTCAATCTGGTTCAAGTCCGGGCTCTGGCTGGGCCACTCAAGGACATTCAGAGACTTGTCCCTGTGTTATCTTGGCAGGTTTTAATCAAGGATCTCCCTGTACTTTGCTCAGTTCATCTTTCCCTCGATCGTGACTAGTCTCCCAGTCCCTGCCGCTGAAAGACATCCCCACAGCATGATGCTGCCATCACCATGCTTTGTAGGGATGGTGCCAGGTTTTCTCCAGACGTGACGCTTGGCATTCAGGCAAAAGAGTTCAATCTTGCTTTCGTCAGACCAGAGAATCTTGTTTATCTGGGAGTCTTTAGGTGCCTTTTGGCAAACTCCAAGTGGGCTATCATGTGCCTTTAATTTTGAGGAGTGGTTTCTGTCTGGTCACTCTAACATAAAGGCCTGATTGGTGGAGTGCTGCAGAGATGGTTGTCCTTCTGGAAGGTTCTCCAATCTCCAGAGAGGAACTCTGGAGCTCTGTCAGAGCTCTGACCAATGCCCTTCTCCCCCATTTGCTCAGTTTGGCCGGCCGGCCAGCTCCAGGAAGAGCCTTGGTGGTTCCAAACTTCTTCCATTTAAGAATGATGGAGGCCACTGTGTTCCTGAGGACCTTCAATGCTGCAGAAATGTTTTGGTACCCTTTCCCAGATCAGTGCATCAACACAATCCTGTCTCGGAGCTCTATGGACAATTCCTTCAACCTCATGGTTTGGTTTTGGCTCTGAACTGCACTGTCAACTGTGGGACCTTATATAGACAGATGTGTGCCTTTCCAAATCATGTCCAATCAGTTGAATTTTACACAGGTAAATCAAGTTGATCAATAGAAACAGGATGCATCTGAGCTCAAGAATCATAGCAAAGGGTCTGAATATTGATGTACATTTCTGTTTTTATTTTTTATGAATGTGTAAACATTGCTTTGTCATTATGGGGTAGTGTGTGTAGATTGATGAAAAAAATATATATAGTTAATCCATTTTAAATAAGGCTGTAACGTAACAAAATGTGGATAAAGTCAAGGGGTCTGAATACTTTCCAAATGCACTGTATATGGAGACCCCCTACCCCGGCATAGACAGGGCATAGACTCTTATAGGTTATAAAATCCTGTTATATTAATGAAGTGCCCTTTTGTATAGACCACATGGAGAATTCAATATATCAGATTTTCAATTTGAGTAAATACTTGACAAAGTGCCAAAATTCATCATTTTGACATGTCCTTCCATGTCCCTCATTTCAGGGTCAAGCATGTTACGTGAACTAAACTCTGGTTTTAATATGAGTGAAACTATTCCTTTTTAAATATTTATTTTTATAAATAAACACATATTTATTAAAAATCTACTTATTGTAATGTTGCTTACAGGAGGCCTGTGGTGTGATAGCGAGTCCTACAGCAACAATGTTTTTCTGAACCCCCTGCTAAAGATGGAGGAAGATATCGTCCATTACGTTCTCACTAACGTGGAAGTCAGTCTTTCGGGGATTGACATCTAATGAGCCAATGAAAAGTGAGCATGAGAAGGTTTAGGTCCGCCTACACAGAAGGCTTAGGTCCGCCTACACAGAAGGCTTAGGTCCGCCTACACAGAAGGCTTAGGTCCGCCTACACAGAAGGCTTAGGTCCACCTACACAGAAGGCTTAGGTCCGCCTACAAAGAAGGCTTACGTCCGCCTACACAGAAGGCTTAGGTCCACCTACACAGAAGGCTTAGGTCCGCCTACAAAGAAGGCTTGGGTCCGCCTACACAATCCTGGGTATAACGCCGCTAGCCATCCACTGTAGAGCCGTATAATTTGGAAGCACAACCTTTACATTCTAGTCATTTAGCAGATGTTCTTATCCAGAGTGACTTACAGTCAGTGAATTCATCTTAATTTCACAGTCATAGTAAGGAAATCTTTCCTCAATAAAGTAGCTATCAATTCTTTTTTTGGGTGGTGCGAGGTGGCTCGACAGGGGGTGCTGTGGGATTATTTAAGATACTCTTTGAAGAGGTAGGCTTTTAGATATTTTCTGAATATGGGCAGGGACTATGCCGTTCTCGCTTCAAGGGGTAGCTGGTTCCACCATTGGGGTACTAAGTCAGAGAAGAGCTTGGACAAGGCTGAGCTAGACCTAGACTGACATATTGTGGAGCGTTGTTCAATCTATAGTGAAACAAATAAGTATTAATAATAATAATAATAATAATAAAAACAGCCTAATGCCCAAACTCGAGGACTATAATTTTTTCATTATTTAATGAAGCTGAAGAGAGGCACTTAATAGTCTTTTTGTTTTGCCTCGAGATGGGAAAACATGTTTTTTATTAAGTTGAACATGTGGTCTTGGTGATAATGTTATTAGGTGAAATCAAAATTATATATTTCTACTCACCATCACAATTAGAATTAAATTACTGGCAAGGTTTTGGCCTGGTAGCCCAAAAAATAATACTGATTCTCGGCTTGTATACAGAACTGACACAATAGGTTTGTGTGGGTCATCAACAGCATCCTTGAAGTGAAGCTTTTTGCTGCTGGGCTGAACTGTCAACACAAACCCAAGCCCAAAACAAAAAGTAATCCATATATAAAAGTTTCGATAGTGCTTCCTCGTAACCAAACCTGTTATAACCACATTTCCTAAGACGCCTCATAGTTTTAAACACACTCCTCTCGTACACCACTGTGGTACTGAAAATCCTACCCCATTTAAGGACAGCTAGTCTCAGCCTTTAGTGAAGCAGATGGTACATTGATGTGGAAATTGTTCAAACTGTTTAAGTCATTGCTGTTAAAAGAAGCTCTTTTCGCTGAATACTATACCACACACACACACACACACACACACACACACTTCTGAAACGATTTTAGGCAAGTTGCCTTTGCTTAATGCCTTTGATATAACAGCGGGGCCTGCGGAGCTTGAGACTGGGTCAGCTCAGCTCTGTGACCGAGTTACTGCATAACAGTGCTTTATGTAAGTCTGGCTGATACAGACAGCTGGCTGGCTGGGAAATGTCGAATGGTTTTGGGAAAAGGAAGTAATCTGAGGCTGAGAAGTTGGGTGCTGATTTTAACACAGCTCTAAGTAACACAGGTCCTTTAGGTTGATGGAATCAGACATTAGGTTTCTGGTGTTTCTCTGGACAGGGGTGATTCCAGGCCACTTCAACCATATCAATTCAGAGAATGAGACCTGAATAAGACTTGAATGGAAAATTGAATTTCCCCCTTTTGAGGAATTTCAATAGATCTGCTAAATTGAGTGGGTTGAAAGGGATTTTACCATAGGTCTTGTATTTGTGTTTGGATATACTGTACATTACCATGGAAGTTTATTATCTGGGTTCAAAACATATTTATTTCAAACGCTGATGTTTCATTCAGTTTCACAGTGCAGGCCTGTAGAGGTCATACCAAAGTGAAATCTTTAATGTGATATGTCAGTAGTGACTTTCCTGATCTCATTGTCTGTCCTTGTGCCCACAGATCTACATATTTGAGAACAATATATACTACCAATCAGATGTGAGGAGCAACTCCCTCAGACTGACATCGTCTGGAAAGGAAGGGGTCATTTTCAATGGGATCGCTGACTGGCTGTACGAAGGTAGGTGGGTCGTTCCACAAACAGAGTACAAACAGAGTACAAACAGAGCCCTTTCATATAGACCACACAGAAAATTAAATCAATCAGATTTTATATATGAATAAAAGAATACTTGCTAAACTGCCAACCTTCCACATTTTGGCATGTCCCTCTGTGCACACAGTGTGACCTCTAAGAAGATTTTAACCCACTTATACCCAGCATTTTCACCATCCTTGTGTCGTGAAGTGACTTTTATTAATCTGATGACTCATTTATCGAATCAACTAACTTATGTTTAATTGTTACCCGATTAAATGAATAATGTAAAAATGTACTCATTAGGATTTAAAAAATAATAATAATAACACAGAATTAACATACACACTTAATACAGTCCCTAGCGGACTAACAACATTACTTGAACTTGCCAGTAACCTTTTAAGAGGTCTAACTAAGTTGCATAAGTAGCAGCTCCAACAGTGTCGATACAGTCATCCAACGAATCAGGCACTGTGACAGAATTTACCTTTCAATAATCCGTATATAACCTGGACGTACCATCAGGTTTAGGAACCAGAATGCAAGGAGAACTTCAAGGGCTTGAACTTGGCGTAGTCAGGTCATTCTTCAAGAAATACCTCACCCCTCATTATCTTCCTCTTAGAAGCGTTGACACGATAAGCGTGTTGCTTGATAGGTGCAGCATTTCCAAGATTAATGTCATGTCCCAACACATTTGTATGAGTAGGACCGTCATTAAAGAGACATGGAAAACAGCCTGTTTCTCATAGTGTCTTTTCATTCTCCTCTGTGAGGAAGACAGAGCTTCCTTTGCCAGAGCACAGGGGTGGTGTAGGCGCTCACGAAAGCGACTAACGTAGTCCAACACATTATTATCATCAACCGCACACAACTCGTGACAAAAACTGTTCTTTAAGGACTTTCATAGGTCCTCTCACTGTGTGACCAAATACAAGTTGAGCCGGGCTGAACCCTAGGGACTCCTGTACAAAACTAGAGGAACTCCCTGATCCCAATCTCTCTCAGATTCCAAACAATATTTACGTAGCATAGACTTCAGTGTCTGATGCCAACGTTCAAGCGCACCCTGAGACTCTGGGTGATATGCGCTTGACACACGGTTCGTAATTGACAAGGATGTTAACACCTGCTTGAAGAGCTTTGATAGGAAATTGGTACCTTGATCAGTTTGTGCCACCTTAAGTAACCAGAATGTCGAGAATCATTTAATCAAGGCTTTACTCACCACCGAAGCAGTAATCCTATGCAGAGGAATGGCCTCGGGGTATCTGGTTGCCATACACATAACCATTAACAGAAACTGGTTAACAGATTTTGTCTTCGGTAACGGTCCAACAAAATCAACCACCACATGTGCGAATGGTTCACCTATGACATCTTGTTTTAAACCTGGCCAAAAGAAATGTCGAAGGACCCGATCATAAGTCTTGGTGACTCCTAAATGACCGGACCACTGGTGATCATGAGCAAGGGATCAAACATTTTGTCGAAAGGTTTTAAGAATCACTATTTGGTAAACAGCATTCCAATCTCCGCCCGCGTCAACATGGGATGTCCATTTATGCGGCCTTTCAGGTTATGTCGATATAGGACTCGTTTTACTGTGGATATAGATACTTTTGTACCTGTTTCCTCCAGCATCTTCACAAGGTCCTTTGCTGTTGTTCTGGGATTGATTTGCACTTTTCGCACCAAAGTACGTTCATCTCTAGGAGACAGAATTTGTCTCCTTCCTGAGCAGTATGATGGCTGCGTGTTCCCATGGTGTTAATCTTGCGTACTATTGTTTGTACCGATGAACGTGGCACCTTCAGGCATTTGGAAATTGCTCCGAAGGATGAACAATTTTTTTTTCTCAAATAATGTAAATTAGCCTATCAGAAGCTTCTAAAGCTATGACATAATTTTCTGGAATTTTCCAAGATGTTTAAAGGCACAGTCAACTTAGTGTATGTAAACTTCTGACCCACTAGAATTGTGATATAGTCAATTATAAGTGAAATAATCTGTCTGTAAACAATTGTTGGAAGAATTACTTGTGTCATGCACAAAGTATATGTCCTAACCGACTTGCCAGAACTATAGTTTGTTTACATGAAACATGGAACAACATGGAACAATTTCAAAGATTTTACTGAGTTACAGTTCATAGAAGGAAATAAGTCAATTTAAATAAATGAATGTAGCCTTAACTTATGGATTTCACGACTGGGGAGCCAGGCCCAGCCAATCAGAATGAGTTTTTCCCCAACAATGGGCTTTATTACAGACAGAAATACTTTTCAGTTTCATCAGCTGTCCGGGAGGCTTGTCTCAGACGATCCCGCAGGTGAAGAAGCAGGATGTGTAGGTCCTGGGCTGGCGTGGTTTCACATGGTCTGCGGTTGCGAGGCCGGTTGGATGTACTGCCAAATTCTCTAAAACGACGTTGGATGCGGCTTATGGTAGAGAAATTAACATTAAATTATCTGGCAACAGCTCTGGTGGACATTCCTGCAGTCAGCATTCCAACTCACGTTCCCTCAAAACTTGAGACATCTGTGGCATTGTGTTGTGGGATAAAACTGCACATTTTAGAGTGGCCTTTTATTGTCCCCAGCAGCTGTTTAATGATTGTGCTGTTTAATCATCTTATTGATATGCCACACCTGTCAGGTGGATGGATTATCTTGGCAAAGGAGAAATGCTCACTAACAGGGATGTAAACAAATTTGTTCTCAAAATTTGAGAGAAATAAGCTTTTTGTGCATATGGAAAATTTCTTGGATCTTTTATTTCAGCTTATGCAACATGAGCTCCCGAGTGGTCTAAGGCACTGCATCTTATTGCTAGAGGCGTCACTACAGACACCCTGGTTCATTTCCAGGCTGTATCACAACCGGCCATGATTGGGAGTCCCATAGGGCGGTGCACAATTGGCCCAGCGTCGTCTGGATTTGGCCGGTGTAGGCGGTCATTGTAAATAAGAATTTGTTCTTAACTGACTTGCCTAGTTAAATAAAAAATAAAAACATGGGACCTACATGTTGAGTTTTTAATTTTGTTCAGTATAACTCAAGATATTTGTGACTGAATGAACATGATTTTCAACAATTCTAACATGCTTAATGTTTTCCTGATGATAGCAAATTAGCCAAACACAGTGGGGGAGTCAAACTGTACCTTCTAACAACATTTCTATTTCCCTTCAGCTCAATAGTAGATTAATGAAATACTAAATTTGTGCCGAATGCCAGTTTATCCCAAACATTGATTAAATATGAATGTAATGAAATATCAGATTTGAAAAGGGAAGAGCTAATTAAGTTTAGGAGAAAGACAGCCCATTACGTTACTCAGGAGAAATTAAATTGTACACAGATTACCAAAGCGTTTCAGCAAGCAGTCACTTTAACTGTGCGATTGCAAATCATTTTTGTTCCTTTTTCCATCTACTTCTACCTTTGTGTGAAGAATTATCATTGTAGTTATTTGCTGTGTGGGCATTTTTGCCTTTATATGGACGTTAAGGGACATTAAGACATTAACTAAGCGTTTGCACCCAGCAGATTAGTGTATAAAACACCAAAAGCAAAGTCGAAACATGAGACTGTGTTCACTTAAAGTACAGTTTATCATTGTTTTATTCTTTCACTTGATCTTTATTTGACCTTTTCACCAATGTTTTAATACACTTTTGAAAATACAGGTGCAAGTAAACTTGGTCCTCAGCCATCGATAAAATACAATTGTGTTTCTGGCCGTAGCTTATGCCTGCCCATACCATAACCCCACCGCCATAACCCCTACCTATTGTTCCACCATGGGGCACTCTGTTCACAAAATTGACACAAGCAAAGAACTCGCCTACACCACGCCATTCAAGGATTCATCCTTGAAGAGCACACTTCTCCAGCGTGCCAGTAACCATCGAAGGTGAGCATTTGCCCACGTCGAACTGCATTCAGGTCAAGACCCTGGTGAGGACGACAAGCATGCAGATGAGCTTCCCTTAGACGGTTTCTGAGAGTTTGTGCAAACCCACCTTTTCATCAGCTGTTCGGGTGGCCGGTCTCAGACGATCCCACTGATAAAGAAGCCAGATGTGGAAGTCCTGGGCTGGTGTGGTTACACGTGATCTGCGGTTGTGAGGCCGGATGGACGTACTGCCAAACTTTCTAAAACGATGTTGGAGGCTTATGGTAGAGATATGAACATTAAATTCTCTGGCAACAGCTCTGGTGGACAATACTGCAGTCAGCATGCCAATTGCACCCTCACTCAAAACTGTGGCATTGTGTTGTGTGACAAAACTGCACATTTTAGAGTGACTTTTTATTGTCCCAAGCACAATACGCACCTGTGTAATGATCATGCTGTTTAATCAGCTTCTTGATATGCCACACCTGTCAGGTGGATGGATTATCTTGGCAAAGGAAAAATGCACACTAACAGGGATGGAAACAAATTTGTGCACAGAATTTGAGAGAAATACGCTTTTGTGCATATGGAAAATTTTGGGGATCTTTTATTTCAGCTCATGCAACATGGGACCAAAACTTTACATGTTGCGTTTATATTTGTGTTCAGTGTATATGACAGTCTATCATTCCTTATTTTGTCTATTTTGAACTCTGTGAACTAACATGTTAATGTCTCTCCTGCTTTCTCTCTCTCTCGCTCTCTGTGCGTCTATTTTGAGATGACTCCTAATCAGACATAATTAACATCTCAATTGTTTGATATTACGTTGCCACAGACCGTTAAGTACTGTTAACTGCCCTCGAACATCATGCTTGAGTTGTCACAATACTTCAGTGCTCTCAATTAGTTTTACACACACTATGGACATATGGCCTTCTCATATGTAAGACTACAGATGGAAACTTCAGGAAAGATGATGCAGCCTGACAGCAGCTATACTAATTACCAGGCAGCAGAGCCAAAACTCAGTGTTATCTTTTACAATGTTCTACATTTTATATTTTTCTACAATATCTTATTGATGTTAATGTTAATATGGACTTGTCTTAAGATTCTATAGAAAATATTATATTTAATAAATATTGATTGTGTATACCTCATTCTGTTCTGTATAGGTCTACTTATTCTTAGACCGACAGATGGAGCAAACTGTTTTTAAAGGAGGGAGGATTGTAGTGGGAGCACTGGGGTGTCAGGTGTGACCGTGTGGCAAATGGCAAATGGTTTACATGGCTCACGGGACAGGTAGGAGGGCCCCTAAGCAGAATGTTGCTTAGGGCCCCAGGGAGGTCAGGACCGGCTCTGCATAGTCACTTCAACCCTACCTACATGTACACATGACCTGGACTAACCTGTACCCTCGCACAATGACTCGGTACCGGTTCCCCCAGAATATAGCCTTGTTATTGTTATTTTATTGTGTTACGTTTTATTAAATTTGTTACTTTATTTTATTTAGTAAATATTTTTCTTAACTCTATTTCTTGAACTGCATTGTTGGTTAAGGGCTTGTAAGTAAGCATTTCACGGTAAGGTCTACACCTGTTGTATTCGGCGCATGTGACAGATAACATTTGATTTCATTAGATAATTGACCGAGTGAAAAGTAGGAAGCCTGTACAGAATAAAAATATTCCAAAACATGCATCCTGATTGCAACAAGGAAAAAGTAATATTGCCTAAGCAATTCACTTTTTGTCCTGAATACAACGTGTTATGTTTGGGGCAAATCCAATACAAAACATTACTTTTCAATCATAGGGGTGCCGTACAACACTCCTTCCGTGGCCTCCAACTGCTCTTAAATGCTAGTAAAACTAAATGCATGCTTTTCAATCGAACACTGCCCGCACCCGCCCAACGGACTATCATCACTACTCTCGACGGGTCTGACTTAGAATACGTGGACACCTTCAAATACCTAGGCGTCTGGTTAGACTGTAAACTCTCCTTCCAGACTCACATAAAGCATCTCCAATCCAAAATTGAATCTAGAATCGGCTTCCTATTTCGCAACAAAGCCTCCTTCACTCATGCTGCCAAACATGCCCTTGTAAAACTGACCATCCTACCGATCCTTGACTTCGGCTATGTCATTTACAAAATAGCCTCCAACACTCTGCTCAGCCAATTGGATGTAATCTATCACAGTGCCATCCGTTTTGTTACCAAAGCCCCATATACTACCCACCAGTGCGACCTGTATTCTCTCGTTGGCTGGCTCTCACTACATATTCGTTGCCAAACCCACTGGCTCCAGGTCATCTATAAGTCTTTATTAGGTAAATCCCCGCCTTATCTCAACTCGCTGGTCACCATAGCAACACCCACCCGTAGCATGCGCTCCAGCAGGTATATCTCACTGGTCACCCCCAAAGCCAACACCTCCTTTGGCCGCCATTCCTTCCAGTTCTCTGCTGCCAATGACTGGAACGAATTGCAAAAATCATTGAAGCTGGAGACTACCATCTCCATCAATAACTTTAAGCATCAGCTGTCAGAGCAGCTACCCGATCATTACACCTGTATACAGCCCATCTGTAAATATCCCACCCTACTTCCTCATCCCCATATTATTATTTTTGCTCATTTTGCACCCCAGTATCTCTATTTGCACATCATCATCATCATCACTGTGGCCTATTTATTGCCTTACCTTCCTAATCTTACTACATTTGCACACACTGTACATAGATTCTCTATTGTGTTATTTACTGTACGTTTGTTTATCCCATGTGTAACTCTGTGTTGTTGTATTTGTCGCACTGCTTTGCTTTGTCTTGGCCAGGTCGCAGTTGTAAATGAGAAATTGTTCTCAATTGGCCTACCTGGTTAAATACTTTTTTTTTTTTTTTTTAAAGGACTGGGGAGTTTATCAGGGTAGAAAAGAAACAGAATGGAGCTAAGCACAGACAAGTCTGCGTTACACCAGACAATGAGAGATAAATTCACCTTTCAGCAGGACAATAACCTACAACACCAGGCCAAATCTACATGGGAGTTGCATACCTGAGTGAGCGGCCAAGATGCAGTTTTGACTTAAATCTGCTTGAAAATCTATGGCAAGACCTGAAAATGGTTGTCTAGCAATGATCAACACTCAATTTGACAGAGCTTGAAGTTTTGAATGGACAAATGTTGCACAATCCAGGTGTGGAAAACTCTTAGAGAATTACCCAGAAACACTCACTGCTGCCAAGGGTGCTTCTACAAAGTATTGACTCAAGGGTTTGAATACTTATGTAAATTAGATATTTCTGTATAAAACAAAATAACGAAATGCAAATATTTCTAAAAACATGTTTTCACTTTGTCATTGTGTGTGTGTGTAGATGGGTGAGACTTTTTTTTTTTTTAATCCATTTTGAATTCAGGCTGTAACACAAATAAATGTGGAATAAGTCAAGAGGTGTGACTACTTTCTGAAGGTACTGTATGTAATTTTCTAGAGATCTACAATGTATTTCTTATGTATTCCTTGTGTCTCTTTACAGAGGAGATTCTCCAGTCCCATATAGCACACTGGTGGTCACCGGATGGAGAGAGGTTGGCCTTCCTGGTTCTCAATGACACTCTGGTGCCCAATATGGCCCTTCCCCGCTTCACTGGCGCTTCATACCCCAAGGGAAAGCAATACCCCTACCCTAAGGTAAGCAAAAGCCTTAACCGGAGATGATGTACAGTACATTGTCTGCTGCAACTCACCTATCTATCTTTGATTGGAGGAATGAAACAACTTGGCCCTACTCCAAGATAATTGACTAGTCTGAGATTACAGTAAATCATTATATCTCTATTCATTCAATCAAAACCACAAACTAGGTTTTGGGAGTAAGAGAAATCGCACTTAGATAAATGTACTTGAGTTATTTACAGATTAAAACAAAAAAGAAGTTCCATTAGCATATCACTGTAATTCTAAACTTTGATCAAGCAGCGATTAAACAATGTTCTTTCGCCTAAACCCGGGAACTCATGGTCACCATCCTGATTGAATAAGACCCACAGCCTGTCTGTACTTCAAGGTGCAGGAAGATCCATCCAAAACGGTGTCCCTTTCCTGCAGCAATTAAGACTAAAACTCCCCACCAGATGTCTGTTTTTCCCCCAGTCCTGGGTGCGTCCCAATTTACACCCTTCCCCCTATATAGTGCACTACTTTTGACCAGGGGCCTATGGGTACCTGTAGTGCACTATGAAAGGAAAAGGGTACCATTTGGGACACAAATCCTGTGTCCTCTGTTTCTACAGTGATAATTAGAAAACTGAGGATACATAAAGCGATCCCACTTCCTGCTTTATGTCAGCCTCTCGCAACACAGCACAGTGGCGCAGTGTGAGGCCAATACGGCCATGTGTTCTTGGCCCAAGGTTAAACTAGAAGCGGCAGAATCCATACCAAGGGTGAGAACCGGTAGAACTTGGCATATGGCATTTAGAGTTGAGTGCCAACAGTGAATGTGACACTGAATGTATAAAAAGCACTGCTACTCTATTAAGGAGAATTAGCATTAGCATTTAATTAGCATAGACCTAAAAAAGGGTCTATACGATACTGTGCTGTAACAGTGCTTATAAGAGGACTATTCAGTCTCTATGGGGGCTTAGACAGGCTTTGGTTCATATCTTCATGCGTTGTTCAAGGCTAACCCTTTGTGATTCTTATTCATATTTAAACATGGTTAGGCTAAATACAGTGCTGCTTGAAAATGAGGTGATGACTTAAGTCATGATGTTTTTCTCATTTTCTTTCATAGCCATTAACATTTATATCACAATTTGATAAAAAAAATAGTTCATTTTATGCGTTGTATTGTGTAAAGACATGGTATTGTTAGGGCATGTGTTCAATGATTCTAATGTCTTATATTATCATCCATTGTTTGGGGATGTTTTGAAGTTAATTAATTAATTATAATATTGCTCTACATAACTTACAATGTAATTATGCAATTATTTGATTAGTTGATATGGTGATTGGCTTCGTGTTTTGTTTTTCATCTGTGATTCATAATGTGTAATGGTACTACAATGTCTAAAAGACTGACTCTGTTTTCAGGCTGGCCAACCCAACCCCACAGTGAAGTTATACGTGGTGAATCTGTACGGGCCGACCCACACACAGGAGCTCACACCACCAGACAGCCTCAAGCTAAGGTGTGATTTACTGCCTGGAATAATGAAAACAAATCTTGGAAAGTTCACTATTTGGAGAGACAAGGTCATGGTATATGTTGCTGTGGTTGTTCTCTCTCGTAGGGAGCACTATGTGGCCATGGTCAATTGGATCAGTAAAACCAAGACAACGGTCAGGTGGATGAACCGTGCCCAGAATGTGTCCATCCTGACCGTGTGTGAGACCACCACGGGGGCCTGTGTTAAGGTGAGAGGCATCCTGGGTAGGGGGTGGGGGGCTTGGTAATGTTTAGACTAGTGAAAGAGATCGTTGACTCGAATGCCTCATCTGACAGTACAGTATCAACTGTTGTTTTGTGCTTTTTACTATGCATGCTAAAGGGCATTTGTGGAGGGGTGTACAGTAATGTTATTGCACTTTTTCCATTCTGTTTTATTTGTATTCTCTTTGAATACAAATATTATCTTGTGGCATTTATCAGATAAACACACACTATGTCATATTAATTATTATATTACTTTCAACTGGGAGGCCTTTATTAAATGATAATCTCAGCAAACTGATTTATTCTTCCCACTATTTGTTTTCATGGCAATGATTGCAGTGTTATTATAATCTGTGTCTGGAAAAGGGCAGAGCTGTGGGGAAAACATGGGAGTCTATGGGACACGCTCCCGTTTCGACTGTCCCAGGGTCAGGCCCCACAGACGGCCGGACCACAAACAAACAGACACTCCAGCCAAGAAGCGGCTCCACCTGGGCGCACACTCAATTTCTCTGCTAAGCCTTTTGTCCTTGTCTCCAATGGATTTTAAATTAAAGACCTGACTAGAAACCTAAAAGCACCAACAGGGGGTCAAAAAATGTCAGATTTTCTAAACCTTTTTTCAAGCAACTTGTTACCAACAACAACAAAAAACATTTATCAGGATAGTTTGTGTTAATATGGAGGAATTAAACATAATCTGTCCTTTGTATTCTAGCGATGTGCGCTATTAGCAAAATGCTGCTGAATCAATACTAAACTCTGTGGTAAAAACACAAAATATGGTACAGAGGTAGATGGACCAGATTTGGCCCATGGGGGCATAGCAGCCACCATAAATGTTTTTTTTATTAAATACATATTTTTCTTTCAGTCAATGCAATTGGAACTGAGTTGATCGCCCATAGCTTTCCAAAGTTAGAGCTAAAAGTCTGATGGCACCATATCGTCTAAATCGGCCATATCGGCGGCCATTTTTTGGTCCTACCGGTATCTCAGATTAAATCAATCGCCAATTTCTCAGCCTCTGACTATCACAGAAACACAACAATTTGAATACATAACAGACAAATGTTCATAACAAGTGGCTATGGATGAAATGTATCAAAAAATCTGTTAAAAGCAAAAATGTAATCTTAACATATGACTATAAATGTATGACAATTTTAAAATGTATTCTTATTTTGGGGAATTTAGTAAGAAAAAATACCCCTTTTGGTACTTTTAGGGGTTGAAATATGTTGGTGCTTTTAAAGTTAAAGTAATGGGGAAGAAAGGGAATTTACTGATTTTGAAGGACTTTGAGCTGCCTTCGTGGGATGCTTAATTCCAACCAGGCTCCACAGCTATTCAGGTTTTCTGAAGTAGGTTAGGATGGAATATAGGACATATTAGGAATTGGGACATAATATTAACTGTTAACATTTTGGCCTTTCTGTTTCAGAGGCACGAGGAGGCCTCAGAGCTCTGGCTTTCAAAGCAGGTAAACAATCTTTACTCCTGTAAAATCAGTCATTTTGATCAAATCAATGTTCAATTCGATGTTATTCAATTCACTCATAGTAGTGAATGGCCTACATTTCCATTACACTTGTACAGATGTAGGATCTTAATTTGATCACTCTTTTGTTGCTGAGAATTTTCCTGAACAGCAGGAAATGCAAACTTTTAGTGTATTTGAATTTTAAAAAGGCTTCTAAAGTTTGTAATTTCACTTAGAAATGTCAGACTTAAATTAAGATCCTACCTCTTTATATTACTAGTGTAGTTTACACAATCTCTGTGATCATGTAATGATGTCATAACACTCTAAACTAAAATGTTTGCTGTGTTTGTTTCGGCAGAACCAGGAACCAGTGTTCTCCAAGGACGGCAGCATATTCTTCCTGACAGTGCCCGTCAAGCAAGGCGGGCGCGGAGAGTTCCATCACATCGCCATGTTCACCACACAGGTACTAAGGTCACATCGCCATGGTTACATCACTGATGAAGTCACTCGGGTCACCATGGTTACCACTTAAAATGTTCTGTTACCATAGTTTCCATCCAGGGTGAGGGTAATATCTCCATGGTTACAGCACAAGCCTAGTTAAATAAAGGTTAAAAACAAGTGAGGGTAGGGTTACTACTGTGTGCCCATAGTGTTGAGAATCATTTTGCAAATGTATTATGTGATGACTCAATGAAAGTAGCTTCAACCACATCAAGTTGCAAACCTTGTTAGTGACCATAGTTACAGTACTGAGGATGATGATCTTGATGAGGATGATGTGATGACTCTGAAAACAGGAAGGTTTTAAAAAAAAAATAGATATTGTAGATCACTCTCATAATAGCTTATTTCCTGTTTCTCATCTCCATCCTGACTCCAGTTCAGAGCAGATCAAAACGAGGTCCGCCATCTAACATCAGGGAACTGGGAAGTAACTAAGATCCTGGCCTATGATGAGAGCAACGACAACATGTGAGTGTCTCTTCTGAACTGTGTATAATAAATCAATAATGAGGATTCAGGTATTTAGCATATACAATGGGGTAAAAATGTATTTGGACAGTTACACTATTTTTCTTTTGGCTCTGTAATGATGCAATGACTATGATTAAAGTACAGACTGCCAGTTTCAATTTGAGGCTATTGTCATCCGTACTGTTTAGAAATTACAGCAGTCTTTGTACATAGTCCCCCCACTGAAGGGAAATACAGTACCAGTCACAAGTTTGGACACACCTACTCATTCCAGGGTTTTTCTTTATTTGTACTATTTTCTACATTGTAGAATAATAGTGAAGACATTAATACTATGAAGTAACACATATGGAATCACATAGTAGCCAAAAAAGTCTTAAACAAATCAAAATATATTTAATATTTGAGATTCTTCAAAGTAGCCACCCTTTGCCTTGATGACAGCGTTCCACACTCTTTGCATTTTCGCAACCAGGTCAATGAGTTTGTCTTCTGGAATGCATTTCAATTAACAGGTGTGCCTTGTTAAAAGTTAATTTTTGGAATTTCTTTCCTAAATGCGTTTGAGCCAATCAGTTGTGTTGTAACAAGGTAGAGGTGGTATACAGAAGATAGCCCTATTTGGTAAAAGACCAAGTCCATATTATGGCAAGAACAGCTCAAATAAGCAAAGAGAAACGACAGTCCATCATTACTTTAAGACATGAAGGTCAGTCAATCAGGAAAAATTCAAGAGGTTGGCTCTCATTATTACCACCACAGGAAAGGAAGGCCCAGAGTTATCTCTGTTGCAGAGGATAAGTTAATTAGAGTTAACTGCACCTCAGATTGCAGCCCAAATAAATGCTTCACGGAGTTCAAGTAACAGACACATCTCAACATCAACTGTTCAGAGGAGACTTTGTGAATCAGGCCTTCATGGTTGAAATGCTGCAAAGAAACCACTACTAAAGGACACCAATAAGAAGAAGAGACTTGCTTGGGCCAAGAAATTATGAGCAATGGACATTAGACCGGTGGAAATCTGTCCTTTGGTCTGATGAGTCCAAATTTGAGATTTTTGGTTCCAACCGCCGTGTCTTTGTGAGACGCAGAGAAGGTGAACGGATGATTTCTTCATGTGTGGTTCCCACCGTGATTCATGGAGGAAGAGATTTGATGGTGTGGGGGTGCTTTGCTGGTCACACTGTCAGTGATTTATTTAGAATTCAAGGCACACTTAACTAGCATGGCTACCGCAGCATTCTGCAGCGATACGCCATCCCATCTGGTTTGCGCTTAGTGGGACTATCAAGACTGTTGGAAAAGCATTCCTCATGAAGCTGGTTGAGAGAATGCCAAGAGTGTGCAAAGCTGTTATCAAGTCAAAGGGTTTGCTAATTTGAAGAATGTCAAATATAAAATCAATTTTGATTTGTTTAACACTTTTTTGGTTACTACATGATTCCATATGTGTTATTTCATAGTTTTGATGTCCTCACTATTATTCTACACTGTAGTAGTTGTGTCCATAAAAGTGTAGTATTTGGTCCCATATTCCTAACACACAATGACTATATCAAGCTTGTGACTCTACAAACTTGTTGGATGCATTTGCAGTTTGTTTAGGTTTCGTTTCATATTATCTTGTGCACAATAGAGGTTAATGGTAAATAATGTCATTTTGAAGTCACTTTTATTGTAAAATAAGAACAGAATATGTTTCTGAATACTTCCACATTGATGTGGATGCTACCATATTTACGGATAATCCTGAATGAAACGTGAATAATAATGAGTAGGAAAGTTACATAGGGTCAAAGATCACACCCCCAAGACATGCTAACGTCTCACCATTACAAATAAGAGGGGAAGTTAGCATTTTTAGGGGCGTATGATATCGCTGCCTCTAACTTTTTACATCGTCATGATGATGTGGCCGGTGACACTTTGCTTCCTGAAAGTCCAATATTTTGAAAACCTGACTGCTGACATGCAAAACATTTTGGGACTGTATCATTAGTGGACTAATAAAATCAGTATCAAAAGATGTTCCCTTTAACCTCATAGTTATTGTATAATTTCAAGTCCAAAGTACAGGAGTACAGAGTCAAAACAACAAAACATTTGTTGGTAACACTTTTTTTGGATAGATGCTCTATCAGTTACATTTCACCTAACTATCTACTTACCCTAACCTTAGTCCTAACCTTAACCCTTATCCTAACCCATAAACTTAACCCTTACCCTAACCCTTATTTTACACCTAACCCTAACCGTAAATCTGCCAAGCAGGTGCTCGTCAACAGATAGTTTGTTGATAGTATGACCATCTGTAGAGCATAAACAGATGGACTATCCGGGCTATCCAAATAAAGTGTGACCAATGTGTCACTGTCTAAATACTTTTGGACATCACTGTAAATGAGTCTTATATGTATAGGTGATAGACAGTTGGCCATCTGGAGCCTTGTTGATATGTGTCCCATATGCAATAATGCCTGCATTGACTATAAAATGACATTCATCATAATTCATCACATTCCTCATCAGTTCTTGACAAACGTATCTCGTACATATGCAGCAGCTAGTCTGGTCGACAGATCACGTTGTGTGCAGGTATGGAATGATGAGCGAATGCTGTAGAGGAGTTGGCGACAACACAAACAGAAAGCGTCATTGTTATCACCGTAGTGCATGATGGGAAAAGGAGGTTTAAGAATTGATACTGCATCTTGCGTCGTAAAACGTATAACCTTGAGTGTGAAACCGTGAAGTACCTATATTAGCATGTTATTGTAGCTCGATTTTTCTCTTCTCAACTTGGCATTAATAAATCTCATGCCTATTGCCTCAAGACTGAATGTCATTTGCATTCATTTGCATATGAAGTACACAGACAAATGCTGCTTATTTGTAAGTATCCGTTTTATTTCTGACAGGTTGCAGGCACAAAGCTCAGCTTGAGAGTGTATTTAAAGTATAACCTTGTTAGCAAAGGCCACCGGTTTTCTTTGAGACCCAATTAACTTGTTTGTTTTTTCTATACAGATATTTCTTCAGCACTGAAGGCTCACCGCGAAGAAGACAGCTTTTCAGGTGACTCATTTAGCAACCTGTCATAAATCTTGTTTTTGATTTACGGTCCCTCTCATCTCCTGTCATTTTGTTTTTGTGAAGAACATTTCATAACAACAGTAAACATCTGAGGTTTTGTGCTTACAGAAATATAGAGACACTCTGTAAGATTGTGTACACTGGATGATACTTGTCTTATAAAGACTATGACGGTTGCACAGGCACATTAGGTTATGATAATTAAATGTTTCGGAAAAAAACATTTCCAAATTCAGCTGATAAGGCAGAATCGACTTAATTACATTTCAAATGCTTTCAGGTGAACGTGACAATCCCAACCTCAACATTGCTCGTCTCCTCATTTCTGTAGAATGTAAATATCATGTGCATGAAACTCTATAGGCTTGTTCTTTAGGGTTTGCAATGGATGTTAAAACGGTTGCCTAATCGTCCGTCTTCCTCTTCCTTTCAGTGTGAAGACTGTGGGGTTGTTCCCTCGACACTGTCTGACGTGTGAGCTAAATAAGGCCCACTGTCTGTTCTTCAATGCTGAGATAAGCCCCAGTAATCAGCATGTCATCCTCCACTGTAAAGGTAAGCTAGATGAGCTTGGATTCCATTCTCTACCACCAAGATAGCACTAGCAGGCCAACGCAAAGTAAACATGTCATTTTACACTGTAAAAGTTATCAAGCTCAGCTAAATGCTAACACAGACAGTCCATTGTATATTAGTGCTGCATAGCGCCAAAATAGCACATGCAGGCTAATGCTAACATGTAATTTGATACTTTAAAAGTTAGTCAACCAAGCTAAATTCTAACTCAAGCAGTGCATCATTCTGAAGGCTAATATTGATCTACATGCCAGCAACCCTCATCTGTCTTTATTGATGCCAGATAAATATTGATAGAGCTTAGAAAACCAAAGCATAAACTTTGTTAGAGAGGTAATTTAGAGACATTAGGGACCAACATCAACCAACCATTCGTCATTGTAAACTGTGAAAGTATGGCCATTTGTTAAACCCAACCAATGGCATAATCTGCTTAGATTTAGATTCATGATCAGAGATACAGTACATCTAAAATAAATGATCAGATCCGGCCAAAGTACAGCATTTCCTCTAACTGTTCGCTGTTTCCCTGTAAGGTATACCATATGCTATCATAGAAGAGCCAATCCAACAAACATGAACCTTTATTTAACTAGGCAAGTCAGTAAAGAACAAATTCTTATTTACAATGACGGCCTACACCAGCTAAACCCCAGCTAAATCTGGACCAATTGTTCACCGCCCATGGGACTCCCAATGCTAGGATAGTAATGCTAAAACCGAACATAACCGGCTCCTAATCATATAGTGAAGAGATACGTTAGAGACACAACCAGTATGGAATTTTATACTAGGGATATATATTATATATATAGTGACAAAGCATATTCAGCACTCGTAGCTACACGCAATAATACCAAAGACAATATCAGCATGTAAAGTAGCTAGTTAGCTGTAAAATCACCTAAACCAACTGCACTATCAATTTATATATATATATATATATATATATATATGTATAATCTCAGTATGTACAACCTGCAGATCGATGTGTCTCACAGAGTGGAGTCTGACATTCGCAACGTCACATATACTTTTGAGGAGATGGGAAATCTGTAATATCGTATAGCTTTGGAATCGTGACATTACGTACTTTCGAGGAAAATAGGCACGTTTCTCGACATATACACTGACTTTGAGAAGGGATTGCGGGGCGATTATTTTAGCAACCGAGTGAAGCAGCATGACAACGTGAACACGATTGGTCGATAGTCTGCTGGGTGGAGCGTTATCAATTCCTTCTTCCATTGGATTTCTATCTCCTTTCTATATTATCTCTGGCAACGGCACCATGCAATGCACCCAGGAAAAATTCCATACTCCGTAGGAATACAGCAAAACATATGATCAATGGCTCATTCGAGAGAAAACATCCTCCCGACTTATGACATCAGCCAATATTGAAATTTGGCATGTATTATAGACGTGTTCTCCAAATTGTATTCCTATTAACTTCCAGTGCAGTGTGAGCGACTTTATCCCAGTGCTACGTAATAGCAGACCAGTTTTTCTGCCTGCTTGAACGCCATTAACTCAGATGCACATGAAAACATGGAATGACACAGGAAATCGATAGAACATCACTCAGGGATGCACAAAAACAATATAACATTCAAAATGGGTGAACCTTTCCTTTAAAAATGGGTGAACCTTTCCTCATTGCCAGGAGGAGTTCTTGCAATATGTGCTGGGAAATTATCTCTTATTTTTGCGTGTAGAGTATCTTGTTGTGATGAAGTGTCTAATATGAAATAATATGAAAAATAACTCCAGGATCACCTTCCTAGTATTGAGTTGCACCCTCTTTTGCCATCTGAACAGCCTCAATTCTTCGGGGTATGGACTCTACAAGGTTTTGAAAGCGTTCCACAGGGCTGCTGGCCTATGTTGACTCCAATGCTTCCCACAGTTGAACAGTTGTGTCAAGTTGGCTGGATGTCCTTAGGGTGGTGGACCATTGTTGATGGCTTGGCACCTACTTCCATACCCTGTTTAATGGCACTTGAATATTTTGTCTTGTCCACACACACAATCCATATAGATAGATAGATAGATAGATAGATAGATAGATAGATAGATAGATAGATAGATAGATAGATAGATAGATAGATAGATAGATAGATAGATAGATAGATAGATAGATAGATAGATAGATAGATAGATAGATAGATAGATAGATAGATAGATAGATAGATAGACAAATATTGCAAGTTGATATAGTTAAATAAGGAGTATTTGCATGGTTAACTATACTATACAGGTCGATGGCAGAGAAATACTTAAATAGCTAAAAGTGCGTATGATATAAGTGAGGGTAATAAAAGTTTACTTAATATACAGACTGGTTAAATGAACAGTTAAGTTAATATTTTGCATGGTTAAATTAACTGTACAGGTAAATATACAGTTACATTTACAGGTAAGTGAATATTTGCATGGTTGAATTAACTGTACAGGTAAATGACAGGAAGAGATACTTAAATAGCTAAATGTGTGTATGATAAGGGTAATAATAGTAATTCCCTTAAAATACAGTCCTTAGTGCGCAGGGTTTAATTACAGATAACTGCACATATTGCACATTCGATAGTCTAATAGCCGCCGGCAGGAAGGACCTCCTGTAGTGCTCTCTGGCACACCGTGGTGAGATCAGTCTGTGACTGAAGGTGCTCCTCTGCATCATAACCATGGCATGCAGAGGGTGGGTGACATTGTCCATGATGGCCAGCAGTTTTGCCAGGATCCGTCTCTCCGCCACCTCCTCTACAGTGTCAAGGCTAATCCCCAGAACAGAGCTAGCCTTCCTGATCAGCTTATTTACCCGAGAAGCATCACCGGCTTTTATGTTGGCGCCCCAGCACACCACTGCACAAAAGATTGCACTGGCCACCACAGACTGGTAGAAGGTATGCAGTAGTTTACTGCACACGATGAAGGACCTGAGCATCCTCAGAAAGTAGAGTCGGCTCTGGCCCTTTTTGTACAGAGCCCCGGTGTTACCAGCCCATTCCAGCCTGTTGTCCATATGGACTCCCAGGAACTTGTATGACCCAACCACTTCCACATCCATCCCCTGTATAGAGACTTCAGTCAAATGTCTCAAGGCTTAAAATTCGAAGCCATTTCTCTGTGTGACACAAGTGCCATAACAGCAGCCCTTTTAATTTGCTGAGTTTGCAATGTGAATTAGCTCTTATTATCTTGTCTAATAAAGACAGCAACCTTAAAACTCGCTTTAAGTGGTGAAAAATGAAACAATGCTTCCTCTTCATTGGTCCGTGTTGGGCTTTAAAAGACTCATATGTTTACCATTCTTGCAACAGTGTGTGGCCGTTAAATCATCATTACCTCGGCTAGTATTATTCAAATGGAAGGGCTAGCCTGAGTGGGCTAGGTCTGATAGGTGCTGTAGGAGTGATTTGTGGAGGGTTGGGACGCTGAGGTATCAGCTGGATCTTATTAACCTCAGATTGGGTGTTTTCCAATGGCCGCTGAATAAAATGCGCTCCATTTGAAAGGCTGGGTTATTAGTGGCAGTTTGAATGACCTTTAACCCCTGACTTTAATAGGTAAAGAAGTGGAGTTGGTGACAGTGGTTGTGACATCAGCTAGGGGATTGGAAAGGCTTCTGTATTGTAACTCTCTATGTACAGATAGGATGCATTTGTATGTCTTAAACGTGTATTGCTTGGGGAAAAACTGGTATTTTGTGAATTAAGCTTAAGTTGTTGACTCAAGTCACACAAAATTGTAAATCTTCAGCCATTCAAAAGGATTTGAGGATACCGATTACAAATCTTTTAATCCTTAATTTTTTTCTCGCAGGTCCCGGAGCACCCACTGTGATCTTACACAGCCTCAATAATGCCAGTAAGAAGTCAACTTAATCTCTCTTAACTGATGGGCATGTCATGAACTGCTTAAAGGAGTTAGCAAGATAACTTGGAACAGTGACGTTTTGCCAGAACCAGCAAGAGTTGCCATTGCTCACTTACCAGCCCCTCCTCTCACTCGTACCCTCGTTGTCTCTGAACTAGCGATGCATTTTTTCATTTACGCCGTCCATGTCTGGATATCTGTCAATGTTTTGAACGTTAACAGCTGCAGTGGAAAAAATGCAATCAATTTGCCCAGGGTTATTTGGACAGACCTTCCAATCCACAGCTGAGAACTTCAGGGCCTTTGCAGTTTCATAATGAGACGCTTATTGATTTGGGGATTCTGTTGAAAATACTGGATGAATTCTATTCCATTCAGTTTCCTGTCAGATGGCTGAAATAAAGGATACAACAGGCATTTGTTTTGTGGTTGCATGTGGAGAAAATGGCAGGGGGGCTTCTTTTAAAAACCACAATTGACAAGCAGTTGTTGGCAAATATGAGATGGAAAACTTTTTGAATGCCTGTTATTTGCGCTGCCAGCTGTGGCAAGATCAATAGCACGCCTTCTCAATAGTATAGAGCAGACATTTTACAGATGCAGGAAGCACCGCCCAGGCTACATTAGTTCATTATTTGGATGCTGAAGTACAACGTTAAGTTCATAATAATTCCCATCTTGCATCAGTGTTTGTGTGTTTTGATAATACCACAATCTTGTCTTTATGGTAGACCAACAAACATCTTATTCTGGGTTATAAAAGACAATGCATCTGGTCTTATGCGCCATTCAAAGGCTTGTTGTAAGCGCCAAACAATTGGCACTTGGTTGGTTATCAAGGACACTGTTCAAATCCCCACTAAAATTCTTATTGAAAAGTGTGCTGGAAAGCCTTAAAAACCTTGAAGTTTATTTGTATTTAATTTCAGGCTTCCACTTCCACTAGGATAAGTGGCCCACATTGTGAACACTTCTAAAGCTAATGCAACCTTGTCCCCCTATTAGATTATTACATCCTTGAGAACAACTCTTTTCTGAAGGCAGCTTTAAAGGTCAAGAGGATTCAGATGACGGATTTCAGAACAATCCAGATGGAACATTTTGGTAAGACCGATCATTTTGGCTAATGGCACATTTTCTCTGTCAGTTTCTTTATCTATTATTCTAAGGTTGTTGCTAATGACAACTTTCTCTGCTCAGATCTGCCTTTGAAGATCTCTTACCCGCCAGACTTTTCTGAATCGCGTCAATATGGCTTGCTATTGATAGTGTACGTATCTCCACCAGTATCTGTGTTCACTGTTGTTGAATTCATTTATTTGAAGTGTTTTTATCTATGTATTCCCTATCTATTATGATTGGCATGAACCCCATCACATGAGAGCCAGGCGGTCGTTACAGTGCCCATATTAGCAATGAGGCTGTCCTAAGTATCACCGCTGTTTCATTCAAACATTAATATTTATTCTTTCAGCGATGGCTCCCCCGGTGGCCAGGCGGTGAGCGACCGATTCGTTCTGGACTGGGACTCAGTTCTGGTCAGCTCGGATAACGTCGTCGTGGCTCGTCTGGACGGCAGAGGGAGTGGCTTCCTGGGCCAGAGGGTTCTACATGAAGTCCACCGGCGTTTGGGAACCGTAGAGGTGCAGGATCAAATCACAGCTGTGGAGTATGTACTAGTTTGATCCCATTAAATCTAATGTAGTTTTAATTCTAGCTATGTCAATAAGTCATTAATCTTAGAATACATGCTAATTTAACAATCTGCTAACGTTTTCTATTTAGCCGAATTTGTCAAACAAGCTTAAAAAGTGTATCTTTGGGAAGTGTATTCATATTGCTATAGTCTATGAGTGATCTCATGCTTTGTAACTTGGGCCTCTCCTCAATATTGTTTATTTCAGATACATGTTGACATTCCCATACATTGATCGGACACGGATAGGAGTATTTGGGAGGGTAAGAATCTATTGCCAGAATCTTGTAGAACAATTTTATTGAAACTTGCAAAAATGCTCCATTGGGATTCAATGGTAGAAAAAATGTGTGCTAAGAAAACTTTGAAATTCTATACAAATTACAATGTGATAGAAAATAGTTTTTTGGTATATACAGTACATCTGAAATTAATTCAAATTTTGTCTGGAATAGCACAATGTGACTAAATGTGTCATATTTTACATTTTATAAAGTGCAGACCCAGAGCTTCAAAATTGTATATCATACACTCTAGTTGGGGGAAACATGGGAAAGTTATGCTTATTTTAAATTTGATAAACTTGATATGTTTTGACTTGTTTGCTTTCCAGGGTTATGGCGCCTACGTTACGTTAATGATGCTCAAATCAACCGACAGCCTGTTCAAATGTTCAGCAGCAATGTCCCCAGTCACGGACTGGAAACTATATGGTGAGCAGAAGCTTGGAAATCCCAATGTCCTGAAGTTTCATTTCATTGACTGATTCCAGATATTACACGTCACTAGGGTGGATAGAGGGTTAGGAAAGGAAAGGAGAGGAGACTGAAGGGTTGACACCTAAGTAGGGTATTCTCTTCACATGGGGCACCATTTTTTAAGGTGATTCTCCTCACACAGGGCACCGTTTATGTAGGAGATTGCCCTATTTGTAAAACATTCCTCAATAAGGAATTGGATACTGTTCGACTTGTACATTAACATGATACATTGCAACACCTGAATTACTGAAGATTGAACCATAGAGATCCCAGAATCATAAGATCTCACTGGCTACTTGTGCACTTTGATGTCTTAAAAACCAAGCAATTTTTCTCCAATGTGAAAGCATTTACGTTGAGCAAGAATATAAACGCCACATGCAACAATTTTACTGAGTTACAGTTCATATGAGAAAATCAGTCCATTGAACTAAATTCATTAGGCCCTAATCTAAAACCGATGTGCATCTGTTGGTCACAGATACCTTAAAAAAAAGGAAGAGAAGTGGATCAGAAAACCAGTCAGTATCTGGTGTGACACCATTTGCCTCATGCATCGCGACACATCTCCTTCACATAGAGTTGATCAGGCTGTTGATTGTGGCCTGTGGAATGTTGTCCACTCCCCTTCAATGGCTGTACGAAGTTACTGGATACTGGAACACGCTGTCTTACACGTCGATCCAGAGCATCCCAAACATGCCTAATGGGTGACATGTCTGGTGAGTATGCAGGCCATGGAAGAACTGGAAAATGTTTTGCTTCCAGGAATTGTATAAAGATCCTAGCGACATGGGGCTGTGGATTATCATGCTGAAACATGAGGTGATGGCGGCAGATGAATGGCACGACAATGTGCCTCAGGATCTCGTCACGCTATCTCTGTGCATTCAAATTGCCATCAATAAAATGCAATTATGTTCTTTGTCCGTTTCTTATGCCTGGCCATACCATAACCCCACCTCCAACGTTGACATGAGCAAACCGCTTGCCCACCCGACACCATACACGCTTGCCTGCCATCTGCCCGGTACAGTTGAAACCGGGATTCATCCGTGAAGAGCACACATCTCTAGTGTGCTAGTGGCCATCGAAGGTGAGCATTTGCCCATTGACGTCAGTTACAACGCCGAACTGCAGTCAGGTGAAGACCCTGGTGAGGACGACGAGCACGCAGATGAGCTTCCCTGTGACGGTTTCTGACAGTTTGTGCAGAAATTCTTCGTTGTGCATACCCACAGTTCCATCAGCTGTCTGGGTGGCTGGTCTCAGACGATCCCGCAGGTGAAGAAGCCGGATGTGGAGGTCCTGGTCTGGCATGGTTACACGTGGTCTGTGGTTGAGGCCGGTTGGATGTACTGGCAAATTCTCTAAAACGACATTGGAGGTGGCTTATGGTAGAGGAATGAACATTAAATTATCTGGCAACAGCTCTGGTGGACACTCCCTCAAAACATGAGACATCTGTGGTATTGTGTTCTGTGACAGAACTGCACATTTTAGAGTGGCCTTTTAGCACAAGGTGTAATGATCATGCTGTTTAAGCAGCTTCTTGGAGTGCCACACCTGTCAGGTGGATGGATTATCTTGGCAAAGGAGAAATGCTCACTAACAGGGATGTAAACAACTGTGTGCACAAAGAGAAAAATAAGATTTGTGTGTGTATGGAAAATATCTGGGATATTTTATTTTAGCTCATTCAGCAACATTGGACCAACACTTTACATGTTGGTTTATATTTTTGTTCAGTGTAGTTTGGATGCAGAATGACAGAGATCACATATTGTATAGCACTGGCAAAAGTACTACTTAGATGCACCTGAAGAACTGAAACACTGTCTGTACCTGCCGCCCTGTTTGGAATGTATCGCTTTCTATTTAAACAGCATCAGCGTTTTCCGAGAGGTACCTTGGCATGCCATTACGGGACGACAGCAGATATCAGGTGCGTTTGCTTACCGCCTCCCTGCACTTGTTTGCCGTCAATCTTATTAAGCTCTTTGAAAGCCGTCTCGCCATAGCATTGCTGACATGCCTGTGGTTCTGCTCCCGCTCTTACTGAGCGTCACTATCATCAGATTGGTTTCCCCTTTTGCTTTTTTTTCGGTTGCTTCCAGAGCACAGAGACTTTGTCACTCATCTCCACGGTAACTGTGGAGCGTTAACTTGTTAGATCACACTGCGTTCATGTTTTGACGAGCTGCTGAAAGGGGACGTCTGGCTTTCCCAGACACCCCCCCGCGGTGTGGATCTGCCGCTGTGTCAAACAGCTGGTTCAGTGACACTGATGAGAGAGATGCAACTGCTGTTCCACTGACATGACGTCTAGACAAAATAAATAAACTAACTTGGTATACAGATACAAGCAATGTTTATGAAGGTGACACCTAAGGTTAAAAGACACAGTTCATACAGTTATGGCTTACAATTTAACGTTGATCATTTTATGCCTGATATCAATTCATTCAATACCAGTGCCTGTCAGAAAAATCCAGCTTTTTATTTATGAGTGACTGCATTTGCACAGCGGGCTAACTTAAATGCAGATTGTGTACGATAACCCTCAATCTAATTAAGATAACAGTCACAGCCATTAGGAATATTTGCTATCACAGTATACATAGGAGGCGTGTCCATAAAGCGTAGCTTCCCCTAAAATAAAATGTAATAAAAATACAGACATTTATAAAATAATTTAAAATAAGCTACTACCCCAGGATCGTTAGCTTCCCCTCCCAGTCGGACGGGAAGGACCCGGGCAGCGTGCGAGGCAAAAGAGCCTACCGAATATATGATTGTTGAGTTACGACTGTCAGTGAAAAGTAGAAGCCCAGCCAGGCATATCGCAATATTTCAAAATACAATCGCGGAAAAACATAGTTTGGAAAAGCAAAATTGCTGTAAAGAGAAGAAAATGAAAAAACTATAATCTGTCTTTTAATTATCAAAATGTTCAACTTAATTGAGCGAACAGTATAGCCTACCTTAATTGAGCGAACAGTATAGCCTACCTTATTGGCACCATACAGCGGAGAGCATCGGCCATATCCGCAGTGAGTGTGCATAGTCACTGTCTTTATCATTGTTGGGTCAGTACAACTTCTGTTTGTTTTTGGACAACAACTACCTCCTCCAGGTTAGATGGATGTCAAATTGTATTTGTGTCTCCCCTGTTCGTAGGCCCATTATATGGATCAGACAACGCTGTTTTTATTGATCTGTTTGTCAGTGTCAGCACAGTAGGCTACCCTGTCATTTTCATTGTATTAAAAAATATTCTGGAAGGAGAAGAAACATATCTGTAGCCTATAGCCTAGGCCTACTCTGATATACTGTAGCCTATAGCCTATAGCCTAGGCCTACTCTATGATATACTGTAGCCTATAGCCTAGGCCTACTCTGATATACTGTAGCCTATAGCCTAGGCCTACTCTATGATATACTGTAGCCTATAGCCTAGGCCTACTCTGATATACTGTAGCCTATAGCCTAGGCCTACTCTATGATATACTGTAGCCTATAGCCTAGGCCTACTCTGATATACTGTAGCCTATAGCCTAGGCCTACTCTATGATATACTGTAGCCTATAGCCTAGGCCTACTCTATGATATACTGTAGCCTATAGCCTAGGCCTACTCTATGATATACTGTAGCCTATAGCCTAGGCCTACTCTGATATACTGTAGCCTATAGCCTAGGCCTACTCTGATATACTGTAGCCTATAGCCTAGGCCTACTCTATGATATACTGTAGCCTATAGCCTAGGCCTACTCTGATATACTGTAGCCTATAGCCTAGGCCTACTCTATGATATACTGTAGCCTATAGCCTAGGCCTACTCTATGATATACTGTAGCCTATAGCCTAGGCCTACTCTATGATATACTGTAGCCTATAGCCTAGGCCTACTCTGATATACTGTAGCCTATAGCCTAGGCCTACTCTGATATACTGTAGCCTATAGCCTAGGCCTACTCTATGATATACTGTAGCCTATAGCCTAGGCCTACTCTGATATACTGTAGCCTATAGCCTAGGCCTACTCTATGATATACTGTAGCCTATAGCCTAGGCCTACTCTATGCCACTACGAGCTCAGCAATGCATTGAACCGTCTTTTTTGCGACCACTTATTAAGTTATATTATTAGGCTAAATCGTATGACTATCCATTCTACTCATCACATTAGGAGTAGAAGGTAAGTCTGCAAATGCGATGGTGCATGGAATCGTTTATGATAAAGTTGAATTTTTATGGTGACAATTAGATTCCCCAAACTAGAAACTCACGCGCCACCAATGAAAGTATCCATACCTCAGTAAGAAAGTACCGTCTGTACCATTACACTCAATATACTCCTCTCACTAGGAATTCCTCTTGACCTTCTAACAATATGCCAGCAAACTCTTTTTTGTATGACTCTTAACACTTCTATGGATGGCTCTGTTGCAGTTCTCCAGTGTGTTGCAGAACGTCCAGCCACTGAGGGAACAGACTCTGATGCTTGTCCACGGCACAGCGGATGGTGAGTGACTAACTAAGAGAAACCACAGAAAAGAGCTCAGCATTGATCTGGGGTCAGTTTTGTAGCTTCTGTGTTGTTCTTTACTTTGTATGACCAATCTGCAATGTGCTTCTTGCCAGAGGCAAATAAAACAGCAATAACCTTACAATTACTAAAACTGCCAAAGAACCTGTAACAAAAATGACTGATTTATGAAATATGTATTATTGAAATAATATGTGGGACACAGAATACATGAAACATAGTCAAGTATTGGGCCATTTCCATTGTACAGAGAATGGATTTGCCACAAGAAATCTCAAAAGTTTCAAGTTAGACCAACTTATACTGTGTGAGGTAATTTCATCTCCACCCTCTCATGTTTTATGTTAGAATGTGATCTTGCCTCTCCTCCCTGTGACGATTCAAGCAGAATTCTGCTGACACATTTTCTTTTCTTTCAGCCAATGTTCACTTTCAGCATACTGCTGAGCTCATCAAGAACCTTGTGAAAGTTGGAGCAAACTACTCAATGCAGGTATGGAGAGGGTAATTGTATACAGGTACTGTATAGTGTGCAGGTACACTAGATACACGAAGACAAGCCTACTCAAACTAGGGTTGCTTTGAATGTACTGTATACTAGCAAAAACAAAGCTATGCAGTACCCTACCCTATGTACAGTACGCTAGTGTAGTGTATGTAGTACCAGTACCACCAGCTACCGTTATGAAAAGAGAGTCATTACACACATCCATACAGTAGTGGCATAAAGAAATAGGTGTAAAAGCTTTTCACCATTGATGCTGTGCAAATGTTGTGGTCATGTTGTGGTCATGTTGTGGTCATGTTGTGGTCATGTTGTGGTCATGTTGTTCTCATGTTGTGGTCATGTTGTGGTAATGTTGTGCACATGTTGTGGTCATGTTGTGCTAATGTTGTGGTGTTCTAGCTTTATCCAGATGAGGGTCATTTCCTGTCCCAGAGGAGTCGGCAGCACCTCTTCGCGTCGCTCACCAACTTCTACAGAGAGTGTCTCAAGGAAGAGATCCTACCACTGCCCGATGATGATGAGGAGGAGGAGGAAGAGTAGGAGTATGATGTGTTGGGGACCTTCGGCAGGACTTTGGCAGGACTTCCTCTCTGTAAACATTTGCTGAAGCCTGCACTAAAGGCTGGTGGCTTTTGGACCAAGTGTTAAGACAGAGGTGGACATTGAGAGTCGCTGATGCTTCTAGTGTGTGTGTGTGTGTGTGTGTCTGTGTGTGTGTGCGTGTGTACATTAGATAGTTTGTGTTAGTTTGAGAGAGAGAGTTTGATAGTGTTTGTGCGTGTGGCTGCATATGTATGTTTGTGTGTGCATGTGTTTGCAGTCAGAGAACTTCCAAGTTCACCTGTCAAAGACAATGGAGACTGGCATTGTCGGAGACTACAAGCTGGAACTCTCACATATCCAAAATGCCACTTCAATCACTTTCGGCAAAGCACATAGCAGACTGCCTCCATCTTTGATGGGGGCCATTAGGGTTGCAATATCCACACTTGCAAGTGCATGGTTCTTTTCCCTTTTCAGCTTCACTAGTTTTCCCAGTCTTTGTTGTGTTAGTCATTGGGACAAACACAGATAAAGTATCAATTTCACCCCCTCAATATTATTTGGTCTTGTTGCACAAGGAAATACGCCACTGCTCTTCAGAGACATACTGTAGGCAATGCAAGTTCACCATCACTGTGACGTTGTCCACAAATAAGTGTAATTCCTGCTGAATGCTCTCTCATCGTCAGCCCCCACTGAGAAGAACAGTCCTTTGGGGCACACATAATTGTACAAGGTTCTTTTCTAGACATGTCCAATGCCTTATGAAGTGCCACATAAGACGGTAAGACCACATACTGGCATTCATAGCCATTCATTGTTAGCCGCTTCATGCCAACCTGTGTCAGCTCAGTTCTTTGAGATGCAACATGACGTAGTGCAGTCTCATAGACAGTTAATATCAGTTATAAAGTCAGGTCATAAAACAGTTATAACTCCAGTGAGTAGAATGTGGTCACAAAGGCCATACAATGACATTGTGTAGGGCTAAGTAATGGGTTTGCATGTCTACAGCAGTGTGTGTACATACATCTATTTTTTAGATATGTCAGATCTCTTGGATAGGTTAGTCTATGGGAATGGAATGATTTGACCTGTATGTCTTGTACATTTTTCAGTTGATTTCGGTTTCGGTAGATTTTTCTTCCAAGGGTGAATTTTGTAATGCTTGTTCTTGTTCATTTTGCTGTTTCTAAAGGGAGGGGAGGATGAGGGTGTTGGGTTATTGTGATTGTCCTCTAGTGATGATTATGAATAAAAAAGCACAGAAAAACTCATATATTACCATTAAGTCATTTGCACAAATTACATCCAACCACAGTGTTTTCAGTATTGATTGACAAAATAAGGAATGATCCAGTCAGTTATATTTCAATCGGTTTATTGACCTTGAACTCACCATTGTGCCTATACGGGTTGGGTTGGTCATGGTCTGAAGACAAATTTAATAAGGGCCTTGAGGCAGATGGCCTAGAGATATCTAGAATTGGATGCGTCTCAATCCACCGCACCCGCCGATGTCGCACTTCCTCATCTACGTTAGGTTGTTTTTACAATTACATCCTATGTAACTACATTGTTCTTACATTACACTTGATTCGGTATAGCCTTTAACATAGAACAAAATAACATAGAAAATAACCAGTAGTTAATGATTGTGTGTGTGCCTTGTTACAATTGTTGTTACCAGTTCCTAGCCTTTTTATCAACCCTGGTATTACTTGTGGCTTCAATAGTAGTGGCACCTTTTGGTTAGTAGGTCATATTTTGGTTTGAGTTATTAACATGGTAATTCACAGGTGACTTTCAAATGTGTAAATACAAAGCATTCGTTACATAGTGGAACAAGAGAATGTGTAATAACATCAGTAGTTACACATGTGGAATAGCCTTCGGCAAGTGGATGTGTAATTACACGTTCCTTGTTCCAATTGTGTAATAACAGATTCCACAAACAACCCTATTAACATGTAGTTACATAGTAAAACCTATGTAACTTCTATGGTAAGCTATTACTGTGTTAGTTACATAGTATAATGGAAAGTGTTAACCAGTAATATTACAGCTTTTTTCTCATTTTTCAAGCAAGGGTTTTTTTAAGGGAGTATGCGAGGCACAGATGTTCGCTTCGCCTAGCCGATTTCTGCTAGGAGCAAATCGAACCTAGTATGGGGCGCCTTTAATTGGATCTACGCCAGGAGTGGGCATCTCTGGTCCTAGAGGGCTACAGACCGAGCTGTGAGAGGGAGAGGAGAGAGAAATATGGAGAGATATGGGCCATTCCGCCTTTCCGTCCCCAGGACATTACATGCATAAATATGCATGAAACATGTCTGTATAATACATTATATTATCAAGCAAAGTGTCCTGCACTTTGTCCTAATTGCAATTTGAAGATACATCATGTAAAACCTTAGCCCATCCCCACTCTCTAACACTACACTTCACCATGAAATATATATATATTTTTTGTAATATTGTGTGACTCTATTTCCAATTTAGACATAAACTACATTTTCTCATTGGAAATTCATAATATGTTGGTTAATATATATACATATAAATATATATGTACAGTTGAAGTCGGAAGTTTACATACACTTAGGTTGAAGTTATTAAAACAAATTTTTCAACCACTCCACAGATTTCATGTTAACAAACTATAGTTCTGGCAAGTCGGTTAGGACATCTACTTTGTGCATGACACAAGTAATTCTTCCAACAATTGTTTACAGACAGATTATTTCACTTATAATTCACTATATCACAATTCCAGTGGGTCAGAAGTTTACATACACTAAGTTGACTATGCCTTTAAACAGCTTGGAATATTCCAGAAAATGATATCATGGCTTTAGAAGCTTCTGATAGGCTAATTTACATATTTTGAGTCAATTGGAGGTGTACCTGTGGATGTATTTCAAGGCCTATCTTCAAACTGAATGCCTCTTTGCTCAACATCATGGCATAATCAAAAGAAATCAGCCAAGACCTGAGAAAAAAAAATTGTAGACCTCCACAAGGTTCATCCTTGGGAGCAATTTTCAAATGCCTGAAGGAACCACGTTCATCTGTACAAACAATAGTACGCAAGTATAAACACCATGGGACCATGCAGCCGTCATCCCACTGAAGGAGACATATTCTGTCTCCTAGAGATGAACGTATTTTGGTGCGAAAAGTGCAAATCAATCCCAGAACAACAGCAAAGGACCTTGTGAAGATGCTGGAGGAAACGGGTACAAAAGTATCTATATCCACAGTAAATGAGTCCTATATCGACATAACTTGAATGGCCACTCAACAAGGAAGAAGCCACTGCTCCAAAACTGCCATAAAAAAGCCAGACTACGGTTTGCAACTGCACATGTGGACAAAGATTGTACTTTTTGGATAAATGTCCTCTGGTCTGATAAAACAAAAATAGAACTGTTTGGCCATAATGACCATCATTATGTTTGGAGGAAAAAGCGGGAGGATTGCAAGCCAAAAAACACCATCGCAACTGTGAAGCACGGGGGTGGCAGCATCATGTTGTGGGCGTGCTTTGCTGCAGGAGGGACTGGTGCACTTCACAAAATATATGGCATAATGAGGAAGGAAAATGATGTGGATATATTGAAGCAACATCTCAAGACATCAGTCAGGAAGTTAAAGCTTGGTCGCAAATGGGTCTTCCAAATGGACAATGGACCCCAAGCATACTTCCAAAGTTGTGACAAAATGGCTTAAGGACAACAAAGTCAAGGTATTGGAGTGGCCATCACAAAGCCCTGACCTCAATCCTATAGAAAATGTGTGGGCAGAACTGAAAAAGCGTGTGTGAGCAAGGAGGTCTACAAACCTGACTCAGTTACACCAGTTCTGTCAGGAGCAATGGGACAAAATTCACTTGTGGAAGGCTACCCGAAACGTTTGACCCAAGTTAAACAATTTAAAGGCAATGCTACCAAATACCAATTGAGTGACCCACTGGGAATGTGATGAAAGAAATAAAAGCTGAAATAAATCATTCTCTCTGACATTTCACATTCTTAAAATAAAGTGGTGATCCTAACTGACCCAAGACAGAGAATTTCTACTAGGATTAAATTGTGAAAAACTGAGTTTAAATGTATTTGGATAAGGTGCATGTACACTTCCTACTTCAACTGTATATATTTATATATACTGTATATATACTGTATATATATTGCATAAACCAGGTCCCTCATTTATAAAACGGACTTACGATCAATTTTGATCTTAAGTATAACCACGTATAAGTAGTTATTTATAAAACCTTACTTTGACGTGGAAATGATCTTATTTCTATGCAAAATCTAGACTTGACGTAAGTGATGTCCCTGCTGGTTATGTGGGGTATTGCAGTTTGGGACGCCTATGTGTCCAAGCCTGTGGTGAACTTGGCATTAGCTTTATAAACAATTGGTTAGGAATGATCAGTTAAAGGTGTGAGAAATTAATTGCAAGGTGTTTTGAATTAAAAACAGGATTCGGTGTTCTATAAATAGTGTGTCAAATTAGAAAAAAGTAACCATGGTCGTTATTGGAAGACATTGAAAACCGTGCTTTTAGAAGGGAGAAAGTTTTCAGAGTCCGGAATGACTTTTTTACACATGATGATCCATGGCTTATAAATCGCTATAGTCTCCCAAGAAATGTTCTGTTAGATTTTGACGCGGATTTAGCCCCTAATCTGGAAAGGAAGACACGCTGTAATCATGCCATACCAGTATCTGTCCAAGTACTGTCCGCTCTGGGATTCCTCGCTACTGGGACATTCCAGAGGGAAATGAGTGACAGGTCGGGTATATCACAGCCATCATTCAGCCGCATCCTGCCACAAGTGATCTGGTCTTCCAAAAAGTTAGCTTTTCTCTTTTGGTCCATGGCTATTCCTGACTAAACCCTCATTTGTGCTAGCATTCTGTAAGGGGAAATCGCTGATTGTAAGGCACATTCAGGTGCCGTCAATTTTAAGTTAATTTGAGATCACAGGTGTGAAAGTTACAAATGGGCTTCCTAGAACCTGTGTAAGCAAGGTTTTTTGTGCTCAGTATCTTTTAGGAATCAAACGTAAGCACACCGTCGGAAATTATCTTATGACTAAGTTCAAGTATAAATCTAAGAAAATGTTTAAAAATGAGGCCCCAGGAAATCTATGAATATATGGACACAAAACATTAAAAAGAAAATCAAAGTGCTGTTCTTAAGACAAAATTTACCTCATGATTTGTCATCTCCTGCACAATTTTTCTGTCCACATCAGAGTGCTGCTGCAGGCTGTTTGCGTGTCTTGACCAATCAGATTAACGGAAATCACAGCTCAAGACACGCTCTCCACTTTCCTCCGGTACTTGTTTAGCAAGAGACACAAACAAAAACTCTTACATACTGTAAATGTTGCAGCCTATACACCTAAACATTACAGTAGCCATCTGACATGCTGTATTGTATGGAAACAAGAACAACAACAGCTGCTAGGCTACTAACAACAACAGCTGCTTAGTCTAGAACAGCTGCTTAGTCTAGAACAGCTGCTTAGTCTAGAACAGCTGCTTAGTCTAGCCTACTATGTGCCCTGTCCCTCTGGCCAAGTAACATTGTGTATTTATAGCCCATTTGTTTGTGAGAAAATGTGAATGGGATCAAATTTGGTTTATATTCAATCTTGGGCTGACAAGATTACTTATACTTTCAATCCAAAATGATTAACTGGAATTACTCAATAAACACAATAGCTGACATTGACTGTGAATACATGTTTTATTAGGCCTACAGTTGCATAGGGTAGGACTACACATTGGAAACCTGCATAAAGAAAGCTCAGCCCTGTGAGTTTTATTGTCCAATCATGTTGCTTTCTTTTTTTCTGTGTATAGGAAACCCCCTAGTCTTTCTATAAATATATATTTACAAGGTTGCTGCAATTTGAAAGGGTTTTCATCCTCCCCAAGGCCAGGACTTTTTCCAGGACTTAAAACAAACAAACATATGACCTGATTAGAAAGACTCTGGTCCCGTCATAGCCCATATTAAACCTTTTTACAACAGACTAATCACATCATACCGTATAGGGTCTGGAGTATTGCCTGGTTTGGTTACCAGAAAGTACCAAAAACTAAGGACCCCAGACTTTAAAAATTGTTCACACCACTCTGGGACCGATGGTGCCACCTCTGGCAAAACAGATGTTGATATCTCATTGAAGAACACCATCCAACAGCATCTCAGAGTGTATTATGTTCAGCAGCACATGCAGTGATTGTCAGTGCTCTGTGGCATCTGATTGATGTATTTTGTGGAATGTTGTGGCACTTCATGGTAGTTTTAAGTACTTTTCAGTTGATTACCTGATGTTTTTCCCAAGAATGGTGTTTCTCTACTGTACATTGGGAAGCAAGGTAGCCAGATTCCAGATATCATAGATTTATTATATATATATATATTGTACAACATTTTGACAAATATACAAATACAATCCACTAAAGACATTGACTGTACGGTGAATGGGACTGTTTCTGTTTATAAAATTTGATGCAAACATTAACATACAACAATCAGTAAAGCTACAACATAATAAGAATATAATTCTACACAATTAATTCAGGGATATACATGTTGACCATTAGTTGTCTGTTTTGTATAGGATTCATAAATTTAGGCCGGGATTTAGGGCTGGATTCAAGACGTATCGCGGAAGAGTCACGTTATAGTTCGATTTAAATGTAAAGGCATTTGCGGAGACTGCATTCACGGTAAACGCTACATATGTCGGCTCAACCGGAAATGACCTTAAAATGTAACTGCGGATCTTCCGCGATACGGAGGTCCAAACGTTAAAGTTTACAATGAATTTGATTTCTGCAAACGGCAGGGAAATAGCTTTTAACAGGCAAATTGTTGGCTCTATAGTGTACTGCTCTATAAATACTAGCTCTACTGTCTACCCTAACCCTTTATTTATATTACATATATCTTTACAATTCTTCCCATAATTTTCAACAAAAATATATTTACAATTTGTACTGTATAAGGGACATGCGGGTCAAGCAAGTGGCACTGCTAAGTAACTGTAAAGAAATGGACATTTGACCATTTGTTATGATGTTTACCTGTACTTCTACATAGGATGGACCTTCATGGACCATCTGGGACTGGAGGACTGAGGTCGGGTGGAATGGAGTGGCAGTATCTGAGTTGAGTGTCTGACAACTGATGAAAGTGTTGCAAGATGACAAGACAAACGCGAGGTTAGGATTGCAAAATTAGTCACTTTCCCCAAATTCCCAGAAAATCCTGGTTGGCGGATTCTGGATTCCCTCCTGATTCTGGGATCCTTCCAACCGGGTTGTCTCGAAAACCTGGGTATTTTGGGAAAGTTACAGGAGTTTTGCAAACCTATGCGTGATCACAGACAAATATACAGAGGCAAAAGTCACAGACAGGAATTTACAGAATTACCTTATTTTTTCCCCAGTTTGAATTGCTTCCAGGATGTGATCTATTGAGGATTCTACCATTATGCTGTCATACAGGTCATGCATATCTAGCTGTAGGCCTACCCTAGACTTGTGCCCTATTTAATATTAACTGGTGAAGAGTGATCAGAATTAATCTGTTTTCTCATACTGTATATAAATCATATTCATCTATTAATTTATATTATAATGAGTTCAATAATGCTATACGATTAATCATTCTAAACGTAATTCTGTTTTCATAACACTTAATTAAAATGTAAATTACATGCATGGATATCATGTTAGGATTCCACCCTACAATGCCTTCATTATTAATTATCTGTAATTCTTTTCTATTGTGGAAATATGATTGAGTTCGCTAGTTCAATTTCAATGTCTTTGTTTCGTAGAGATGACTGGAATGAGGTAAAGGCCCCTGTGCTATGAAATGAAAGAGGAAGTGGAGTATATACAATAGAGAGACTCAGTTGGTAAAGTAGCAACGGCCATCAAAATTGTAAAAAGGTTTTAAATACAATTCTAATAAATGCAACAGTTGGACAACTGTTTTTTTTTTTCAGGTATTGACTGAATATAGCACATACACAGGTAATGAATGGGGTTTTGGTGGGAATTCTGGTATTCAATTTATTGTAAAATGTTTTTCTTAGAACGCACTCATATATACACTAACTGTACAAAACATTAGGCAAAACTTCCTAATATTGAGTTGCACCCCTTTTCTCCTCAGAACAGCCTCAATTAGTCGGGGCATGGACTCTACAAGGTGGCGAAAGCGCTCCTCAGCGTCGACTCCAATGCTTCCCACAGTTGTGTCAAGTTGGTTGGATGTCCTTTGGGTGGTGGACCATTCTTGATACACACAGGAAACTGTTGAGCATAAAAAACCCAGCAACGTTGCAATTCTTGACACACTCAAACCGGTGTGCCTGGCACCTACTACCAAATCAAATTTTATTGGTCACATATACGTGTTTAGCAGATGTTATTGCGGGTGTAGCAAAATGCCGTTCAAAGGCACTTAAATATTTTGTCTTTCCCATTCACCCTGTGATTGCCACACATACGCAATCCATGTCTCAATTGTCTCAAGGCTTAAAAAATCCTTCTTTAACCTGTCTCCTCCCCTTCATCTACCCTGATTGAAGTGGATTTAACAAGTGACATCAATAAGGGATCATGGCTTTCACCTGGATTCACCTGGTCAGTCTATGTCATGGAAAGAGCAGGTGTTCTTAATGTTTAGTACACTCAATGTTATCGGGTATTTGTTTTATATAGATATAGACATAGAAAATTGTATGTGCCTCATTTGCATAAATACACTGGGTGTATTTGCATATATGAAGACATTATCATAAAGGTGTGGGCTGCAAGCACAAAATCGTCCTCTGTCTAGGACTACCTGCACTCACATGTGCTGTCTAGACGGCCTCATTACTTACTGTTGTTGTCACGTGTGTCAATAGCAAGATACCCTCGGATTAAAAATCAACAAGCTTGGCTATACACATACTTATCTATACATACTTTACATTGTTTGCGAGATCATACAATATCACTATAATGCAAGTTCATTTTCAGAAGTTGCTTTCATTTCAGCACATCCAATACACTATACATGCTTTTGGAATGAGGTGTCCACATACTTTTGGTCATGTAGTGTATGATAACATTTCAACTGTAGCAAATTATTTATTTTTTCAATTCCACCAAAAATGAACACCAATCAAAATAAAGTAATTTTCTCATTTGATTTAAATGTCGACATGATGTGTTAAATCTCAGAAGAAGCTTCCGCGTTCTTATAGATGCAACGGAAAGACAACGTATCACATTGAGCCCATTTCAGCCATAACCGGGGGTGTGTTTGACAGAACCTTCGTAACATTAACGGGGAAGAACGACAGGCACAGAAAGAGTTGCGGGAGTAAAATTAAAGCAATCAATCCAGTGAGATTTAAGTGACAAGTGGACTTTTGCACCACTCAAAAAAAACAGGAAGTCAATGGCTGATTTCCTGTCATGGACGTTGCTAGATCTACTGCATGATCTACTGTAAATTGTTTTGGATAAAACGCTTGCTAAATGGCATATATTATGAAAGCTGAATAGGTATCTAGGTATACCATTCACAGTAGATTACAGCAGTCTGAAAATAACTATGTTCTTCAAATGGAAAAATAAATATCTTTCTTTCACACTCTTTGCATTGTTAGGTATTACTGCACTGTTGGAGCCTCAAGCATAAGCATTTCGCTGCACCTGCGATAACATCAGCAAAATATGTGTACGCGACCAATACAATTTGATTTGATTTATTCTCGTTTCCCCATGGTACTGAAACGTTACCATTGCTTTTGATATTTAGAGACCACTGGTAGACCTCAACACCCTAAATGTTCCTAGATACACTGTTAGCAATAAGAACAATTACACATCACTGTACAGGAAAAATACATCTTTAATCTCATCTCGGCCTATCACCCCCTTCATAGAGCGCAGCAACATTGTCCGACCTCTCTCTCCTCCACATCGTCTCGCCATATCTCACCACTTGTCACTGGTGGCTCCTCAGACAAGCAGGTCATAGAGCAGTCATGCTCTTTCGTTTCCAGGAGCAACAGAGTTACGGTCATGCTAGTCGTCCTCAGACGCAGGAGGAGCTTCAGGGATTTTCTCTAGGAAGCGTTCCCTGAAGAAGGTCATGACAGAGTTCAGCACGTAGTGTCGCGTGTTCACTGAGTCTATGTTGTGGCCTTCGTCTGCGAAGATCTACGGAACAGATGAATAAATTGTTGTTCAATATGGTTATATTAAATTCTACAGCAGGGCCAGCTTTACTAGAGTGTTAGGTGACGGAATAAACAATGGACGCTATGCGAGAATACAAATAAAACAACGCAGTAAAGAAATATATTTTCAGTAAGGCTGAATTACTGTTTAACGGATTCCCCGCCTCACTTCAATCCAAACCTCGTAAAAAAAAAGTCAGATGTTTTATTTTTTGGGTAATATATGCAGCGCTTTGTTTATAACGCACTGACCACTCCCCCTTGAGGCTTTCCCAAGTTGATGTCCAAACAGCCTCAGATCAATCGCTCAGATCATGTTCCAGCCTCTGATTGGACAGTGAAACACACACGCTCAGATCGTGTTCCAGCCTCTGATTGGACAGTGAAACACACGCGCTCAGATCATGTTCCAGCCTCTGATTGGACAGTGAAACACACACTCTCAGATCGTGTTCCAGCCTCTGATTGGACAGTGAAACACACGCGCTCAGATCATGTTCGAGCCTCTGATTGGACAGTGAAACACACGCGCTCGCACCTGCAGGCAACGTGCAGATGTTTCATTTCTCTCTCTTGCCGTCACGGCTGAAGCCAGTGCAAATTCTTACTATTTATGTGTCCAGGTTAAACGTGGGACGTTCCTAATTACAAACAAACAGTCGGTTAACTTCATGGTTATTGCATCATTTTCAGATCTATTACAAGCAATTAAAAGACTAAACAAAAATTTAATTGAACCAGAGATCAAGGCATTCATCAGCTAAGATGCAGTGCAAGCTGATAGTATTTTGGACAACCAAATTAAAGTCAAAATGATTGATGAATTTGAAGTGTATCAGCTATATGGTGATTTGCGATTCATAATTTTTTTTCGGTATTAACAGCAGTGATACGCCAACCGATAACACCACGACATAATGTGTTTATTTAACTAGGCAAGTCAGTTAAGAACAATTTCTTATTTACAATGATGGCCTACCTAAAGGGTCAGCCATAATAGTACGGTGCCCCTGAAGCAAATTAGGGTTAAGTGCCTTGCTGAAGGACACAAGGTTTTTCACCTTGTCGGCTTAGGTAATTGAACCAGCGACCTTTCGGTTACCGGCCCAATGCTCAAACCGCTAGCCTACCTGCCGCACTAAGTGATGACGTGCAGCCGAGAACAAACAGCTAGCATGTCAAGCAAAGTACATCACCAGTGGCACGCACACACTTCGCAGCTCCACAATGATGTGATTGACTGTCTCTAAGGTTGGGGCTTTTCGTGGCAGCCAGACCAGACAATGGAAGGAGGATGCGGTGAGCAAAGTTACTGGCCTCCAATTTAATCACGCTTGCTCTATATAGATTGATGCTTCTAATTGTGCCTTTTATAAACTACATTTTTAATGTTGATGATGATAGGTTATACTCTACGGCTGGATTTATGTATTTATTTCCAATAATACATTCATTTGACAGACCTAACTTGATTGACCCTCTTTCTACAAGGCCTAGTCTACGAGAGGCCTAAACATATGAATATGTTGTTAAAGCCTATAGGCTGTAGAGATTATTTTGCATCAACAATTTAATATGATTACAATTATTAATTGTCAATCATTCTTGAATTTGTTAAGCTTTACATTTAAGTAGATGAATGAACTTTTTTTTTTTATATGATAGAATAGTGCATTCTATTATACATCCTATGTGAATAATGTTCATTAATGTTAATTAGTGTATTAATAATAATAATCTGAAAATCAGTCTGAAATTGAATATTTATCCTTTTGTTCATGTCCATATATCCCAGGACAACGTGGTAAAGTACTGTTGTTCCTTTTTTTTTTTTTTTTTCGCTCGCCTCACTTTTCTGGGGGGGAAAATCTGGCCTAAATGTCAGTAATGTGTTCATCAAAATACAATTTGAAAACGTGTGGCAGATGTTACTAATGTCTAAAAATCCCAGGACTGTACGTTATGATATTTATGTGATATGAGCCCAAATGTAAAGCAAATCTGTGGGATAGCCCTTTTTGTGACATCCGCAAAATCGGTGTATTCATATTTTCTCTTTGCGATAGGTATTCCTTAACCTACCAGAGTAAGATCAATGTGCCATTGTATTGCCAACAAGTATGTGAAAGTCCTGAGGGTGTTTCACGATCATCGGACGTCCTTTGACTGAAATATTAGGTAAAACGTTTTTCCTTCGCTTCCGTCATTCAGGTCACAGTTGTAAATGAGAACTTGTTCTCAACTGGCCTACCTGGTTAAATAAAGGTGAAATAAAAATAAATAAATAAAATATGTTTTCAGAGACACAAAAAAAAACATATCCGGTTACAAAATAGAGCTTCATAGCTACGTTTTGATGTACGGGTTGTCAGGGATTGATCCAAATTCACATTTCACCATCCCCCATTTCCATGACGAGCTTAGCTAGCTGTGTGGGAGTGCCTGACGCCGTTCACTGAGGCAACGAGCCTGGCGGGAGGGAGCGCTGCGCGGCATTGGCTGTATTGTGCCAGCAGCAAATTTTGTGATTCATGTTTTTATTCTTTCAAGTAAATACTAACAGAATTCAGTGGCTACAACCCTAAATACCAGTGAATTGAAAATGTGTCCCATCTATCTTTCTGTGCAGCTGACTAGCAGGAGGCTCACACCGTCTCTACCGTGCCTAGGCACATTATTTGCTGCAGTTTATCTTACCAGAGTAACACCAAAAATAACATTACAATGTAACCTCAACTCAAGTGTAAGCCTACCTTAGAGGTTAAACTATGCTATTAGATTAGTAGGCTTCTGTGTTACAGTTCAGATTTAGTGAGAAGTGTGCATCTGTGTTAGGCTGTGTGTGTCTGTCTTAGCTATGTGTGATGTGGTGGGGCTTTTGAGAAGTGTGTCTGTTTTAGGCTGTGTGTTTTGGTGGGGGTGTGTGAGCGAGTGTGTGTATTAAGTATCTAATTTGCATAAAACGTTGTATTCAAATTTCATACATTGTTTCAAATTGTTACAAACTCACAGTTTTGCATAAAACATGAATATTTCTTAATATGACCCCCCTTACCTTTAATTATTGGGCTTAAATTACTGTAATTATGTATTCCTAATTACTACCTGATTTGCATATAAAGTGCCCAATTTGCATAATATAGCATTTTAATGTAATCATTTTGTAATTTATTTGAATCGTCTCTGTGTTCTACATCAACCCTGAACTTGAGATACTGGACAAAGAATTTAATAAATTGTATTGAAATTGTATTGAATTTAAGAATTTCTGACTAGGGGTTAACATTGACCTGTCAGTGACCTTTTCCAATATCTCAGCAATGGTAAGTCCTTATCCTCATGAAATGAAGTGTTCTGTGTTCATGATGTAAAGCTAGGGTCCCCTAATAACCTAGCATTACATCTACTATTATTACGGTTTAGATGAAAAGACTATAGATAGATAGATAGATAGATAGATAGATAGATAGATAGATAGGTACTTTATTGATCCCCCGGGGGGGAAATTTCATCAATCGTTAATAGCTATCGCTATTATCAACGTCACATCACACTCGCAGAACTATGGGTAATTATTACACTTAATTTGACACTTCATTTGACCTCTTCCCATTATCACTCCACTATTACTTTCTCGAATTCTCCCTCTCCCAGTTACTTTTCAAAGGTAGGCCTTTTTTTAGACAGATTTTCCTCGGGTCAGGTTTGGCACCACCACGCAGCAGGTAATCATTTTCAAACGTGAAATAATAAATGATTCAAGGCAGAGGGAGGGGGGCCAGCTTAAATTATACATGTATCACTAAGGCCTCCTTTATCAGGGACACAAAATTGCACTTGGCATAGGAATGGAGAACATAACTGGTCACCTGCAGACTGTAATCAACATTGGATATTGACAGCAGTTTCACCAGCTCTGCGGAACGCTGAGAATGAACGGTGGCTGAAAGAGAAATAATGTGAATCGTTGGTGTCCTTGCTCAACAGGCAATTTCACCAAAATGACTATTGTAGGCCATTTTGCACAATGGAATTGTAACGTGTGCAGCTCAGTTCTATTTTGTTAGTGTCTGCCATTCATACCATACTAATTTCATTAACAACCGTCTGAAACATCTATCTTTGAATCACCACTTAAGGCTAACAATAATTTCAACTGAACACACTACTAAGCCCATTGTTTGACCTACAGACTGTCTGATAGATAAAACACATTAGATGACTGCATGTCTCCCATCTTTTTTATTAATCTTAAAAAGAGCTCCACATTGAAGTCTAAAAATAGCGTGCTACTGCCCAGAATAGCTACTAGAAGAATTAGAACTCACCATCTGCTGTTCCGTGGATGATGGGAAACTTCAGAAGACTTGTGCCTGTGATGTTAGTCAGCAGACTGGAGAGCTGTGACAATTTGATAAACTGAGAGATACTGAAAACATAAAAATTGTATGCAACATGCAAGAATTTAAAATATTTTACTGAGTTATGATGCATATGCATCTGATGGTCACAGATACCTTTAAAAAAAAAAGGGATGTGGATCAGAAAACCAGTCAGTATCTGGTGTGACCACCATTTGCCTCACGCAGCGTGACACATCTCCTTTGCATAGAGTTGATCAGGCTGTTGATTGTGGCCTGTGGAATGTTGCCCCGTTCCTCTTCAATGGCTGTGCAAAGTTGCTGGATATTGGTGGGAACTGGAACAAGCTGTCTTACACATCGATTCCAGAGCATCCCAAACATGCTCAATTGGTGAAATGTCTGTTGAGTATGCAGCCAATGGAAGAACTGGAACATTTTCAGCTTACAGGAATTGTGTACAGATCCTTGCGACAGCATTATCATGCTGAAACATGAGGTGATGGCGGCGGATGAATGGCACAACAATGGGCCTCAGGATCTCGTCATGGTATCTCTGTGCATTCAGATTGCCATTGATAAAATGCAATTGTGTTCCTTGTCCGTAGCTTATGCCTGCTCATACCATAACCCCACCTCCACCATGGTGCACTCTGTTCACAACGTTGACATCAACAAACCACTCGCCCACACGACACTATAAACGCTGTCTGCCATCTGCCCGGTACAGTTGAAACCGGGATTCATCCGTGAAGAGCACACTTCTCCAGTGTGCCAGTGGCCATCGAAGGTGAGCATTTGCCCAGTGAAGTCAGTTACGACGCCGAACTGCAGTCAGGTCAAGACCCTGGTGAGGACGACGAGCACACAGATGAGCTTCTCTGAGACGGGTGGCTGGTCTCAGACGATCCTGCAGGTGAAGAAGCTTGATGTGGAGGTCCTGGGCTGATATAGTTGCATATGGTCTGCAGTTGTGAGGCCGGTTAGGTGTACTGGCAAATTCTCTTAAACAACGTTGGTAGAGAAATTTACATTAAATTCTCTGTCAACAGCTCTGGTGGACATTCCTGCTGTCAGCATGCCAATTGCACGCTCCCTCAAAACCCCTGTCAGGTCGACGGATTATCTTGGCAAAGGAGAAATGCTCACTAACAGGGATGTAAACAAATTTGTGCACAGAATTGGAGAGAAATACGCTTCTGTGCATATGGAACATTTCTGGGATCTTTTATTTCAGCTCATGAAACATGGGACCAACACTTTACATGTTGTTTTTATATTTTTGTTCGGTGTTGTATTCTCAAAGATTTCACAGAGACATGCATTCAAGCACAGATTGCTGTACTTTAACAAGGGTCTTGCCATGAGAGAAAAAACTGCAGGTATGAGGCTATTGCACTTTAACGGGTGTTTATTGGATCAATTGCTATGCCAAGATTAAATGTAGTATTTTCTAAGTGCTTCCACCTTGAACACCTCTCAATATTCTTCATAAAGACGATGGAAAGTCAATCATATTTATGCTCATCTTTGACTGGGAAGTATCGTACAGAAGTGTGTGAACATGACAGATACCGTCAATTAAATTGGGGTGGCAGGTAGCCGAGTGGTTAGAGTGTTGGGCCCATAACCAACAGGTTGCTGGATTGAATCCCTGACCTTACAAGGTAAAAACCTGTCACTCTGCCCCTAAACAAGGCACTTAACCCACTGTTCCTAGGCTGTCATTATGAATAAGAATTTGTTCTTAACTGACTTGCCTAGTTAAATGAATGTGAAATAAAGTGAGAAAAGATTCCATTAATTGAATAGACAGAAATCATGATTACTTTATGCCACTGTGTTTTGATGAAGATATTAAAATGTAGCTCAAAGAAGTAGCAACACTGTATTTCTCCCATATGGAGGACACAGTGCCTGCCAGATATATATATATATACACAGTATATAGAGTAATAGTGAATGCTGGCCTAAACATTCACATTAATGGTATAGTCAACAACGTCCATCAGCCTTATTGGATGGGGCCCGACATTCCAATTCAATGGATGAGTGCCACATCTGCCTGACGTATTTGACAGACCATGATGTATTAAGTAAATGGCCATCAGCATAACTCCTCAACCATATTGAGCAAGGCCTAACAACCTGTATTAAATTAATGGCCGCTGAAAGGATTTATCTTAGACTGGTAAATTACCGTAGTGTGTCCAGTCTGTCAAGGGAGTGACTGCAACCCCACACTTGAACATGGAGCCAGAGGAGAGGAGAAGAAGAGAGCTCAGGGAGCCCCCATAAAGTCTGGGGGAAACACAAAAAACGTATTGGACATACAATGTTGGATATTGGTAGAAACCTATGTAAGAAAGAATACGAAAGGCAACACAATTTGAAGGGTTATAACAAAATATACAGTGTATCTTCAAATCTAATAAATTACAGTTCTTTACAGTTTTTATCTACAAATGGCAGCTTGGTCAGGTACCTAATAAAACACAAGAGGGTATAAGTCAAACATTTCAGAAATGCAATTGAAACAGCTCCCCCTGAATCAGTTGTTTTCCCATGCGAAAGCTTTCAGATCCTACTCCAGTACATACTCTACTGCTGTGATCTGGTCCTGCACCTCCATAGTGCCCAAATGCTGGTGGACTTCATGTAGAACCCGCTGGCCCAGGAACCTACTCCCCCTGCCATCCAGACGAGCCACAAATACATTATCTGAGCTGACCAGAACTGAGTCCCAGTCCAGAACAAACCGGTCACTCACTGCATGGCCACCAGGGGCACCGTCACTGTGGAATTCCATCAAAGTTGGTCAAACTGAATTTACCAACAAGCTGTAATATGAGTGACTTCTCTATATGTTAAAATTATCCTTGGAATCTCGTATTTCCTAGTTGGTCAAGTCGTAAATACAAGAGTCTGTTCAAGTGTTTTCGAATGCTTCAACCACTGACATATCAGCTAGCTAATTAAGCTAGCTAATAGTGAGTTAGCTAGATTGCTAACATTGACAATATGGTCAAACTTAGCTACATTATTCACATTATTAAGGTTGTAAATGGCTTCATTTTATCATCCTGTGTTTGAAAAAGTAAAAAGGTCAGTGACGAAACGTCTCACATAAGTTCAAGTATCAAATTCTGGGCAAAGTTTCCAACTTGTAACTGGAGCATCTTTCAAGTGGTTATTTCCATGTCGGAATGTCTGATTTCCGAATTTCCAACAGTACAATCATTCCATATCTCAGATAAAGTAATAAGAGCTTTTAGGAAATCACTATTTGGATAAACACACTACACAAACACTTATTTTCTAAATCCCTGAAGAGATATAAGAAACGACAATAGTCCATCTTGATCCCTCAATCATCTCAGGAGAAATGTTGATGCGAAACTTTGGTTCCACTATCGCTCTCATACAATATTCTATCTGAAGCTAAAGACTGATAAGATATGAGAAGATAAGGGTTTAGGAAATGACATACAGAACACTCCAAGATAAGGATGCAGGATTGGTGAAGGGGAAAGATACGTACAGGATCAGCAGAAGTTTCATCAATCTATTGGCAAGGTCTGCTCCAGACGCAGTGCTAAAAAATACATTCACTATTCCCTTACACCTCAGCGCTCCACATTATGCAGGCAATAAAAATGCACATTGATTATACTGAGTACCAATCATCCTGCCAAATGCAGAATCTTAACATTGTCATGTTTATTTCTAAAATGAGTATCTTGAGAGAATTGTTATATGTTAACCTGTTATGATTGCATGAAATTATGATTTGACAAATGACATATCACATACCTCAACAAATTACCTAGCAACTGATTACATTGCAGACAGAAGAGGGAAAAAAATGGCGGGAAAACATGGACAGAAGGAAAGACTTTAAACCGAGCTAAAAATGGAGTTGCAGTTTCCTTAACAAGTTTCAATGTTTCACATTGTGTCTAATTGCACACACGGACCGGAGCGAAGAAACCATATGGTGACCCTTCCCATTTAATTGGATCAGTAGATTGTCAGGCTTCTCATTCCAGAGCTGATTCACAATCACCTCACACAGCTGTGCACCTGTTCTTCTAATTGTGGTATCTGTTTATCATGTACTCTGGCACTGCAAGCGCCATGTCTCACACTCTACAGCTAAAAACCATGCCTGTAACTGTGCTCGACTTAAGTTTCAGTCATGGATTATTTTTTACTTTGACTCCTGCCCAAAGATGATTACGAAGATGATGGGCAAGATGATAGATTGATCATGATAAAGAAAGGATTGTCATACCGAAGTTGTTGATCTGTAGGGTTCTGATGTGTCTCTTAAAACAATCTCTCTTAAAACCGTCAAGAGAAGACATTATGTTTACATATATGCATACACTCCTAATTGCATATAATGGTATTAAATGTATTTTAATTTATATGGTATGCTATAACGTTCTGATAATCTTAAAACACATCTATGGTTGAAATTGAAACAAATCATATGGAAGAAAATGATCCTTTAATGAATCACTTTACCATATCTGCAGGTAGCTGAGTGTTTAGAGCGTTGGGCCCGTAACTGAAAGGTTGCTGGATCGAATCCCCGAGCTGACAAGGGAAAAATCTGTTGTTCTGCCCTTGAACAAGGCAGTTAACCCACTGTTTCTAGGCTGTCATTATAAATAAGAATTTGTTCATAACTGACTTGCCTAGGATGCATTTAAAAGACTGCACACGCTCCACATCCAGCTTAATGAGGATCAAATTGCTAGGAAACTGATTCACCAATGTACATTTGTTGTGAGCCCACGGAGGATATAATGATGCATCTTTAACGAGTGAATTAATCAACATCACTCATGCAATGTGCCTGCAGAAGAAAGGTTGATCATTTATCTACCGCAGTATCCTAGGGTGCGTTCCAAATGGCAGCCTATTGTTTATTTAGCACACTATTATTATTTTTTTTACCAGGGTCCATAGGGCTCTGGTCAAACGCAGTGCACTACATTGGGAATAGAGGGCAATTTGGGACGCAACCCTCCACTGCTTGAAGCCCTTGTGTTCATTTAAACTGATTTACAATGCTTTAACTGGTCCAATTGTGTATTTACTGTTGTACTATATTGTCAGTGTTGAGCATTTGTAGTTGAATGGTGCGGCATTGTAGATCACGTACAGTGCCATCAGAAAGTATTCAAACCCCCTTGACTTTTCACACTGAAATCCCTTTGAGCATGGTGAAGTTACTAATTACTCTTTTGGATGGTGTACCAATAGACCCAGTCACTACAAAGATAGAGGCGTCCTTCCTAACTCAGTTGCCGGAGAGGAAGGAAACCGCTCAGGGATTTCACCACGAGACCAACGGTGACTTTAAAACAGTTAGAGAGTTTAATGGCTGTGATAGGAGAAAAATGTACCAATGGATGGATCAACAACATTGCAGCTACTCCACAATACTAACCTAATTGAAAGAGTGAAAAGAAGGAAGCCTGTAGAGAATAAACATATTCCAACAAGGCACTAAAGTAATAGTGCAAAAAGTGTAGCAAAGCATAGTGGAGGCTGCATCATGTTACGGTTATGCATGTAATCGTTAAGGACTGGGGAGTTTTTCAGGATAAAAAATAAATGGAATGGAGCTAAGCATAGGCAGAATCCTAGAGGAAAACCTGGTTCTGTCTGCTTTCCACCAGACACTGGGAGATGAATGCACCTTTCAGCAGGACAATATTATTAACAATAATAAGACAGTGAATGTTCCCAAGTTACAACTTTGACTTAAATCTACTTAAAAATCTATGGCAAGACCTGAAAATGGTTGTCTAGGAATGATCAACAACCAATTTGAAAGAGCTTGAAGAATTAAAAATTAAAGTTTTACAGCTGTAACCGCTGCCAAAGGTGCTTCTACAAAGTATTGACTCAGGGGTATGAATACTTATGTAAATTAGATATTTCTGTATTTAATTTACAATGAATTTGCAAAGATTTTTAAAAACATGTTTTCACTTTGGGTATTATTGGGTATTGTTTGTAGGTAGGCGAGAGAAAAAAAATCTATTGAATCAATTTTGAATTCAAGCTGTAACACAACAACATTTGGAATACATCATGGGGTATGAATACATTCTGAAGGCATTGTGTCAAAAAAATCTTCTGATTTCAGGAGGACCATGAGCTGTTGCTATCGATAAGGTGTCTGGTTCATCATTTTCACCTCGAATAGAAGTAGAGTGACTTTTGTCCGAGGTTGCTTGTTGTGAGCACTGAGGGAACTTTATGCACTTGGCCAGATGATTCTGCATCTTTGATGCATTCTTCACATATGATTTGGCACAGTATTTGCAAATGAACACAGCTTTTCCTTCTACATTAGCTGTAGTGAAATGTCTCCCGTGGCATTTTCCTGTAAAGATTTTTTTTTTAAATAGTAAAAAAATTAAAAATACAATCCCATGTACAGATAAATAGTCAAGCAGTTAGATTAAACAACTCCTTTGTAAGATACATGTTTAAAAATGAAACGTATGGAAACAGGTGAATTAACACTCCTCAGCTAGCAGGCTCAAGCAAGCTAAAACCCACCAGTAACTTTATGATCGAACTTTATCAGTGTACCAGCTACAACACATTTTCATACTTGGTTCACCCTACTTTGAACTGGTTTCATCGAAATATCATCCAAAACATGTTTTTCACCTTTTTAAGCTTGTCCAGCTTGACAGATAAAAAGTGGACCTCCTATATGCCCCTGTGACACACAATAATTTGTTCTGGCCCCCTGTCGTGTTTGACATGTTTAAGAAAGAAGGCGGAGACTTCAACTTCTGCCTGGCCCGCAGACCCGGGCCCAGTGTCAGCCCATTGGTCCCTGCAGCTAACTATCACAGCTTCACAGCTGGGAGGTGGCAACAAGCTGGTTTTGTCAGTTGCCATCTTCCCATGCCCAGCAACATTTTGCCTCTAAACTGTCTATTTTGACTATGCGCCCACCACATTATAACAACTTCACAAGTGCACCTCCTTGTTACGCTACCAGGGGTGCCATCAACCAAGGTGAGCGAGGCAAGATAACCTGCTAACACTCTCCCTTTTCTTAAGTGGATTCCTGCCACTTTAGGGCAGTTCATTCCCATGTTGTGTGTTTGGTTTCCAGACAGGCTTTCTTGGCTAACTATGAAAACTCCCTCAGCACAGAATACATTTATTTTTTTTCGTCAAGCCTACAGCAACTCCGCTCAGTTGACGGAGAACCCATGGAACAGTGGAACGGTCTAGTGTTGGCCTTGACACTTATACAGCACCAGTAAGAGAAAAGGAGAAGGTGACATTCTTTACCACAGGGGTGGGGCATAGTCCAAGAGGATTGAGCTAGGTGTTTTAAAATACGAGCTATCTCCATTACTGGGACACACTCTCTACCCACCTACTGCACCCTAGCGCATGACACGCTAGCACCGGCTGTTTACAACCTCCAGGGCTGTGACTGCTCTTTGCATCTATCCAGATTGATCCCCAGACTGTTAAAAGCAGATCTATGGCCAGGATAGGGCTACCTACGCCCAGCCCTGCTGGCTCTGTTTGCAACTACAAACGGTGGATTTGCCATCCTTGTTCGGGCGCCCTGGCCATAGCAGGCTGTCCCATGGCAGTAGGATCGAATCCTATTACAACAAGCCAGATACTCAGACTTTTCTGGATTTCCAGGACCCCTTCAACGCCCTCTGCTAGTTTTCCATAAGCTTCCCCACCGGTCAGGTAGATAATAGCTGTCATCTATGCCTCGACGGGCCCCAACACTGTACAGAGAATTTCCAGAATGTCTGTGTTGTATTGCTTAGGGAGGAAGTATGGTATGTCGCTTATGCCCAGTCTCAGAGCGATGGCCCTGTTCAGGGTTTGCTATGGGGCTCTACTGCTGGAAGCAGCTCTACTCCTGGAAAATGGTTTATACAGTGGGGTCCGAAATTATTGACACCCTTGATAAAGATGAACAAAAATGACTGTGTACAATAAATAATTCAAATAATGAGCTTTACTGTATGCAAATATGATATTATTTTATCCTAATACAATTGCTCAGAAAAATAGATTCTATTTAACAAGTAATAATGTTTTTTCTCAAAAAGGTAGGGGTCAAAATTATTGACACCCCTGTTTTCAATACCTTTCAATACCTCACATTGCGAGGATAATGACTCTGAACCTTTTTCTGGGAGTGATCTTAGACCATTCCTCCATGCAGAATCCTTTGTCTGTGCTTATGGACTGCCCTCTTCAATTCATACCACAGGTTTTTAAATGTGTTTCAAGTCCGGAGACTTGTTGATTTTGCAATTTTGCAATGGCCAATTAACAATTTCTTTGTGGATTTTGATGTGTGCTTGGGATTATTGTCTTGCTGGAAGATCCACATGCGGCTAAGTTTCAGCCTCCTGGCAGAGGAAACCAGGTTTTTGGCTAAAATGTCCTGGTACTGGGTAAAGTTCATGATGCCGTTGACCCCAGGAACAGTGAAGTGAAATAGCCCCATAACATCAAAGATCCACCACCATATTTCACAGTAGGTATGTTTTTTTTCATCATTTCATTTAGATGCCAAACCCACCACTGGTGTGCTTGGCCAAAGAGCTCAGGTGCATCTGGTTTCCATTGTTCATCCTTGAGATGTGTCTACAACTTGTAGTAAATTAAATTGATTGGACATGTTTTAAAAAGGCACACACCAGAAAGAATTCCGAGAAAGGATTGTGTCGAGGCACAGATCTGGGGAAGGAAACCAAAAAATGTCTGCAGCATTGAAGGTCCCCAAGAACACAGTGGCCTCCATCAATCTTAAAGCAATCGGGGGAGAATGGCCATGGTCAGGGAGGTGACCAAGAACCCGATGGTCACTCTGACAGAGCTCCAGAGTTACTCTGTGGAGATAGGAGAACCTTCCAGAAGGACAACCATCTCTACAGCACTCCACCAATCAGGCCGTTATGGTAGAGTGGCTGGACGGAAGCCACTCACAGGTATACTATCATTCATTCATCATTGATCTTTAGAAGTAGTTACCATTTGCCTATGAATAGGATGCCAAATTCATGATAATAATAACAATAATAATATTAAATGCTTACCTTTGGATATTGTATTTTATAAATATGCTATTCATATATACACTGAGTGTACAAAACATTAAGAACACATTCCTAATCCACACAGGAAACTGTTGAGCGTGAAAAACCCAGCAACGTTGCAGTTCTTGACACAAACCGGTGCACCTGGCACCTACTACAATACCCTGTTCAAAAGAACGTAAATCTTTTGTCTTGCCCATTCACCGTCTGAATGGCACACATACACAATCCATGTCTCAATTGTCAAGGCTTAAAACTCCTTCTTTAACCAGTCTCCTCCCCTTCATCTAAACTGATTGAAGTGGATTTAACACATGACATCAATAAGGGATCATAGCTTTCACCTGGATTTACCTGGTCAGTCTATGTTATGGAAAGATCAATGTTTTGTACACTCAGTGTATATGGACAAAATCCAAATGTAAGTAAATGTTTACTGTATTAATATCATGAATTTGGTGTTCTATTTTTAGGGCTAAATTGCCAAATTATGTTTTGGGATTTACATTGCATGAAGTGTTGCCACACTAGTGAACAAGGTGTCTTGTGAAGTCATCTGACAGCTGCATCCGATTGACCTGATTGCCTTAGTATGGGTAGCCTATGATAATTAGCAGAGAGCACAACCAATTTCAAGCTAATCAAACCCTGTGGAGAACAAGACAAGCGCTGAACAGGCAAGACAGAATCATTTTGTCACTTATAAATTAAAATGGAATTTGGGTGGTATAAGGGTGGTATAAGGTATATGTGTGAAGCTGGCATCTTGGCCTAATGAAAACAACCTCACCAGGGGTGCAGTTTTGTGTGATGTATTGTCATCTCTACCTTCTTGCCCTTTGTGCTTTTGTCTGTGCCCAATAATATTTGTACCCTGTTTTGTGCTGCTACCATGTTGTGCTGCTGTCATGTTGTGTTGCTGCCATGCTGTTTTGCTGCTATGTTGTTGTCTTAGGTCTCTCTTTATGTTGTTGTCACACCCTGATCTGTTTACCTGTCCTTGTTCTTGTCTCCACCCCCTCCAGGTGCTCATCATCCCCTGTGTATTTATTCCTGTGTCTTCTGTCTCTCTGTGCCAGTTCGTCTTGCCTTGCCAAGTCAACCAGCGTGGTTTTCTTAGCGCCTTTCGTTCCTAGTCTCTGTTGTTCTGACCCGTTGCCTGCCCTGACACCAAGCCTGCCTGCCTGCCCTGACACCAAGCCTGCCTGCCTGGACCTCGAGCCTGCCTGCCGTCTTGGTACATCAGCCCTGGTGATTGAACCCTTACCTGTCCTGACCACGAGACGGCCTGCCCTGCTGTACTGTTTGGACTCTGCCCTGGTTATTGAACCCCTGCCTACCCTGACCACGAGACGGCCTGCCCTCCTGTACTGTTTGGACTCTGCCCTGGTTATTGAACCCCTGCCTACCTTGACCACTAGACAGCCTGTTCCACTGTACTGTTTGGATTCAGCCCTGGTTATTGAACCCCTGTCTACCCTGACCACTAGACTGCCTGTTCCACTGTACTGTTCTGACTCTGCCCTGGTTATTGAACCCCTGCCTACCCTGACCACTAGACAGCCTGTTCCACTGTACTGTTCTGACTCTGCCCTGGTTATTGAACCCCTGCCTACCCTGACCACTAGACTGTCTGTTCCACTGTACTGCTCACACTGATCTGGTTGATGAACTATTTCCTGTCCCTGACCTTTGTCTATTCTCTTTATTGTAGTAAATATCAGAGCTCTAACCATCTGCCTCCTGTGTCTGCATCTGGTCTCACCTTGTATCGTTAGTTGTCTTGTCGTGATGTTTTTTTTTTTTTTCCTATATTTTTATTTAACAGGAGGCATTTTGCCTTTTGGTAGGCAGTCACTGTAAATAATAATGTATTCTTAACTGACTTGCCTAAATAAAAGTAAGTAGTTTATTGGTAATTCTCAGAAGGGCTGGTTTTATGTTCCACACACTATGCATACACCCAAAGAGTACTGTCACGCTTGGGTGTGTATATTGACCAAGGCGCATCGCAGTAATAGTTTGACATCTTTATTTCAATAATGAACTATAAAGAACATCTAATAAACAATAACACACTTAGTCTCACGACGGACATCTAAGACAATGAACCACACCTAGGGTGTGGAACATGCAAACATGAGTAGGATCCCTAATTAGAGACAATGCATAGCAGCTGCCTCTAATTAGGGATCCACCACAAAACCCCCACATAGAAAACAGAACCTAGACCTGTCAGACTCTGACCATGGCTACATAGAGAAGCAAAAGGCTTTTGAGAAATGTAAGAGGAACTATGCATATTTTAGTGTTGAGCAGGGTATAGTGAAGACTGGTTGAGCATCCAGATTTAATTGAGGATTTAATAGATTTGAAAATCAACATTGATGGTTTTTCTAGCTGCCAATTTTGGCTTATTTTGTGCAGCTTTTGAATGATTTACATCCTTTTTCTTGCCGTATTCTCTCGAGAGGATAAGCCAGTGCCTGCGGATCGATTACCTGAATGATGTTCTGTTTGTGTTGAAGGTGAGCCTGGATTCAGATATCAATCTCACAAATCATCACTACCGTGTCACAGTCAAACGATTGTCTTTCTGATGCACCAGTGAGAGCCATGACAAAATCCATCAAATCCAGGTCAGATTAAAGGCTGTTTGAATGGAACAGTAGTGTTGCACCCTGAGGGGCCACATCCATATAGAAATGGTGAATTCAATAATTTGGCCTGCATGGTTAGACATGAAGTAGCTACATCTCCATTGATAGACGCTGGAGTTTCTTGTATTTCAGGGTTATTTCAGGCTACATTAGATTAGGTGCATATGGTGTGCTTGGGTGTCATGAGGGGTATGTTGATTTTCCTTAACCTTTTACTGCAGTGGGCTAAATCTTGGCCACACAGTGATTCTTGGTAGAAACAAAAGTATATTACCTCACACACATGGTTATGGGCTTAAAGTAGGCACCTGTACCATGTCAGATATAGAGTTGATATCACAGAAGACTGATAACAAAACTGTTTGACATTGAAACACTGGATTTAAGTTTGGTTTTTAATTGATTTATTAAATATGAAAAACATTCCACCCATGAGGCAAAAGAGGGCGCTTTTGGCCATTGACTGTATGAAAGGGCTACACTAGGCCCTATCATATGCAGACTTGTATATATCTTCCTTTCAGAAAACCAAGTTTTCAGAGGCTCTGGCCTCCTTTCAAGGCTTATTGCCAAAAGATTTTGCCGGACGATCTCGGTCACTGGCAGAACTTGTCAGAAGGAAGGCAATGGAGGTTTTTGCGGTACAGGGGTCCCATAGTATTGAAGGATGCTGTTTACAAAAAGGTCTATCACCACTTTATGTCCCTCAGTGTAGCCATGTTAATTTATCAAATAATGAAAGGAGGCATTACCTTGATTATGCCAAACAGCTGCTGATGCACTTTGTTGAGATGAGCAAGAGTATCTATGATGACACACTTACAGTGTCACTTGGCATATTATGTTGCATTTCACAACTGCTTACCTTAATCGCTTTGAGTGTATGAGAACCATTTGCAGTCGCTTAAATGTGCCATCAAAAGCCCACGCAATCCATTGGTACAAGTGACGAGGCGAGTGAAACATACTGCCAAGAACACACAACCATACATAAAGAATAAAATGTGGATACCTTGTCTGTGACGTCATTCACCATACTCAAACTGATAACTTAATTTTTCCATTTGCCTCCGAAAGACTTCAACATTGCAAATCTCAAATATCCCCAAATGATAAATAAATAAAAATATCCAGAGGACCTCATCAGCAAGGCTGTGTCTGCCCTATCATAGCTAACACATAGTGTTCCCTCTATTGTACAGTTTTGCCAAGTAAGACCATATCGATTGGAATAGTCTAATTTGCAATTATGCCTTAAATCATAATGTCTATTTCCCCAGTTTCTAATCTCAGAGGATGTGCGCTAGAGCAGTGTGGATGGATGATGAGAACGGTGTTATTCCAGAGCACTGGATCAAAGTCCAAACTGTGTGGTGGCCCCCAAATAAATATGATTAAACAAAGGATTGGTCCACACCCTCTCTAAAATGGAAGTCATTTCAGCTTCTGAGGATTAAACTGACATCCGGTAAATAGCATATACATTATATACTGAACAAAAAAATAAAGTTACACTTTATAGAAGGAAATCAGTCAATTGAAATAAATAAATTAAGCCCTAATCAATGGATTTCACATGACTGGGTAGGGGTGAAGCCATGAGTGGGCCTGGGAGGGCATATGCCTAACCACTTGGGAGCCAATCAGAATGAGTTTTTCCACACAAAAGGGCTTTATTACAGATATAAATATTCCTCAGCACACAGGTGTGTGCACATTTTAGAGTGGTCTTTTATTGTCCCCAGCACAAGGTACACCTGTGTAATGATGTTGCTATTTAATCAGCTTCTCAATATGCCACACCTGTCAGGTGGATGGATTATCTTGGCAAAGGATAAATGCTCACTAAAAGGGATGTTGTAGACACATTTGCGGGATATTTTATTTCAGCTCATGAAAAATTGGACCAACACTTTGCATGTTGCGTTTATATTTTTGTTCAGTATACTTGAAAATGCAATAAGTAAAACTGTTGGATGTTAAACATGACTGTTAAATAATTTGATCCCTCACCCCAAAATTCAGAATCAAAATTGCAATGTGAAGAGCGAAAGAACTACATTCAAAGGATTTATAACTGGTATGTTTAAACACACATTTACATTTTTCAAAATTTACTTGCCATGGTTTTTATTCTGTATATTGTTGTGTTTTTAGAATTGCATGAGGAATGTAATCTCCCACCTCCAGCCACTACTACCTCCAAGTTATGGAAGTATGGTAGCCTGCAATGCTGATTACTAAATCAACCCATTGTCCCTAGAACCTAGCCACTGAATTCCCACCTTGCCTTTTGATAGACTTGGAGGTATTACTTTAACGGATTCTTTCAGCGTATGGCTAGTGAGAAGGTAACCTTAACCCAGATGGAATCACTCTGTGTTTCACCATTGTTAGTGTAGCGAAACTGAGCGGAAATCAGATGGATTTCCGGGGTAGGGGCTTGGGAGGTTAACTTTAGCATGTTGTAGAATTATGGTTAAAATTTTGGTCATGTATTTAGGTTGACTTTTTAAAAGTCTTCTTCCACTTCAACAAAAGTTAAACACATGGCAAATGTGTGTAGAAAAAGGCTTGATGTTATTTTATACTGCAATGAGCATAAAAATACATTTATATAAGGAATTTTCAATCTTATACAGGTAGGCCACTCTAAACAAAGTGAACAGGTTATGTTGTTTAAACAGTTGGACAGGTATTTGATATATTAAACATGACATAATACAGAACATAAATAGACAACCGCTCAAGGACAGAACTACATACATTATTTTTTTTTTACAAAAGGCACACGTAGCCTACATATCAATACATACATATCTAGGTCAAATAGGGGAGAGGCATTGTGCCGTGAGGTGTTGCTTTATCAGATTTTTTAAACCAGGTTTGCTGTTCACTTGAGCAATATGAGATGGAATTGAGTTCCATGCAATATTGGCTCTATATAATACTGTACGCTTTGTGAAAAGACCCCTGGTGGCATGTCTGGTGGGGTAAGTGTGTGTGTCAGAGCTGGGTGTAAGTTAACTATGCAAACAATTTGGGATTGAACACATTCATGTTTCTTCTAAAAAGAAGAAGTGATGCGGTCAGTCTCTCCTCAACTCTTAACCAAGAGAGGCTGGCATGCATAGTATTTATATCAGCCCTCTGATAACAATGAAGAGCTAGACGTGCTGCTCTGTTCTGGGCCAGATGCCGCTTAACTAGGTGTTTCCTTGCAACACTCAACCACATGACTGGACAATAATCAATATAAGACAAAACTAGAGCCTGCAGGACTTGCTTTTAGAGAGTGATGTCAAAAAAGCAGAGCATCTCTTTATTACGGACATAATTCTCCCCATCTTTACAACCATTGAAGCAATATCATTGAATCTACAGAATATATTTTGACCATGACCATTTACAATCTAAGGTAACGGCAAGTAATTTAGTCTCCTCAACAGCCACACCATTCATTACCAGATTCAGCTGAGGTCTACAACTTAGGGAATGATTTGTACCAAATACAGTGCTCTTAGTTTTAGAGATGTTCAGGATCAGTTTATTACTGGCCACCCATTCCAAAACAGACTGCAATTCTTTGTTAAGGGTTTCAGTGACTTCATTAGCTGTGGTTGCTGATGAGTATATTGTTGAATCTTCAGAATATATGAACACACATGTTTAATGCCAGTGGCCGGTTATTGGTAAAAATTTAAAAATATTAGGGCCTAGAGAGCTGCCCTGCGGTACACCACACTTTACATGTTTGACGTTAGAGAAGCTTCCATTAAAGAGAACCCTTTGAGTTATATTAGATAACTCTGAATCTACGATATGGCAGAAGTTGAAAAGCCATCTCAACAACAGATTATGGTCAATAATACCAAAGGCTGCACTGAAATCTAACAGTACAGCTCCCACAATCTTCTTACTATAGATGTATTTCTTTTTTAAATCCCATTTTCAATTGGTAGTTACAGTCTTGTCCCATCGCTACAACTCCCGTACGGACTCGGGAGAAGCGAAGGTCGAGAGCCATGCATCCTCCGAAACACAACCCACCAAGCCGCACTGCTTCTTGACACAATGAACGCTTAACCCGGAAGCCAGCCGCACCAATGTGTCGGAGGAACCACCGTACACCTGGCGACTGAGTCAACGTGCATGCGCCCGGCCCGCCACAGGAGATGCTAGAGCGCGATGGGACAAGGACAACCAGGCCGGCCAAACCCTCCCCTAACCCAGACGACGCTGGGCCAATTGTGCGTTGCCTCATGGGTCTCCCGGTTGTGGCCGGCTGCGACACAGACAGGGCTCGAACCTGTAGTAACGCATCTGTAGTAATGCAGCTTGCACTGTGATGCAGTGCCTTAGACCACTGCACCACTCGGGAGGCCCCTATAAATGTATTTCAACCAATCATCAGTCATTTGTGTCAGTGCAGTACATGTTGAGTGCCCTTCTCTATAAGCATGCTGAAAGTCTGTTGTTAATTTGTTTACAGATAAATAGCATTGTATTTGGTCAAACACAATTTTTTCCAACAGTTGCTAAGAGCTGGCAGCAAGTTTATAGGTCTCCTGTTAGAATCAGTAAAGGCCGCTTTACCAGTCTTGGGTAGCTGAATTACTTTGGCTTCCCTCCAGGCCTGAGGACAAAGACTTTCCTCAAGGCTCAGATTAAAGATATGACAGATCGGAGTCATCCTCAGTGGCTACCATCCTCAGCAGCTTCCCATCTAAGTTGTCTATGTCAGGGGGTTTGTCATTATTGATCGATAACAATAATTTTCCCAGCTCTCCCACTCCAACATGACAAAAGCCTCTAAGCAATACACAGTCACACACAAGAAACCACAACGCAGGTGGAAGCACACAGGACATAAATAGAATCTCCAATTAGAGACAACTCAAGACAGCAGCCTCTAATTGGGGATCAACCAAACTGATAATAGAGTTCGCTAGAACTCTGTTGTCAGGTCCTGACTGTGGCCTCTCGACTACCATATAGGATTCAAGAGGCCTGCCCTCAGTCAGGTCCTGACAACTGTTCGTTGTTGGCATTTCCTGCCTACTTTGTTTGCCCACTTTGCCAATGAAGTGATCATTAAAATAATTGGCAACATCAAATGGTTTTGTGATGAATAATCCATCTGATTCGATAAAAGATGGAGTTGAATTTCTCTTTCTGCTCATAATTTCATTTAATGTACTCAAGTTGTTTTCCATCATTCTTCATATGATTGATCTTGGCTTCATAATACAGTTTCTTCATCTTTTTGTTGAGTTTAGTCACATAATTTCTAAATTTTTTGTAAGTCAGCCAGTCAGATGTGAATCCAGACTTATTAGCCACTCCTTTTGCCCCATCTCTTTCAACCATACAGTTTGTCAATTCCTCATCAATCCATGGAGCCTTGACAGTTCTAGCAGTTTGTTTCTTAACAGGTGCATGTTTATCAATAATTGGAAGAATACATTTTATAAATACAATTCATCAAGTGCAGCCTCTGGATGCTCCTTATATTTTGAACATCATCCACATAAGAGTCACAGCTAAATCTTGTGTATGATCTCATACACTATTTTAGGCCCAGCTTTTATAACTTTGACTTTACTGGATACAGCCACTATATTGTGATCACTGCATCCAATGGGTACAGATACAGCTTTACAACAAAGTTCTACAGTATTAGTAAAAATGTGATCGATACATGTGTATGATCTTGTTCCTGTAGTGTTTGTAAACACCCTGGTAGGTTGATTAATAACCTGAACCAGATTACAGGTACTGGTTACAGTGAGAAGCTTCCTCTTGAGCGGACAGCTTGATGAAAACCAGTCAATATTTAGGTCCGCAAGAAAGTAGACCTCTCTGTTCACGCAACATACACTATCAAGAATTTCACATATATTATTTAGATACTGACTGTTGGTGGCATATCGCAACACCCCAAAAGAAAAGGCTTTAGATGTGCCAAGTGAACCTGCAACCATAACACTTGACATAAGATCTTCTCTAAGTACTACAGGGATATGGCTCTGAATATATACAGCAACTCCTCCACCATAAGCATGCCTGTCTCTTCTATAGATGTTATATCCTTGTATTGCTACTGCTGTATCATCAAATGAATTATCTAAGTGAGTCTCAGAAATGACGAATATATGAATGTTATCTGATGTTAGCAAGTTATTGATTTCATGAACCTTATTTCTAAGGCCACATATATTAATATGGGCCATTTTCAGCCCTTTTCTGGGTAGCTTATCAGAGATAGACATAATATGGAAAAGAGCAAACAAAGCAAGAGAAAAATATATACATTCAGCAGTCCATTAAGCAATTGGTGTGTGTCTGCTGCAGGGTTGAAGCTATGAACCCATAGGCTTGGCTCTCTCATCCCTTCCAGGCTTATGGGAGGGAGGGTGGACAATGAGCCTGTCATAGCGGATGTAAGCAATGTCCCCAGACCCTCTGGCAGCTTTCATGGCTGGGGTAAGTTCTTTCTTCTTCTGGCGCACAGCTTCAGGATAGTCCTCTTTGAGGAAGATATACATTCCTTTCAAGTTCTTGGCTCTTTCCAGAACAGCTACATTGTCCTTGAACCTCAGGAACTTGACCACTATTGGCCTGGGCTTGTCACCTGGGCCGGTGGTGGGTTTTCCAGTCCTGTGGTCGCGCTCCACCTCAATTTTCCTGTGGTCCATCTTCAATTTCTCAGAGATAATTTCCCTCACTTTGTCCTCAGACTCCATCCAGGTCTCATGTGGAGATTCTGCAATTCTGTCCACAACCATGTTATTCCGCCTTGATTGTCCGTCGAGATCTGATATCCATCATTGTTATCATGGATTCACACACAGAACTGATGTCCTCTCTCAATGACTTACATATTGCTGTCATTTTGCCGTTCTCCTGTTTCAACTCATCGAGCTGACCCTCGGAGAACTGCACACTGTTCTTCAGGTCCTGGACCTCTCTGGTCAGGCTGCATTCAAGCCCTCAACAAATCCCGCTAGCTTGATAGTTGGCTAGCTAGCAGCTACTCCAAATAGCTCCTCTGACCCGGCCTTGGTCGGCAGGATCACTGGACAGAAACTAGCAGTCCCAGCAGCTGATGCCAACTGCGTCGCGGGATCCAAACTAAAACGTTTGGTGTTTTCAGTTTCAAGTTTTAATCAATTAAATGTATTTATTTATATCAAACGTATTTATAAATCCCTTTTTAGATTAGCAGATGTCAAAAAGTGCTTATATAGCCTAAAACCCCAAGCAATGCAGATGTAGAAGCACAAGTACTGTGAAATGCCTTTCTTGTGAGCTATAACCCCAATATTGCAGTAATCAATATAAAAGTATCACAAAAAAGAACAAGGTAGAACAAAAAATAATGAGAACACAATTAAGTAAGTACGCACACTATATACAGGGTCCGTTCCAGTACAATATTTACAAAGTGCAGGGATACTGGATCAATAGCGGTAGATGCAGTATGTATAGGGGTAAGGTGACAAGGCATCAGGATATATGATAAACAGAGTAACAGCAGCTTATATGATGATTGCATTTCAGTGGGTATGTGTAGAGTCAGTATAAATGTACTGTATGTGCATATTATGTGTGAAGTGGTGGAAAAAGTACCCAATTCTCATACTTGAGTAAATGGTAAAGATACCTTCATAGAAAATGACTCAAGTAAAAGTGAAATTCACCCAGTAAAATACTACTTGAGTAAAAGTATTTGATATTTGGTTTTAAATGTACTTAAGTATCAAAGCAAAAGTATAAATCTTCTCAAATTCCTTACATTAAGCAAACGAGACGGCACCATTTTCTTGTTTTCTTTATTGATAGATAGCCAGGGGCACACTCCAACACTCAGACATAATTTACAAACAAAGCATTTGTGTTCAGTGAGTCTTCCAGATCAGAGGCAGTAATGACCAGGGATGTTCTCTTAATAAGCGTGTGAATTTGACCATTTTCCTGTCCTGTCTAATGTAATGAGTACTTTTGGGTGTCAAGGAAAATGTATGGAGTAATAAGTATATGATTTTCTTTAGGAATGTAGTGAAGTAAAAGTAAGTTAGTAAACTTCAGATACAGGAAAAAAAAGACTTAAGAAGTACTTTAAAGTATTTTTACTTAAGTAATTTACACCACTGTATGTGTGTGTGAGCAAATGAGTGAGTGCTTGTGTGTTGGAGTATCAGTGTGCGTAGTGTGTAGGACCTTGTGAGTGTGCATAGAGACAAAAATAAGAATAAAAAGGTAAAATCATATAGTCTGTGTAGCCATTTTGATAGCCATTTAGCAGTCTTACAGCATGGGGATCAAAGCTATTCAGGAGCCTGTTGCTGTCAGACTTGATGCACTGGTACCGCTTGCCGTGCGGAATCAGAGAGAACAGTCTATGGCTTGGGTGGTTGGAGTCTCTAACGATTTTCAGGACCTTCCTTTCACACCACCTGATATGGTAGGTCCTGGATGGCAGGGAGCATCCCCCTCTGTAGCGCCATGTGACTGAGGGCGGTGCTATTGCCATACCAATCGGTGATGCAGCCAGTCAAGATGCTCCCAATGGTACTGCTGTAGAACAGTTATTCTGCTCTCTGGCATACTCAGACTGAATTTACGAACGCACCCGAAATTATTACTTGCATAGTGGAGTATTTTGTTAAGACATGTAGCTAGCTAGGTAAACAATGAACCTAGCTACAGTGGTTGTTAAAAAGTTGCAGCATACTGCAAGATGCTGCGGTATGGAACAGCATAGTATTTTACTGTCGGCCATTTTTGCTGTTAATGCTCGTTGAAACCACCAGAGGGCATCTTTGAGGGCGTCTTTATGAAGCCTGTTGGAGCTTGATTTTTTCCCACAAATAATCCTACAGTACAGATGCCCATGCAAGCCAGACATTTTGGTTGCTATACACTATCTGAAAGAGCATAACAAGTGAATAAATGTTGTTGACATGAAGCAAATAAAGGTGAAATAAAACCATAGTCTCAACTACTATAGCACAGATAGATGCATCTTAAAACATGCTTTTCTGTTATTTTTAAAGAAAATTGTCTTAGTTTTTTTTTTTTTGGACCTAAACAAAATATTTATGGATGTCTTTGTGATTGTGGGTATTACATTGATGTATTATTACTGGTGGCTATTGGTAGGCTACTCGTTGATTCCAGGATATTCTACTGTTAATATGCATGCCGCACATCAGACCTTCATGGCACAGTCGGTTCTAATGGTAGAGGGTTCAAAACCTGCTCCTTGCCTGCTTCTTTACAATATTTATCTTAATGTTTTAAAACTGTTTGAAAATGTATATGTTTATTAAGCTTATGGTCACGGCATGTTTTCAAAATGCCTCCAGCTGTCCATCACTACTGTAAATAAAAACAGTGGTACAATTATATAATTTAATTCGATAAAAAGAAATGCAGATAATGCTTTATGCATTTTTCGTTAGGGCAAATCTGGTCTTTTATTAATGAAAGCATAAAGATGTTGAACAAACACCAACATTTACTATAGCCTTTCTCTGTGACGTCAGGTACACATTAACTCTGTCTTTAAATATTGTTTTCACAGTATTACTGATGAACACCCGGAGGTTCACTGGTAAGTTCTGAGACACAGTATTACTGATGAACACCCGGAGGTTCACTGGTAAGTTCTGAGACACAGTATTACTGATGAACACCCGGAGGTTCACTGGTAAGTTCTGAGACACAGTATTACTGATGAACACCCGGAGGTTCACTGGTAAGCCACATTTGCCTCGGGATCAGGCTGTAACACCATATGTTTTTTGGCCATATCGCCCTAGATGACTGTGATAAAGGCACTGGATTATGACCTGTCCTGTCTGCTAGATTAAATGGGCAGTGGCATGGTGCATATAGTGCATATAACCATTCACATTCTGTTAAAGGTCCCCAAAGCACACACATCCCTGGGTCGCTCGTCTTTTCAGTTCGCTGCAGCGAGCGACTGGAACGAGCTGCAACAAACACTCAAACTGGACAGTTTTATATCAATCTCTTCATTCAAAGACTCAATCATGGACACTCTTACTGACAGTTGTGGCTGCATTGCGTGATGTATTGTCATCTCTACCTTCTTGCCCTTTGTGCTGTTGTCTGTGCCCAATAATGTTTGTAGCCTGTTTTGTGTTGCTGCCATGTTGTGTTGCTACCATGTTGTGTTGTCATGTGTTGCTGCCTTGCTGTGTTGTTGTCTTAGGTCTCTCTTTATGTAGTGTAGTGTTGTCTCTCTTGTCGTGATGTGTGTTTTGTCCTATACTTTCATTTAATTTATTTATATTTTTAATCCGAACCCCCATCCCTGCAGGAGGTCTTTTGCCTTTTGGTAGTCCGTCATTGTAAATAAGGATTTGTTATTAACTGACTGCCTAGTTAAATAAATAATAAAACAATAAATACAATTCCGTTAGTTATTTTTGGCAACCTATCCCGTGAGAATGAATGTCATTCCAATTAATCTGTGCTGTTATATTTCATCAAATCTGACTAACCCAGTGCACTGATTGCTATGAATTCTATCTGATGGGGTTTGCATATTTAGGTAAAAAGACAAATAATGTCCCGTTGTGGAACACTGACAGGTAAAGAGCATAAAATATATACTATTATTTTTTAATTATATTTGCTTAATCTGATTGGGCCCACCCATGCCTATCATGACATTTTAAATACCTTCTCTATCTATTATTTGTTTTACAGTCTTGTCAAATCAACGGCTACAGAGGCAGAAATACTACAGGCGATGTCAACCTGCCTGAAATATGCACCTGACTGGGAGTGCCAATGAGTAAGGAGATTAAAGAATTCTTAAGAAAACATCAAAGCCTGTTCCGACAATACCTTTTTTGGGGTTTATTGTATATCTAATTTGTGTTTCCAGAAGCTTGTGCCAGAAATATTTTTTGGGGTGGCTTTTTTATTAATTATTTGGGCTTGTACATCTATTTTGTGGTGCAATAATTTTTCATTTAAACAATTCTGGAATAATAAAAAATAAATAAATACATAACAGTTTTACCATGGAAAAAGGTTTACACTATTCTTTTCCAAGCTACTGCTCTAATTGTGTTGCACAGAAGGACAATAGCCAACAGTAGTATAGACCCTAAGTCTGGAAGATACATTTCGCACCACGAGTAGAATTGTATTCTACATACAGTATCAAGGTGCTTTTCAAGAGTGTGCAACATCAGAAAGGTCCTTGTTGATACAGTTTGTATTCCTATTCATAGCTCAGGCTCTTATCCTTTAATGTAGAGAAGCTTACATCACAAAATAGCAACTACTTTTTAAACATCTAATCAACACACTTCATGGAATAGTGTGTTGAATTCATGGTGTGTTTTGGTCCAATCAGATCCCAATGTGTTCCCAACCACACTCCAATATTTAAATGTAGTTGATTAATAATAGAACTAGTTTAGTTCTCAAACTTGATAGCACCGAAATTAAAAAATAACTGTTGGCTGTCTTTTTGAGTGGGTGAATAAAGGTTGAAATGTCACTGAACTACGTCTCAACCGAATATTAAGCACATTTCCATGTTGAAATGACATGGTGTGCCCAGTGGGAAGAGCTGTGTTGAGCAGAAGCCCTCGAGGCCCATCGTAACTAGGCTATTGTTTTCTCCCAGCTGAGCTCAGTCCTCCCCTTTTAAAACATACAGCTCATTAGTCTAACAGGGCTAGTTGAGTCCTGTACCACAGATCCCAACTTAAAGTGTCAAACTTTGGCTTTCACTGCACTGATTCCACCAAACCCTGCTCTACCATAATCGGGTCTCTGGATTGCACTGTTATAACGATGGTTGGTTGCTTCGTATTGGATCACAGAGGAGATTATGAAACTACAAGAATAGATGCAGTAGAATGGCATATAACAGGCAAAATAGTCTACGCTAACTCCTATTCCAAGAAAAAAGGATTCCATATTAGCCTGCCTCTCTTGTGGGTATGGGCAGAATTCTCATTGTGTGTTTCGCGTGCGTGCGATCACCTCCCACAAACCTCAGACTCTCATTCTTTGTCTGGGCGAGGCAGCATTCAGCTACCCCTACCCAACCCCACCTCACCCCACCTCACCCCACCACCCACTCGCCTCTTCGAGGGTTAGCTCCGCTCCAACCCTCCATATCAGAGGATGGGAGAGCATTACCTCGCCTTACCATAGCATATCACAGCATTTCCCGCCCGTCACGCTACAGATCTCTACAACCACCACTGCCGTGCTCTTCAAAGGAAGCCGGTCCGTGTCGATATGAATAAAACAAGAAATGATTTTCTAACCAGGATGAAAAAGCTAAACCCAAAAAGCCCTGTGCAGGTTGAATTATTAATTACAACTGTGATATGAAGCTGCTTCTCCTTTACGCCCCCCTGAAAGAGTTTGGTTGTAGCCAGGAGAGGGCTTTGGGTACAAGGCTGCTCTACAGGATGTTTTCATCAACAGCATTTGAATTTCACAGTCAGTCACAGTCAGTGCCAATAGCTGCGTGCGTCCTGTTTCTTGGTACAACAGTAAGACCCTCTATGGACAGCTGATTGTGTCCTTACACTCTCTATATATATATCGAATGTGAAATATGTGCATTATCTGTAATCAAACCCTGCACTAAGGACTGTATTTTAAGGGAATTATTATTATTACCCTAAATTATATCATATGCACATTTAGCTATTAAGTATATTTTCCTCTCATTTACCTGTACAGTTAATGTAACAATGCAAATATTCACTTACCTGTACATTTAACTGTACATTTACCAGTACAGTTAATTTAACCATGCAAAGTAGAAACTTACCTGTTCATTCAACCAGACTGTATATTAAGTAAACTATTATTACCCTCACTTATATCATACGCACAATTATCTATTTAAGTATTTCTTTGCCATCAACCTGTATAGTATAGTTAACCATGCAAATATTCCTTATTTATCTATACCAACTTGCAATATAATTTTTGTTCACCTAACACTCTGCAACAATGTATAGTGTACATATTCACTCAACCACCCATACTATGCAATGTCTTTTTTATAGCTTTTTGCACTCCAGACTTCTTGTCTTTTAAACTTTTTCATACTGCCGCACTATGTATCATGTATCGTGTATCTGTCTTTTGTGTATTTTCGTTCAGGCATTTTGCACCTGCCTTGTGTTTTTTCGTAACTGCTTGACGAAGAAATTTCCCCTCGGGGATCAATAAAGTATCTATCTATCTATCTATCTATCTATCTATCTATCTATCTATCTATCTATCTATCTATCTATCTATCTATCTATCTATCTATCTATCTATCTATCTATCTATCTATCTATCTATGCAAGGCAGTTAACCAACAACAACTGCTCCCCGGGCATCGATGACGTGGACGTCGATTAAGGCAGCCCACCTGTCTGATTCAGAGCAGAAGACACATTTTGGTTGAATGAACATTCATTGTGTTCTTGGTAAGCAACTCCCGTGCAGATTTGGCCTTGTGTTTTAGGTTATTGTCCTGCTGAAAGGTGAATTCATCTCCCAGTATCTGGTAGAAAGCAGACTGAACTAGGTTTTCCTCAAGGATTTTGCCTGTGCTTAGCTCCATAAAATGTTTATTTTTTTATCCTGAAAAACTCCCCAGTCCTTAACGATTACAAGCATACCCATAACATGATGCAGCCATCATTATGCTTGAAAATATGGATAGTGCCACTGTGTTGTATTCAGTAAAAATGTGTTGGATTTGCCCCAAACATAACACTTTGTATTTAGGACAAAAAGTGAATTGAATTGCCACACTTTTTGCAGTTTTATTTTAGTGACTTTTTAAAAACAGGGTGCATGTTTTGGAATATCTTTATTCTGTACAGCCTTCCTTCTTTTCACTCTGTCAATTAGGGTAGTATTGTGAAGTAACTACAATGTTGATCCATCCTCAGTTTTGCCATTAAACTCTGTAACTGTTTTAAAGTTACCGTTGGCCTCACGGTGAAATCCCTGAGTGGTTTCCTTCCTCTTCGGCAACTGATTTAGGAAGGACACCTGTATCTATTGATACACCATCCCAAGTGTAATTGATTACTTCACCATGCTCAAAGGGATATTCAAGGTCTCTTTTCATCTACCAATAAGTGCCCTTTTTTGCGAGGCATTGGAAAACCTCCCTGGTCTTTGTGGTTGAATCTGTTTGAAATTCACTGCTCGACTTTGGGACCTTACAGATAATTACAGCGGGTGAAATAAGTATTGAACACGTCACCATTTTTCTCAGTAAATATATTTCCAAAGGTGCTATTGACATGAAAGTTTCACCAGATGTTGGTAACAACCCAAGTAATCCATACAAAGAAACCAAAACAAATAAGTTCAGAAATTAAGTTATGTGTAATAATGTGAAATGACACAGGGAAAAAGTATTGAACACATGAAGAAAGGGAGGTTAAAAAAGGCATGGAAAGCCAAGACAACAGCTGAAAACTATCAGTAATTAAAAAGCAATCCAGCCCCCTGTCAGTGCAAATTAATATCAGCTGGTTCAGTCCCAACTGATGGCCTACAAAAAGGTCTCATTGCCAAGGTGTCACACAAGACACATCTCATGATGGGTAAAAGCAAAGAGCTGTCTCAAGACATTCGCAAGCTAATTGTTGCAAAACATAATGATGGCATTGGTTGTAGGCGCATTTCTAAGCTTCTGAATGTTCCAGTGAGCACTGTTGGGGCCATAATATGGAAGTGGAAAGACAATCATTTCACCATAAATTTGCCTCGACCAGGTGGTCCTCGCAAGATTTCTGACAGAGGAGTGAAAAGAATAATCAGAAGAGTTGTCCAAGAGCCAAGGACCACTTGTGGAGAGCTTCAGGTACTGTTGTCTCAAAGAAAACATTAAGTAATGCACTCCACCGCCATGGCCTGTATGCACGCTCACCACGCAAGTCTCCATTGCTGAAAAAAATGCATGTTGAAGCTCGTTTAAAGTTTGCTGCACAACATTTGGAAAAGCCAGTGAAATACTGGGAGAATATAGTGTGGTCAGATGAGAGCAAAATTGAACTGTTTGGATGTCATAATACTCACCATGTTTGGAGGAGAAATGGCACTGCACATCACCCTAAAAACACCATACCAACAGTGAAGTTTGGAGGTGGGAACATCATGGTGTGGGGCTGCTTTTCAGCAAATGGTACTGGCAAACTTCACATAATTGAAGGAAGGATGAATGGGCATATTTACGAGGAGCACCTGGTCGAGGCAAATTTATGGTGAAATTATTGTCTTTCCACTTCCGTATTATGGCCCCAACAGTGCTCACTGGAACATTCAGAAGCTTAGAAATGCGCCTATAACCAATGCCATCATTATGTTTTGCAACAATTAGGTTGCGAATGTCTTGAGACAGCTCTTTGCTTTTACCCATCATGAGATGTGTCTTGTGTGACATCTTGGCAATGAGACCTTTTTGTAGGCCATCAGTTGGGACTGAACCAGCTGATATTATTTTGCACTGACAGGGGGCTGGATTGCTTTTTAATTACTGATAGTTTTCAGCTGTTGTCTTGGCTTTCCATGCCTTTTTTAACCTCCCTTTCTTCATGTGTTCAATACTTTTTCCCTGTGTCATTTCACATTATTACACATAACTTAATTTCTGAACTTATTTGTTTTGGTTTCTTTATATGTATGGATTACTTGGGTTGTTACCAACATCTGGTGAAACTTTCATGTCCATAGCACCTTTGGAAATATATTTACTGAGAAAAATGGTGACGTGTTCAATACTTATTTCACCCGCTGTATATGTGTGGGTTACAGAGATGAGATAGTCCAAAAAATAAAAAATAATGTTAAACACTATTATTGCACACAGAGTCCATGCAAATTATTATGTGACTTGTTTAGCACATTTTTACTCCTGAATTTATTTAGGCTTACCATAATGAAATACTTATAGACTCAAGTCACTTCATCTTTTCACTTTTAATTAATTTGAAAACATATTGAAAAACTTGATTCCATTTTGACATTATGGGGTATTGTGTGTAGGCCAGTGACCAAAAACATATCAATTTAATCAATTTTAAATTAAGGCTGTAACACAACAACATGTGGAAAAGGTCAAGGGGTGGGAATACTTTCTGAAGGCACTATACATTTAAGTAACTCTCTGGGAGTTGGATACTTTCTCCATTTAGTGTAGTTTTAACTAAGAAAATATCAACACCATGACCAGAGTAGTTTTAACACAAAATGGTGGTGGGACATATAAACCATAAAATAGTATTCAATTTGACTACATAAGAGTTTAATTAACTCTTGCGATTTGACTGTGTAGACAAGGAAAGTAATTCACCATTTGATAGCATATTTATCTACTTTCTGCAGTATTTATACCTGGCCCCCATGTAATTAGTTATCTAGAAAAGCCCTGCAGCGGTGTGTGTTTTTCACACACTTGTCTTAATAAACCACAAGGGTGTTTTATTCATAATAATGATCATGAGCATTTCTCTTATTACGAATTAGGAACCTAAACGAAATGTAGGTGCCCGTAGTAGATTTGATACCTGCCTATTAGTGAACCATCTGTCTTTCCCCTCAGGTGTATGTCTTTGAAAACAACATTTGCTACCAGACGGATGTCAAAAGAAGCTCTTGGAGACTGACGTCCTCGGGACAAGAAGGGTTGGTCTTCAATGTCATTGCAGATTGGTTATATGAAGGTAAGACGACCACTGTTCTGATAATTCTGGTCAACAATGGGTGAGAATGTCCGTAAATGACAATATACAAGCAATCCACTGCTCTGAAATGGCTTCCTTTGTTTTGGGGTGTTGTCTTTTGTAACCAAGGATAATAAAAGGAATTGCTGTGTGTCAAGCAGAGAGCAGGATTCATACACACACACACACAATCGACACAAAGATAGTATTTTTACAGCAGATTATTATAGGAATTACATTATTATTACAATAGGTAAACCCAATAATAATGACTACCCACCTTACACTAACGACTCAAATGACCTTGGAATTCAAACTATACAATTTGTGGAGACATGTTGTATAGCTCGATGATAATTGTCTATTTAAAAGGGTTATTGTTACACTGAGCTAGATTATTTCAAAAAATGTCCCCAAATGAGCTTTTTTTTACACATTCTATTGTGTTGGCCAATGGAGAGTGAAAAGGCTGATAATTATGTCATCTCCCACATTATTTCTGCCTGCCTGGCACTCATACTGCATAATGGTTCCGCTTCTCCCATTCATTCTACGCTTCACACTTTGTACACGCAGACAGAATTTAGCAGTAAAAAAAGGAGCTAAAAAAAGACTGATAATTCAAAATCAAAAAGAGCGTCCTTGCACTTCTTTCAAATTCAAAATACCTGTCAAACGTACAGTGCTGTGAATGTTTTTTGACATGCTTCTCAGCTCAGTGGCTTAATTATTTAGTTGTTTACAGTTTTACTTACAGTGGGGAGAACAAGTATTTGATACACTGCCGATTTTGCAGGTTTTCCTACTTACAAAGCATGTAGAGGTCTGTAAATTTTATCATAGGTACACTTCAACTGTGACAGACGGAATCTAAAACAAAAATCCAGAAAATCACATTGTATGATTTTTTAATAGTTAATTTGCATTTTATTGCATGACATAAGTATTTGATCACCTACCAACCAGTAAGAATTCCGGCTCTCACAGACCTGTTAGTTTTTCTTTAAGAAGCCCTCCTGTTCTCCACTCATTACCTGTATTAACTGCAACTGTTTGAACTCGTTACCTGTATAAAAGACACCTATCCACACACTCAATCAAACAGACTCCAACCTCTCCACAATGGCCAAGACCAGAGAGCTGTGTAAGGACATCAGGGATAAAATTGTAGACCTGCACAAGGCTGGGATGGGCTACAGGACAATAGGCAAGCAGCTAGATAGATAGATAGATAGATAGATAGATAGATAGATAGATAGATAGATAGATAGATAGATAGATAGATAGATAGATAGATAGATAGATAGATAGATAGATAGATAGATAGATAGATAGATAGATAGATAGATAGATAGATACTTTATTGATCCCCCGGGGGGGAAATTTCATTGTCAAGCAGCTACAACAAAACACAGGGCAGGTGCAAAATGCCACAACGAAAGTACACAAAAGACAGATATACGATACATGATACATAGAGCGGCAGTATGAAAAAGTATAGAAATACAAGATATCTCAAGATATCTCGAGTGCAAAAAAAAGATTTTTGTTTTAGATTCCGTCTCTCACAGTTGAAGTGTACCTATGATAAAAATTACAGACCTCTACATACTTTGTAAGTAGGAAAACCTGCAAAATCGGCAGTGTATCAAATACTTGTTCTCCCCACTGTATATGTAACAGTTTCACAACATATACCCAAAAAACACATAAAACTAAGTAAGGAATGGATTGTTCACCAGTGTCCAAAACACAGCGAAGACTAGTCACCAGTCCTAAACACAGCAAAGGCTGATCACCAGCAAACACACAGCGAAGGCTGGTCACCAGCAAACACAAAGCAAAGGCTGGTCACCAGCAAACACAAAGCAAAGGCTGGTCACCAGCATAACCATCTAGACCAGCCATTTTTTTTTTCAGTTGTTTTGAACGCACTGAAGTCGTAAGTCAGAGAGCTTTCAACGTGACAACTGACTTGTCATTCTCTCTCGCCAGCACTCACCCCTGTCATTAAATTGACTCAAGCTAGCCACAAGTTCTGACCGAGTTCATACAGCGATGAGTTCACATAGTTCTGGGTTGCTCATCTACAGCAGGAAGCGGTCTTCTGCCTGGCTGAGAAAGCAATAGATGTTCTGATCCAGTTTGGCACCACATACAGCACATACCATGCTGAGCATGACCTCAGGGTTGCACTGTCCAAAAATGAGCTCAGAATAGATCTGCTTGTTGAAAACACACCTCTCATTAGGACTGTGTGTCTGTGTGTGTGTGTTTTCTGGTCTACATCTGTGTGATGCCTCAAAAAGCATCTTGCTTCAATCAGTTTATTCTAGTTCAGGATGAAAATTATTTATTGTAGTTTTCTTTTTTTTACTGGACTGGATCTGATGGTCAGTCAGAGGGGAGGGAAGGAGAAAGCTGCCTCTCACACGACTCGCTGTCCCTCCATCCACTAATAAAAAGGGGACACAGTCTTCCTTTATTTCCGCCTCATGCACCAATTCATGTTATTCCTATGACCAGAGAAAGTGAAATATTCCTCAATTTATAAAAAACAACGCAAGCTTATCGGAACACTTTGCTATACTTCTTCATTGCAGCTGCAGTGCTGGTTGTATGGTGAGTGGAAGTAGGGAGAACGCACATGTTATGGCTTAAAGTGATGACAATGCTGAATAACTACTTAAACATGAACTTACTCATAAAAACAGAAGCTCTTTGCTGTATTCAATGAGTCTCTCTCTAGTCATGGTTTTAAACATTTTGAAATCTCACAGCATCAACATTGCTGTGTGTTCGAGGCTTCTTTTTACAGTCTATGGTTCGAGGAAACTGTGCAAACACGGTAATCTGAGCTATCTGATTGGCCAGTGATAGGCCTATAGGTACACTTGATTTGCTCTCTGGGCCTACCGGTTAGGCAGAGTTCTACCTTCAGACACATTAAATGATTCATAATGGGAACACTTTGCTTTCCCAGCGCTAGGGCTGCTGAATCAAGTGCACTTACCACCAACAGCATAACAAAACATACATATTTGGTGATTGACTAGGAATACCTTGGAGATCGACCAGTTGGTGACCACCGAGTTAGACCATGCTGGTTGGCAAGCAGAACCAGTTAGACCATACTGGTCAGACCAGCTTGACCAGCTTAACCATGCTGGTCAGACCAGCTTGACCAGCTTAACCATACTGGTCAGACCAGCTTGACCAATATCTGATCAGCACTGACCCAGCATAAATTTAAAGCTGGTCGATGCTGGTCTATGTGGGTCAGTGCTTGTCAGATATTGGTCTGGTTAAACTGGTCAAGCTGGTCTGACCAGCATAATCTAACTGGTAATGCTGTTTTTCAGCAGGGTCCTGGAGCTATGAGCTAGCTTTTTGCTCTAGAAGCTTGGTTTTGTTGTTGTGGGCATGGTATGGAGTCCCGGTGCAGGAACTACAAATGCCCAACTAATTTGTGGACAAACCCCTATCCAACTTACCCCATTGGAGCATGTTTTCATCAAGGATCTCTCTGTACTTTGCTCCATTGAACTTCCCAGTCCCTACTGCTGAAAAACATCCACACAGCATGATGCTGCCACCACTGTGCTTCACCATAGGGATTGTGCCAGGTTTGGATTCATCAGACCAGATAATATTTTTTCTCATGGTCAGAGTCCTTTAGGTGCCTTTTGGCAAACTACAAGTGGGATGTCATGTGCCTTTTTCCATTTGGCCACTCTACCATAAAGGCCTGATTGGTGGAGTGCTGCAGAGATGGCTGTCCTTTTGGAAGGTTCTCCAATCTCCACAGATGAACTCTAGAGCTCTTTCAGAGTGACCATCAGGTTCTGGTTACCTTCCTGACCAAGACCCTTCTCTCCCAATTGCTCAGCTTGGCTCGGCAGCCAGCTCTAGGAAGAGTCTTGGTGGTTCCAAACTTCTTCCATTTAAGAATGATGGAGGCCACTGTGTTCTTGTATACCTTCAATGCTGCAGAAATGTTTTGGTACCCTTCCCCAGATCTGTGCCTCGACACAATCATGTCTCGGAGCTCTACGGACAATTCCTTCGACCTCATGGCTTGGTTTTTGCTCTGACATGCACTGTCAACTGTGGGACCTTATATAGACAGTTGTGTGCCTTTTCAAATCATGTCCAGGTGGACTCCAATAAAGTTGTAGAAATATCAAGGATGATCAATGGAAACAGGATGCACCTGAGCTCAATTTCTCAATGTCTAGGCGTATTTCGCAGGTCACTACTTCACAGGAGAGCCATTTAAATGTAAACTTTATTTTTGTATGAAAGTGGTTTTTTTTTTGGCAGAAATGCCTTCTGTAACTTGAACTTTCATGTGCCTTAATAACAAACTTGTATGCCATCTGTAAATATGAATAACATTGTTAAATTACAAGCCTAGTTGGTTTAGCCACGGAATAAGACAGCAACCTTCCCGCTAGCCATGATTGGCTGAGATAATGAGTGGGCTGGACATGCCGAGAGATGAGTTCGGATTGGTTTGCCATGTAGCACGCTTCTGTCTTGAGTTGGTCAGTATGTGTAGGTAATCCTTTCTAACACTGCTTTATATATATCGCGTAGTAGAACTGCATAAGTGTTGCCCTCCACTTTATGGAGGGCCGAGTTTTAAAATCAGTGGAATTCGAGTTTTATAGCTAAGAAGATGGAGAAATCTTCAAACTAAGGACAACCATAACATCCACGACAGGGAGAAGTGCCCATCCATGATGTATAGGGGTAAGATAGTCTTGCTAGCTACATTTTCAGATATTACACTTTTCTAACAAAGTTGTTTTCATTTCAAGTTAAGTGTACTGTAAGCTAGCTAGCTAATGTTAGCCGGCTGGCTCACGTTACGTGTATGATCTTATTATTCGTATCTCAGAGCCATTTGCTTTGCTAGTTATAGCCTAATGTTAGCTAGCTAACATTGAACCTGGTTGGTTAGCTACCTGCAGATTCATGCAGGGTAGTAATGTCATGAGTTGGGATTATGGTTCAATGTTTAGCTAACTAGCTAGCAGCTAGTTACAAGTCTTAACAAAAAGACTCCATATGAAAGTATCCATTTCAATAGAATGTCACTGCGACAAGTGTTGATATACGTAGCTGGTAAATTTGCTCTGGTTATATACAATAGTGTGCCAGAATAACTGATGCTCAACACCCATTGAATACGGCTGGTGTCAGTAAACGTTGTCGCAGTGACATCATAACCATTCTTTTGAAATAGTTACTTGCATAGTGGAGTCTTTTGTTACTCGCTCAGCTCTGCTAAAGTGTCTGGAAGTAGCTAGCAAACTAGCCAACGTTAGAAAACAGGTTAACCATCTCTGCTAGGACGAGTAAAATGGTCAGAGTGAGCTGTTCTCTCATCTTTGTCTGGAAGTAGCTAGCAAGCTAGCCAAAGTTAGCCAGTTAGTTTGGGTGCTTGACTACTGTTGTTAGGTCAGAACTCCAGATTAAATACTTTATACTACAAACACACCTATAGATTAAAGCAGTCTTTAGTCTTTAAGGATTCACATATGAATCCTTAAAGAGATGGGTGGTGCTAACGCTTAAAAGGGTGCGAACGATGCTGAATGGGTGTAGACAAAGAAGAGCTCTCAAGTAGGTACAAGTTTATCAACTTTCAAAAGCAGAATTACATTCCCATTGTTCCTTAACTGTAGAGCCGGTTGGTCTCATATTGCTGAATCATCAGCATACATGGACACACAACTTGATTGTGTGCAATGTACACACGGCAAACTACTCACCAGCCTTCCCAGGAAGTAAACTTCAGGGCAGTGTCTGACACTTCTGGAGGGCTCAGCTCCCGTACCTCCCTGGTTCAAAACCCAACATCATTATACAGTCTCCCAGATACAAACGCCCATTATGGAATAATTATGGAATAATTGCTATCTGTTTATTATTAGTATTATTACTCAAATCATACCTTGTATGCGGGTTGTATATCAAGTAGGATGCCAGGAAAAATTGCTGCTACATGTAACGTAAAATCCATATCAGTACATTTATAATCTGACGTTTCTGGTGGTGATGAAAGATAAAGCATAATTTACCATAAAAATGTATTTGCCCATAAATATCTAATATTGTTTTCTTTGTCATAGTTCAACTGTGACCTAAATGGAAAGCTGAACAGGCAACGTCATTTAAACTCAATCTATATCCATTGACAGAGCTTTTGGTTGTCATTATGTGAAGAGAGAAGAGAGTGGTGCTGTATTGGTAATCAGTGAGTTAATTTGCATAAAAATCATACATTATGCTCACCCTGGAGCCTAGTGATAAGAGACACAGCTTATGTGAGCTCTCACATTTTTCATCATGTATTTTTACAATAAGATAGTTTTGGAGTTAGATAAACTTTTTAGGCAGGGAAATATACAGGATGGTACCCTCCACAACTTAACCTTCACTCAAGATCAAAACTTCAAACCTACATACTGTATTTACCTGGAAAATTCTATCAAGGATTTAAATTTCCCACGTAGTTCAGGGGTTGCTCTGGTAATTAAAGCCCTGAGATCATGGAATCTGAGACAGACCTGATACAACTTCAACTAGGACTGAGGTGTGAAGTGTGGAGAGAGGTGTCGAATCCTTTGAAACTGGATTCTACCTGGCGATCTGTTCACCGTCTGCCCAGGCTTGTCTCCCCCTGTCTGGTACAGGTACCCCCAACCACACTTCCCACGTGTGAAGTCAGAGTTCCAGAGGCTTTGAAGCACCCTCCTGCTGTTCAGAGCCCATTCACTGGCATTTTTCCTCCAGCACACCATTTGCCTGATGTCTCATATATGCTTTGTTGACTATGAACTTTCATTACCCAACTGTGGGACAGACTATGTCTCTGACTCTCTATTGGTTCCGCAGACTTTTGGCCTACCACCTGATGAAATTGCTGTACAATATGATCTGGTTGCCATCTGATGCACATTCAGATGTCATACACCAGCACGGCAGAGCTCTCCCTGTCCTATGCCGTGCCTTGATTGTATTACTGTTGATGATATCTGGTAATGTGCATGTACACCCTGGCCCATCTACTGTTGCTACTGTTGCTAGCCCCAAATCTGACATGTGCTCTGATATCTGCTTCACTGATTTCTGCTCTCATAAAAGCCAGGGTTTTCTGCACGTTAACACTAGAAGCTTATTACCTAAAATGGATCAATTGAAAGTGTGGGTTCACAGCTCAAATCCAGATGTGTTGGTCATTACTGAGACGTGGTTAAGGAAGAGTGTTTTGAATACTGATGTTAACCTTTCTGGTTATCTCCTTTTTCGGCAAGACAGATCTTCCAAAGGTGGGGGAGTGGCAATTTTTACCAAGGATCACCTTTAGTGCTCGGTTGTCTCCACCACGTCTGTCCCCAAACATTTTGATTAGCTGGTTTTAAGTATTAAACTTTCAAATAAGTCTTTGTTGACTGTTGCTGGGTGCTATCGTCCTCCATCAGCACCGGCCTGTAACCTACCTGCCCTAAGCTCTCTCTTGGACCCTTACACTAAGTCTGAATTTGTCTTGCTAGGTGACCTAAACTTGGACATGCTTAAACCACCTGACCAAGTCCTAAAGCAATGGGACTCCCAAAATCTTTCTCAGATTATTAGCAATCCCACAAGGTATGACTCCAAACACCCAGAAAAGGCTACTCTTCTTGATGTTATCAGTCTGGTGTTTTCTGTAATGACCTTGGTGATCACTGTTTTACAGACTGTGTTCGTAATGGCTGCTCAGTGAAACCACCTGTCCTGATTTGTCATAGACGCTTGCTAAACAAGCCTTCCTTCATGAACTGGCTTCTGTAAAATGGAATAGAATCAGCTTGATCCCCTCTGTCGAAGACGCTTGGAGCTTCTTTTTATATTTATTTTCAGTGGTATTGTTAACAAACACGACCCCATAAAGAAAACGAGAATTAAAAACAGGTTCAGCCCCTGGTTCGACCGTGATCTTGCAGATTTACTCCACCTCAAGAATTGCATTTGGCGAAAGGCCCGGCACACGCTTACTCAGGCTAACTGGCTCTCGTTCAGGCAAATGAGAAATAAGTGCACTCAGGCTATCGGGAAGGCCAAAGATAGTTACTTTAAGGAAAAGTTCTCTCTCTGTGGGTCTAACCCCAAGAAATTCTGGAAAACAGTTAAAGACCTGTAGAATAAACCCTCCTCCTCACATCTGCCCATGTCCCTTAAAGTTGATGTTGTGGTTGTTACTGACAAGAAGCACATGGCTGAGCTCTTTAATCACCACTTCATTAAGTCAGGATTCCTATTTGACTCAGCCATGCCTCCTTGCCCGTCCAACATTTCTTCATCTGCCATCCCTTCTAATGCAACTATCCCGATGCTTCTCCCTCTTTTTCCCCTGCCCTGCTACAAAGTTTTTCCCTGAAGGCAGTTACTGAGTCCGAGGTACTAAAGGAGCTCCTGAAACTTGACCCCAAAAAATAATCTGGGTCACATGGTTTAGACCCTTTCTTCTTTAAGGTTGCTGCCCCTATCATCGCCAAGCCTATTGCCGACCTTCTTAGTGTCCAACAAGCTTTCTCTACCCTTAACCTTGTTCTGAACACCTCCAAAACAAAGGTCATGTGGTTTGGTAAGAAGAATGCCCCTCTCCCCACAGGTGTGATTACTACCTCGATTGGCAGGTAAGGGTGTTCTCGAGAGGCTAGATGTTCTTTACCATTTCGCCATCAGAATTGCCACCAATGCTCCTTATAGGAAACATCACTGCACTCTAAACTCCTCTGTAAACTGGTAATCTCTGTATACCCGTCGCAAGACCCATTGGTTGATGCTTATTTATAAAACCCTCATAGGCCTCACTACCCCCTATTTGAGTTTTCTACTGCAGCCCTCATCCTCCACATACAACACCCATTTTATCTCAATCTCTTCATTCAAAGACTCAATCATGGACACTCTTACTGACAGTTGTGGCTGCTTTGCGTGATGTATTGTCATCTCTACCGTCTTGCCCTTTGTGCTGTTGTCTGTGGCCAATAATGCTTGTACCATGTTTTGTGCTACTACCATGTTGTATTTCTACCATGTTGTTGTCGTCATGTTACGTTGCTACCATGCTGTGTTGCTGCCTTGCTATGTTGTTGTCTTAGGTCTCTCTTTTGGTAGTGTTGTTTTGTCTCTCGTCGTGATGTGTGTTTGGTCCTATATTTATATTTTATTTATTTTTATTTTTAATCCCAGCCCGCGTTGCCTTTTGGTGGGCCGTCATTGTAAATAAGAATTTGCTCTTAACTGACTTGCCTAGTTAAATAAAGGTTAAATAAATAAAATGAATAAAACAAATAGAGTGGAGGCCACACGCCTTAACCAGAGTTAAATTGCCCATGGAAATGTAGTCTGCATGGCCGCTTGTACCAGCCACCCATCCTTCAGTCTTAATTTGGGCTCTCCTGTTTGAGTCTCCTGAGAGAATATTCACAGAAAAAAATATTGCATCGTCATCGGTCACTCACACTCAGATGGCTGTCTAATCTGACACTGTGATAGGTGACATTTAGCAATGATTAGTTGATAAGATTGTCAACAGTTGGCTAGATTGGCTATGGGAGAAAGTTTTAGGGAGATGTGAGGATAACAGCTTTGATATGTTTGAGTGAAGGATGCGGAGGGATGGAGGGGTAAGACGTTTTGAATTGGTGTGTGGTAGGGGTTGCGTGTGATAAATGTTAAAGATCACAGTGAGACGAAGAGGTGTATATGAGCTTTGTGAAGGAATAGGAATGTGAAGGAAGCACGAGTAACACTTTTCATGTTCAAAATGTCCGTTTTCACAGATGGAAGGACAGGGCAATAGCATTTTCTCTGGATGAGTATTCATGAGGATATGGATGCTTCTCCTAAATATGAGGAGAAGCATCATATTTAGATTGCTTCAAGCTGAGATCCAAATGTCCACTTCAGGATATCCTACATCCTGCTGTTCAAACAGGCAATACTCATCGCTTGGCACAAGCTAATATACTGAGCATGGAGGCTATTAGATAGATAGATAGATAGATAGATAGATAGATAGATAGATAGATAGATAGATAGATAGATAGATAGATAGATAGATAGATAGATAGATAGATAGATAGATAGATAGATAGATAGATAGATAGATAGATAGATAGATAGATAGGTACTTTATTGATCCCCCGGGGGGGAAATTTCATTGTCAAGCAGCTACAACAAAACACAGGGCAGGTGCAAAATGCCACAACGAAAGTACACAAAAGACAGATACACGATACATGATACATAGAGCGGCAGTATGAAAAAGTATAGAAATACAGGATATCTGGAGTGCAAAAAAATAAAAGCTATAAAAAAGACATTGCATAGTATGGGTGGTTGGCTGAATATGTACACTATACATTGGTGGATGTGTACACTATACATTGGTGGATGTTGGATGGTTAACTATACTATACAGGTTGATGGCAGAGAAATACTTCAGTAGCTAAAAATGCATATGATATGAGCAAGGGTAATAATAGTTTACTTAATAGACAGACTGGGTAAATGAACAGGTAAGTGAACATTTTGCATGGTTAAATTAGCTGTACAGTTAGGTATACAGTTATATTTAGAGATAAGTGAATACTTGCATGGTTACACAAACTGTACAGGTAAATGACAGGAAGAGATACTTTAATAGCTAAATGTGTGTATGATATCATTTGGGGTAATAATAGTAATTCCCTTAAAATACAGTCCTTAGTGCGCAGGGTTTAATTACAGACAACTGCACGTATTGCACATTCGATATACTAAAAGCAATGAGAAAAGGTGCAACTGACAGGATACTAATATGCATTCCTGAGTGAATGCCTACGTAAGTTAAGTCCAATAATTACTAGCAATATTGCATGTGATATGATATAACAACTGTACATGAGTATGTATATACAGACCTGTATGAATAAATAGGTCCTGAGTGGATGAGTGCTGACGGACCAGAGTTACTCACGGATGGATGCATAATTGTTAAACTAGGTCCTAGCACCCCAACAGTTCCAGATCTATGTTGCCGACGGCACGGCACCCCGGTGAGGCATTATATAGTCTAATAGCCGCCGGCAGGAAGGACCTCCTGTAGCGCTCTCTGGCACACAGTGGTGGGATCAGTCTGTGACTGAAAGTGCTCCTCTGCGTCATAACCATGGCGTGCAGAGGGTGGGTGACGTTGTCCATGATGGCCAGCAGTTTGGCCAGGATCCGTCTCTCCGCAACCTCCTCTAGAGTGTCAAGGCTCATCCCCAGGACAGAGCTAGCCTTCCTGATCGCTTATTTACCTGAGAAGCATCACCGGCTTTGATGTTTGCTCCCCAGCACACCACTGCAAAAAAGATGGCACTGGCCACCACAGACTGGTAGAAGGTATGCAGTAGTTTACTGCACACGTTGAAGGACCTGAGCCTCCTCAGAAAGTAGAGTCGGCTCTGGCCCTTTTTGTACAGGGCCCCGGTGTTACCGGCCCATTCCAGCCTGTTGTCCATATGGACTCCCAGGAACTTGTATGACCCAACCATTTCCCATCCATCCCCTGTATAGGGACTGCAGTCAGTTGTGCCTTGGTTCTCCTGAAGACCACCACAATCTCCTTTGTTTTGTTGATGTTGAGCTGAAGGTGGTTCTGCTCACACCACAACACAAAGTCACTGATTGTGATCCTGTACTCCTCCTCCTGCCCACCCCTGATGCACCCCACAATAGCAGAGTCATCCGAGAACTTCTGTAGGTGGCATGTTTCAGAGTTATATCTGAAGTCTGAGGTGTAGAGGGTGAACAGGAAGGGGGACAGGACCGTTCCCTGGGGGGCCCCTGTGTTGCTAACTGCCCGTTCTGACACACAGCTCTGTAGTCGCACAAATTGTGGCCTACCGGTCAGGTAGTCCGTGACCCAGGAGACTAAGGGTGCTTCCACTTTCATCCTCCTCATCTTCTCACCCAGTAGCAGGGGCTGAATGGTATTGAAGGCACTGGAGAAGTCAAAAAACATAACCCTCACAGTGCAACCTGCGTTGTCCAGGTGAGAGTAGGCCCTCTGCAGAAGGTAGATGATTGCATCATCCACCCCGATGTTGCGCTGGTATGCAAACTGCAGGGGGTCCATTGATGAACACACCAGGGGTCTGAGGTGAGCGAGGACTAACCTTTCCAGGGTCTTCATGATGTGGGATGTTAGCGCTACAGGTCTGAAGTCATTCAGGACAGTGGGACGAGGCAGGATGTTTTCCACAGCACAGGGACCCTTTCTAGGCTCAGGCTAAGGTTGAAAAGACGCTGGAGTATTCCACACAGTTGGTCAGCACAGACCCTCAGCACCCTTGGACTGATGCCATCAGGGCCCGCCGCTTTCCACTGATGTAGTCTCTCCAGCTCTCTCTTCACTTGGTTGGTGGTGAAAGCCAGCCCAGGTGGGGAGGTGGGGGGAAGGGGGGTGTTGAGGATCAGTCCAGGGGGAGCAGGGGCGGAGGTGGGGTCACTGATTGTCTCAGCAGAGGTGCTGTGAGCAAAGTGGGGGTGGGACAGCCGTGAGGGTGTGTGGTCTGGGGAGCTGGAGGGGAGGTGGACAGGGCCAGCATCAAACCTGTTAAAAAATTGGTTCAGCTCATTGGCTCTGTCCTGGGTCCCCTCCGTCTGCCCACTGTTTGACTTTTTGAAGCCAGTGATATTTCTCATACCCTTCCACACCTCTCTCACCTGGCTCTGCCTCAGCTTGTTCTCCATCTTCTCCTTATACACTCTCTTCCCCTCAGCAATCCGCAACTTCAGCTCCCTCTGGACGCATTTCAATGTGTCCTTGTCCTTGTCCCTCTCCTTGAAGGGTCCCTCTCCTTGAAGGCTGTGTTGCGGCAACACTGTTATGATGAATTCACAAAACAACTGTAGATCTGGAGATGGTGGTGAAGGAGCCATGCCATAACACTCCATAGACTCAGGCTGCCAGTGTGATGATAAACAGATCCGGCAACATCATCTCATTGGAAATCAGTTCCCGTCTCCATAAAACTACTGTCAGGCCTCTTCTCATTATGTTATTGTCATCACAACATGAATGCAGCCGTCACCAACGTACATGACAGCTTTGCACACTCTTGATGACAGCTTTGCACACTCTTGGCATTCTCTCAACCATCTTAATTAAGTAGTCCCCTGGAATGCAAGTGTTGTTAAAAGTTAATTTGTGGAATTTCTTTCCTTCTTAATGCGTTTGAGCCAATCAGTTGTGCTGTGACAAGGTAGGGGTGGTATACAGAAGATGGTATTTTACCAAATAAGTCCATATTATGGCAAGAACAGCTCAAATAAGCAAAGAAAAACGACAGTCCATCATTACTTTAAGGTCAGTCAATCTGGAAAATGTCAAGAATTGTGAACGTTTCTTCAAGTGCAGTCGCAAAAACCATCAAGCGCTATGATGAAACTGGCTCTCATGAGGACCGCCACAGGAAAGGAAGACACAGAGTTACCTCTGCTGCAGAGGATTCACAGAGTTCAAGTAACAGACACATCTCAACATCAACTGTTCAGAGAAGACTGTGTGAATCAGGCCTTCATGGTCGAATTGCTGCAAAGAAACCACTACTAAAGGACACCAATAAGAAGAAGAGTCTTGCTTGGACCAAGAAACACGAGCAATGGACATTAGACCGGTGGAAATCTGTCCTTTGGTCTGATAAGTCCAACTTAGAGATTTTTGTTTTCAACTGCCGTGTCTTTGTGAGACGCAGACTAGGTTAACGGATGATCTCCGCATGCGTGGATCCCACCGTGAAGCATGGAGGTGTGATGGTGCTTTGCTGGTGACAATGTCGGTGATTTATTTAGAATTCGAGGCACACTTAACCAGCATGGCTACCACAGCATTCTGCAGCGATACACCATCCCATCTGGTTTGCGCTTAGTGTGACTATCATTTGTTTTTCAACAGGCCAATGACCCAACACACCTCCAGGCTGTGTAAGGGCTATTTGACCAAGAAGGAGAGTGACTGAGTGCTGCATCAGATGACCTGGCCTCCACAATCACCGGACCTCAACCAACTTGAGATGGTTTGGGCTGAGTTGGACCGCAGAGTGAAGGAAAAGCAGCCAACAAGCGCTCAGCATATGTGGGAACTCCTTCTAGACTGTTGGACAAGCATTCCTCATGAAGTTGGTTGAGAGAATGCCAAGAGTGTGCAAAGCTGTCATCAAGGCAAAGGGTGGCTACTTTGAAGAATCTAAAATATATTTTTAATGTTTAACACTTTTTTGGTTGCTACATGATTCCATATGTTATTTCATAGCTATGATGTCTTTACTATTATTCTACAATGTAGAAAATAGTAAAAATAAAGAAAAACCCTGAAATTAGTAGGTGTCCAGACTTTTGACTGTTACTGTATGTAAATGTGATATTTAAATTATATATTTTTTTTTATTCTCTAAAAACCTATTTTTGCTTCGTCATTATGTGTTTAGATTGATGAGGGGGAAAAAACAATTCAATCAATTTAAGAATAAGGCTGTAACGTAACAAAATGTGGAAAAAGTGAAGGAGTCTGAATACTTTTTACGGACACAGTATATTTTATATTAGTTATTTTGTTTTTAGTCCCACCCTTCAGCTCCACTCAACCCCTCTCATCTATCTCTGAACACCATCCAGTTTTCATTTCTATTTGCCATGTATTTTTCAACTGTACTGTGATGTTACACAAAAGTTCTGAACCTTTCTATTCTCATAGTTTCTACAGATTGTAAATTTAAAAAAATCACCCAGCAGTGCTATTTGCAGAGTGAGCTCCAGGTAAATGTTGCAATTCTTCAGTCATTCCTCAACCTGTGACCAAAAACAAGCTACATATGGGCAGTACCAATCCAAATGATCTAATGATTCGGTCTCTTCGCAGCAAAATCTGCAGAGCTGCGATGTTTCTATACCAAATAAATATAACATTGCACCTACAAACTTAGTCAATACAACATTTTTTAAGTCCAACGGTCATTTTATGGACGCTATAGTCTTGGCTATCGCCCCCACAATGTGTTCATACGTCTGTTCAGTCCTGTATGGCTAAAGAACTGCATAATCCGTCTTGTTTATCTTCAAAGTTATGAATTGAAAGTTGGAATTAGACCATGCACAGTAGATTTGTTTTAGGGTGTACAACATTCTCCAAAGCACAATAATACAATACAAATTCCTCTACTCTATACTGTCTTTCTATTCCCACAGACACATTCACTGCCTGTACACCTTGCACTGGAGACCTTGTTTTTAGATGTTTTCCCATAATATGTTGACAGGTTGTGATTTGAGCATTTTGACCCTGATCTGCGAATGCAACCAAAGATTGCGTGCCTAATGATCTTTTGAAAGTCTGTAGTGCATTTCTGACAGCAGTTAACCAACGCCCTTGTCTATTCTGCAATGATAATGAGACTTCAGCTAGTGTGAGAACCCGTTTCTATATTTAGTGCCTTATCTTTTTAGCGTGGATAACCCATCTCAACCATTACAATGCTGCAACAGAGAGGCTTGATGTAGGCTTTAAAAGGCACAATCTGTGATTTCAACAGCCTGACCCTGCCACTTACCCGTACAGGGGATTAGGCTGGGATTATATAAACAAACTCACATTGATAGAGAGAGCAATGAATGAATGGACTGACAGTCCATGAGATCAACATGATATCAACGTATTTCAAAGCTATGCGTTGCTTGTTTACAAAGACTACAATGGCAAAAAGAAACAATGGAATAACCTTAGATATGGTGTTATGATGGGGTAGAGTCAAGTGCATAAGGCATTCATACGTCACATTCTTCAAGAAATCTAAACTGAAAAAAACATTAAACAGCAAGAAATATGACAGATTACGCCTTTAAGGATTGCAGCATTTTACCATCTACATTGAACCTGTTTTGCTATGGAGCAAAATTAAAGAGTTTTTGACAAATCTCCTGGTTTTTCAAAATGGCATTTTATTAAATTTAGGAGAGAGGATATTTATTTGTGACCATTTCACTTTGATTGGTAGTTATATTTGGTGGTGAGAAAACCTTGAGGTCTTTAACCTCACTTTAGGTCATTCCACATTTAGAAAACAACAACATTGTAAATTAAGACACTGCATTCAGATTCGACTCTAATGCAAAGACGTTCTAAAGATGGTCACACAACACACAAATCTCTCTGACTGTTATGTACTATTTTTTTAGGCTCTAAATCTTTTGGAGTACGTCATGGTTTTGTTGTAGTAGAAAACAGACTGTTCATTTCTAGCCGAACGCTCTTGGCATTTTTAAAAGAAAGGTTTGTGTCATGGTTGCTATGAGACAGGACCTGAGGCACTAAGCAGTAAAGACATTCCTTTTATTATTTAAAACAGTAAACAAAAGGCGAGACCGCGACCATGAAAAAGAACGTACAAAGACAAAAACCCAAACTCAGGTGGAAAACCAATGAAATTAAATAGGATCCCCAATTAGAGGCAATGCAGCACAGCTGCCTCCAATTGGGGACCACACAACAAAACCAACATAGAGATATCCAGAGAGGTCTCTGGACACTAAACCTGACAACCATAAAGGTTTCCAGAGATCTCTCTGAACATAAATCATTACAGTACCCCCCCACTGACAGCTTGGTAGCGCCAGTACCGGTTCCTAGCTCGGAGCAGGAAGGCTCCAGCCATGGAGCCACCGGGCTAGGAACCGGTACTGGCGCTACCAAGCTGGGGACACGCACTGGCGCCACCGGGCTAGGAACTGGCACCAGTTCAGCAGGGCTGCTGAGACGCACTGGAGGCCTGGTGTGTGGAACCGGCATTGGTTCTACCGGGCTAGGGAGACGCACTGGAGGGCGAGTGCGGGGAGCAGGCACTGGCGATACCAGACTGGGAGTCGCTACCAGGCCACTGGTGCGAGGCGCCGGCACTGGCGGAACCGGATTGAGAACCAGCACTGGAGGTACCGGACTGGGTACCGGTGCTCGAGGTACCGGATTGGAAAACGGCGCTGGAGGTACCGGACTGGGCACCAGCCCAGGAGCCCCGGGGAGAGGAGCCTCCAGCCATTTGGACCACATCCTCTTGGGTCCTCGATGTCGACCTCGTCCTCCCTCCGGCTGGTTCCTGTTCCCGGGCTGGGAGGTCTCAGCTCCAGCCAAGCCCTCCACCACCTCGTCTGTACCTCCTGGGGATGATTGTAGAACCCCTCCGGGGACAGCCGGTCCTCCTCTGTTGGAGGCTGTAGACTCCCCCAGTCGTCTTCTCTCCTCCGCCAATCCCGACCCTGTAGGGCCTCCTCCGGGAGCCCCCATGAGTGAGGGAACAGGAGCACCTCGTCATCCCCGTTCGACTCCTGGGCGCACTCCTGCTCCCATGGCTGTAGGGGCTCCTCCACGAACCCCCACGAGTGTAGTGGCCGGGGCTCCTCTTCCTAGCCCCCCCCCCATCGAAGGAGTCCGCCCCTTCACCCGCCGACGTGGAGCCCGTCGACATCGCCGATTTTCTGGATCCTGCGGGGGATCCAGAGCTAGAGAGTGGTAGTACATCTCCTCAGAGACCAACTCCTTACCTCCAAGGAGTTCTTCCACCGTCCAGCTCTGAGCAGTCCTGTGGTGGTGGGTTTTTCTGTAATGGTTGCTATGAGACAGGACCGAGGCACTGAGCAGTACTGTCAAGACATTCCTTTTATTATTCAAAGCAAAAAATAAAAGGCGAGACCACGACCATGAAAAAGAACGTACAAAGACAAAAACCCAAACCCAGGTGGAAAACAATTAACTTAAATAGGATCCCCAATTAGAGGCAATGCAGCACAGCTGCCTCCAATTGAGGACCACACAACAAAACCAACATAGAGATATCCAGAGAGGTCTCTGGACACTAAACCTGACAACCATAAAGGTTTCCAGAGACCTCTCTGAACATAAATCATTAGACAGACAGACAGACAGACAGACAGACAGACAGACAGACAGACAGACAGACAGACAGACAGACAGACAGACAGACAGACAGACAGACAGACAGACAGACAGACAGACAGACAGACAGACAGACAGACAGACAGACAGACAGACAGACAGACAGACAGACAGACAGACAGACAGACAGACAGACAGACAGACAGACAGACAGACAGACAGACAGACAGACAGACAGACAGACAGACAGACAGACAGACAGACAGACAGACAGACAGACAGACAGACAGACAGACAGACAGACAGACAGACAGACAGACAGACAGACAGACAGACAGATAGATAGATAGATAGATAGATAGATAGATAGATAGATAGATAGATAGATAGATCCCAGAGTGGAAATTTCTTTGTCAAGCAGCTAGATACACGATACTTGATACATAGAGCGACAGTATGAAAAAGTATAAAAATACAAGAAGTCTGGAGTGCAAAAACGGATAGTATGAGTGGTTGGCTGAATATGTACACTATACATTGGTGGATGTTGGATGGTTAACTATACTATACAGGTCGATGGCAGAGAAATACTTCAGTAGCTAAAAATGCATATGATATGAGCGAGGGTAATAATAGTTTACTTAATATACAGACTGGTTAAATGAACAGGTAAGTGAATATTTGCATGGTTACATTAACTGTACAGGTAAATGACAGGAAGAGATACTTAAATAGCTAAATGTGTGTATGATATCATTTGGGGTAATAATAGTAATTCCCTTAAAATACAGTCCTTAGTGCAGGGTTTAATTACAGATAAATGCACGTATTGCACATTCGATATACTAAAAACAATGAAAAAAAGATACAACTGACAGGATACTAATATGCATTCCTGAGTGAATGACTACGTAAGTTAAGTCCAAGAATGACTTACAATATTGCACGTGGTATGATATCCCAACTGTACATGAGTATGTAGATACAGACCTGAATGAATAGAGTTACTCACAGATGGATGGATAATTGATAAACTAGGTCCGAACACCCCAACAGTTACAGTTTGTGACTGCTCGCTGTTTTATTAGCTTCATGTTTTTAGATGCTCCCTAAAAGACAAAAATATAACCTGTGTTTTCAGATAGTTTCCCATAAACTGAATCCCATGGACATGAGACAAGCCATGTTTCTACATTAAGCTGTTATGACAACCTGTATAAAATATATAAACCCATCATATTTATTTTTCACACACTTAGACTCTAGATCATTAAGAATGTACATGTATGGTAACTTACATTGCTAGTATTGATCAAGAGATCAGGTAGAGGCAATGCAACAGCTGTTGAGTAATGTATAATACTGTGTTTCTATCAACACATATGTGTCAGAAGTGACGTATTAAAACAATTATTATCATCTGTTTAAAAATCAGCTCAAAATGGTACTTATGAATCGAGCGGGAAGGCCCCGGCTTGAGCCTTGTGGATTTTTTTTTTTTTAAAGAGCCGATAGCGCCTGACAGACTAAAGCTCATTGTGAGTTCATATCGACCACAGAGAGTGATGGAGCTTAAAATCGATGTGAGCAATCACTGCAAACATCCAACAGCAAGCTATGCTCCACACTGTATGTGTCCACGTTGCCATTTTAGTCAAAATTGAAATTGAATTTTCTAGCTGTTTCCCACATCATTGAGAACTGGGAAGTGGGATGTTTATTATAGCGTTTATAGAGCACACCATTATGGGAACAGTAGGCAATAAGACGTTTGCCTTGCACGATTGTATAACCCTACTAAAAAAGCTACCCTGAACAGCTTCTATCCCAAAGCCATAAGACTGCTACATAGCTAACAAAATGGCTACGGTCTATCTGCATTGACCCTTTTATTTAATTTTTACACTGACTATGCACACTCTAGGGCTGGGAGATATGGCCAAAATATTATATCATGGTATTTGAGGTGATTTCAATGGGTCTTTCTCCATTCTGATTGTTTTATACTGTTTAAATCAACTTCAACCAAAACATAACAATATTTCCTGCATTCAATTGAGATAATTTCCACACTGCCACGTAGGGCTGCACGATACGGGCAAATAATCTAGGACTATTGTTTTACCAAATGTTGCAATTTGACTTGCGATTTAGAGCAAAACACTGTTGGAATCATGGAACTAGAATGACTATTCTAATTCTATAGTTAGAATATAATAGTGGGCACTTTGAATACAGTGTTGTTTGACATGACAAGAAAAATAATGCCAGGGAGGAGTTATTGTGACAGGGTAGGAACTAAAGTGTTGATAAGTGTTTCCTAGGGGACCTACATTTAATGTTTTCTCTTAGCTACTTAATGTAGGTAACATATTCCTCTTCAGTTTAGAAGATACTGTTGCATGCTGATTTAGGTCTACATCATTGGTATTATCAGGCTGTATAGCTTCATTCATACTGACTCTACACACACATACATACACATACATACAATCATAATTTACGATGCTGCTATGCTGTTTATCATATCCTGATGCCTAGTCACCTTACCACTATACATATCTACCGCTACCACTCCAGTATTCCTACACATTGTAAATATGGTATTGGCACTGACCCTAGGATTGACCCTGTACATAGCTCCCTTACTTTCTCTTGTTCTTATTTCCACATACTTTTTTTTTTTATAGTACTACTGATATTAATTACAGCATTGTTGGGAAAGAGCTTGCAAGAAAGGCATTTCACTATTATTATTTTTTACCTTTATTTTACTAGGCAAGTCAGTTAAGAACAAATTCTTATTTTCAATGACAGCCTAGGAACAGTGGGTTAACTGCCTTGTTCAGGGGCAGAACGACAGATTTTTACCTTGTCAGCTCGGGGATTTGATCCAGCAACCTTTCGGTTACGGGCCCAACACTCTAACCACTGGGCTACCTGCCGCCCCAATACTATACTTGCGCACTTGACAATACAACTTGAAACTACTGCCCAGTATGGCATTAAAAGTTGTTATTTATTCATTAACTTACATCATACTACCTCAACACAATGGATAGTTGGGGATTTTGAGTCAGATTAACTTGTGGATACATTTTACATTCACATTACATTTACATTTTAGTCATTTAGCACACACTCTTATCCAGAGCGACTTACAAATTGGTGCATTCAACTTAGGATAGCCAGTGGGACAACCACATCTCGAACACAGTAAGTACATTTCTTTAAACAAGCAGCTGTGAGGAAAGTCAGTGCTAGCAGGGAAATAAAGTCAGGTGTGAGGGGGGTAGAAGGACTGTTATACTATTCCAGGTATTCCTTAAAGAGGTCGGGTTTCAAGTGTCTCCGGAAGGTGGTCAGTGACTCCGCTGTTCTGGTGTCGTGAGGTTCCACCATTGGGGTGACAAAACAGCGAATAGCTTTGGCTGGGATGAACCCGAACTGTGCTTCCGTAGAGGTAGGGGGGCTAGCAGGCCAGAGGTGGATGAATGTAGTGTCCTCGTTTGGGTGTAGGGTCTGATCAGAGGGGAGCCCAGCCAACAGCGAGTTGCAGTAATCCAGACAGGAGATGACAAGTGCCTGGATTAGAAGCGCCGCTACTGTGTAAGGTAGGGTCATAGTCTGCGAATGTTGTAGAGCATGAACCTGCAGGATCTTTTCTTTTTGGTCTTTTTTTTTTTTACCTTTATTTAACTAGGCAAGTGAGTTAAGAACAAATTCTTATTTACAATGACGGCCTACATTGGCCAAACTCAGACAACGCTGGGCCAGTTGTGCGCCGCCCTATGCGACTCCCAATCACGTCTGGTTGTGATACAGTCTGGAATCGAACTAGGTTGTCTGTAGTGACGCCTCTAGCACTGAGATGCAGTGTCTTAGACCACTGCCACTTGGGAGCCCCAAAGTTAGACCCTGCTTTGATGTTAGCAGAGAACGACAGAGTGTTGTCCAGGGTCACACCAAGGTTCTTTGCACTCTGGGAGGAGATCACAATGGAGTTGTCAAACGTGATGGCGAGATCATGGAGCGGGCAGGTGGTGATCCGACATCCAATATGTCTGATATGTCTGCCAGGCATGCAGAGATTCATGTGAGGATATGACAGAGCCAAGTGACTTGGTGTATAAAGAGAATAGGAGAACTGACCTGACTGGTTAGGATCAAGAAGGTAATTCTGAGAGAGATAGCAGGAGAGTTGATTTGAGACGGCATCGCTCAAGAGTTTTGGAGAGAAAAGAAAGAAGGGATACTGGTCTGTAGTTGTTGACATCGGAGGGGTTCAACTCTCGCCTTCTTGAAGACAGAAGGGACACAGCCAGCGGTCAAGGATGAGTTGATGAGCAGGGTGAGGTAAGGTCTGGAGAAGAGAGGAGGGGATAGGGCAGGTTGTTGGGCGGCCGGCAGTCACAAGTCGCACGATTTCATCTGGAGAGAGAGTTGAGAAAGAAGTCAAAACATAGGGTAGGGCAGTGTGAGCAGGACCAGTGGTGTCCATAGGCTTAGTCAATAAGGATAGGATGTCGTCAACCTTCTTTTCAAAATGGATGACGAAGTCATCCACAGAGAGGGAGGAGGGAAGGGGAGGAGGAGAAGGATTCAGCAGGGAGGAGAAGGTGGCAAAGAGCTTCCTAGGGTTAGAGGCCGAGGCTTGAAATTTAGAGTGGTAGAAAGTGGCTTTAGCAGCAGAAACAGAGAAAAAGAGAGAGGAGAGAGTGAAAAGATGACAGGTCCACAGGGAGTTTAGTTTTCCTCCATTTCCACTCGGCTGCCCAGAGCCCTGTTCTGTGAACTCGCAATGAGTCGTCTAGCCACGGAGAAAGAGTGGAGGACCGAGCCGGCCGGGAGGATAGGGGACATAGAGAGTCAAAAGATGCAGAAAGGGAGGAGAGGAGGGTTGAGGAAGCAGAATCAGGAGACAGGAGGGAGAAGGATTTAGCAGAGGGAAGAGATGATAGGATGGATTAGGAGAGAGTAGCGGGAAAGAGAGAGTGAAGATTGCGACGGCGCATTACTATCTGAGGATACCTTTTATGTGTCTGTGTCGAGTATGAAGGAAGCTGAAGGTAGTTTGGCGAGCCAATGCTAATTAGTGTTAGCGCTATGACAAAGTCTACAACAGTGGTTCCCAACTCTGGGCCTCGAGTACCCCCAACAGTCCAAATTGTTATTGTAGCCCCGGAAAACACACCTGATTCAACTTGTCAAATGATCATCAGGCTCTCAATGAGTTGAATTGGGTATGTTTGTCAGGGGCTACAACAACAATGTGTGCTGTTGGATCAGAGGATCAGAGTTGGGAATCACTGGTCTACAGGCTTCCAGTAATTGCACTAATGCTAGTTCACCCCCTAGAGCAGAGCTCTCCAACCCTGTTCCTGGAGACCTACCCTCCTGTAGGTTTTCACTTCAACCCCTGATTCAATATATCAACAAGCTAATTATTTGAATCAGGTGCGCTAGATTTGGGTTGGAGTAAAAACCTACAGAATATTAGCTTTCCAGGAACAGGGTTGGAGAGCCCTGCCCTAGAGTCTATGGGCACGGGTCTGGGCTTTTCCTAAGCTAACATATGGAATTGTTTTAAGATGGTCGTACCGAGGATCATTTAGCTATTTAATTTAGAATTTTAGGAACCCTGTAGGTATTTACACATTATTTGATGAAACATTGCATTTGGCCTTACTGCTATTAACCCATCGAAACACATTAAATAACATTCATACGTGGCAAAATGGTAAAACAATAAGTATGTTTTGAAGTCTCTGTCCTATATCCTTTTAACTTATTTAACCTCTTTTCTGGCACAAAGAACCTATTTTCTGGAGAAATAAATCCAAGAAGGAAAGTTGAAAGAGTCAGAATCGTGAACATCTGCTACCACTAACCATCCACACCTGAGCCTCCTCACACCCTGTCTCAAAACACACAAACACACCCTCCATTGCAAATACAATGTTAAACGGTGGTGCAAAACAGCAGCAAGTGGCTAGGCTAAGAAGTGATGTAGTGGTGCCTGGAGAAGTGGGTATACTCTAATTCTGAGCACAAAAAAATCCACAAAGGCCCACCCCAGCAAATGACAGGCACCCTGTGTCAAAATTTCTATGACAGTACATACACTCTGAATGACCTAAAATTATAAATCCCATATTGGTCTTTCACAGTCAGGCCAACCCAAGCTGTACTGTGCACATAGGCCAACAGTAGGCCTACTATGGAAATAGTCTACGTGCACAGTACAGCTTGGTCAGAGTCAGAAATTCGCAGGTTTCACATTTTCAGGTTCTCTCCCAAAGTCACACTTTAATAGAAAAACAACAAAATTGGATGTTCTAAGTCCACAATGCTTAAACCACATCTGGAGACTTTTGATGTCTGGGAAAAATCAAACGCATTTTTATTGTTGAGTGTACAGTCGTGGCCAAAAGTTTTGAGAATGACACAAGTATTGGTCTCCACAAAGTTTGCTGCTTCAGTGTTCTTAGATCTTTATGTCAGTAGTTACTATGGTACACTGAAGTATAATTACTCCATAAGTATTCCATAAGTGTCAAAGGCTTTCATTGACAATGACATTCAGTTTATGCAAAGAGTCAATATTTGCAGTGTTGACCCTTCTTTTTCAAGACCTCTGCAATCTGGCATGCTGTCAATTAACGTCTGGGCCACATCCTGACTGATGGCAGGCCATTCTTGCATAATCAATGCTTGGAGTTTGTCAGAAGTTGTGGGTTTTTGTTTGTCCACCCGCCTCTTGAGGATCAACCACAAGTTCTCAATGGGATTAAGGTCTGGGGAGTTTCCTGGCCATGGACCCAAAATATCGATGTTTTGTTCCCCGAGCCACTTAGTTATAACTTTTGCCTTATGGCAAGGTGCTCCATCATGCTGGAAAAGGCATTGGTCATCACCAAACTGTTCTTGGATGGTTGGGAGAAGTTGCTCTCGGAGGATGTGTTGGTACCATTCTTTATATATGACTGTGTTCTTAGGCAAAATTGTGAGTGAGCCCACTCCCTTAGCTGAGAAGCAACCCCACACATGAATGGTCTGAGGATGCTTTACTGTTGGCATGACACAGGACTGATGGTAGCGCTCACCTTGTCTTCTCCGGACAAGGTGTTTTCCGGATGGCCCAAACAATCGGAAAGGGTATTCATCAGAGAAAATGAAACTCTACCCCAGTCCTCAGCAGTCCAATCCCTGTACCTTTTGCAGAATATCAGTCTGTCCCTGATGTTTTTCCTGGAGAGAAGTGGCTTCTTTGCTGCCCTTCTTGACACCAGGCCATCCTCCAAAAGTCTTCGCCTAACTGTGCGTGCAGATGCACTCACACCTGCCTGCTGCCATTCCTGAGCAAGCTCTGCCCCGATCCCGCTGCTGAATCAAACTTTAGGAGACGGTCCTGTCGCTTGCTGGACTTTCTTGGGCACCCTGACACCTTCTTCACAACAATTGAACCTCTCTCCTTGAAGTTCTTGATGATCCGATAAATGGTTGATTTAGGTGCAATCTTACCAGCAGCAATATCCTTGCCTGTGAAGCCCTTTTTGTGCAAAGCAATGATGACGGCACGTGTTTCCTTGCAGGTAACCGTGGTTGACAGAGGAAGAACAATGATTTTAAGCACCACCCTCCTGATCTCCAGCCTTGTCCTCATCAACACTCTCACATTAATTAAACTGTACCGGCACCTACAGTAGCACTGTTGTTTGGTTAGCTGTGTTTCTGTAGCGCACATGAGATGGAATTTGCAGAACAAGAAGAAACGGTGATCAACAGTGTTGTTGTCACAGAAGAAGTTGACCGAGTTTTGAAATCAGTGGAAGACAACGTGGGCCAAACAAGCTGCAAACTAAAGGGAAACGACACAGGACGTCTTATTTCATAAAATGGGTTGCAGTCTGCCGTGAAGCTTTCATCCATATATACGGGTAAGAATATAGCTACAGGTTCAGATATTATACGTTTCTAATTGTCAGAAAGTTGTTTTCATTGCAAGTTAAAGCTTGCTGTTAGCTAGCCAGCTGGAGGTAGATGGCTGGCTTGCTAGCTAACGTTAACATTGATCCTAATTTATTTGGTTAACTTTACCTATGACGATCTGTTTGTATAGTAATGTTACTCTATGGATTGGGATTATAGTTCATTTGTTAGCTAGGTAATGTTAACGTGACATGTCTAAACAAAATACCAAGTTAAAGCTTGCTGTTAGCTAGCTAACGTTAGCTAAGGTTAGATGGCTGGCTTGCTAGCTAACAATAATTTATGTGTGTGTAACGTTAGTGATGTTTTCTCAGACAATTGGTTTGTATTTCTAGATAAAGCTTGGTGTTAGTGATGTTCTCAGAATGCCATTTTGCATCTATTGAATAATAATGCTAATTATTTGTATCTGGAATTTCTTTCAGCATCAGTAGAACACGCCTGACTCTCCACCACCAGTGATACAAGGAGAATGGTCCAATGCCTCCCATCAAAGAGAGAGCTGGCCCAATCAAGCTGTGGCTGGCAACACCACCTGTACTTCAGGTGAACATCATTTTCATTGGATTGGATTCTTCTGATCTAAACTCGGAAGGTGAATTGATGTTGTGCAGGTTTGTCATTTCTTCTGATTGTGTTGTTGTTGTTTTTTCCTGTTTTACAGCTTCGATGCTCTGGAGCCTGGTGTTGTTGTCGCCAAGGAACGTTTGGACTGTCGGGACCAGGTTTCAGCATTCAAATGACACTCTATCAATGAATATTATGTGTGGACGTAACATGATTTTGTGACATCCCACTATTGTGTGACCGTATGAAGTGTCCACCACATAAACATATGGCACATGCATCTGTTTATGTGCTGTACATGTGCTCCTCACTCAGGTTGCATGTATGGAATACTATGTGATAAGTGTGTCTGTAGCAGTATATAAACTATGCTAATGTACTGGTGTGAAGGCATTTGGGGAAAAAAAAGTAATTAAGTAAAAATACTTTACTATTTATATGTTTGGCAATTTTGACAGGAAAATTGTCCAATTCACACACTTATCAAGAGAACATCCCTGCTGCGTCTGATTTGGCAGACTCACTAAAGACACATTCTCTGTTTGTAAATTATGTCTGAGTGTTGGAGTGTTCCCCTGGCTATCCGTCAATAAAAAAATTAAAAAATACAATTGTGCCGTCTGGTTTAATATAAGGAATTTGAAAGTATGATAATTTGGTACTTTTTCCAACACTGGATGTGGCTGGGGGTTATAGCAATTATTTCCCATGACCCATCAATTTAGACAAGTGTGTCTGGGTAAGCGTTATATAATATTTTTTCCTTATTTTAGACTTCTACCACTTACTGTCTTAATCTTTACCACACTACTCAGTGTTTAGAACATGACCTCAAATGTGAATCCTTAAAGAGATGGGTGGGGCTAAGGCTTAAGAGGGTGTGAACAATGCTGAATGGGTGGAGACAAAGGAGATCTATCCAGTAGGGACCAAAACTTTCAAAGGCCCTTTTCTCAAAAGTGAGTTTCCAAGTTTATCAACTTTAAAAAATGCAGTGTATGATCTCCATTTTGTAGCTCTGAGTCTCTACTTTTATTCAATGTAAAAAACACATTTTGCTACATAAGACCAAATCCAGGTGGTGAGTCACATATGAGCTCTCCTGTTTAGCAGCCAAAGGCATTATCCTAGTCATATCAGCAACCCAGTAAAGTTGCATTTTAAGATCTCCCTTCCTAAATTTCTAACATACAGTGCATCGGAAAGTATTCAGACCCTTTTTGTTACGTTAAAGTCTTATTCTAAAAGTGTTTAAATTGTTTTTTCCCCCTCATCGATCTACACACCCACATTTATAATTATGAAAAACACTGAAATATCACATTAACATAAGGATTCAGACCCACTACTCAGTGCTTTGTTAAAGCACCTTTTGACAGTGATTACAGCCTTGAGTTTTCTTCGGTATGACGCTACAAGCTTGGCACACATGCATTTGGGGAGTTTCTCCCATTCTCCTCAGTAGATCCTATTTTCATGTCTTTCCAGAGATGTTGGATTGGGTTCAAGTCTGGCCTCTGGCTGGGCCACTCAAAGACATTGAGACTTGTCCCGAAGCCACTCATGTGTGGTCTTGGCTGTGCGCTTAGGGTTGTTGTCCTGTTTGAAGGTGAACCTGAGGTCCTGAGCTCTCTGGAGCAGGTTTTCATCAAGGATCTCTCTGTACTTTGCTCTGTTCATCTTTCCCTCAATCCTGACTGGTCTCTCAGTCCTTGCCGCTAAAAAACATCCCCACAGCATGATGGTGCCACCACCACCCTTCATCGTAGGGATTGTGCCAGGTTTCATCTAGACTTGATGCTTAGCATTCAGTCGATAGAGTTCAATCTTGGTTTCATCAGACCAGAGAATCTTGTTTCTCATGGTCAGAGTTCTTTAGGTGCCTTTTGGCAAACTCCAAGCAGGCTGTCATGTGCCTTTTACTGAGGAGTGGCTTCCTTCTGGCCAATCTACCATAAAGGCCTGATTGGTGAAGTGCTGCAGAGATGGTTGTCTTTCTGGAAAGTTCTGAATGATGGAGGCCACTGTGTTCTTGGAGACCTTCAATGCTGCAGAATTGTTTTGGTACCCTTCCCAAGATCTGTGCCTCGACACAATCCTGTCTCGGAGCTCTACGGACAATTCCTTCGACCTCATGGCTTGGTTTTTGCTCTAACATTCACTGTCAACTGTATGACCTTATATAGACAGTGCCTTTCCAATCATGTCCAATACATTTAATTTACCACAGGTGGACTCCAATCAAGTTGTAGAACCATCACAAGGATGATCAATGGGAACAGGATGCACCTGAGCTCAATTTCGAGTCTCATAGCAAAGGGTCTGAATACTTAAGTAAATAAGGTATTTCTGTTTTTATTTTTAATAAATTAGCAAAAATGACAAAAAATCTTGCTTTGTCATATTTCTATTGTGTGTAGATTGATGGGGAACTGTTTTTATTTAATCCGTTTTAGAATAAGGTTGTAACGTTACAAAATGTGGAAAAAGTCAAGGGGTCTGAATACTTTCCGAATGCACTGTATATTTCCATCTCTGTCCATGAAACCGCTCGCATCTGCGGGATGTTCATTTTAGAACTGTGCAAATTGCATTTTGGAACATTTGCGCATAGGCCTACCGCCATGAGCACATAGCTAAGCTTAAAATGTGAATAAATAGTTTATCAACATTTTAAGCTAAACATTCTGATATGTTCTATTAGCTTTATTAATTGATACGGCGTATACCTCCACTAGACTACTTTGATATGCATCGTGGGGATTAAGTAGTGAGTATACGCAATCCCATATAAAAAAGTGGGTATACGCGGTATATCTGCATATACCCTCCACTACACCACTGAGGCTAAGACAGAAAGTCTTTTGATTGTTTTGGGATATTGTATTTTTGGGGTAAGCCGCCATGCACCGCGGGAAGGCATGAGAACACAGAGAGCTTTAGCTCTTGCTAGACTCTGCTTTGTGTGTGACTATGGGGTAATCACCACCCCTGACTGTGTAGCAGCGGTCCCCAAGCATGTCTTAAAAGGCCCACTGATTTTTACAGCCGTTTTGTATCATTTAAACTAATGATACACCCAGTGAGTCTTTAGAATTTGAGTGATTGCATTTCTCTTATTCCCTTCCATCAGCTTTATAGAAAACCAAATGGTGGAGATGCCGGTTTGTTGTTTTCAAATGAATGAGTGGGCCTTTGAAGCTGCACTGCTGTTACCAATGTGTTTGAAGAGAACGTTTGCAGCGGTGCATATCAATGGTCTCATTATAGCACTGATAAGGCAGGAGGCGTGTAAGTATTCATGGTTGCACCACTAAAGTTGATTCCCAACGGAAAGGAAAATCAAGAATGGGATCTCTTTATCACCTTTATGTCTCCTAATCACAACTGAGTACAACACCAAAGAGAGATTTGTTCCTGAGAAATAACAATGGAATGTTCTCATATTAATCAATGTATGAGTTTTATAAATTATCTTAAGTGTCTCCTTTCAACTCCCTCAATTAATGCAAAAAATAAAATAGCAAGATCTCAATTAAATCAACCAACATTTGATTGAAGGGCTTACAGTTTGTGATAGATGTACTTCGATATTCTAGATGTACTTTTGAGCAGTACAGTAATATAACATTCTGACATGTTTTTTTTTATAGTCCACACAGCACGTATAGCATAGCATGCGTCACTGCACTAGGGATGAAACGGTTACTGGTTTCACGATAAACCCCAGTAAAATTACCGACGGTTAGTATTACCGTTTCAAATTGTAATTATCGTTAAAACCGTGTTTGATTACCGCAGTTTGAAAAACTCACGGTAAATACTGCCAGCATCAACCAAAGTTAGCAACAGTCTGACGCATCGCAGCATGCAACATGGGTTTTGTTTTGTGTGAAAACATGGCGGAAGGAAGTGACGTCCTTAGAGGACCAAATCTGAAGTGTGGTCGTATTTTGGGTTTTACAAGAGTGCTGAGGGAAACTTAATCGAAGATTGTCACCCTGTCTGCAGAACATGCAAAATAAATAATGTAAACTGAAGCTTTCAGTGTTACCTACTCATGTAAAAACACTACACATTGTTCTGCTGCTGTATGTGTCGTGTGTAGGGTTTCCGGAAGTTTTCCATGGGAAGGTAAGCTTTGGAATTTTGGGAATTTTGCTTAAATTCATCAAAAAAGTTAGCTTATAACAGTGAACCTTTTTTGTGGGATACACATAAGGCAATCCCGGGTCTTGTGGCATATTTTGGTTAAACTATCCCCAATTCAATTAAATTGCAACCCTCTGCATGCACAGTGCATTCTTCCATCACATGTGCAGTGCACTCTTCCATCACATGTACAGCTGATTCTCAAGATCTTGCACACTAATGAGATGCTACAGTGGTTGTGTCATACTGCAGCATGGCTTGCAAGATGCTGGAACAGCATTAGTAATAATGTGAAATGACACAGGGAAAAAGTATTGAACACATGAAGAAAGGGAGGTGCAAAAAGGCATGGAAAGCCAAGACAACAGTAATTAAAAAGCAATCCAGCCCGCTGTCAGTGCAAATTAATATCAGCTGGTTCAGTCCCAACTGATGGCCTACAAAAAGGTCTCATTGCCAAGGTGTCACACAAGACACATCTCATGATGGGTAAAAGCAAAGAGCTGTCTCAAGACCTTCGCAACCTAATTGTTGCAAAACATAATGATGGCATTGGTTATAGGCGCATTTCTAAGCTTCTGAATGTTCCAGTGAGCACTGTTGGGGCCATAATACGGAAGTGGAAAGACAATCATTTCACCATAAATTTGCCTCGACCAGGTGCTCCTCGCAAGATTTCTGACAGAGGAGTGAAAAGAATAATCAGAAGAGTTGTCCAAGAGCCAAGGACCACTTGTGGAGAGCTTCAAAAGCAAGTACTGTTGTCTCAATGAAAACAGTAAGTAATGCACTCCACCGCCATGGCCTGTATACACACTCACCACGCAAGACTCCATTGCTGAAAAAAAAGCATGTTGAAGCTTGTTTAAAGTTTGCTGCACAACATTTGGAAAAGCCAGTGAAATACTGGGAGAATATAGTGTGGTCAGATGAGAGCAAAATTGAACTGTTTGGATGTCATAATACACACCATGTTTGAAAGAAAAATGGCACTGCACATCACCCTAAAAACACCATACCAACAGTGAAGTTTGGAGGTGGGAACATCATGGTGTGGGGCTGCTTTTCAGCAAATGGTACTGGCAAACTTCACATAATTGAAGGAAGGATGAATGGGCAAATTTACTGAGACATTCTTGACAAAAATCTGCTGCCATCTACCAGGATGATGAAAATGAAACGAGGGTGGACATTTCAGCAAGACTATGATCCCAAACACACAGCCAAGGAAACTCTCAATTGGTTTCAAAGAAATAAAATAAAGCTGCTAGAATGGCCCAGCCAATCACCTGACTTAAATCCCATTGAAAATCTATGGAAAGAACTGAAGATCAAGATTCATAGAAGAGGCCCATGGAACCTTCAAGATTTTAAGACTGTTTGTGTGGAAGAATGGGCCAAAATCAAACCAGAGCAATGCATGCGACTAGTTTCTCCATACAGGAGGCGTCTTGAAGCTGTCATTACCAACAAAGGCTTTTGTACAAAGTATTAAATAAATATCAGTAAGTGTGTTCAATACTTTTTCCCTGTGTCATTTCACATTATTACACATAACTTAATTTCTGAACTTATTTGTTTTGGTTTCTTTGTATGTATGGATTATTTGGGTTGTTACCAACATCTGGTGAACATTTCATGTCAATAGCACCTTTGGAAATATATTTACTGAGAAAAATGGTGACGTGTTCAATACTTATTTCACCTGTGGTACATGTTAACTAGTAAATAGTAGCCTACAGTAAAGTGTGTTTAAATCATTTCTAACTTGTTAACAATTTCTGCTAGATAATTGTTGCTGGACAAGTGCATAACGTTCCCTCAGCGCTCACAACAAGCAACCTCTGACAAAAGTCCACATACTTCTATTTGAGGTGAAAATGATGAATCAGACACCTTATCAATAGCAACAGCTCATGATCCTCCTGGAATCAGAAGTTTTTTTGACTCAATGGAGGAACAGTCAGAGAAATGCTGATGAATGTCTTGCTCAAGCTGTGTATGCAACTGGTTCACCTCTGATGCTCACAGGCAATGTGTATTGGATGAGATTTCTGAATGTTCTTCACCCAGCATACACCCTCCAACCCGACATGCTTTATCTACTCATTTGCTGGATGCAGAGTTCAACAGAGTTCAAGGGAAGGTCAAGCAAATCATAGAGAAAGCAGACTGTATTGCAATCATCTCTGATGGGTGGTTGAATGTTCTTGGGCAAGGAATAATTAACTACATCATCTCCACCCCTCAACCAGTATTCTACAAGAGCACAGACACAAGGGACAACAGACAAACTGCTCTCTACATTGCAGATGAGCTGAAGGCAGTCATCAATGACCTTGGACCACAGAAGTTATTTGTACTGGTGACAGACAATGCTGCGAACATGAAGGCTGCTTGGCCTAAAGTGGAGGAGTCCTACCCTCACATCACACCCATTGGCTGTGCTGCTCATGCATTGAATCTGCTCCTCAAGGACATCATGGCACTGAAAACAATGGATACACTCTACAAGAGAGCCAAGGAAATGGTTAGGCATGTGAAGGGCCATCAAGTTATAGCAGCAATTAAGAGCACTACATTGAAGCTGCCCAGCAACACCCGTTGGGATGGTGTTGTCATCATGTTTGACAGTGTTCTGGAGGGGAAGGATTCTCTCCAAGAAATGGCCATATCACAGTCTGCCGATACGGACAGCCCCATCAAGAGGATCCTCCTGGATGATGTATTTTGGGAGAGAGTGGTAAGCATCCTCAGCCGCCTCAGATCGCAACTGGTCCTTCTTTGGGAACACACACCAAAGCACGCAACAGGCTGACCAATACAAGGGTTGAAAAATTGGTGGCCGTCTGGGTAAATTTGAGGCTTTTTGAGCCTGAAAACGAGCCATCCTCAACAAGGTTGGAAAGTGACAGTGAAGATGAGGCCTCAGAGTCTGATGTTCAAGAGGTGGACATTGAGGAGGTCCAGGGAGAAGACATGGAATCCTGAGAGGAAGACAACCAAAGCTTTAGTTTCTAGACTATCATTTTACAGATGTATGTTGAAAATGTTTTTGGGAGATGCGATGGATCATTGGGGATCATTCAACATTCCCTTTATTTTGTTGTTCAGTGAAATCATCCCATGTGAAGAGTCAACTAATTTAATTAAAGTTAATTTCGTAACTAAATCGTTTTTTTATTTCTATTGGAAGGATTTACTCATTTGCAATTCTACTTATGATAAGGTAAAAGGTTTATGTTTGTCTCCATATGATATGGTAAATATATCCAATGCAAAAAACATCTAGATTTAAATGGTGTTAGTATTCATTTCCCATACATTCCTGTTAATTCCCATATATTCCTGTTAATTCCCACGGAAAGTTTCCACCTCTGAATATTCCCCAAAATGTGCAACCATAGTTGTGTGTCTGCAGACTCTATTCGCCCATTGCACACGATACCACGTTATATAGTCTAGTCACTCAACCAACATATTTTGTTCATTTCAAATCCGGCAGTCGTCGACTTGGTTGTAAAAGTGTTCCAACAGGAGAAACACTAGAGACTCCAATACAAGACTCTGTATTTTTGTCAATTGTTGGGCTCATTGCAATTACTATCACTCTTCTTAAGACTCATTTGTATTTATGTAAATTGTGCATGGGGTCATTGCATATACTCAAATGCAACACAGAAGATAGTGTGTGTGTGTGTGTGTGTGTGTGTGTGTGTGTGTGTGTGTGTGTGTGTGTGTGTGTGTGTGTGTGTGTGTGTGTGTGTGTGAATAATAATGATTATAATGTAACAGCACCAATAATAATAATAAGAAGAAGCATACATTTGCTATTCCTTTGTTTACAGAGTGGGCGTGCAGCAGGCAAACCCAGTGATGCTACTGGTTCCTCCTCATCTACAGTTGTGACACAGACACTCCAGCAAGCATTTAAAAGGCAGGCTGCTTATGCACCCACATCAAAACATGCTCAAGACCTCACCGCAGCCCTTTCATATTACATTACAAGGACGTGATACATTTTTACAGTTCAATCTCAAGTGAACAAAGATGCATACATACAGGATGGTAGGCCAGCAGCACCGTATTTTCTTTATGAAGGAGAGAACGGACATACAATCAGTGCTGTTCATTTGATTTGTTTACATATTTTGTGTTGTTATTTTAATGTCAACACCTGCCCATTAGATTTGTTTCCATATGGTTGTATTGTTCTTACATGCACATTGCTTTACTTGTGTTGCTTTTTTTTTACACATTTGATTTCCTTACCTAAGTTGTGTTCATTAAAACCTGCACTAGGGAAACGTTTACCTCTCATGGACACATTGTTGGTTTTTAATATACAACTTGGTGAAATGATTTCAGTGTGTATCAGTACTTTTTGAACATTTTCAACACATTTTAACAATACCACGATAATACTGATAACCGTGTTAATTTGTCACTATAATGGTGATATGAAATGCTCATACCGTTTCATCTCTAAAGGGAAGTTCAGAATGAGGGGAACAAAAATCTGTGCGTAAATGCAACTATTAACAACTTATCCATGGGGCTTTACTAACAGTATTTCCCCCTTATGGCAACTGTATATCTAACGTCTGTAGGCTAGTATGCTAGCTAGCCTACGTAAGCACACCCAATGAAACAAATTATCTTGGGATCCTGGGGGCTATTTGTGCGTGCAGGCTCCAGATTCTCTACAAAATAATACTTTTGCAGCCCATTGTCTATACAGCGGCCCACTAGATTGAGTAGCCCACCCTAACCTGTAGGCTAATAGTATGCCTATAATACAAAGGGCAAGTGAAAGTAAATTAGACTATAGCCTATTGGCATTTTAGGCCTATATCCAACCGCTGTGGAAGGAGTGAAGAGATTTACCGCAAACGTGTCTGTGGGAGGCAACACTTGCATGCGCAATGCAGCTAATTAGGCACTGTTTGACTATATTCATGGATGAAAAAATAATTGATATAAATATGTCCATTAGATCAATGACGCTGAATGATCATAGGCTATAATGATCATAAGGTCCAATGAGCAGCATTGAGGTGAGCCAGGGAGCAGTTCAGTGGCCGCTACTGCACTAGGCGAGCGGGAGGCACGGCGCTCAGAATGCTAGCGGGCCGGGGCTAGCAGATGGGTCTTTGGCGACATCGCAACGGAAAAGCCTGTTGAAACCACATCGGACGATTACGTCGGCAAACCAGTCGTGATGGATTGGCGGGGCTCCGTTTCGACAATAGAAGGTCCAGGCCGGATGACAAAGAGGTACTGTAGCCCAGGAATTAGCTAGTACACGTCGGCTAGCCGGGAGATATGCCTAGCTCGAGGCTAGCTCAAGGCTAACTGGTGCATGCGTCGGGACAGTGGTGTTATCCAACAACAGCCATTCGGTTGCAGATAGCTAGCTGCGATGACCCGATGTAATGGTCCAGTGATTTTGGCAGAAATCTGGTGATGTGGTAGAGAAAGCAATCTGATATGCGCTGGGTTGGTAGCGCGCTGTGCAGACTGGCCGATATTGTCCGAGGCCAAGGGCAATGGTGAAGACCGCTAGCAGTGGCTAACAATGGCTAGTAGCTAGTTAGCTGGCTAGCTTCTGTCGGAGGTCCAGTTATATGGGATAAAGAAATAAAGAAATAGTAGATTCGTTCCACATTGGTTGAGGCGTTTTTTTAGGAAAGAATATGAGATTAAGATATATATACGGAAAAGACGAAAAACAGAAGGGACGGGACATGGAACAGGACAAAAAAAACACGTCCGCACTGTTACGCCATCTTGGAATCGCCATCTTGGAATAATGACGATGCCACCACCATGCTTCACCATAGGGATGGTGACAGGTTCCTTCCGGATGTGACACTTGGCATTAAGGCCAAAGAGTTCAATCTTGGAGTCCTGTATTCTTGGCAATCTTCAATGCTGCAGACAATTTTTGGTACCCTTCCTCAGATCCGTGCCTCGATACAATCCTGCCTCGGAGCTCTACAGACAATTCCTTCGACCTCATGGCTTGTTTTTTGCTCTGACATGCACTGTCAACTGTGGAACCATATAGAGACAGGTGTGTGCCTTTCCAAATCATGTCCAATAAATTAAATTGACCAAAGGTGGACTCCAATCAAGTTGTAGAGACATCTCAAGGATGATCAATGGAAACAGAATGCACCGGAGATCAATTTAATTTCTGTATTATTATTATTTTTTAATTAAACATTTTAAAATCTGTTTTCGCTTTGTCGCGTGTAGATTGAGGAAAAAACTGAATTCAATCCATTTTATAATATGGCTGTAATGTAACAAAATGTGGAAAAAGGAAAGGTGTCTGAATACTTCCCGAATGCACTGTATACAATTCTCTCTGCTACCGCACAGCAAGTCTGGAACCAACAGGATCCTGAACATCTTCTACCCACAAGCCATAAGACTGCTAAATTGCTTATCAAGTGGCTACCCGGACAACCCGGACAACCCAACAGCTGGCCATGCTTTCCACCTGGCTACCCCTACCCCGGCCAACAGCTCTGCACCCCCGGCAGCTACTTGCCCAAGCCCCCCCTGCTTCTCCTTCACCCAAATCCAGACGGCTGATGTTCTGAAAGAGCTGCTAAGTCTGGACCCCTACAAATCTGCTGGGCTAGATAATCTGGACCCTCTCTTTCTGAAATTATCAGCCAAAATTGTTGCAACACCTATCACTAGCCTGTTCAACCTCTCTTTCGTATCGTCTGAGATCCCTAGAGATTGGAAAGCTGCCGCGGTCATCCCCCTATTCAAAGGAGGAGACACTCTAGACCCAAACTGTTATAGACCAATATCCATCCTGCCCTGCCTTTCTAAAGTTTTCGAAAGCCAAGTTAACAAACAGATAACTGACCACTTCGAATCCCACCGTACCTTCTCTGCTATGCAATCTGGTTTCCGAGCTGGTCATGGGTGCACCTCAGCTACGCTCAAGGTACTGAACGATATCATAACCGCCATCGATAAAAGACAGTACTGTGCAGCCGTTTTCATCGACCTGGCCAAGGCTTTCGACTCTGTCAATCACCGCATTCTTATTGGCAGACTCAACAGCCTTGGTTTCTCAAGTGACTGCCTTGACTGGTTCGCTAACTACTTTGCAGACAGAGTTCAGTGTGTCAAATCGGAGGGCCTATTGTCCGATCCTCTGGCAGTCTCTATGGGGGTGCCACAGGGTTCAATTCTTGGGCCAACCCTTTTCTCTATATACATCAACGATGTCGCTCTCGCTGCTGGTGACTCTCTGATCCATCTCTACGCAGACGACACCATTCTGTATACATCTGGCCCCTCTTTGGATACTGTGTTTACTAACCTTCAATCAAGCTTCAATGCCATACAACACTCCTTCCGTGGCCTCCAACTGCTCTTAAACGCTAGTAAAACTAAGTGCATGCTTTTCTATCGAACGCTGCCAGCACCCGCCCACCGGACTATCATCACTACTCTCGACGGATCCGAATTAGAATACGTGGACACCTACAAATACCTAGGCATCTGGTTAGACTATAAACTCAACTTCCAGACTCACATCAACCATCTCCAATCCAAAATTAAATCCAGAATTGGCTTCCTATTTCGCAACAAAGCCTCCTTCACTCATGCTGCCAAACATGCCCTTGTAAAACTGACTATCCTACCGATCCTTGATTTCGGCGATGTCATTTACAAACTAGCCTCCAATACTCTACTTAGCAAATTGGATGTAGTCTATTACAGTGCCATCCATTTTGTCACCAAAGCCCCATACACTACCCACCACTGCGACCTGTATGCTCTCGTTGGCTGGCCTTCATTATATATTCGTCGCCAAACCCACTGGCTCCAGGTCATCTATAAGTCTTTATTAGGTAAATCCCCGCCCTATCTCAGCTCACTGGTCACTATAGCAACACCCATCCGTAGCATGAGCTCCAGCAGGTATATCTCACTGGTCACCCCCAAAGCCAACACCTCCTTTGGTCGCCATTCCTTCCAGTTTGCTGCTGCCAATGACTGGAACGAATTGCAAAAATCATTGAAGCTAGAGGTTCCTATCTCCCTCAATAACTCAAAGCTGCTAATTGATCACTGCACCTGTATATAGCCCTTCTGTAAATAGCCCACACTACTACCTCATCCCCATATTTATTTTTGTTTATTTTCACTATTCTTGCACTCCAGTATCTCTATTTGCACATCATAATTTGCACATTTTTCATTCCTGTGTTAATAATGATAATTCTGTAATTTATGTCACCACTATAGTCTATTTATTGTTCTACCTCCTAACCTTACTGCATTTTTGCACTACATTTTGCACTCTGTATATAGATTTTTCTATTGTGTTTTTGACTGTTTGTTTAATGTGTAACTCTGTGTTGTTATTTGTCACACTGCTTTGATTTGTCTTGGCCAGGTCGCAGTTGCAAATGAGAACTTGTTCTCAACTGACCTACCTGGTTAAATAAAGGTGAAATAAAAATAAATAAAAAATAAAATAAATAAACCTGCATTGACCCTTTTTTGCACTAACTCTCTTGCACTGACTCTATGCACACACACACACATGCATACTGAAGCCACACACAAACGCTGTTGCTACTGTCTATTATCTATTCTGTTGTCTAGTAACTTTACCCCTACCTATATGTACATAGCTATCTCAATTACCTCGTACCCCTGCACATCGACTCGATACTACTCCCTGTATATAGCCATGTTATTCGTTATTCACAATTCATTTATTCCTTGTCACTTTTTCTATTTTTTAATTTAAAAACATTTCTTTATCTTTGTTGGGAAAGGGACCCGTCAGTAAGCATTTCACTATTAGTTATTAACTGTTGTGAATGTGAAAAATAAAATGCTTTTTTACTTGACCCCTGATCGTCCCCATCTGAAGAATAGAGACTCATCAGGAATCATCTTGGAATAATGACGATGCCACCACCATGCTTCACCATAGGGATGGTGCCAGGTTCCTTCCGGATGTGACACTTGGCATTAAGGCCAAAGAGTTCAATCTTGGAGTCCTGTATTCTTGGCGACCTTCAATGCTGCAGACATTTTTTGGTACCCTTCCTCAGATCCTAGCCTCGATACAATATGAAAAATAAAATGCTTTTTTACTTGACCCCTGATCGTCCCCATCTGAAGAATAGAGACTCATCAGACCCGACTCACTCAGAGAGTATCAGTGGCAACTTGGCTCAGTGAGATTAGGCCTACACTTTAACAAGGGAAAATATGACGGTAGCGTCGGCCAATAATTTTTTATCTAATCCCTGGCCTCCCTGGCCAAATGTACAATCCGGGGAGTCTGGGATTTCATTAATGCTTTCTGACAGGTCTAAATCCTTCCAAAGCCCTAATCTCATATAAATGTCAACGAGCTCTAAGGCATCAACCTTGGGCCGGTGGGCTATAAAACAGAGACGCCTCAGAATGCATTAGAGCATAATGACAGGCGAATAAACATTAAGATGGCTGACTGACAACCAATAGGAGAAAGAGGAGAGACCGTAATGTTATTACATTAGAATTTTAGAGAACACTTCTTTTATATGAGTAATTTATAAGAATTTATACAACGGGTGGGTCTAATCCTGAATGCTGATTGGTTAAAACCGCATTCCAGATGGTGTCTATTCCACAAATTGCCACCGGCTAAATCTATGACGATAAAATGCCTATTCACTCTGTTCCATCTGACTGTTCAATCCACTGTCTCATCAGCCCAGCCAGGCAATTTATAAACTTGATCTCCACTATAAAAAGCATCTAGATATTATCTCACATTTCTTTTAGACTAAAATGTTGTTTTCAACAGCGGAGAGTTGTATAAACCTTGCTGTCTGTCTCTCCGACATTTGCAACATTGTTTCAATATTCAAAATCGATCTCCTGCTGTCCCATAGTAATGAACGTGTCGGGAGTCGGAAAGAGACAGATAGGCAGGCAGGCAGCTTTTCTAAGCCAGTCAAAATCTTGAACCAGCTAAAAAAAATTCTATATAAAAAATGTAAAATGAAAAGCAGCTAATTTGCAGAACTGATTGTGTTACTGTAACTGTGTTGTTGGCTAGCTCCTCTGAACAACAGTGTCCTGACGAGTGAGCACATTTTCTTTGCCAGGTGAAATCACACCTCATTAGCTCATAGTTATGGATGTATCCAAATAAATGTCACTAGAAAACAGCTTAAACAAATGCAAATGCAGCTACTTTGTTGTTATTCTGGCTGTTTGACGTGACTGTAAGTTAGCCGTAGCTGGCTAGCTAGCTAGCAAGCAAGGGATAAGAACGTTGCCAGCCAGTATGGCAATCTAACATTTCGAACAAACTACTGGGTCACGTCCATAGATACAGAACAAAATGGCTGAATGACTGGGTCGCGTCCATAGATACAGAACAAAAAGACTGAATGACTGGGTGACGTCTCTAGCAACCCTAGATTTGTGTTGGGACAATATCTTGTGGAAGGATGAAATAGTATGAATAAATTCATCAAAATAACATTTAAATGAAAATATGTCATTATTTTTATGTAGGTAACCCGTTGTGTAAAAGTTATAATGCCCTCGAAGCCGGTGCTTGGAGGATATATTGGCACTGATGTTGTTAGGCCTGGGCATTATCACTTAAGTATAAAACTGTCATTGTGATTCTTTGTTGGTTTGCAATAAGTGGCATTGTACAGTACTGAATCAACTGTAGCCTGCTAAACTGTAACTATTGTGACTTGTAGTTGACAGATTGTACGGTACCTTTCAAAAACAAATCTTTAACACGCTACTTTGTAACACACTTTTCCATATTTTACTTTGTACACTAGCCATGAAAAATACTTTGTCAGATTGCTTTGGCATAAGGGCACTTTTCTTAAAGTTCTGGATGAAACCAGGGTTGGGCTCATTTTGAATTGAAGGCAGTCAATTAACGGAAGTGATTTGAATAAAACATTCTTAAATTGAAAAACCTTTGAAATACAAATAGCTTCTACTTTTCAGTTTATTGAGAAGTCATTAAAATAAATGCCCTTTTGATTATTGAATTGTCCTTTTTGTTTACTTCCTGAATTGACTACCTTCAATTCAAATTGGCTACCTTCAATTCGAATTGAGCCCAAACCTGCTCCTTGCTCGCACACGCTTTTTCAGTTCTGCCCACAGATTTTCTATAGGATTGAAGTCAAAGCTTTGTGATGGCCACTCCAATACCTTGACTTTGTTGTCCTTAAGGCATTTTGCCACAACTTTGGGAGTATGCTTGGGGTCATTGTCCATTTGGAAGACCCATTTGCGACCAAGCTTTAACTTCCTGACTGAAGTCTTGAGATGTTGCTTCAATATATACATTTCCTTCCTCAAGATGCCATCTATTCTGTGAAGGGCACCAGGCCCTCCTGCAGCAAAGCACCCCCACAACATGATGCTGCCACCCCCGTGCTTCACAGTTGGGATGGTGTTCTTCGGCTTGCAAGCCTCCTCCTTTTTCCTCCAAACATAACGATGGTCATTATGGCCAAACAGTTCTATTTTTTTTTCATCAGACCAGAGGACATTTCTCCAAAAAGTAAGAGCTTTGTCCCCATGTGCAGTTGCAAACCGTAGTCTTGCTTTTTTATGGCAGTTTTAGAGCAGTGGCTTCTTCCTTGCTGAGCGGCCTTTCAGGTTATGTCGATATAGGACTTGTTTTACTGTGGATATAGATACTTTTGTACCTGTTTCCTCCAGCATCTTCACAAGGTACTTTGCTGTTGTTCTGGGATTGATTTGCACTTTTTGCACCAAAGAATGTTCATCTCTAGGAGACAGAACGCGTCTCCTTCCTGAGCGGTTTGACGGTGCGTGGTCCGATGGTGTTTATACTTGCTCACTATTGTTTGTAAAGATGAACGTGGTACCTTCAGGTGTTTTGCTCCCAAGGATGAACCAGACTTGTGGAGATCTACCGAAAAAAATTCAGAGGTCTCTTTCTTTTGATTTTCCCATGATGTCTAGCAAAGAGGCACTGAGTTTAAAGGTAGGCCTTGAAATGCATCCACAGCTACACCTCCAATTGACTCAAATTATGTAAATTAGAAGCTTCTAAAGCATGACATCATTTTCTGGAATTTTCCAAGCGGTTTAAAGGCACAGTCAACTTAGTGTATGTAAACTTCTTACCCACTGGAATTGTGATATAATGAATTATAAGTGAAATAATCTGTCTGTAAACAGTTGTTGGAAGAATGACTTATGTCATGCACAAAGTAGATGTCCTAACCGACTTGCCAAAACTATAGTTTGTTAACATGAAATCTGTGGAGTGGTTGAAAAATGAGTTTTAATGACGTCAACCTAAGTGTACTGTATGTAAATCTCCGACTTTAACTGTATCTAAATAAATATATTTTCACAAAAAAAAAAGTTTTTGGCCACCACAGACCATCACAAGGCTATCTGAGGTTGTGTTGTATGGATCTTGAAACCAGCAGCAGCAGCAGCAGCAATCATTCATGAAGTAAGTGTCTAGGTTGTTATTTTTGTATTATAAGTAACAACATGCTATTCATGGGTGGTATGCTTCGCCACAATATTGTTTTGAATGTTGTCTTCAGGACTGATGGCTAAATTAATTTTCTACAACGTGTTCTCTGAGCTGATAAACACTTTGTCTAAAGCACATTATAGGGACTTGGAAAAACTATGTCATTTCTAAATGGTGGAAAATCATTAGCAGGAAAACCTTTTGTCAGCGCTGTGATGTCGCCAGTTTGACTTTAGATGGAGTATAACTTTAAATAGCTAGCCAAGATTCAGGGACCGGACTTTAGTTTGCCAACGTTGGCATTGCTAGCTATTTTTGACACATTTTTCTAGTTATGTCAATTGCCATCTCTCTAAAGTCAATTTTATGACATGATAATGATGGCAAAGTTGTTATCCTACTAATTACTTGCCTACCTTAGCAATGTCATCGTTTTTTCAGCCCTCTATAGAGTCTCCTCAGATAATGTCTTTGAGCTAACTAATGGTAGCTAGCTAGCTAGCCTGTTGACTGTTGTTCAAGCTGCAGTCAGTCAGTCACCCAAAACAGACTAAGGTAGCCTATTTGATTTAGCTGGTGTCTGTACAAAATAAAATGCTCAAATTGACAATTTCAAGAGTATTTGTCAGTAGGTATTAAGAACTAAAATGAACTGGCTTGTGATTGGATTAGTAGCTACAGTACCAGCCCGCCAGCCATAAAGGTGAGAGAGCCGATCATTTGGCTCCCTGATTTGCAGACTGGTTGGCTACTAAATGTTTTTTGCAGATTATCAAGAAATTATCTTAAATTAAAGATTATCTTAAAACATTAATTGAATATGTTGAATCCTCACTGCATTAACAATATGTTTTGGGTAGAGCGCCTTATTCTGGTCCAAAATATGATAAAAGAAAACAGATTGAAGGTTATAAAAGCTCATGATACATTTTTTTAATTTAGGCCTACTGATTTGATTAAAGTGTTGACAACTGCTGCTTTCTGTGTAGCAAAACCCATGTTTAACACCTCTTTCATTCTCACTTTGTGCACCCCTACTTTTATACAGTCTGGTGGTCTGGGGATTCTTCCCCTTGACATACTTAAAAAAAACATTTTCCTGCAATTCTATAATGTCTATTTTTATTGCCACAATAAAATACATTGAAAGAGTAGATTAGACTAGTTTTTCTGACTAGATTACTAATCTTTTTTATTTTATTTTTATTTAACCAGGTAGGCCAGTTTAGAACAAGTTCTCATTTACAACTGTGACCTGGCCAAGACACAGCAAAGCAGTGCGACAAAAACAACAACAACACAGAGTTAAACAAGGGATAAACAAACGTACAGTAAAGTGTGTGCAAATGTAGTAAGATTAGGAAGGTAGGGCAATAAATAGGCCATAGTGGCGAAATAATTACAAGTTAGCATTAACACTGGAATGATAGCTGTGCAGATGATGATATGCAAATAGAGATACTGGAGTGCAAATAAGCAAAACATTTGCAAAATTATAAATATGGGGATGAGGTAGTAGGGTAGGCTATTTACAGATGGGCTGGTACAGGTGCAGTGATCAGAAAGCTGCTCTGACAGCTGATGCTTAAAGTTATTGAGGGAGTTGGTAGTCTCCAGCTTCAGAGATTTTTGCAATTCGTTCCAGTCATTGGCAGCAGAGAACTGGAAGGAATGGCGGCCAAAGGAGGTTTTATGGGGGCATGTTTGGCAGCATGAGTGAAGGAGGCTTTGTTGCTAAATAGTAAGCTGATTTTAGATTTAATTTTGGAGATGCGTAATGTGAGTCTGGAAGGAGAGTTTACAGTCTAACCAGACGCCTAGGTATTTGTAGGTGTCCACGTAATGTCAGACCTGTCGAGAGTTGTGATGCTAGTCCGGTGGGCGGGTGCGGGCAGCGTTCGATTGAAAAGCATGCATTTAGTTTTACTAGCATTTAAGAGCAGTTGAAGGCCACGGAAGGAGTGTTGTATGGCATTGAAGCTTGTTTGGAGGTTTGTTAACACAGTGTCCAAAGAGGGGCCAGATGTATACAGAATGGATTCGTCTGCGTAGAGATGGATCAGAGAGTCACCAGCAGCGAGAGCGACATCTTTGATATATACAGAGAATAGAATCGGCCCAAGAATTGATCCCTGTGGCACCCCCATAGAGACTGCCAGAGAACCGGACAACAGGCCCTCCGATTTGACACACTGAACTCTATCTGAGAAGTAATTGGAGAATCAGGCAAGGCAGTCATTTGAGAAACCAAGGCTGTTGAGTTGGCCAATAAGAATGCGGTGATTGACAGAGTAAAAAGCCTTGGCCAGGTCAATGAAGACGGCTGCACAGTACTGTCTTTTATCGATGGCTGTTATGATATCGTTTACTACATTGAGCGTGGCTGAGGTGCACCCATGACCAGCTCAGAAACCAGATTGCATAGCAGAGAAGGTACGGTGGGATTCGAAGTGGTCAGTGATCTGTTTGTTAACTTGGCTTAAGAAGATTTTAGAAAGGCAGGGCAAGATGGATATAGGTCTGTAACAGTTTGGGTCTAGAGTGTCTCCCCCTTTGAAGAGGGGGATGACCGCGGCAGCTTTCCAATCTCTAGGGATCTCAGACGATACGAAAGAGAGGTTGAACAGGCTAGTGATAGGGGTTGCAACAATTTTGGCAGATAAGTTTAGAAAGAAAGGGTCCAGATTGTCTAGCCCAGTTGATTTGTAGGGGTCCAGGTTTTGCAGCTCTTTCAGAACATCAGCTATCTGGATTTGGGTGAAGGAGAAGCGGGGGGGGGGGGCTTGGGCAGGTTGCTGTGGGGGGTGCAGAGCTGTTGGCCGGGGTAGAGGTAGCCAGGTGTAAAGCATGGCCAGCCGTAGCAAAATGCTTAATGAAATTGTTGATTATCGTACATTTATCGGTGGTGACAGTGTTTCCTAGCCTCAGTGCAGTGGGCAACTGGGAGGAGGTGCTCTTATTCTCCATCGACTTTACAGAACTTTTGGAATTAGTACTACAGGATGCAAATTTCTGATTGAAAAAGCTAGCCTTTGCTTTTCTAACTGACTGTGTATATTGTTTCCTGACTTCCCTGAAAATCCCTTCCCTGAAATCTACTGCCTTCCCTCAAATTCCCACTCTGACTCACAAAAATCCTGCCCCCTCCCCTGACAATCCCACCCACAGTGATTGATTGAAAGGCCAAACTGTTAAAGGGATAGTTCACCCAAATTACACATTGGTTTCCTTACCCTAAGTGTAAGAATACATAAATAATACATAAAGAATACATAATTTGAATAACAAACATTGTAGCAATTCATATCTTGCAGTAAAACTAAGTTTGAACACTGGAATGTGAGATGTAATCTACACCTTGATTTGGATGATAAAAATACCAATTATTTTGTTTAATTACTTTTCAGTTTAAGCATAATTATTTCAATTTTGCCTAAATTTTCTAATTCTGAACTTCTAATGTGAGTAGACCAAACAAACTGCAGATTAGGAGCCGTGCACGCGTGTGTGTGTGTCTGACCAGTGTCTGTGTGTCCTCAACTTGCAGATGGCAGACAAGTTTTCTATCATTCAGAATGCGCGTCGGTGTTTCATCATTTTCCCCTACTCATCGCCCCGGTTGTTAGATATTATGAACATTGATAGATTGATAGCAAACGCCCTTGCCATTTGATTTATGATAGTAGCAGGCTAACAGGAGGCAGCTGCAGTCTGAATGATCAGACCGAGGCAGAGAAGGGAGTGGACAGAGAAATAAAGGATCACTCTATCCAATCAGAGCAGCAGGATCAACGTACAGCTCGTCCCTCTCTTTACAGACAGGCAAACTGTCCAGTTGAGTTACGAGTACAAGTAGCGCCTCACTTGACTGACATGAGAAAGATAAAAAAAATACTCTGATTATAAACGTATCCAGAAAATTGCCCTTATCCGTTACGATACTTGCTTTCTCAGACTACGCATCATTTAGAAAATGTGACCATAGGGTTTCAGTTTAAGAGGTTAAGACACTTTATGGTGGTGTTCACCTGTAGTTACCTGTAGCTCAATATTTGTATTATTTATTTTATAGTCTTTTTTTTTGCTCATATTTATCAAGGGATCCAATCATGGTCTGACAATAGGCAATGTTAAAGAACGAGAATTAATCCACAATTTATTACATCCATAGATGTTGACTACTTCACTTCAGCCTCAACTCTTTCTACATGTATACTAACCGCCACTGCCTTTGATTTCCCAATAAAAATGAAGGATCTAATGCTTGGTGCACATTGAGTCACCACAGCCCATTTTGACATTTAATAAACGCTGCTTGAGTAGACCAGCTGGCAGTGCCATGATGTAAATGACCATTCTCTAGTGCAGGGTTTGCTCTCCAATGGTAAGGTTTGTTGTGGGGAAATGAAGCAGGTGTCAGAACAAATACCAGAGCTAACTCCATCAAGCAAACACATCTTTACTTCAGCAGCCAGAAATATGCCTGGAGGTCTGTTAATTAACTAAAGGCATCTGGTCTTGCATTGGCAATTTATATCAATTCCTAGAGTATGTTTGACTTTTTAAATGTAATTAAGCACTGGAAACTTATAAGGACAGCGAAAGTGTTCATCAGGTCAAAGTTTCTGTTGTCTGATTGTGTTTTGAGGACCGAAGTATACACTTGGGTCTTTTAAAGGGGAATTTTGCCCTGGCTCTGCCGCGGCATATAATCATTACTATACTAACAACATTGTTTTTATCATAAACAACACAATTATCCAAACCACAGGCTAGAACTAGCACATTTTAATTTCACTGGTAGAATTGGGAAGTTTTGACTCCCTGTGTATTTGTCCATAAAGTCTGGCATTCATAGCAAATGCTGATACCGCCCGCTAGCGGCGGGCCCTGATGGCATCAGGGCCAAGGGTGCTTAGGGTCTGTGCTGACCAACTGTGTGGAATACTCCAGCGTCTCTTCAACCTTAGCCTGAGCCTAGAAAGGGTCCCTGTGCTGTGGAAAACATCCTGCCTCGTCCCAGTGCCCAAGAAGGCACACCCCACTGTCCTGAATGACTTCAGACCTGTAGCACTAACATCACACATCATGAAGACCCTGGAAAGGTTAGTCCTCGCTCACCTCAGACCCCTGGTGTGTACATCACTGGACCCCCTGCAGTTTGCATACCAGCGCAACATCGGGGTGGATGATGCAATCATCTACCTTCTGCAGAGGGCCTACTCTCACCTGGACAACGCAGGTTGCACTGTGAGGGTTATGTTTTTTTACTTCTCCAGTGCCTTCAATACCATTCAGCCCCTACTACTGGGTGAGAAGATGAGGAGGATGAAAGTGGAAGCACCCTTAGTCTCCTGGGTCACGGACTACCTGACCGGTAGGCCACAATTTGTGCGACTACAGAGCTGTGTGTCAGAACGGGCAGTTAGCAATACAGGGGCCCCCCAGGGAATGGTCCTGCCTCCCTTCCTGTTCACCCTCTACACCTCAGACTTCAGATATAACTCTGAAACATGCCAGCTACAGAAGTTCTCGATGACTCTGCTATTGTAGGGTGCATCAGGGGTGGGCAGGAGGAGGAGTACAGGAGCACAATCAGTGACTTTGTGTTGTGGTGTGAGCAGAACCACCTTCAACTCAACATCAGCAAAACAAAGGAGATGGTGGTGGACTTCAGGAGAACCAAGGCACAACTGATTGCAGTCCCTATACAGGGGATGGATGTGGAAATGGTCGGGTCATACAAGTTCCTGGGAGTCCATATGGACAACAAGCTGGAATGGGCTGGTAACACCGGGGCCCTGTACAAAAAGGGCCAGAGCCGACTCAACTTTCTGAGGAGGCTCAGGTCCTTCAACGTGTGCAGTAAACTACTGCATACCTTCTACCAGTCTGTTGTGGCCAGTGCCATCTTTTTTCCATTGGTGTGCTGGGGAGCTAACATCAAAGCCGGTGATGCTTCTCGGGTAAATAAGCTGATCAGGAAGACTAGCTCTGTTCTGGGGATGAGCCTTGACACTCTAGAGGAGGTGGCAGAGAGACGGATCCTGGCCAAACTGATGGCCATCATGGACAACGTCACCCACCCTCTGCACGCTATGGTTATGACGCAGAGGAGCACTTTCAGTCACAGACTGATCCCACCACGGTGTGCCAGAGAGCGCTACAGACTATTCGACTATATAATGCCTCACCGGGGTGCCGTGCCGTCAGCAACATAGATCTGGAACTGTTGGGGTGCTAGGACCTAGTTTAACAATTATGCATCCATCCGTGAGTAACTCTGGTCCGTCAGCACTCATTCACTCAGGACCTATTTATTCATGCAGGTCTGTATATACATACTCATGTACAGTTGTTATATCATATCACGTGCAATATTGCTAGTAATTCTTGGACCTAACCTACGTAGGCATTCACTCAGGAATGCATATTAGTATCCTGTCAGTTGCACCTTTTCTCATTGCTTTTAGTATATCGATTGTGCAATACGTGCAGTTGTCTGTAATTTAAACCCTGCGCACTAAGGACTGTATTTTAAGGGAATTACTATTATTACCCCAAATTATATCATACACATTTAGCTATTAAAGTATCTTTTCCTGTAATTTACCTGTACAGTTTGTGTAACCATGCAAGTATTCGCTTATCTGTAAATATAAATGTATACTTACCTGTACAGCTAATTTAACCATGCAAAATGTTCACTTACCTGTTCATTTAGCCAGTCTGTCTATTAAGTAAACTATTATTACCCTCGCTCATATCATACGCATTTTTAGCTACTGAAGTATTTCTCTGTATAGTTTAGCTAACCATCCAACATCCACCAATGTATAGTGTACATATTCTGTCAACCACCCATACTATGCAATATCTTTTTATAGCTTTTTTTTGCACTCCAGATATCTTGTATCTCTATACTTTTTCATACTGCCGCTCTATGTATCATGTACCGTGTATCTGTCTTTTGAGTACTTTCGTTGTGGCATTTTGCACCTGCCCTGTGTTTTGTTGTAGCTGCTTGACAATGAAATTTCCCCCCCGGGGGATCAATAAAGTACCTATCTATCTATCTATCTATCTAGGTAGAGGGGGCGTGCCCACAAACTCAATTTCGGCATTTTTTTGAAAAGTTGTTTTTCACTGATGTTTGTCATCATGCCCTTGTTGTTTTCTTTGCCTGGCTGTACTAGATATTCACCTTGATTCTGCCAGTGGCTTGCGGCCATCAAGAATGATGCTGTGACCAAAGATTATCAGACATTTTCAGGCTGAACTGATGGGAAATCCATTTTGACGACTGTTGAGAAGTGATGTGATACCATCGATTTTTATTATTTTGTATTATGGGTAAGTTATAACAAATAAACTCTATACTTGGTTTTAACAAGGGTATTACACTGTCCCCCAACCAAAATAGGCATGCCCTCATGACTTGTAAACATACAATTGAAATGTAATAACAATTAAACATTTGAACTCTTAACTCTGTCTACAACCTACAGCTGAGACAAACTTGTTAGATAATTGAAAAGCAGATACATTTGTGTTTCCCAAATCCAATCCACTTGTACAGTGTAGAATAGTATCTGACAACTGGGACTATACTTGGAACTCCAGGTTTATCATAGGTAAGTAGTACAGGAGCTTTCTTTACTCTCTGAGATCTTCTTATCCCTGGTCCTTCTATTTCCTCAGAAGTTTCCACTTCTCCTTGAACTTCTCGTTCCTCTTCTGGAATCTCTTCAACTGAGTTAGATGCCTAATTATCATCCGCTTCATCTCCAGTTGCGACCTCACTTCATACCATACTCCGATGTCCTCATCTTCTGAGTCAAAACCCTTCTTGTCTTCTGGATTCTTAACCTCTTCAACTTTCTCATCATTCCGAGGAGTACAGTTTCCTTCTCATCTTATGGATTCTTAACCTCCTCAACTTTCTCATCATTCCGAGGAGTACAGTTTCCTTCTCATCTTATGGATTCTTAACCTCCTCAACTTTCTCATCATTCCGATGTGTTCATTTCCCTTTCTCTTCCTCCTTCTTTGCAGGGTCCTTCTACTAGGAGTTTGTTCTATGTTAACGTCAGGTCCTTCTACTAGGAGTTGGTTCTATGTTAACCCCAGGTCCTTCTACTAGGAGTTGGTTCTATGTTAACGTCAGGTCCTTCTACTAGGAGTTGGTTCTATGTAACCACAGGTTTTAGGCGCACTTTCTGCCCCAGTGGTAGCAGGTGATTCTGATGAAGAATCTTAATTGGTCCATCTCCGCTTTCAGGCTTCAAACAGAACACAGGTAAATTTGACATCTGACCTTCCACCACATATGGCGTAGAGGCCCAGCGATCTGCCAGCTTATGTTTTCCTTGCAGTCCTAGATTCTGCATGAGGACTCTGTCTCCAGAATCTTCTTCTCATATCACTGTTGGTTTTTCTTGGTCTTGCTTTCCAGCAGTGCTCTCAGCAAGTTGGCAAGCAGCTTGTAACTGTTTCTTCATATCAGACACATACAGTGGGGAGAACAAGTATTTGATACACTGCCGATTTTGCAGGTTTTCCTACTTATAAAATGCAAATTAATTACTTAAAAATCATACAATGTGATTTTATGGATTTTTGTTTTAGATTCCGTCACTCATAGTTGAAGAGTACCTATGATAAAAATTACAGACTTCTACATGCTTTGTAAGTGGGATAACCTGCAAAATCGGCAGTGTATCAAATACTTGTTCTCCCCACTGTACTTGAGTTAAGTTCTCTCTGAAGAGCAATCACTTGAGACTCCAAAACAGATTAACGGGCAATCTAGCATCACGTCCAAACATAAAAAAAATATGGCAAGCTGGCTGGGGTGCGGCCCAGTCCAGGACCAGCAACCAGTCCGGGCCCGACGTCCAGCTCAGCTCCAAGTCCAGAGCCTTAATCTGCGCCGGTGCCCAGTCCGGGGCCAGGGTCCAGCTCAGCTCCATGGCAGGAGTCTCCATCTGCACCGGTGCCCATTCCAGGACCGGCATCCAGCTCCAGGGCCGGAGCCTCCTGCCGAGCCGGTGCCCAGTCCAGGCCCGACGTCCAGCTCAGCTCCATGGCAGGAGTCTCCATCTGCACCGATGCCCATTCCAGGACCGGCATCCAGCTCCAGGGCCGGAGCCTCCCGCCGAGCCGGTGCCCAGTCTGGGACCGGCATCCAGTCCATCTCCAGGGGCCGGAGACTCCCTATCCAGTCCAGCTCCAGGGATGGAGTTTTCCTCCTCGCCTGTGCCCAGTTCAGGCCCAGCGTCCAGTCCAGCTCCAGGGCCGTAGCCTCCCGCCGAGCCGTTGCCCAGTCCGGGACCGGCATCCAGTCCAGCTCCAGGGCCGGAGACTTCCTCCGCGCCGGTGCCCAGTCCGGGTTCCGGCATCCAGTTCAGCTGGCCAGAGCCTCCCACCGCACTGGTGCCCAGGCTGGTGACGGACCCACCACCAGAACGGGTGTCACATCCTGCGCCGGGGCCAGTTTCCCTCCCTGACCCTCACAGTTAGTGAGTCCACACCTATCGAACTCTATGTGGTTAATATTTGATTGCCCTCTTTCCAACCTGCATTGTGGGATATTATTGTGTTTTGTGCTTGTGTGCCTACAAACACGTTTCGGTTGTGTTTGCTCCGTTTTCTTGTTTTGAGTAGTTTTAATGTAGTGTGACTAACTTATACTGCGCTGCGCCTTGGTCCATTCATACACACCACTGTGACACGTGCGTGGGACCCTTACGTCACCTCACAACTTGGCTGTCACTTTGAGAAAAATGTCGAAGAGCAAGTCGTCAAAAAAACTAAAAGATTTTACCCTAACCCCTAAATTCAGAAGAGAGCAATACCCAAAGGACTATTATGAGTCAGGCGAAAAGATGTTTTGCAAATTCTGTCAACATACTATTGATTAGACCCGTAAAAATAAGTGTGATGACCACTTAAAGTCTAAAGCCCATGTGAAGAATAAGAAAAAGCACCGTATTAGCCAGATCATGCTTCTTCAAACGACCATTACTAGTGCAAGCGCATCAGAAGATTCAAGACGAGAATTTATTCAGGACTTTGTGGCTGTGTGCGCTGAGTCTGACATCCCCTTAGAAAAGCTAAGAAAGCTACGACCGTTTCTTGCCCGAAAATGAGAGCAAAAAGAATGCCAGGGAGGAGTTATTGTGACAGGGTAGGAACTAAAGTGTTGATAAGTGTTTCCTAGGGGACCCTATAATCTTTGGCTACATTTCATGTTTTCTCTTTGCTACTTCATGTAGCTAACATATTCTTGCTTTGTGTATTCCTCTTTGATTTAGAAGATACTGTTGCATGCTGATTTAGGTCTACACCATCACTGGTATTATCAGGCTGTATAGCTAAGTATGTTTGCTCTTAGTACATTTATTAGCTAGCTAGCGATTAGCATTAGCGGCTAACAATTAGCGTCTCACAAGATTTAGTCCCAACTTGCTTAGAAAATACAAACTAGCTGTTTTCAGATGTAAGAAACACAAACTAATAGTGTCCTCTTCGCCATATTCTGGTTAAAACATGTATGGTTCAATGTCCCCATGTAGCTATTAGATGCTCCATCACTGAATTTCGCGTTGATGAGAGGAATCACTTGAAGCCATTGCGTCTTCTTCTTCTTAAAATCTTGATTGGCACATCTCAGCCAAAGCCATTGTGTCTGGTCAGTTCTTTCAGTTTTACCCAAAGGATAGTTGTTAGCGTCTGCCTCCTTTTTAAAAAAGCCTGCCTTTGGGGAGGGACAGAGGCCAGAGTATGAAACACCGCCCAACACATGTTGTAGTCTTTCAGAGACTGTAAAAAAATGTGTCTGCTTTTATATTTAACAATGAATCCACCGATAGGAACATTGCTGAAAGACAACCAATGGCGGGTGGAGTGGATTGAGGTGATGGAAGGGGGAGTTTTGACACCTTTAATGGCTGAAGACAACCAGACCCTCTTTTCCCCCACAGGGAATGAGAAGAGCCCAAGTTTATGATCCTTTGTTCTTAAGACTAAAACTGTATTCTTATGACACAAGACATTGGAACATGGTTACTTTTACTTTTAAATTGAGAAAATTAGGACTGTTGGCATATGAAAATGAATGTCGATTCTGTGATGTCATTAAAAGTCGTGATGACAAAAACGTTGTAACTTTAAGAGTTTTCATACTGTGTAAATGATGTCTACATCAGAAACGTTCGGTAGAAAATATCCAGATTGAAGAGAATGTTTTTGTGACAATAAGACTGCGATTTTATCTGTTTACACAAGATCATAGTTAACCCTAATGCCTTGCTTGCCCAAGCTACTCCTCATGGAGTTCAGAGGTCATAAAAGATAGAAACGCCCAAAAGGTATAAAGCATGTGAGCCTCAAATTAACTTTCTTGACTAGGAAGACTTTCGCGCTGCAGCCAATGGTCTACGGTAAGTCACGACCCCCAAAAGACAACACAAGGTTTCTAGAACAAACAAACTTTTGAACAATCAGGGCTACGGTCGAGAACTGTATCTAAGTATGTGGATTCTAGCAGAATCACCACATTTACTCTCTTCTAAGTCATCGCTGTATACACTGCTTTCATCCCCGTCAAAGGGGGGGTATCTACCACGGCCGATTAGCCGCCCTCAGCTGCCCTCACCAATCTTCAAGAACGAGTTTCAGGACACAGACAACGAAAATAAAGGACCTTGTGACATCTTGTGGACAATCAGAGACTTATACCAGAAAACCGGAGACCAGACCGCCTGAAGTGGGCCAACAGAGATAATCAACAAAGACCTTCAACAAAGTAAATACATGCATTACATTTTGACCCATAAAGTGCGGGCAAGGTATTAGGGCTAACTAAGCATAGTCTCCAAATGTATTGAAGGGTGTTTCTCTTCTATTTACAGATAGAATATAGATCTCGCTCTCTCTCTCTCCATCGTGTTTAACAAGTGTCATATTGTGTTGGTCCGCTAGGGTTACCCGTTTTCATATTAAGTTTAATTGTATTAGAACCATATTCTATATGGTTACTGTGGGACAGTGTGTATCCTGTATTATGATTTTGTTAGTAAGTAAATAATTAAACCAATCAGTAAATAGTATGGTCTTCTGCTTATCATGAGGTATTCTAACTCAGGTGAGCAAAAACTCAAGACCTCTTTAACACCAACTCGTCAGATGTGTGCACCAGCTGCTAATAACAAAGAGACACACCCCTCCGCCCTTAGTCTTACACAAGGCTACCGTGCGGTCTAGACACACATGGAGAAACCCGTGAGATATATGTTATAAATGTCCTTGCTCAGCCGAGACATAGAATATTACAATTCTTCAGGTCCCATTTTTAAGTTTGTCTCGATCAGAGTAGCTCCCGTTTGTTCTGAACAGGGGGCTATGGCGGTCTATTTGTTTGCCAACGTAATCTTTAGGAGGCCGCCTCGCCTGCGTCTTTTTGCCACTGCTTCCTCTTTCGTGTCCGGGGGATTAGTACCTGGTCTGGAGTAAGCAGAACATCCAGCGTTGCCAACTCATTGAAGTAGAAATCTCCATCCAAATTGAGGTTAGTTATCTCTGTTCTTAAGTCCAAAAGCCGTTTTCAGTCATAGGAAATGATAGTGGAGACATTATGTACAAAAAACTGTAAGATCAGCATTAATAGCGGCATTGGTCAGGAGCCTGTAAAACGGTAAAACGGTATCCACTGCAGCGCCATCTTTTAACGCGATGTCGTTAAAGCCTTTGCCGTGTTTTGAATCTTTAAACTTGTGCAAGACAACTTCTGCATCTTCAAGAAGCTTTGTTATAAGATATTTTGCAATTTACTCTGTATTCTCAAAGTCTATGAACTAAAGCTCAAAGCAAAATGCATGGTTGCTGTTTGAGACAGGTGTGATGTACCTTAGCTAAAATTACAGATTTATTGTTATGTCTGGGTCTAGTTATGGCTACTGCAAAGTCAAACTCAAGTCTCGATCAACAACAGAACCAAAATTGTTGAAGAATACATAGAGATAACTCTTAACAATGTAAAATCCGCAGAGATTTCACTTTCTAGCAATACAATTTTCACTCATCATTTTGGGCTTTTAAGAAAATAAACCTTCTTTGCAGGAAAACGGCATCGTACATTAAAATAAGGCCTAAGATCTACCATTACTAAGAATGTCAGTGAGGTAGTAGAAGTAAATCAGGGGTTTGCACTCAGACAGCCGTCAGTAGCGCTCTTTGGAATTGAAGGATGATTAGTGAGTCCCCATCTTTCAGGAGTGGAGAACAGAGCATGACTGCAAGAAGACAGCAGCATTCCTAGCCTGTCAGAAGACTGAGATTCTGAGTAAAGTGACAAGCTGACAGCTACTATACAGCCATGCCAAACTCAAACTCTTAGACAGAGAGACTTCAGAAGGGCAGGAGTGCTTTGTCATGAAAGGTGCTAGTTGTGATGCTTTATTCATTATATTTTGGGAAGAAAGTCTCCTTCAGAATGCGCATGAAATTATACATGCATTTGAGTGTTATAAATTGGGTTAACACTTTCATATCTGCAACATTGCTTCTGACTCTTGCCATAGCCTGACATTGCTAAAATACAGTACTTCAGCAACAACAGTCTTCACATACTATAAACACAAACAAACGAAAGCAGCAGTGATTTGCAAGCTTGAACATAACAAATTAAATCCCTTTCTGGACTTAATTGTTTCAGATGGTGCATCCCATACCGTTCTGGCTCCGGTGAACCGAATGTATGCAGACCCAACGATTCCAAACTGCGTGCTGGTTCCCAACAGATTACAGTAATGCATTCTATCATTTACACTCCACTGGTGGTATGTAAACAGTGTTTGTCTCAATGTTACCTTATCATGCATCATCTTTCAAGGCTCGGTTTTGCCTTTAAGGCTTCAATAGGTCTTGAATTTAGTTTGTTTCAGGATATAAGTGAAAAATGTGTCTAATACATTTTTTTTTTTTTCATGCCCATGTGGAGAAGATGAACCACTCCTGGCCCCTCTAGATGACCTAAATGAAAGCCCCAGGCAAGCTAAACACACCAGCATTACTACCTACAACACAGTGATATTGCTAGCTAGCTCCTCGTCTAGTTGAACCTTTTGATTCGTGAGTTCCAAATATCTCTAACGGTCGCCCCAGCGTGAGTTGTTTTATGCACGTGACGTCAGAATGCACTCACTGTTCCAAAATGTGATCGTTACACAACATGACACTTAACACGCGCTGCCTGCTAATTATCTATAGGCTATGTTTCAACTTCAAAATTATTTTCCAACAAATTGTATTTTGTAACAACAGTTTAAATTGTGGTGTGTTCGGCCTCCTCATTAATTCACATAGAAATAGCCCATTTCAGTGTTACAATTTATGTTTGAAGCTTTAATAAGCCGGACAAACTTCCCTCTTCGAGGAGAGCCCTTCCCCATTTCTTTCTGCACATCAAGTATGCAGACATTTGCGAAGTCTTGCACGAACTGGCACATTTTCTGTCTGGAGCTCGCATTGCTTCCATTGTTGTTTTCCTTACAAATAATAACTTTAGATATGTGCATTCCTATCAAAGTAAGTGCCTTAATTTCTGTATATCCTGTTTCGTTTCTACTGTAGCATGAAGTATGTACAGTATGTATGGATCATAATGTATTTACAGTTTTATTCACATGTTTTCATGCACTGATGACAAATCATGCATTCCGATTATTGCATAGATTGTAATGGACACCTATGATGTGTGTAAAATACTTTATTGAATGTTGTACTGATTGTAATGAGCTAATGCTAAACTACTTGCCAGCTATGTGTGGTGACATGTTTGTTGACATTATACAATGCATTCTGGGTGTCACATAAACATCTGTCAGACCAAAGATGTTATAATGAGGTGAAGGAAGGGTTCACTCATCTTTCAAAGTGGGGAAGTGAATCATCGTAGATGACACACCCCCATCAAAATGCATACTACAAACAGACCAAACTTATCTTGCCTCCTCTTATTATCTTTGGTTGATTTCTAGAAAGTGTTTTATTCAATTATTTCAATCAATGTTGAGCTAACCCGTGATGTGATGAATTATAAATAGTAATTGCTATTAGCTAATTCATATTGTGGTTTCTGTCAGCCGAGAGACCGCTTGTGTTACATCAATCTTTCCTCAGTTAGTGCTAGGACCAATGTAGCCTACATTTTCCGGTTTGCATGATTGTGTATGCTATCGCTACTTATGTGAATGTCTAAACATTGCAAAATGTTTCTGTGAAAAAACAGTCTGGCTAGCTCAAATTCTGACTGTTGCATCAATCGAAACTGGACTTCTTAATAAGCGTTCTAATCACATCGGTTTCAGCGTACGCTGCAGGGAGCACTTTAGAATGATCACACCCGTTTGTTGGTACGTGTGAAAAGGTTAACCTGTATTTATTAATTTGTTTTAACTAGACCGACTGGCTAGCCTCACGGATCTGCGGTTGTGGGAGAAGACCTTCCTGAAGTCAAACTGTCCCCACGTTTCCCTTCAGATAGCATGCCATAGCTGTATTTGTATTTGTACACCTGTATTTGGGCAGTTTCTCCCAATCTTCTTTGAAGATCCTCTCAAGCTCTGTCAGGTTGGATGGGGAGCTTCGATACACAGCTATTTTCAGGTAACCTGACACACACACACACACACGAGAGAGAGAGACATATTTCATTCAAAAATGTTACTACCAACATTTAAACATATAATAATTATTCAACATTACTACACAATACATGTTTATATGCATAATTATTTTTTAATTCCTTTCTATTGTAACCCAACACCTCCATCAGTCTCCAAATCACCATCTTCAAGCTGTGAGGGAAAAGACCTCTTCCACTTTGGAGTCTGGACTACTGAAGAGATTCTTATGGCTTTCAAATCATCTCGACCACAGACTTCCTCTTCCAAGGCGTACCCAGGCAGGGATGTTCCACTCAGGGCCCGTTCGATCTGACAAAGAGCAAGTCTTATCTTAAGCCATTCTCTCATGCGCAATGCAGGCGAAAAGCTCCCGGTTTTTGTCTGAAAGAGGGTGTTGAGGTAGCTGTTTGTAAAAATCTTCACTGTAAAATCCTCTGGTTGGAAAATGTAGCCCACATGTCCTTCACTCGTGTCAATCACACCATTAAAACACTCAGGCGCATCACAAAGAATGGCATCGATGGTTTTGTCATTGTGTTCCTGACACGAAGGGCACAATACACCGAGAATTGGTCTAGGAGCCATGTTTTATGTAGTTTCTCTTTACTTTTTTTAAATCACAAGCTCACTCCATAAGTTCACAACAAAAAATGTAACCTTTTCAAAGAACTGAAAAAGCATGTGCGAGCAAGGAGGCCTACAAACCTGACTCAGTTACACCAGTTCTGTCAGGAGGAATGGGCCAAAATTCCCCCAACTTCTTGTGGAAGGCTACCTGAAATGTTTAAACAATTTAAAGGCAATAGTACCAAATACAAATTGAGTGTATGTAAACTTCTGACCCACTGGGAATGTGATGAAATAAAGAAAAGCTAAAATAAATAATTCTCTACTATTATGACATTTCACATTCTTAAAATGAAGTGGTGATCCTAACTGACCTAAGACAGGGAATATTTACTAGGATTAAATGTATTTGGGTAAGGTGTATGTAAACCTCCGACTTAAACTGCCCTTTTAATTTTGTCTGGTTTGCCATTCCAAATAAAATGTGATATTTTCTGCTCATATAATTAAAAAAGCAGGTCGCTAGGTGTTTTGTGACTGCACTTGAAGAAGCTTTCAAATTTTCCGGATTGACAGACCTTCAAGTCTTAACGTAATAATGGACTGTCATTCTTCTTGCCATAATATGAACTTGGTCTTTTACCAAATAGGGCTATCTTCTGTATACCACCCCTACCTTGTCACAACACAACTGACTGGCTCAAACACATTAAAAAGGAAAGAAATTCCACAAATTAAATTTTAACAAGGCACACCTGTTAATTGAAATGCATTCCAGGTGGCTACCTCATGAAGCTGGTTGAGAGAATGCCAAGAGTGTGCAAAGCTGTCATCAAGGCAAAGGGTGGCTACTTTAAAGAATTGTAAATATAAAATATATTTCTTAACACCTTTTTGGTTACTACATGATTCCATATGTGTTATTTCATAGTTTTGATGTCTTAACTATTATTCTACAATGTAGAAAATAGTAAAAAAAAAAAAGAAAAACCCTGGAATGAGTAGGTGTGTCAAAAACTTTGGACTGGAATTTTGTGTGTGTGTGTATGTGTGTTTTTCACATTTCGTTATGTTACAGCCTTCTTCTAAAATGGATTGAATACAAATAATTCCTCAGCAATCTACACAAAATACCCCAAAATAACAATTCATTTTATTTATATTTAATTTAAAAAAAAAAAAAAACTAAAATACCTTATTTACATAAGTAGATCAGACCCTTTGCTATGATCCTCAAAATTGAGCTCAGGTGCATCCTGTTTCCATTGATCATCGTTGTGATGTTTCTACAACTTGATTGGAGTCCACCTGTGGTAAATTCAATTGATTGGACATGATTTGGAAAGGCACACACCTGTCTACATAAGGTCCCACAGTTGACAGTGCATGTCAGAGCAAAAACCAAGCCAAGAGGTCGAAGGAATTGTCTGTAGAGCTCCAAGACGTGATTGTGTCGAGGCACAGATCTGGGGAAGGTTACCAAAACATTTCTTAATTATTGAAGGCCCCCAAGAACACAGTGGCCTGCATTATTCTTAAATGTAAGAAGTTTGGAACCTCAGACTCTTCCCAAACTGAGCAATTGGGGGAGAAGGGTCTTGGTCAGGGAGATGACCAAGAACCCGATGGTCACTCTGACAGAGCTCCAGAGATGTGGAGATGGGAGAACCTTCCAGAAGGACAACCATCTCTGCAGCACTCCACCAATCAGGCCTTCATGGTAGAGAGACCAGACGGAAGCCACTCCTTAGTAAAAGGCACATGACAGCCCACTTGGAGTTTGCCAAAAGGCACCTAAAGACTTTCAGACCATGAGAAACAAGATTATCTGGTCTGATGAAACCAAGATTGAACTTTTTGGCCTGAATTCCAAGGTTCACGTCTGGAGGAAACCTGGTACCATCCCTACGGTGAAGCATGGTGGTGGCAGCATCATGCGGTGGGGATGATTTTCAGAGGTATGGACAGGATTGGGGGAAAGATGAATGGAGCAAAGTACAGAGAGATCCTTGATGAAAACCTGCTCCAGAGCGCTCAGACTGGGTCAAAGGTTCACCTTACAGCAGACAACGCAGGAGTGGCTTCGGGACAAGTCTCTGAATGTCCTGAGTGGCCCACCCAAAGCCCGGACTTGAACCCAATCGAACATCTCTGGAGAGACCTGAAAATAGCTGTGCAGCAACGCTCCCCATCCAACCTGACAGAGCTTGAGAGGATCTGCCGAGAAGAATGGGAGAAACTCCCCAAATACAGGCGTGCCAAGCTTGTAGCGTCATACCCAAGAAGCCTCAAGGCTGTAATCACTGCCAAAGGTGCTTCAACAAAGGAGTGAGTAAAGGGTCTGAATACTTATGTAAATGTGATATTTCATTTACATTTTTGGCAGAAATTTAAACCTGATTTTGTTTCGTCATTATGGGGTATTGTGTGTAGATTGATGAGGGGGGAAAACTATTTAATTTTAGAATAAGGCTGTAACATAACAAATTGTGGAATAAGTCAAGGTTGGAATTTATTGTGAATTATAGCAGGTATGATAATCCGAACCTCAAGGCAAATCCTTAATCTGAATCATAATCCATATGAAACCAACCATTTAAATGGCCTAATGAGTGGAGAGGACGGACAGGGAGAGACAGCTTGACCTTAATCAAGTCCAGCAGCAATAATCAGAAGTAGTGACAATATTTGTATTTAATGACCTATGCAAAGATTCACATCAAGCATTCAAATTCTATAATTTGCCCCCTTAAGGCAATGGAGTGTTAAACCTTTAACTTAGATCTCATTAATTTCAATGGGGAGTAAATGAAAGATGTTAGTTTTTAATTGTAAGACTTAGTCTGTTTTGTAAAGCTGCAATATTTAAGAATGGTGGGAAGTTAGAACCAAGGTCTTTTGAAATAGTTAGTATTCTGTTAATGTTAAATGCTTGAACAAATACTGCAGGTTTTGATGATTTTCTCAGTAAACAATGTCTACTGGCCAGTCCAATGAGCGATAGCACGACCACTATGACCAGCAGAGAGATGGTGACACCTTTCCAGTTCCTGTCCGGTACACCCTAGAGAGAAGGAGAGAGAGAGAGAGAGGTTAATGTTCATACATTTATGAGGAAGATATACAATTGATTTGTAGCAAAGGTAGAAGGGGAAACAAACAATATGCACATCTCCCATGATGCCAATAGTACAGACCCCTAGGCAGGTTCACAGAGCACAGGTTGGCAGTGTCGTTTTCCAGATAGAAGTTTAGAAAATATTGCAAGTCCCACCCACTGGGCAGCATGGCCCACCCAATCAGATTGCGCAAAAAAAGATATATATTTTTTTAAATCTTTACCTGTCCGTTTTACAAAATGGGAGATTGTCTTTTACCTAAATATGCAAACACCATCAGATAGAACTCATAGCAAGCAGTGCACTGGGTTAGTCAGATTTGATGAAATATAACAGAACAGATTAACTGGAATGACATACACTCTCAAAAATAACCAACTGAAAAGCCACACGCCCTTAAGACACGGATATGACTGCATAGAGCCCCACAGTGGAGGTGTCATAATACCCATAAAATCTAGCGGTCAAACAGGGAAATGATTACAAACTTTTTTCATGATGTCTAATTAGCATCAAAGTAGACAGGTCACCTTGTCCTAGAGAGATTTACATGGTTATCAAAAGGTCATACCAGGGTGAGCCTACATGAAACACAGCCCTTATTTTAAGTGTTTCTAAAATCCCCTATGGGAAAAATAAATGTTGAAAAATTATTGGAAACGTGTTGTAGTTTGACCGCTAGGATTTATGGATATTATTACTTATACTGTGGTATTCTATAGAGGCATATGCCACTGTTCTTCTATGGCTATATGCACTATGCTGCTGCCTAATTAATTTGTTCATTTAGAAAACAAGACGGCTCATAAACCAGTGCCTTCATCACAGTCCGAGTCAACACCCCTATATTTTAGCTTTAATTGGAATAAATGCTAACTTTTCTCTCAGCCCCATGGCAAAATGTGTAAAAATTGAAGGAAGTTAGCTGCTTTTTTTGGGGGTGTCACGAGTGGGTATTGAGAGAGACCAAGGCGCGGCGCAATCATAGTTCGACATTTCTATTTATTAACATAAACTTCACTTGTCAGAACTATACAAAACAAATGAGAACACACTTACTTTAAACGTGACCAGATGATAACGACCCACACCTAGGATGTGGGACATACAAACATATGTAGGATCCCTAATTAGAGACAATGCACCGCAGCTGCCTCTAATTAGGGATCCAACACAAACCACCACATAGAAAATAAATTCTAGATCTGTCAGACTCTGACCATGGCTATATAGAGAAGCAATAGGCTTCTCTATGGCCAGAGCCTGACAGGGGGGGTTCCACCCAAATTTCTGCAGGCCCTCCCACCAACGAATTTCTGGCTACGCCACTATGTTATGATTCTCCAATACCTTTTCATTACAAAAAGGTAAGTGAGAAATGATGAACAGAATTTCAGAGTCTGGTGAGCATTGTGACCTTGTACACTGACAAAGCATCCGACATGCTTTTTCATTAAAAGGTATTCCGTTGTTAGCCACCTGGTTTATCTTCTGCCAAGGCCTTCTTCAAGGGCTTTGGATGTTCGTTTGGAGTTAGCGCATTAGCTATCTAGCTTAGCATCTGAAATGCAACAGGTAGCCTAGAAATTAGAGTGTTGGGCCAGTAACCGAAATGTTTGCTAGTTCGAATCCCCGAGCTGACAAGGTAGAAAAGATCTGTCGATCTGCCTTTGAGCAAGGCACTTAACCCTAAATTGCGCCAAGGTCACTGTTAATAATGGCTGATCCCTGGCCGTGACCCCACTCTCAGGGGAAGTTGGGATATACAAAAAACACTTTTCCATTTCCCACCTCATACTTGCACAGGTTGCCTACTTGTACATGCATTGAAACAGGACAAATATACAGTAAGCAAGCCCTATGTGCAGTGGTGTAAAATAAAGTGTGCAGTGGTGTAAAGAAAATCATATACTTTTTACTCCATACATTTTTCCTGACACACAAAATTACTTGTTACATTTGGAATGCTCAGCAGGACAGGACAATGGTCCAATTCATGCACTTATTAAGAGTTGGAGTGTTCCCCTGGCTATCCATAAAAAAAATGTTAAACAAGAAAATGGTGTCGTCTCGTTTGCTTAATGTAATTATTTATATTTTTACTTCTGATACAAGTATATTTTACCAATTACCATTTACGTTTGATACTTAAGTATATTTTAAACCAAATACATTTAGACTTTTAATTGAGCAGTATTTTACTGGGTGACTTTCACTTTTAATTGAGTCATTTTTTCCACCACTGCCTATTTGACCTTTGATGATAATGAACCTCCTATTGAGTCCTTTCTCTGCAAGTGCCTGTCACAAATCAGCAAACATGAGGACAGCTGTTTCAATGGATCAATACCAACCCCTCCTTCTCAACACCATCCTACCCTGCGGTAGCTCAAGGCTGGGTGACACCACCATTGACAGCCCACTTTAAAGGTGAAGAACCACAAGCACCTCCATCCACTAGTAGTTAAATCCCAAAGGCAAAACATTTGCTGTTTTAGAAATTGTATAAAAGCCTTCATTTTGCTGGACACAAGGATTGCACAATAAATATAAATACAATTGGATCAGTAATGCTTTATTTTAGAGTAAGCCTTGTCAGAGCCAGAACAGCCCATAGGGCAGGAGCCTGTCTCCTATTTCTGATGCAGCTTTGATGTTCAAGTACAGCCCCTGGACAGGAAGCTACATAGTTATTTTCAGTTTTTATTAACCTGGGAAATATAACCACTCTCAAATTCATTGATGGAGCTCTGGAGTCCATGAGTTCAACAACATGGTCCCCATATTTTGAGTGAACAGATATGACAAACTACAGATATGGGCTGGGTGACTGGGTCCATTACAAATACCTTGACCACTGAAAGACAAAAACCCACTTTAGGGTACAGCACACTAAATGTCAGGTCCTCTGAGGTCCCGGCAACCATTACGTGTCCTGATTTGACTTCCAGTGACAGAGCAGGAATCATAAATAATCCATCTCGCACACTGAGCCCCGAGCAACCAGGAAACCATCTGCTTATAAGTGGGCCTATTTGCCTTCCAAGTCCTTTAATTGGGAATGTAATTTAAAGAAACATATCCTCCAGGCTATCCCAAGTCTACCTCCCCCGTCTTTCCGTCTCTTCCCTCCATCTCCCTTCTAGTCCTTCATAGCGGTTGGTTATTAATATGCTGGATCAGTCACAGGGGGAAGAATTAGCTCCTGAGGGAGAAGTGTCTCTCCTGTGTAAAATCAACATAGTTTTGCCGTCATGTTATTTGTGTTTCTACGGTTCTCCGTAGCCTCATTAACCGCACCAAACCCTTTATTGCACCTCTGGGAATTGAGTTTGTTTCCTAGTCTGCTTTTTCAGAAGGAAATGTTGTTATTCAGTCTCCCACATACTGTGTGTTTTTTTGGCTTGGTGTCTGTTTTCCCATTCTGGTGTTGATGTGTGATATTATAGTTTTAGCATAGGTTTGGCATTTATGCTGAGGTAAGCTAAACAATAGGCATGCATGTGTATGTTCTTTACATTGGTGCACCTGCCATGTCAACCGACACCTGCAGATGATTTTGTTCAAGGTCGCTCACGGACACTCTAGGTTTTGTTCAAATAATTTGTCATGTGTGAAAAGTAGCATACAAACCCCAAAGCTTTTGTCATCCCAGACGTAACATATCACCATGAAGGTTAAAGAGAGGACAGGCTATCACAGGCTAGGTAAACATCAATAATACTCAGGCAGTAGTAGTATCACAGGCTAGTTAAACATCAATAATACTCCGGTAGTAGTAGTATCCCAGACTAGGTAAACATCAATAATACTCAGGCAGTAGTAGTATCCCAGGCTAGTTAAACATCAGTAACGTAACATATCACCATGAAGGTTAAAGAGAGGACAGGCTATCACAGTCTAGGTAAACATCAGTAATACTCAGGCAGTAGTTGAAGAAAAAAGACAGAGGATTTTTTAAAGTCAAATCTTAATCACTTTGAGGGGGGAAATGTAATCTCCTTATCCCATTGTCTACACCCACTAAGCTGTTTGCCTTTGCTCCTTAATGCAAGGGTACGAGGAGAGAGAGAGAGAGAGAGAGAGAGAGAGAGAGAGAGAGAGAGAGAGAGAGAGAGAGAGAGAGAGAGAGAGAGAGAGAGAGAGAGAGAGAAGAGAGAGAGAGAGAGAGAGAGAGAGAGAGAGAGAGAGACGAGAGAGAGAGAGAGAGAGAGAGAGAGCGAGAGAGAGAGAGAGAGAGAGAGAGAGAGAGAGGAGAGAGAGCAGAGAGAGACGAGAGAGAGAGAGAGAGAAGAGAGGAGAGAGAGAGAGAGAGAGAGAGAGAGTGTGTGTACGCACGCATTTGGGTGTCGTCTCTTGGTCTTCTGTACCCAATAAAAAAGAAAAAGGTCTTCACTAAATATAGGGCTCCTTTACTTCCTCTCTCCATCAGACGTCGGACCATCTTGACCAGACCAATCTGGTCTATCAGGGGAACCCAAAGGCTCTTATCCTTTGACGTCCATGGTGGGAGATACTATTGATTGCATAATAGGGATATTTAACTAAATGTGATGGCTAGTTTAGGAAATTAAACCTTATGGGAATAGGTGTGTGCGACGAGAACAGGTGTGCGTCGAAAAAAATTCACAACCATTAAACAAAGCCAGTTGCCTCTTACAGTGTAGTGTTTGTCAAAAACTGTATCATATTGAACTATGATGAAAATATTTGATAGATTGATCTCTGATCGGATATCCAGTGTGAGACAAAAACCACAAACATGAGAAATTAAAATTAATACAAGACAACAAACGCCATTTACATCATCATTCATCTATAGTCATCAGAATCTCAGTGCAATAAAACACCTTATAGCTGCAAATGACAGCTTTACATTTTTTTTGTAAATAACCGTTTTACGGTCTCCTGACCAATTGTGCTATTTTGTCAGTTTCTTTCCCATGATCTTCACTTTTTTAGTACATAATGTTTCCGCCATAACCAAAAGGAGCTTCTGGACATCAAAACAGCGATCACTAACCTGGATGAAGATGAGGATTTCTACTTGAATGAGTCGGAGGCGCAGGACATTCTGCTCATCCCGGACCGGGCCCAAATCATGACACTCGAAGAAGGAAGAGTTGGCGAGTTGATAAACCACCTCTACCATCCATTATTTTGGCGAGCGTGCAATCACTGGAGAATAACCTGAACGAGCTCCGTTCGAGACTATATTTTCGATGTGATCTGAAGAACTGTAATATCCTATGTTTCTCAGAGTGTTGGCTGAATCTACAGTGGTTGCTCATTTAAAAGTTGCATCATACCGCAGCATGGCTTGCAAGATGCTGCGGTATGGTACAGCATAGACTCTGCCGCTCGAGCATGCTTTTGGGGCACAGTCGGCTACGGGCCCGACGGTTGAGGATTTCGAAACCTGCTCCCTGCCTGTTTCATTACAATATTTATCTTAATGTTTTAAAACTGTTTTAAAATATACATTTTAAATATACATGAAGTTTATGGTTCACGGCATCAACTGTACACGTACCATTTTTCTTTGTTTATCGAATTAAATAATATATTCATGCCACTTTAAGATGCTGTGTTTTTATTTACAGTAGTGATGGACAAGTTTTTGTCTTTCATGATATTTACCTTAATGTAGGCCTCTACTACTAGAGTGTAGTAGGCCTACAATACACATATGTTAAAGTGGTGGGTGACGTGCTGATAGCCTGTTGCCTGCACTTCAGGCACGCTTCAAATACCAGTAGAGAAATAAAATGATGCTAATTATTCTATAGACCGATAAGCATGACGGTCAAATGTATTTAATAATAATAATAATATTGTGAAAACAAGTGTTTTGAAAACATGTTAGTGGTAAACGGTACAATTATATAATTTTTTAACCACATAATGCTTGATGCATTTTTCGTTAGGGAAAATTGTCAGTGAAATTTAATTTAAAATGTTGTTCATTGTAACCACAATGTCACAAATAATTGAACACACACAACATGAGCAGATTAACTTGTTCATAACATTGTCAGCCTTTAAATGCTTCATGATCCAAATGTTTAAAGTGTGTGTGGGCGACGGAGAGAAACAAAACAGTCAGTCCACATGCATTTTATGTCAGGGAAAATCTGGTCTGTGATATTGAGTTATAAATGTAATGTAAACCTTGGATTGACATTGTAGTAATTTACTATTGTAGCTGAGATGTACACTAGTTGAAAATGATTCACTGTTGCCTCCTTTTTCAGGTATCATGGATCGAGATTTCTTTGAGGAAGAAATTATCAAGAGATATGCTGGGCTGTATGTCAGAGAGGACCACATCGTTTCTTTCAATGTAGGATTATAGCAATATTTTGTTATGCTTAGGCCTATTTACATGTATATTTCTAGTATTGTACCTAATGTTGGCTGTTCGGCTAAATGTATTTTTTTCTTCTCCAAATGTAGACAATGACCCAAAACACACTGCTGCCTGGGTTTGCATTGCAAATGAGGGCATAAACTGGGTCAAGACGCAAGCAGAGAAAGTAGACCTTTATGTAGTTAAATAAAGGTAAAATAAAATTTATAAATAAAATACATACAACACTTTTAACAGCACATTACTCAACACTAGTGAGAGGCCCACAGTACTGTGTATCACACAAAACAAATGTCCATCTCTACATGTAGGTCTCCTGATTTAAACCTGATTGAACTTGTTTGGCATCAACTGAAAACATTCATCCTGTAACTCTGCCAAGCCTACAAGCAAAGACGAACTGGTGAAGGTTTGAGAAACTGACGATTCAACAATGCAACAAATCAGATCATCTCAGCAAGGTGGTGGTCGTGGAGCTGTGGGGGAAGTGCAACTAAAATGTAGCTAAGATGTGGATTTGCTCTAAACCACTCTGCTGACAAAGAAAGTTTGCTGCCCTGTTTTCAAACGTCCACATGGCTGGGAGAACCTATTCAAGTAAATAAATATATTTTGAAAATGTACAAAAAAATGATGGATTACAGTGAATTTTAACTCAAATGAGCTGCTAATGTAGCTAGCTACTTTACATACACACACAGCTTCCTGTTGAACAGTCTCTTTAACTACCTTAGTTTCTCAATAAGTCTCTCTCCTTCACTTCATCCCTCTCCCCCCTTCTCCCTAAATCCTCTTGGTTATATCAGCTGTGTTGGTGAACCCCTCCCACATCTGAACTGGCTGACACAGAGGGCACAGCATGATCAGAGGTGAGAGGTCACTTGGTCGGGTGAACAGGAAGTATTATTAAAGAGATGCTTTACATTGAAATACAGATATAGATGTAGTAGTCCCAGAGTTAATGATCCCAGGTCAGTTTAATACAGGTAGAGATGTAGTAGTCCCAGAGTTAATGATCCCAGGTCAGTTTAATACAGACAGAGATGTAGTAGTCCCAGAGTTAATGATCCCAGGTCAGTTTAATACAGACAGAGATGTAGTAGTCCCAGAGTTAATGATCCCAGGTCAGTTTAATACAGATAGAGATGTAGTAGTCCCAGAGTTAATGATGCCAGGTCAGTTTAATACAGACAGAGATGTAGTAGTCCCAGAGTTAATGATCCCAGGTCAGTTTAATACAGATAGAGATGTAGTAGTCCCAGAGTTAATGATGCCAGGTCAGTTTAATACAGACAGAGATGTAGTAGTCCCAGAGTTAATGATCCCAGGTCAGTTTAATACAGACAGAGGTGTAGTAGTCCCAGAGTTAATGATCCCAGGTCAGTTTAATACAGACAGAGATGTAGTAGTCCCAGAGTTAATGATCCCAGGTCAGTTTAATACAGATAGAGATGTAGTAGTCCCAGAGTTAATGATCCCAGGTCAGTTTAATACAGACAGAGATGTAGTAGTCCCAGAGTTAATGATCCCAGGTCAGTTTAATACAGACAGAGATGTAGTAGTCCCAGAGTTAATGATCCCAGGTCAGTTTAATACAGACAGAGATGTAGTAGTCCCAGAGTTAATGATCCCAGGTCAGTTTAATACAGATAGAGATGTAGTAGTCCCAGAGTTAATGATCCCAGGTCAGTTTAATTTTTTTAATTTTATTTAACCTTTATTTTACTAGGCAAGTCAGTTAAGAACAAATTCTTATTTACAATGACGGCCTAGGAACAGTGGGTTAACTGCCTTGTTCAGGGGCAGAACGACAGATTTTTACCTTGTCTCTTTAACTACCTTAGTTTCTCAATAAGTCTCTCTCCTTCACTTCATCCCTCTCCCCCCTTCTCCCTAAATCCTCTTGGTTATATCAGCTGTGTTGGTGAACCCCTCCCACATCTGAACTGGCTGACACAGAGGGCACAGCATGATCAGAGGTGAGAGGTCACTTGGTCGGGTGAACAGGAAGTATTATTAAAGAGATGCTTTACATTGAAAAACAGATATAGATGTAGTAGTCGCAGAGTTAATGATCCCAGGTCAGTTTAATACAGATAGAGATGTAGTAGTCCCAGAGTTAATGATCCCAGGTCAGTTTAATACAGACAGAGATGTAGTAGTCCCAGTGTTAATGATCCCAGGTCAGTTTAATTTTTTTTATTTTATTTAACCTTTATTTTACTAGGCAAGTCAGTTAAGAACAAATTCTTATTTACAATGACGGCCTAGGAACAGTGGGTTAACTGCCTTGTTCAGGGGGGTTAACTACCTTGTCAGCTCGGGGATTCGATCCTGCAACCTTCCAGTTACGGGCCTAACACTCTAACCACTAGGCTACCTGCCGCCCCAAGATAATACTAGGCTACCTGCCGCCCCTAATACAGGTAGAGATGTAGTAGTCCCAGAGTTAATGATCCCAGGTCAGTTTAATACAGGTAGAGATGTAGTAGTCCCAGACTTAATGATCCAAGGTCAGTTTAATACAGATAGAGATGTAGTAGTCCCAGAGTTAATGATCCCAGGTCAATTTAATACAGGTAGAGATGTAGTAGTCCCAGAGTTAATGATCCAAGGTCAGTTTTGCATTTCACCACCTGATGATTATGGTGACTGATCATGTTAGAATAAAAAAAACAAGCCTTAATCATGCTCTCTCTCTATCCATCTGTCTCTCGTCTGCAGGTATGTTTTGATGTGAGAGAGGAAGCCAGTCCCGTCATCGCCACCTCAACCGCTCTTAAGATAACCTTCGGGCCGACTGGGGGCCCAAGGCTGGTTAGGAGACACTATGTAATTGTGCTCCTCTGTTCTTACCTCTCTCCCTTTCTGTCTTTTACACCTCTCTACCCACCTCCTCTTTCTTCCTCTGTTTTTATAATGCACATCATATGTGCATTGAAGTACAGATTGAACTTGTATTTAAAATATTATATTACAATTCTAATATTTATAACGCATGTATTATGTATTTGTAACACCTGGATAATGAACTTCTTTCAATAAAGCGTTTCACATTCTCCACTGGTTGAAATTAAGTATCTCATTGAAATACTACACCTATCCTGTGTCCTCAGATTAATGCAGATGAAGGGAGTTAAATATGCATAGGAAGTGTAGTGTGATTTTATTCCTTATATATGAATTACAAATCAGCCTTAAATCATGTTTCTAGTCTATTGCACAGTTACAATGTGTAATCATTGATGTCCACGGACCAGGAGTGGTAAACACTGTTGAAATGTATAATTGTAATACATACAGTACATGCAGACACAGCATCATTCAAAGAATGGAGTTTGATACACCTGGTGTTGGATATGACTGAAAAATAATGAACCGCACCTTTTATTTGCCAAGGAAGATACATGATCAGTAAATATATTAAATGTGGGGATCTCATGCATGGTAAAAACTACATGTGTATATATGACTTGCATCCTTGGCACAATAAAGTTATTATATTATACTCAATCCATAGGCTTCATTAATGCCATTCAGACTTGTCAATACAACAACTATGATAGCTGAGGTTCATAGATAGGTTCTGAACTAATATTTATACCAAACGTTTTAGATCGACAGATCGACAACATACTGTAGCTAGCTATACATCTATAGGCACACAGTTATTTTTATCCTCCACTACACAATAAGCAAGTAAATAGTTAGCTAGCTATGTTACTTCAGCTGCATTGCATGGCAAGCTTACACAATTGTACATTCAATTTGCAGTAAATGCTTTAGCTACCTAGATTCTTTACATCCACTGTTCTGGTTTGCTGTTTTTCTCAGGAGTCCCTAAAACATTAAACAACATGGATTACAATTTCATACTCATATCATAACACTAGTTAGCTAGCTGGCTAATGTTAACTAGTCAGCTAACTTGCTAAATAGCAATTTTCGTAAATTAACTTCATGACCAAAAAATATGCACAATCGTTTGTTTCTATATTAACTAACATATTCCTCTCAATTGTACATTGTTTGCTTGACTCGTTATTACGCTATAATTACTTACATTTTCTTCCAACTTAATGTTTTTGTCAGCCATCTTTGCTGAAGAAAGTCACCAGCGATTTTTTTGAACCACTAACTGATGTTAAAGAACCCCAATGCAGGTGGGAAACTAATTAACTTAAATACGATCCCCAATTAGAGACAACGTTTGGCAGCTGCCTCTAATTGGGGACCAACAGAAACCAAACATAAAGCCGCCTAGACAACCCTACTGTCAAGCCCTGACAGTAACCTCCAGACACCATAGAGATGCCTAGAGATCTTACTCTAGTCAGGACCTGACAATTACCTAACCTCGGCTTAGAACCAGTTAGCGCTGGCGGCAACTCAGACAGAGATGACAGACATATGAAACTTTTTTAAGCATCCATTAACTCCTGAGACTTCCTTGTCTTCACCTCCCCCTGAAAAAACCCAGGCTCTTGGATAAGGAGGTATCAAATGGTAAATATAATACTGTAGTTTCTGATATTTCAGTTAGTTGGCTAGCCGCCTACAGTAGTTAGCTAAATGCAGTAGCTCTGTTTAAGTAGCTACTGTACTAGCTAGTTAGCTAGCTAGTAAACTGGCTAGCTACGTGTGAGAGACTGAAAATGAGCCGTATTTGTAAATCCCCAATATTAACTAATATACTTGTCTATTTATTCAGTAAATATAATTATCATGCCAATAAATTATAATTTAAAACATTGCTTCACAGCGAGTAAAGACAGTCTGGGAAGAGAAAGATCACAGTGGTGCAGAAAGAGAGGAGAGGTTAGTTGTTTACTAGTGTTAATTAATTAATATTTGTTGATAATAAAGGCCTAAACAGAACAATAGGCCATACTCAGACTACCAAGAGTTGGTGGTTCTCCAACAGCAAAATGGCCTTGACATGGGAACCACTCTGCACTCCAGATACACAGCAGCAAGTATCACTGATCACACAGCAAATGAGGTGAGAAAGAAAACAGTGGATACTAACCCAACATGAGAAATGTAGTGTTCTTATTGATGAGTCCATAACACCTGGTAAAAAGTCTGCTTTGGTGGTATACTTGACAACCGTAATAAAAAATGAATTTTTCTTGACCTGGTTGAGCTTGAAAGCCAATCTGCTGAGAAAATAACAACTAGTTTACTGTCCTGCCTACACAAATATGGACTGAAAGAATACTTTTTAAAAGGAAAACTTAATAGCTTTTGCTTGTGATGGTGCAGGTGTTATGTTGGGTAGAAACTCTGGGGTAGCTACCCGCCTACAGCAGAAATATCCTCAACTCATAGTTTGGCATTGCCTTAATCCTAGGTAAGAACTGGCAGTAGGAGACACAGTTAAAAAAGGAACTAACATGAACAATTTTACCACTTTTATGGACAAACTTTACACCCTCTACCGCAAGTCACCAAAGAACTGTGGTGAACTGGCTGAGCGGGCACAAGAAGCGGACGTTAATCTGCAGAAGATTGAAGGGTGCTTGATGTTATCCCTGAATTTGCAACAAAGAGGGCTGACACTGCCCAAAGCAGACAAGCTTATGAGAAGGACGATTCTGCAACTCTCCTCTATGATAGTGGTTTCAGGTGAAAAAAAGAGTTTCATGGCATCTCCTTAAAAGCTAATGTGAGAACGAAGCAGATTGATTCAACCCACTTCCTTGAATCCCTCATCAAGAACATGGAGGAGAGGTTATTTACAACTGCATCAAGCAAAAAGTCAAGTGTATCAGCTGAAAATACCTTGATGTATGTGGACTTGCTTGAAAAGTTAAAAGTTTTAGAACCAGCAAACTGGCCTGAGCCCTGGTATGAACATAATGGATAGATTTGCATCAAACAGCTCGCACATCAGTTTACACTTGACACAAGAAGTGTTCTCGAGGGGTTTCGAGATTATAAAGAGGACACCAGAGTCGTACCAGATGGATTGGCCCCACTAACCAATATCATGAACCTGATACCTGTGAGCAGTGCCGAATGTGAACCAGGATTCAGTCTAATGAATACTATCAGCCGCTCTACGGAGAAATCTCCTGCTGAAGAATGTTTCTGCCCTAATGTCTGTCAACCTGAATGGTCTTCCATTGCAAAAATGGAACCCAAAACAGTATGTCAGGTCTTGGTTGTTAAAACACAGGGGAGCCTCTGATACACGGTCACGCACATGTAAGCCAACCCCTCTGGATGTGGGCGCTCCGGGTATTGTTGTCCTAAAGAGGAACTAATAGCTGTTCTTGTCATTGCCATTGAAATCTGTGATTAAAAACACACACACATGCAGACAAGAATTTTAAACCTGGCCAACATCCTGACTTCATTTGTCAAATGATTAGTTTTATTTGGTTTCCCGGCAAGTGTTCAGACAATGAGTCCTGCAAGCAAATGTGATAAACTGCAGATATTAGTTGTCACCGGTTTCATGTGTAACAGTTATGTACTGTACATTAATACGTTATATATCATCACATATTGTATCCACAAAATACTTACTGTATTTACAGTGTAGCTCATATCAGATAATTATTAATTTGAATACAAATATTTTAATATCAACATTTGCTAATCATATGTTTGGTGGAATGTGTGTTCAGCCCAGATTATTATTTTTTAGATTAATAACCTGATTAATTACCTAAACTAGGGCTTCTTTTTTAGTAGACTTGCATCAAATGCAATTAATCTATACTGTTTAAAAATGTAATACGTTTTCTATTATATTGATGAATGATTTGTTGTATCAAAATTATCCGGAGTAATCCATAGTTTATCCACCTTTATTTACCACTACATCAATGGTCATAATGTATTGTGATGTGTGTGTGATGCATGTTATTTACCACTACATCACTGGTCATAATGTATTGTGATGTGTGTGTGATGCATGTTATTTACCACTACATCACTGGTCATAATGTATTGTGATGTGTGTGTGATGCATGTTATTTACCACTACATCAATGGTCATAATGTATTGTGATGTGTGTGTGATGCATGTTATTTACCACTACATCACTGGTCATAATGTATTGTGATGTGTGTGTGATGCATGTTATTTACCACTACATCACTGGTCATAATGTATTGTGATGTGTGTGTGATGCATGTTATTTACCACTACATCACTGGTCATAATGTATTGTGATGTGTGTGTGATGCATGTTATTTACCACTACATCACTGGTCATAATGTATTGTGATGTGTGTGTGATGCATGTTATTTACCACTACATCACTGGTCATAATGTATTGTGATGTGTGTGTGATGCATGTTATTTACCACTACATCACTGGTCATAATGTATTGTGATGTGTGTGATGCATGTTATTTACCACTACATCACTGGTCATAATGTATTGTGATGTGTGTGTGATGCATGTTATTTACCACTACATCACTGGTCATAATGTATTGTGATGTGTGTGTGATGCATGTTATTTACCACTACATCACTGGTCATAATGTATTGTGATGTGTGTGTGATGCATGTTATTTACCACTACATCACTGGTCATAATGTATTGTGATGTGTGTGTGATGCATGTTATTTACCACTACATCACTGGTCATAATGTATTGTGATGTGTGTGTGATGCATGTTATTTACTACTACATCACTGGTCATAATGTATTGTGATGTGTGTGTGATGCATGTTATTTACCACTACATCACTGGTCATAATGTATTGTGATGTGTGTGTGATGCATGTTATTTACCACTACATCACTGGTCATAATGTATTGTGATGTGTGTGTGATGCATGTTATTTACCACTACATCACTGGTCATAATGTATTGTGATGTGTGTGTGATGCATGTTATTTACCACTACATCACTGGTCATAATGTATTGTGATGTGTGTGTGATGCATGTTATTTACCACTACATCACTGGTCATAATGTATTGTGATGTGTGTGTGATGCATGTTATTTACCACTACATCACTGGTTGCATCCTAATATTACACTTTATATGTGTCACGGTGCGTAGTATTAATGGGACGATATACGGAGCGCTGGTGAAGTGTCATCCTTTTTATTGAAAATGAGCTGTTCTCACGAAGCATTAACAACTAAAAAGGAGAGTGAAAACAAAAACACGATAACAAACAAGAACACGGTGACTTACTGGCTTTCTGATACACGAAGCAGACAAGCAGGAAACAATGATCCACACACAGGTGGCTTTGTGTGGGGATTAAATACTATCCCCAATCAGAGACAACGCTATACAGCTGTCTCTGATTGGGGATGATAATCTCCCTAATAATGTGTGAGAGCTTGGTTGTGTGCCTCTCTCCTCCCCTAGGTGGGAGTAAGAGGCCTTACCACAACCAAGCCCTCACAGTACCCCCCCCCTAAGGTGCGGACTCCCGACCGCACACATACACTCCCCCCTCTCCTGAAAGAAAAAAAAAATGTCCAAAACTAGGGGGGACATGGCGGGGTACTGAGGTGGTTGCTGGTGGGGGCTCCGGTTCCGGTTCCGGGCGTGGCACAGGCTGTGAGAGTAGCTTTCCTCCTACCTCTCCGTTGCACGCCCGGTCCGGTCCGGACCCCGGTGCGGTGGTTCCCCCCTCAGTACTCCCGCCATTCACCAAGTCCTGTCTGGACCCTGGTGCGGGAGCCCTCGACCCTGGAGAGGGGCTGACAACCGGCCCCGGACTGGGCACCGGTGGAGCGGACTGCTCCGTCACTGGAGCGACGTAGACGACCGGCCCCGGACTGGGCACCGGTGGAGCGGACTGCTCCGGCACTGGAGCGGCGCAGACGACCGGCCCCGGACTGGGCACCGGTGGAGCGGACTGCTCCGGCACTGGAGCGACGTAGACGACCGGCCCCGGACTGGGCACCGGTGGAGCGGACTGCTCCGTCAATGGAGCGACGTAGACGACCGGCCCCGGACTGGGCACCGGTGGAGCGGACTGCTCCGGCACTGGAGCGACACAGACGACCGACCCCGGACTGGGCACCGGTGGAGCGGACTGCTCCGGCACTGGAGCGAAGTAGACGACCGGCCCTGGACTGGGCACCGGTGGAGGAGGCTCCAGCCCTTGAGCTGTGGCTGGAGGCTCCGGGCTGCTGACCTTCGCTGGAGGTGGCGGAACGCTGACCTTCGCTGGAGGTGGCGGAACGCTGACCTTCGCTGGAGGTGGCGGAACGCTGACCTTCGCTGGAGGTGGCGGAACGCTGACCTTCGCTGGAGGTGGCGGAACGCTGACCTTCGCTGCAGGTGGCGGAACGCTGACCTTCGCTGGAGGTGGCGGAACGCTGACCTTCGCTGGAGGTGGCGGGGCGCTGACCTTTGCTGGAGGCCTCGGGCTGCTGACCTTTACTGGAGGCCTCGGGCTGCTGACCTTCACTGGAGGCCTCGGGCTGCTGACCTTCACTGGAGGCCTCGGGCTGCTGACCTTCACTGGAGGCCTCGGGCTGCTGACCTTCACTGGAGGCCTCGGGCTGCTGACCTTTACTGGAGGCCTCGGGCTGCTGACCTTCTCCGGAGGTCTCGGGCTGCTGACCTTCACAGGAGGCCTCGGGCTGCTGACCTTCTCCGGTGGTCTCGGGCTGCTGACCTTCACAGGAGGCCTAAGACTGCTGACCTTTACAGGAGACCTCAGGCTGCTGACCGTCACAGGAGGCCTCGGGCTGCTGACCTTCTCCGGAGACCTCAGGCTGGATGCCGTGCCCACCCTGGGCACCGACGCAGAGGTGGTCTTCAGCCCTGCAGCTGGTCTGGCTGTCGGCCCCAGACTGGGCACCGACACGCTATGGAGCTCCTGCTCCACAGCGGGACTGAACGTCGTGCCCACCCTGGGCACCGACGCAGAGATGGTTCCCAGCCCTCTGGTGGGGCTGGCTGTCGGCCCCAGACTGGGCACCGACACGCTATGGAGCTCCTGCTCCACAGCGGGGCTGAACGTCGTGCCCACCCTGGGCACCGACGCAGAGATGGTTTCCGGCCCTCTGGTTGGGCTGGCTGTCGGCCCCAGACTGGGCACCGACACGCTATGGAGCTCCTGCTCCACAGCGGGGCTGAACGTCGTGCCCACCCTGGGCACCGACGCAGAGAGGGTTTCCAGCCCTCTGGTTGGGCTGGCTGTCGGCCCCAGACTGGGCACCGACACGCTATGGAGCTCCTGCTCCACAGCGGGACTGAACGTCGTGCCCACCCTGGGCACCGACGCAGAGATGGTTTCCAGCCCTGTGGTTGGGCTGGCTGTCGGCCCCAGACTGGGCACCGACACGCTATGGAGCTCCTGCTCCACAGCGGGGCTGAACGTCGTGCCCACCCTGGGCACCGACGCAGAGAGGGTTTCCAGCCCTGTGGTGGCGACCGTCGCGGTAGCCTCCGTGCGAGGGGTAGGCACGGGGCGTACTGGACTGGGGACACGCACCATAGGTCTGGTGCGAGGAGCTGGCACGGGTCGCACCGGGCTGGAGATACGCACCATAGGTTGGGTGCGAGGAGTAGGCACAGACCGTACCGGGCTGGGGGAACGCACCACTGGTCTGGTGCGAGTAGCTGGAACGGGCTGTACCTGGCTGGGGAAACGCACCGTTGGGTCGGTGCGTTGAGCTGGCATGGGTCGCGCCGGGCTGGGCAAACGCACCATAGAGCTGGTGCGCGGAGCAGGCGCGGGCCGTACCGGGCTATTGTTGCGCACCGATGGTTTGGTGCGCTGAGTCGGTCTCCTCCTCCTCCGACTCTGGACCGGCGCTGGAGGCACCGGACTGGGAACTGACGCTGGAGCACGACTGTGCCTGTCGTCCCTACTCCAACGCCAATCCCCATCCTGTGAGGGTTCCTTTCGGGAACCCCCACGAGTGAGGGAACAGAAGCACATCGCTGTCGTCTTCCTCCGACTCCTCTCTGTACTCCTGCTCCCACGGCTGTAGGGGCTCCTCCTGGAACCCCCACGAGTGCAGTGGTCGGGGCTCTTCTCCCTCGATCCCCGACCACCCCCATAGCCCCCCCCCAAAATCAGTTTGAGGGGTTTTCTGGGCTCCAGGCTGGTCCTCAACTCTAGCCCGGTGACGTGTCCTCCGTCTCCGGCGCCTTGGCTGCTCCGGACCCCAGCCTTTCTCCACCGCATGATAATGGTAGACATCCTCTTTCGACAATTTCCCCATATCGTAGAGGATGTCTACCAAAGTCTGCTCTTGCTGCGTCCCAGGGTGGTGGATCATTCTGTCACGGTGCGTAGTATTAATGGGACGATATACGGAGCGCTGGTGAAGTGTCATCCTTTTTATTGAAAATGAGCTGTTCTCACGAAGCATTAACAACTAAAAAGGAGAGTGAAAACAAAAACACGATAACAAACAAGAACACGGTGACTTACTGGCTTTCTGATACACGAAGCAGACAAGCAGGAAACAATGATCCACACACAGGTGGCTTTGTGTGGGGATTAAATACTATCCCCAATCAGAGACAACGCTATACAGCTGTCTCTGATTGGGGATGATAATCTCCCTAATAATGTGTGAGAGCTTGGTTGTGTGCCTCTCTCCTCCCCTAGGTGGGAGTAAGAGGCCTTACCACAACCAAGCCCTCACAATATGCATCACAAAAGACTGACATAACAAAACCACTTGACATAGAAACATTTGATTTTGGGCTGGTTTTTTAAAGAATGTTTTTAAAAATAATTATGATATTATGAGAAATATGAATAACATTCCACTCATTTGACCGCAGGAAAGGGCTACACAGACGGATTACCAGGAGTCGTACTCAGAGCATGTGCTGACCAGCAAGCAAGTGTCTTCAGTGACATTTTCAACCTCTCCCTGACCCAGTCTGCAATACCTACATGTTTCAAGCAGACCACCATAGTCCCTATGCCCAAAAACGCCAAGGTAACATGTCTAAATGACTATTGTCCTGTAGCACTCACATCTGTAGACATGAAATGTTTTGAAAAGTTGTCATGGCTCACATCAACATCATCATCCCAGACATCAGGAACCCACTCCAATTCACATACTGACACAACGGATCTACAGATGACGCAATCTCTATTGAACTCCACACTGCCCTTTCCAACCTGGACGAAAGGAACACCTACGTGAGAATGCTGTTCCTTGACTACAGCTCAGCGTTCAACACCATAGTGCCCTCTAAACAGTCATTCTGATTCCCATGTAAAATAGCCTTTTGATTGACTAAAGTATCATCCATATTATTTTTTCTCTCATGGCTAACTACCAGGAAGTTTGACAAGACAGGCTTGAGTGGGAAGGGAGCTTATACTCATGAGCTCACCTTGACTGACAGCTTTTTTTTTGTCGAGAAACTTGACAAACCGGTGAGCAGTGTTGCAGTAAAATCATCTCAAGCTAATTTGGTGAAAAGCAGCTCAAATAACATTGAAATTGCATCAATGATGTCTCCCGTTTCGCATGTCTCTTGTGATGCGATTCACAGCAGCACTGATGGATGTGTTGTCATGACAACCATGTCAGAGTTTTGAACAACCCTCCCACCTTTTGTTCCATGCTGGCTGAAGACCTAGCTGGCCTGTGACTAGCTAACACCAGACACAGATGAAAGGGGAAGCATATAAGTATCTTTGCCATAGATGAATAGTATAAACATTTATTTATGTTTGCTCAAAACCTACAGTCAAATTTTGACACCAGTAGGGTAGCTATCTGGCTATATAACCCACGCCTCTCTGCAAACACACCTTCTCTGATGTTGGTTACAAGGTGGTACTTAAATTAGGTAAAATAATTATGTCGAAGAATATCATGTTACCATTGGTATATAAAATGACAGTTAGGGTGATATCACCCTATCCCCTTGATAATCCCGCCTCCTGAATCCAAGTGTTTGACAGTAACTGTATCAATGTAGAAGCAACAGTAATTTTTCATTTACATACTTTGGTCATCATACCTTGACATTGTTTAATCCTAATATCATCCAATTTCATGAAAAACATGATTTATTTTACTGTTCATTACCTTTCAGTTTGCCGGCAACACTACGGTGGTAGACCTGATCACCGACGGCAATGAAACAGTCTATAGGGAAGAGGTCAGAGACCTGGCAGTGTGATGTCAACATCATGCCTCAACGTCAGCAAGACAAATGAGCTGATCGTGGACTACAGGAAAACGGAAGGGCAGAGCACGCACCCATTCACATCAACAGGGCTGTAGTGGAACAAGTCGAGAGCTTCAAGTTCCTCTTTGTCCACATAACTAAGGAACATACCAACACAGTTGTGAAGAGGACACGACAATACATCTTCCTCTTTAGGAGGCTGAAAAGATTTGGCATGGGCCCTCAGATCCTCAAAAAGTTGAGAGCATCTTGACTGACTGCATCACCGCTTGGTATGGCAATTGCTTGGCATCCAACTGTAATGCTCTACAGAGGGTAGTGCGTACGGCCCAGTACAGTCGAGCTCCCAGCCATTTAGGGAAGGCCCTAAAAATGGTCTGTTCTATCTGCATAGACTGTTCTCTCTGCTACCGCACGGCAAGCAATACTGGAGCTCCATGTCCAAAAGCATCCTGAACAGCTTCTGCCCCCAAGCCATGAGACTGCTGAACAGTTAATCAAATGGCTAATCTGACTATTTGCATTAACCCTGTTTTTATATGCACTGACTCTCTTGTACCGTCTCTATGCACACTCACTGGACTCTACCCACACACACACTACACCGTCACTCCAACACACACATATAAACACATAGACTACATGCGACTACATACGCTCACAAACACAAAACACACATGCATGTTGACGCCACACACACTCACATATAGGCACACTTTTACACTCTTTTGCTCTTCATATATGCTGCTGCTACTCTGTTTATTATCTATCCTGATTGACTAGTCACTGTTACCCTAAATGTACATATTACCTCAATTACCTCAACTACCTCGTACCCCCTGCACATTGACTCAGCACCGGCACTCCTTGCATGCAATGCATTCGGAAAGTATTCAGAACCCCGTGACTTTTTCCACATTTTGTTACGTTACAGCCTTATTCTAAAATGTATTTAAAAAATATTATAATCATCAACACAGAATACACACAATATCCCATGATGACAAAGTGAAAACAAATAAAAATAAGTACCTTATTTACATAAATATTCAGACCCTTTGCTATGAGACTCGAAATTGAGCTCAGGTGCATCCTGTTTCCATTGATCATCCTTGAGATGTTTATACACCCGTGGTAAATTCAATTGATTGGACATGATTTGGAAAAGGCACACATCTGTCTGTATAAGGTCCCACAGTGCATGTCAGAGCAAAAACCAAGACAGGATTGTGTCGAGGCACAGATCTGGGGAAGGCTACCAAAACATGTCTGCAGCACTGAAGGTCCCCGACAGTGGCCTCCATCATTCTTAAATGGAAGAAACTTAGAACCACCAAGACTCTTCCCAGAGCTGGACGCCCGGCCAAACTCAGCAATATGGGGAGAAGGGCCTTGGTCAAGGAGGTGACCAAGAACTCAATGGTCACTCTGACAGAGCTCCAGAGTTCCTCTGTGGAGATGGGATAACCTTCCAGAAGGACAACCATCTCTGCAGCACTCCACTAATCAGGCCTTTATGGTAGAGTGGCCAGACGGAAGCCAGTCCTCAGAAAAGGCACATGACAGCCCACTTGGAGTTTTCCAAAGGACTCTCAGACCATGAAAAACAAGATTCTCTGGTCTGATGAAACTAAGATTGAACTCTTTGGCCTGAATGCCAAGCGTCACCTCTGGAGGAAACCTGGCACCATCCCTACATGGTGGTGGCAGCATGATGCTGTGGGATGTTTTTCAGCAGCAGGGACTGGGAGACTAGTCAGGGAAAGATGAACGGAGCAAAGTACAGAGAGATCCTTGATGAAAACCTGCTTCAGAGCGCTCAGAACCTCAGACTGGGGTGAAGGTTCACCTTCCAACAGGACAACAACCCTAAGCACACAGCCAAGACAACACAGGATTGGCTTCGGGACAAGTCTCTGAATGTCCTTGAGTGGCCCAGCCAGAGCCCAAACTTGAACCAGATTGAGAGAGATCTGACAATAGCTATGCAGCGACCCTCCCCATCCAACCTGACAGAGCTTGAGAGGATCTGCAGAGAAGAATGGGAGAAACTCCCCAAATACAGGTGTGCCAAGCTTGTAGCGTCATATCGACTCCAGGCTGTAATCGCTGCCAAAGGTGCTTCAACAAAGTACTGGGTAAAGGGTCTGAATACTTATGTAAATGTGATATTTTAGGTTTTTATATGTTGCTAAAATTTCTAAAAAACAATTTTTGCTTTGTCTTTATGTGGTTTAGTGTGTAGATTGATGATTTAGTAAATTTTATAAAATTTTAGAATAAGGCTTTAACGTAACAAAAAATGTGGAAAAGGTCAAAGGGTCTGAATACTTTTCGAATGTATCGCCTCGTTATTGTTATTTTGTTCTGTTACTATTTCCTTTTTGTAAGTAAGCATTTCACGGTAAAAGTCTACGCCTGTTGTATTCAGTGCATGTGACAAGCATTTCACGGTAAAAGTCTACGCCTGCTGTATTCAGTGCATGTGACAAATACATTTTGATTTGATGTAATGTTAGGTAACAGTGTACCCGCTGATTTGCTAGTTGTCAATTGGTGTAAATACAGCAAAGTACTGCAATCAATCAGTGTCACACTCCGTCAAGCAAAATGCCTGCATTCATCCAAGTGGAGTCTTTTCACTTGCCTGTTCATCTGTAATGGAGAAAACTACCGTTAGGTCCTACTGTTAGAGGCTTCTCTTTAGTTACAGTATATCACACATACTAATAATAAAATAATAATACATGTACAGAGCCTTTCAAAAAACCCAAGTACACTGTACAGAAAAGAGTGTAAAAACAAAATCAAGACTAAACAATTACAATTGAAATTGATAAAAGCAACTTAGCTTAGGTTAGGGCTGAGTAAGGGGCGAGGTAAGCTGAGGGGAAAGCCAGACTGAACTGGAGGGAGGGCCTTGTTGGTGAGCATTGGGATCTTATAGGTGATGCAGAGTGGGGGTGATGTGTTCCCAAGTTCTGGACTTACTGGAGCCTATCCAGGGCTTTTCTGGACACCCCGAATAGGACTCCATTGCAGTAGTCAAGACTTGAATTAGCAAAGTGTATGAGGGTGTCCACTACCAGGTTCCGTGAGGGATGGTCGGAGTTGGGAGATGTTACGGAGGTGGAGGAAGGTGAATTTAGTGATGGACTTGTTGTGGGGCTCGAAGGAGAGAGTGGCGTCCAGGAAGACGTGTGCATCTAATGTAAGGCTATGAATAATTTAAACATGAGATCTTTGGATGACAGGCTATGAATATGTTAAAGATTCCATAACTACCGTCATTCCATAACCTAATTATCAATTTATAACCAATATACCTTCTTACAACCTATATACCTTCTTACATCCTATACTTTATCTGTGTCAATGATAGTGCATTGTGAACTTACATCAATATCACTATTTCAATAATATGCGACAGATTACAGTATATACTTGAGCCTCTGTTACAGGTATTACTGATGTTCATTCTCTTATTACATTCAGTCCAAACTCGACTTTTACAGCATCCTTATTTCAACTTCTCTAACTTCTCTCTATAAGACCTCTCAAGTTTATTGATCTTAATGGAGCTTTTACCATTTCCTTACTGTTGGTCAGCATTAGCTGTTGAAGAATGTTAATACTTTAAGCTTCCCAGTAAATTCAAACTCAATTTGGTTTTCAGCCTCCAAAAGACTGCTACATTGCATACAGTACTGAACTGTACAGGGCCCATATTTTGTGGGGACGTAGGTGTGCGTGTATGTAGGTACATGATGAATTGACGCAATACAGAATGCTAATAAATATCCCAGGGGCTGAATTTGAGTGATAATAAATCAATTGGTTTGAACCGCTTTTCATATAAAAGCAGAGACGAATGCTGTGCTTCAGTAGCTATCCAGGAAACCCCATATTGAACAGAAGGGGGACTGCAGGAGGAGATGTGTTTTGGTTGCTTAAAAGTCTATTCATGATCTGCTTGTGATTGTAATCTTAGTGTCTGAACTGAAAGAGATAAGACCAACTTTGGTGCCGCTAAAGTAAGTGCATTATTCATCATAGTCAGGGACGGTGACTAGGCTACGTCCCATGTATACAAACAATGACCTAAAGTGATGTTTTGTATAAATATACTAATTGTGTAGTCATTATTTCAAGTGAATTTGCTTTTTAAACCTGATTAATGTCTATAGAAAATAACTTTTCACGCTTATGAAGTGAGTGGGGATGAAATCCAATCGTTAATTAAGGTAAATTATGTGACATTAGTATGATAAATCTTAAATAGGTTTGGGGAAAATAATTAGGGTCCTTATTTTCTCCCGCTATGACTGCCAGCTTACTCTATCCAATCACTGGGCCGATCACTCCTAGCCTCTCTGCTGTGATGAGTCATTCTGGCACAACATGGCTACCACTCACCATCCAGATGCATGCTACACATTGATGATAGAGTTACCTCCATTTAATGCTAATTCTTTTGAGACATAAATGTGATCCATTGTCGTTATTTAATTCCAGACCGAAACGCTTCTAATCAATTTACACGATGTTAAACTGATCTATTTGAGAGTTAAAACTAAATTCTGATGTGTTCATGTTCACCTCAACGTGTAGCAGCCCACCATACCTCACCGACTGCTGAGACGTGAATCGATGCATGCTGAGTTTCCCTGGCCACGTAACCTAACTACAGCAATCGTGCCAGCCAGGACTAAAAACTGGTCTTAAATTCTTAATTCTAGATGAACCCAGAGCCATAGATCCGTTGATATGGCTCTGGATTGACTCAATAAAAAAAAAGTACAAAGTTGAAAGGACTTGGCCGTATTCCTCTTGCAATAGCAGTAATGAGCATTGCGAAGACATTGACTGAAGAACCTAGTGGTGGCAGATAAGCCAAACCGTATTAGCGCCGGTAGCTGTGTTGATGCGCTACTGACTCACTGTACGTTCTAAGGCCTTATCATAGAGGTGCAGCTTGAGTCTTGTGTAAAATGGCGGGAAGCTATAGCAGGAGGGTAAAACCAACCTACAGTACACAACAGGAGGGGAAGGACAAAGATGTGCCAAGGAGTGTTATTTTAATAAAAATTCTAAATGGCTTTGGATGTTACATGGACCATTCACTTTCAGCCCACCTGTTGACATAGGATGCTATCTTTTAGCCTACTGCTCTTTATCTGTTTCTGGTTGGACAATGTCTTCATGCACAATAGGTTCTTGCCATCCCTTCTTGCATGTGTCAGAGGATGACCAAAAGAGTGTTGTGCCAGGCATAACGCTGCCACAAACTGGCACAACGGCGAACTCATCCGTTGCAGATGTGTAAAATATACATTTCCCAAAACGTATTAATCCTTAAGTAGTCATCCTTAAGAAAACTGTTCCCCTCATGATTTGTGGCTCAATTTGCAGACTTTGTGATAATTCCAAGGCTCCAATGGGAAATGTTTGCGAAAATCCATTATTTGAACGTGTCCTTTGGGAGAATATTGCATACAGTACAGTGTACAGTATCGGAGATACAGTCTGGACTAATGGCTTTTTAGAAGCAGAGTAATTTCATGGTGAAGACCTCTGTTTTTTTGGCTACTGCAGTTCCTCGATCATAATCTCTGCAATTAAAAGGTTGCACAGTCACACATCTTGACTCTGACAGCCGCAGTGTGCACACAGGCTGTCGGCTTGAAACACCTCACCTACAGCTACCAAACCACCTTAGTTACTTGTATGTGACCGAAACAAGTGACTGAAAATGAATAAATAAAAAAATTAAATAAGCAATCTGTCTCTCTGCGATATTGGTTGGGTAGCTAGTTCAGTATAATGTACAATGCCATGTTCTAAAGCCATCTGTTTACCTTCACATAATCTGTCAAGTCAACTAGAAAATAGGCGTTGATTCCATTAGATGCGGACACGCATTCATCTCCAGGTGGTGCATTTCAGAAAATGTTCAGAACATTAGAGAGAAAAAATGCCTGACTCAGACAGGGGTAGCCTAATTAATTCAACTGGAGTTTAAAAAAATATATATATATTTTCATGGCTCAAAAAAGTTCACTAGACTCATTTGTGGAGGCTGACGGAGCAAAATCGAGTTCAAGAACAAACCAGCAATGTTATCGTCCAATTAATCTCTGTGGCAACAGAGCGTTTAATTAAGAGAGAATGAAAAGAGAGTAGCAAGTTACCTGTCTATCCGTCCGTCTGTCTGTCAAAGACTGACACAGAAACAGAATGCTATTGCACTGTAGCGGAGAAGAATTGTGGATGTTGCTTCTTAATTCAGTTAATTAATTATTGTCAGTTAATTCATAGATTGGCTGTTGTGGTAGAACTACTGGATTTCTTAGCATCACAGGGCAAATGTTTTCCTCACTTTTTGTTTTTACTCTGCGAGGCTTTAGTTCATTTCATGTCCATTAGCAGTGTACAATTTAGTTTGGGATGCTCAATTTGTTGATGGTTTCTATGGGTGTGTCTGTGCCTATGGGCAACTGCGACCCAGAGCTTGGTGATGTGGCGATGGCCCGTCTAAAAAGCTGTTTATCCCTGTGGCAAGATGTAGCCTGCTGAAGCCTCCTGATGCCTGCTGTGCCACAGCATACTGTCGTCAAATTATCCCCCAACTCCAAGAAGAAATAAGAGATATCAGATACCGTTAAAGCTTAATGTGGCCACCCAGACTGGCTTCACGTAGCCTTGATGTGTCCTTCTGACTGCTGCTGCTGACAAGCCCAAGCTGCATGACTGCCGATTTTGGGAAATTATTTGCTACTTGACTACTTCCACTGCTTCAGAGTTGACATGAATGGATTCCTAGAAATGATCAATTCAGGGGATGTTCTATCATCAACCTTTGTACAATTTCTTCCATTAATTTCCGGTCAATTTTGACCTTCGTTTCAGGTCATTGACTTATTTTCTGGTCAACTGTTTTGAGGTCATTAGTCTGGCTGGAGTATGAGCAACAATTTATCCCCTCCTTTTACTGTACAGAATGTTTACTGTGCATGTACGCTACAGGACCCGAAGTGAAATGTCAGGTGAAAGCTTCGGCCAAGCGATGATACTCATTACCATAGCGACATTCAGGACTCGACTTTGAAAATGTCACCCGTCTCAGACACCGATTCATCAAAGTTGCCAACGTTGGAAGAAGCGGACATTTTAACCTTGCGCTGTGGACATTAATGCAGGGATGTGAAATTTTAACTTGGGAGAAAATATGATCTCGTATTTTTCTCTAACACAGGAATTCCAACAATGTGTTTCAAACAGACATTATTCAACATTATTCGATACACAACCCTTCTGTGGTGAATTGTCTTTCTCAATAATCTGGCCTTCAGTCAATAATCTGCATGTTAATTTGCAAAATACCACGTTGACCTTGCTTGTTGTAATCCTGCCTTTTCCCATTCCTTGACACACTTGTAATGACACAACAGTTATTGTCTCTATTTTGGTAAAGGTTTTGAATTACTGCCTTAGGGCCCATTCCGATATGATTCTCCATGTACGCAGGCTTTGAGAATACTTAAGAGTATCTGTTATCTCTTAGAGGATGCTTTGTACAGTGCAGCCCTACTATCCTTACCAGGCCTCACACACTTTCCGTTATCCAGAAAGGTTAAGCAGCGATACTGGGGCATGCTAAACCACAATCCTGCTGTTCTTTGTGATAAAGAGAGAGAGAGAGAGAGAGAGAGAGGTTCCAATGTATGATGCAAAATCAAAACAGAAGCTCCAGCTAAAATCATGATCTGCCAACATAATGATGCAGTGCTTTGATTCTCCTCAAAATGTAAAGGCCCACTACAGTCAAAAACATGATTTTCCTGTTTTTTTTATACACTGAACAAAAATATATATACAACATGTAAAGTGTTGGTCCATGTTCATGTTTCATGAGCTGAAATAAAAGATCCAAGAAATGTTTCATATGCACAAAAATCTTATTTCTCTCAAATTTTGTGAACACATTTTTTACATCCCTGTTAGTGAGTATTTGTCCTTTGTGCACCTTGTGCTGGGGACAATAGTCCACTCTAAAATGTGCAGTTTTGTCACACAACACAATGCCACATATCTCAGGTTGTCAGCAATTGGCATGCTGACTGCAGGAATGTCCACCAGAACTGTTGACAGAGAATTTAATGTTAATTTCTCTACCATAAGCCACCTCCAACGTCATTTTAGAGAATTTGGCAGTACGTTCAACCGGCCTCACAACTGCAGACCATGTGTAACCATGCCAGCCCAGTACCTCCACATCTGGCTTCTTTACCTGTGGGATCGTCTGAGACCAGCCACCCAGACAGCTGATGAAACTCAGGAGCATTTCTGTCTGTAATAAAGCCCTTAAGTAGGTAAAAACTCATCCTGATTGGCTGGGCCTGGCTCCCAAGCGGGTGTTCCTATGCCCTCCCAGGCCCACCCATGGCTGTGCCCCTGCCCGGTCATGTGAAATCCATAGATTAGGGCCTAATGAATTTATTTCAATTGACTGATATCATTATAAGAACTGTAAATCAGTAAGATCATTGAAATTGTTGCATTGATATTTGTGTTCAGTATATATACAGTAGATTTCCACTATGAGTATGGAATAATACAATGAAAATTATGATAATGCCCTTTTAGTGTATGAGCTGTTCGAAAAGACTTCCTAAAATATTTGCCTGTTTTGGTGGGATGGAGTTTTGGTCTGCCTAGTGACATCACCAGGCGGTAAGTAGTTAATAGACCAATAAGAAGGAGTTCCAAACCTCTCTGCTAATAACAGCTACAATAGCTTTCCCTACTCAGACCACTCCCAGACAGTCCAAGCAAGATTGTTGCTTGAGAAAATGTATATCTCTTTGCTAAGAAGCTATTTTTGTTTATTTTGGACCATTTTAATTGAAAACAATCACAATAAGCTACATAATTGTTTCTGAGAAATTATTTGATATTGAGATTTCTGCATTGGAATCCAATGATTTCAGGAAATCAGGTAAGTACATATCACACACAGGAACAGGTGATCTCCATGAGGAGGTGAGAACTTACAGTTGTAAAGCTAGTGGATAAACAAGAATTCTGATTAACCAATTCCATTATTGTGGTTGGACAACCAAGTCCAAGGCTAGTGATGCAGATCCAGCTCAGGGACTGAAATACTGTATTTTTTTAAAGATATAACATTTAACAGAAAATATAGTCGCAGGTTTCAAAACATTAACAGATTTTCAAGAAGGAAAAAATACACTTCAGTAGCATCTAAGAGAGAATGAACACAGCCAGAACGCTATCTGACCAAAAGGTGAAGAGGCAGCCTTTAAAGTGATATCTGTATAAAGTAAACATCAAGTCTCGATGACAATGTTGAAAGCTGTGAGAGAGTCTTTGCAGCCTTTCGTCTTTGTGAGTGTGACAAGAAAGCATTCTTTAAGGAAAATTACTGCTACTTTGTGATTGTCTCTTATCATATAAACGTTTAAGTAATTTACATCAGATAGCTGAGACCCAGTGTGGCCATACTTTCAAACATGAGAACAAGTTTAAGTTTTAGCATCAGCCAATTAAAATCGTCTACAGTTGCACTTGATCAAAGGCTACATGTTAGCTTTTCCCATCACATTACCTGGTACATTTAGCCCTACGCTAACCTCACCAGGTGGGCTTGATTATTTCCTGTAAGAATTTACGTATCACACTATGAAAGATTTTAAACATTTTCTCCACAAACCAATGGCATTTCTTGAAATAGGTCAACTTGGCCACCAGAGGGATTTACTGTATTTAAACCTCAAGTCAAGGTTTACTTTTGTTCCCCTACACTTGGCCTCAACTGTAGAGTGACAACATCACATGATAATTTCATCCTTGACTAGGCTACTTACTAACATAACCAATTCAATATTGCATGATCATTTCATCCTTGACTAGGCTACTTACTAACGTAACCAATTCAATATTGCATGATCATTTCATCCTTGACTAGGCTACTTACTAACGTAACCAATTCAATATTGCATGATCATTTCATCCTTGACTAGGCTACTTACTAATGTAATAAAATTCAATATTGCATGATCATTTCATCCTTGACTAGGCTACTTACTAACGTAACCAATTCAATATTGCATGATCATTTCATCCTTGACTAGGCTACTTACTAACATAACCAATTCATAAGGTTCATTTTCACATATGACTAAATCCAAAAGAAGTTTAACTAAGTACATCTTATCTGATTCAATAATATCCACGTGCTTTTACGGGGAAAAGATAAAGGATATCACTATACAACATTTAAGTTTATTGTACATCGTAAAAATTAAAGAAAAAGTCAAGATCCTTATGGACTTGTCAAATACTGTAGCTGTCATGTACTGTAATCATTATTAGAATCTTCATTGCTTTCCTGGTGGCACACAACAATGCTGATTATCTGTGTTAAACTGTTAAAGTGGTTGACTGCAAACAACAATGCTGATTATTTGTTGGTTCAAGCCCCTTTTGCTTCAAGCATATTTGTTAAGGGAAACATTGTTCACTGCTGGTCCACGTATACGTGACTATGTGGATGATTATAATAATGCATGAAGAACGTTGTACATGTAAGTGTAAGCCTACACGTCTCTGGACCTCGAAGTCAGTTCCACTGCATTTTTTCATTGTTCTCCTCTAACCAGGGACTGATTTAGACCTGGGACACCAGGTGGGTGCAATTAATGATCAGGTAGAACAGAAAACCAGCAGGCTCCAAATCTCGTAGGGTAACAGCTGACCCCTGGCCTATACTATAGCAGCAAAGGTTATTTATGTAGCAGTGCCAGTAGCCTATGTGTCGTTCTGCAACAGGGACTCCAACAAGAATCTCCTCATTAAATGTATTCGTGTCTTGTTTGACAAGGTTTTGGCTGCACTTCTCTTCTCTTCACACTACCACAATAAATGTAATTCTACATTTCAAAGAAAGAAACTACATTTTTTGGGGATTCGAACTTACCGCAAACAGCGAACCTCAACAGGAGCCAGGTGAACACTGTGAGCAACTCCACAAGCTAATCATTCAGCTGAAAACTGGTGCCTGTTTTAGTAACTTTACAGATGGACCATTTGTCTTCTTTTAAGGACGCTCTCATGGAAAAGTGTTCTATCACGTCCTACTACCAGTGTTGTGTTTGAGACCAACTAAAGCGAGAACGAGAACGGGGGGGGCGAGACCGAGTTTAGACTGAGATCAGGAGGGGGACAAGGGTCCGAAACCAGAAAAATGCAAGTCCAATTCATGACCATGACTGTAATTTTGTTGTTTGGTCCCCAATGGGAGGCAGCTGTGCTGCGTTGCCTCTAATTGGGGATCCCATTTAAGGGTGCTGCCTGCCCACGTGTGTGTGTGGTTAATTGTTTGTGTGCATGCTTATGCGCCTGTGTTGTGGCTGGTCAGTGCTTATTGTTTTGTTGAGTTCGCTAAATAAAATATGTCGAACTACCCCTGCTCTGCGCCGTGGGTTCTGTCCTCCACTCGCCGTGACAGCTAGGCCATCAGAAGCTACAGAAAGGCATCTGCCATTAAACCAATCAAATTTTTACTTAATGGGTGGGACCGTTTTTACAAAAATGTATGGAAACTTCTGGTTTCTTGAAGGCCAACAGGTCACTGCGCAATAGCGAGCAGTAGTTTTCCCACATTCTAGCTAGATAGCTTTTATTGTTGGCTAGTTTGCATTGGCTGCAGCAGCTGTTATCAAAGAGGATGTTGTTGCTAATTTGTTAGCTTCTCCCTTCACAGTAATAACTTTCAACAAGAAGATACGTTTCAAATGATCATCAGCTGAGTGGAACTGTTTTATTTGTAGCAGTGTACTTGCTATTGAGAAATCAGAGTCGATAGCCAGAGTGAATTTGCAAATGCAACACATTTTTATTTAACTAGGCAAGTTAGTTAAGAACAAATTTTTATTTACAATGACAGCCTACCTACAGGGTAGGTTGTGAACTACATTTCTATTCAAGCGTTGATTGACATGGTAATGGACCAATAGTATTGGAGAAAAGATTTTAAAAAAGGACCCCTCTGATGCTGTATGTTAAATTGTGACGTGTTATTTATCATTTTGCAACTCATTCTGTGTCGTACAGCCTTTTTCCACCAGGTGTAGCGCGTCTCTCTGTCACGTTGCGGAGTAATGGGACGATAAACAGAGCGCTGGTGGAGCGTCATTCCTTTTTTATTTAGGAGTTGTTTTCACAAAGCACTTAAATACAAAAAGGAGATGACTGAAACTAACGAAACTAAACTACAAAACTATGCAAAGCAAAAGTGACTCACGTGCTGAAAACCCAAGGCAGACACGAACAATGATCCACACACAGGTGGATTAGAGTGGAGTCTAAATACTATCCCCAATCAGAGACAACGCTATACAGCTGTCTCCGATTGGGGATGATAATCTCCCTAATAGTGTGTGATGACTTGGTTGTGTGCCTCTCTCCTCCCCTAGGTGGGAGTAAGAGGCCTTACCACAACCAAGCCATCACACTCTCGCAGTTTAAAAACAAGAAATGAGCAATGGTGAGTGTAATGGTGAGTGTAAAGTTAATTACTTGTGAGTTCATCAACAGTTAATTAAATCGATTGTTAATCGAGCCATCATGACTCTCAAAAAACAGCCACAGTTTAATTGTGAAGATACATTTGACGCCGCCTAAAATCCCTATTCAAATTTGACACAAACCTTCAAATAGGTATGTAATGAGACATATAAACTCTTTATAGTGTTTTATTTACGTTTTAGAGGTTGTGGGGACCTGACCTTTTAGTTAATAACCTATTCATGCTTTGTTAACATAATATCAGGGTGTTGCTGTAGGTGTACTTGGCTGCTCGAAACAACAACTTTGCCCGGCGACAGAGCGCCAAGGGGTTGGGACCAACCCGTGCGCCAACGGATAGGCTGAGTAAGTCTAAACCACACTCAGCCTCTACCCTGACTGGTCTGTTCGGAAACCGGAACTAACTCTGTCTGGGGTATTTAAAGAAGAACACGTAAAACTGTGGTCAGTTCTCTGTCCGCCCTGCGTGGTGTTTCAGTGAGCCCGTATACGAACCTTCATCCTTATCATCTATACATTTGCATTTAATAAACTTAGCTTAGTTTGAAACAGCTCCTGATGTCTTCTCTTATTCCAATACCAGATTTGAATTGACGTAACTCTATCAAGGTGATAAGTTGGACAAATCGGGTCCCCCATTCACTATCACTCGGTAGCTTTCACTTCCCCACCCGCCATTTTTAAAAAGACCCAGCGAGCTCCATTGCCTTCTTCAATCATGCAGAGACGGGCAGCATGAAGGTCTCGTCATTGATTTGGATGGAAAGGGGAGAAATTGTGCCTTACAATAGTATTCATATTACAGTTGACCTGGAAGTATTATGTTTTTTTGGGCCCTAAAAGAAGGTCAATTGTACGGAACAGTGCGATGTACAAATGTTTGTTAGCTATCGTTAGCTATCTAGCTATTTAGCTTCTTGCTACATAAATAGTTATGACTGACATGCGATTGTTGCCCTTTGCTAGTTTGATTGTATTGATATTCCCATTCCGTTTTTGTCCAGAATATTGAGTTACTGAGACTGAAACAGCACATCCTGAATGGAGGCAGCAAACAATGTACCAGGCCAGCTGTGATTTACAACCTGATAGCAATAATTTTAGGACTACCAAGAAATGTATTGGTTAATTACAGTGGGGAGAACAAGTATTTGATACACTGCCGATTTTGCAGGTTTTCCTACTTACAAAGCATGTAGAAGTCATGTTATCATAGGTACACTTCAACTGTGAGAGACGGGGTCTAAAACAAAAATCCAGAAAATCACATTGTATGATTTTTAAATAATTCATTTGTATTTTATTAGACCTTTGTGTTTTACAAAAAGTGCACTCTCCTTCATGAGTGTGCTGGTATTAAGGTGAAGCCATAGGTCCAATAGGTTTAAAACTGCGCAAACATGTGTATAATAGATATAAAGGCTGCAAAGATACTGTATTAATGATTGAAGAAAGGAGTGTATATATTTGGCCTGGTTTAGAAGTTTTACGCACTGACAATGGAAGCTGATGATTATGTGTTTTTTACTCCGCGGGTCTCGGCTGGTCTCGGGATGAAATTACGAGTCTCAGACAAATGTATCCCACACCGAGACAATCAATATGTGGTCTCAAGGTCAGATTGAGTACTACAACACTGCCTACTACAGTATGTCAACGATTTTAATTTGTTGATACAGAATTTCATCTGGATATAATCATGGCAACCTGGTGAACTTAAATGTAACAGGTTATGTGATGGGAACAGCTACATTTTAGCTGTGTTCTAATACCCATTCTAACATACTGTATACTACATACTTAATGAGTATATACTACATACAATATACTATTAATTTTAGTATGCTGTAAACAAACGGTGTCGTTTCAGTTGTGCTTCACCTGTCTACTGAAAGTTGATGCTGTTGCTATGCAATCTCTTGCTAGCTTGTTAGCATAACAGATTACTAGCTAAACATTAAACCATTTTGGGTGTGTTCGTAAATTCAATCTGGAGTGCCAGGGTGCTCTCTGGGCATTGTAAATCCAGAGCGTTGTCAGATTGTCTGTTCATAAATTCAGAGCGTTTCGCTGACGGAGCGTTCAGAGCGCAAACTGGACAAGGAGTAGGGTTGATCCGAGCATTCAACGGCAGTCAAGCACCCAAGCTAACTGGCTAACGTTGGCTAGCTACTTCCAAAATGAGAGAACGCCTCACTCTGACCATTTCACTCGCTCTAGCAGAGCTGATTAGGCTGTTTTCATGTTATCCAGAGCATTGGTGAATGTAACTCTGCTGCTGGTAACCATTTAATGATGGGGTTTTTTGCCAACGTTACCTGACAATGGCCATATTCAACAGGTGTTGAGACTAATCAAGTCAATAAACGTTGGGTAGTTAGTTAGATAGCATATACAGTCATGTGAAAAAGTAAGTACACCCCCTGGAAAGTTATCTTTTTTTTTCAAATTCCATTTCTAAGGAATTCGAAGTACTAAGGAACAGGTCGTCCCACCAAAGTCAGCCCAAGAGCTGACCGAAAGATGCTCATAGAAGTCTCTAAGAACCCCAGGGTAACATCAAGGGATCTACAGGCCTCTCTTGCCACAATCAATGTCGAATTGCATGGGTACACTGTCAGAAAGAGACTGCACAAACTTGGCCTACATGGGAGATCAGGAAGGAAGAAGCCTCTGCTCTCAGAAAATTCAACTCTTCCAGTGGGGAGACTTTGCCCACTTACAAGGTGCCATTGTTTAAGACAATGACTAAGATTGCATATGATCAAGTACTTCCCAGTCTGAATATACCCAATACGAACAAAAGAAGGCCTATAAAAGGTCTTTATGTGAAAGTCAGGGAGAAAACAGAGAACTGAAAAGGGAATAAATTAAGAGGACTTAGGCGTCCTCCTCAACGAAGGCGACATAAATAACACACATTAACTAAGGCTTTGACTGATTGTTTTGCTTCCTCCTCTTTGCTGTAGAAGATAAAAGCTGTAAAACAAGAGCGAAGGAACAGAGATGTTCTCTAATTGGCCTTGCAACTAAAATAACTGTTAAAAAGAGACTATTCTCTCTTTATGGAAAATAGGCAGAAAGAACTTGTGTTCTGCATCGCCAGTATTAATGGGTGACAATTCAAATAAAATGCATTCTTCATCTTAGCCAAAATGACTGACCATTTGTAAACATGGAACATATGGTAAGTAAAGAGCTCAGTCCTGTCTTTCAACAGAGGACGAACACTCCCAGGGCCCATCTGTGATATCCCTATTTCCATTAAGTTGTATAAGTGTTCTGCTAATAATGTTCTCACATTATTAGTGTTCCCACCGGTGTTTACTACATCTCTTTTTCCTCCTCCACATTTGCCGTTGTGAATAGTGGACCGTGAGGGTAGAACCTTTGGGAAGTGACAGTGTTGATGTGATAGTGAATGTGACGGGGGGGTTTGATGTGTCACCTTGCCATGCGACTCATCCCATTACTTCAGCCACCCTGTCGCTGGAAAGGATCATAATTCATCTTCATTGAGCCACGGGGCTGTGTCTGTGACAGGCTAAATGATCGGGGCGGCGGATGGGCGGAGAACAATGTCCTCAGATGCGGCTCTCAAGTGAAATTCAATGGAGTTTAGCGGTCGGACCGCGAAGCAGAGCGCCGGCTAGCAGTGGCTCACACTGACTGTCAGGTCACAATGGGAGTAGAGGTTATGGCTACAGTATAGATATAGTTTTAGAACTGTGGAAATGGGTTGGCATTAGCTTTACAGTTGTTTCATCCCAAACATTTGAATACATACAGTACTTAATTCCACATATTGACATACAGGACTGTACAAAATATGTCTACGTATTTGGCATTAAATCATACTGCATATGCTTGTTTTACACTAGTATTGCATCTTCACTGCCCCAGATGTTTTTCCCTGCTCTATTGTCATTTACTATGGATTTAAATGCACTCTATTTTGCTATATTGACATAGTTCACGAATGCCATGAATCTTGGAGCTCTCAGTACCAAACAGGCTGTGTTGTCCTTGCTTGAAAGTGATCAATTCTCTAGTCAATCCTGACTCTCTCTGTGCTCATTGGTTTAACAACACTGAATTTCTCAGTTTATTCCGCCAATGAAGGCAGGCATGTGGTTAACAGTCTGATTTACACTCAACTGGGTTTCAGCTGTAATCTCATCCTATGCAAACTTAGCCATGTGCTGAATTGTGAATAATGATATTGTGTGTCCATATCTATCATGCTCCGTCATGTAATTAATTCCATTCCAAGTGCTCTTAGAACACATCAATAGAACCCAAACCAGCTGTAACTCCTTTATATGGGAGCTAAAGAAACCGGAGGTAAGGCCTTTCAGAATGCTCCATTAAGTCCAAATAGGCAACAGAATGGTTGGGTTGGATCCCAACACACCATGCAGTCATTAGGCAGAATTCATGCACAAACACAGTCTTTTGTTGTGTACTCTTACTCTCAAAACGTGTGTTAAATTGTATAATCATGACAATTGTTAATTCAAAGCCCATGAAGACCACATCAAAACCACAGCCCGCAGATGGCCAAGTCCATCAGTGTACAGCTGGATTTTTTTACAAAGTCTTAGACAACAACCTTCCACTCTTCAGTCTTTCATAATTTTCTTGTACGTTTTAAGATGTTTCAATACTATTTTCGGTTAAATTACTCTCTCAATACCAATCTTTGGTTGAAGTCAGTTTCAGTTAGTCGGCACCGTCATTGCTCCATAACTGCAGGTCAATCCAGATTAGTGTAGTTAATCACAGACGTTTCTATTTTACAGCATGTTGCACTTGCACCCCATTGAATACGCTCCAGCTCAGCCACCCCTTTGTATATTTAGGTATTAGGCATGGCATTAGTTTGAGGTGTAGTAAAAACAGTTGCCGATGTGTTGACACATCAACCAAAAACACAATATGTGAAACTAGGCGTATGTCGCACCAAAAACTAAAACTTAAAAAAATCTAAATGCGTTTTTTTTGGGCAGAAATGCCTTCTGGAAGAAGTGAACTTTCATGTGCCTTAATAAGAAACTTGTATGCTATCTGTAAATACGAATAGAATTGTTAAATTACAAGCCTAGTTGGTTTAGCCACGAAAAAAGAGAGAAACCTTTCTGCTAGCCATGATTGGCTGAGATAATGAGTGGGCTTGTAACGAGTGTGCTGAGAGTCGGGAAGCAAGTACAGGGAGTGAATATTTAAAAAATAAACGGAACACAAAACAAGAAATACGAACAGAAACAATAACACCTGAGGAAATAACCAAGGGGAGTGACAGATATAGGGAAGGTAATCAGCGGGGTGATGGAGTCCAAGTGTGCGTAATAAAGAGCAGCCTGATGACCTAGAGGCCAGAGAGGGAGTATACGTGACAGTACCCCCTCCCTGATGCGCGGCTCCGGCCGCAGGCCGGCGACCAAAAAGACGATCCCGGGGATCAGGAGCGGACCGGTCACCTCTGCTGAGGCACGGGAACCTGTAGAGCCGGCTGAGGCGCGGGAGCCTGGCGGCCTAGAGCACCGGAGAGGGAGTAAACGTGACAGCATCCTCCTTCAGAGACATTTGTCTGGTTGGTTAGCTACCTGCAGTTTCATGCAGGGTAGTAACGTTGTGGCTGGCTAGCTACTTGTCTAAACAAACGACTCCACTATGCAAGTAACCATTTCATTAGAATGTTCATGATGTCACTGCGACAACTGGCGATAGACGTAGCTGGTAAATTCGCTCTGGCTATCTACTCCGATTTCAGAGCACTCTCGTCTGAGTGGTCCAGAGTGCAGAATAACTGACAAATGTACGAACACTCAACACCCGTTGAATATGGCTGGTGTCAGTAAACGTTGGCAAAAAAGCTTTGCTAGGGCGAGTAAAATGGTCAGTATGAGCTGTTATCTCATTTGTGTCTGGAAGTAGTTAGCAAGCTAGCCAACGTTAGCCAGTTAGCTTGGGTGCTTGACTGCCGTTGTTAGGTCAGAACGTTCTGATCAACCCTACTCCTCGGCCAGAGTGTCCAGTGTGCACTCCGAACGCTCCGAGAGCAAAACGCTCTGAATTTATGAACGGACAATCTGACAAAACTTTGACTTTACGAACACCCAGAGCACACTCTGGCACTCCAGATAAAATGTACGAACATGCCTGTAGTATAAACCATTCTTTAGTCTTGAAATATTAGGTTGTTTAGTACATGGCCTCACATGTGAATCCTTAAAGAGATGGGTGGGGCTAAAGCTTAAGAGGGTGTGAACGATGCTGAATAGGTGTAGACAAAGAAGAGCTCTCCGGTAGGTGTACTAAAACATTCAAGGGCCATTTTATCAAAAGTGGGGTTACAAGTTTATCAACTTTCAAAGCAGAATTACTTTCCCATTGTTCCTCAACTATAGTGTATGATATACAATTTTCTAGCTCTGAGTCTCTACTTTTTCAAATGTAGCTACATAACACCGAATCGAGCCGGAGTCATACACAAGCCCTTTATTCTAACAACAAGTCTCTGCCTCTTTGTATCTCAGAGATCCTAGTGTTTATGAATCACATGCTCATCATCTGATCTGTCACCCTAAACATATGCTAATGTCTCCTCTCACCATGCTCTCTAATTATTAATCAGAGAGAGGGTTATGAAGATGGCTCCATCAGCACATGCACACACACTGACATGCATAGACACTCTGGCATTGAAATCACTACGCCAAAGGCCCATTGTCTTTTGGATTTAAGGCACACAAAGGCACACGTTAACTAAAGATTGAGCAAAGGTCACATGACCGTTCAGAGTTGTTCCTCATCCGTGTCATCTGCCGCACCTTCAATGGTGTAGTTCTTCTCCTGGATGTCGCTCTCCAGCATGTCGTCCTCTGTTTTCATGGTTCTGATGAGGACCATATTCCTCTCCGTCACCTCCACTGCCTGTTCCTCATGGGTGAAGGTAGCTCGAATTCCACCTGCAACGTTTCCTTTTTAATTTCTCCCATGACCGTCTTCGTTGACTTTACCGTTTCCTCCACAGTTTGCATTACCTCCGCCATTTCCATGCCACCAACAATTCCACTCAATGCCACTCTTCCAGCCACACCTCCAGCCACGCCCAAACTCATTCCCAGTGTAAGGGGAAATGCCTTACGTAATCAGATTACTTTTATTAGTAACAGAGTAAAGAAATTAGTTACTTTTTCAAATTGGATAATATTATTACAGTTACTTTGTCAAACAACACGTGCATTATTCTCAGAATCATATCTCTACCGGCAGCGTGTTTCCATGATCCGATCTCGACTCGTTTCCTCGTTTAGTTTTTGAGTGAGCGGAGAAAAGCTGATAGAAAGAAATGTCATATGCTCTCCATAGAAATGTATAGAGAACCCACCACTGCTCTTTACCATTGATCGCTTCTGTGATAACAAATCCCATCTAGTGGCTTCTATACATCTCTATGGATCCCTGTACGTGCAGTCTATAACCAGAACTGGCAGCTCGAGAGAAAGATTTTAAATGAAAAGATAGGAAATCTGTACAGTAGACGGCTAGTTAAACAGCCCATATGATAGTGCAGCACTTGTAGACTAGCACAGGAAAGCAGCGCCACAGATGAAAGGAGAACCTGAGTTAGTATGTACAGTATCTTTGCTAGAGTGTGCATGGCTCGACCTTGCTTCCACCGACAGTTAAACAAACGGTGAGATTGTAAAAATGTTCATGCAAGCAACGTAAAGTAATACAACTAGTAAAGTAACAAGTTACTTTTGTTAAATGTATCGAGTAATATGTACTATATTACTTTCCCATGTAACTAATCCCAACACTGCTCATTTCAGAGCTCATCGCACTCATTCTGCCACTCATCAAAGACAGGTTCTTGACCATGCTGCTGAGACGCAAGTCCTCGCCTTCAATCAGCTTCCTGTAAGTCGTGATCTCAATCTCTAGAGACATCTTGATGTTCAGAAGGTCCTGGTACTCGCGCAGGTGGCGAACAATCTTCCCCTTGGTGATTTTCAGCTCAAGCTTCAGGGTCTCGATCCTCGCCTGCAAGTCTTCCAGTTCCTTCTTGTACCTCTCCGTTGCATCTCTGCTTCCAGAGCATCATTCTTGGTCTTCAGAGCATCCAGGTCACGCTCTTTGTTTTGGATATCCTTCCTGGTGCTCGTAATTTCTTCTCTTACGCATTGGGCCTTTGTCAACGTGCTTTGTCGTCTTGTTGGTAATGTCTTCAAATTTCAAATTGTACCAGCAATCCATTTCAGTCAGGTTTTTAGCTGCGATTTCATCGTACTAATTTGTTTGAGAGCAGCCGATAGGTCAGGGAGGGCGAAGAAACTCTGGGCTGAGGAATGACCAGAATAGACCAGAGCCATCATCTCTTCAATTTCCTGTTTCTGCACCCTCTGTAGAAACTCGAGCTCCACCTCCAACTGCTCCAGCTGTTTTCCAAAGCAATGCGCGCAGAGGTGGCCGCATCCATATCTGGACGGAATGCTTCAATTTCCAGCTCGGCCTCCTTCCTCAGCTCAAGGGCCTCCTCATATTTGGTTTTGATCATCTCCAGTTGGCCGACCTTGGCCACCTTAGCAGCGAGGGCCAGGTCTCGCTGGACTTGCATCTTATCTGCGATCTTCATCAGCTGCCTCAGTTGCTGCTCGTACAGCATGTCCAGGCCAGACGGCTTCACAAAGCGATTCTGGAGGTCTTCGATCTCCATCTCCAACTGCTTGTTCTGCTGCTCCAATGAGCGAACCTTGTCGATTTAAACAGCCAGCCTGTCGTTAAGGACGACTATCTCCTGTCGCTCATTGCTGCGTGCTGAGGAATGCTTGATTCTCGGCGGCGGCTGCGTCCAGGTCGATGGCACCCTCCATACTGGCACACATTGTCTCACCAGCCGTGTCAGATCTTCATGTGGTGGAAATGGTCCTTCGGACCACGTCGCCATACGTCTTAGCTTTCCCAGAAACGCTTGCGCCAACTTTAAGCATAACAATTACAATGGCGGACTACATCGTCTTTCTGCAAATGTTTCTCCTGGCTTTGCGATCCTATATTGGGGTCAGAAGCGCTGTGTTTCCCGTCGTACAAACGTGTACTGTCAGTTTCTCACTCGTAATCCAAGTCTTCGCTGAAAAAAAATGTTTTGTAAAAAAATAAAAATGAGGCACAAGTTTGCAGCAGAATGATCATTTACAAAGGTTAGATCACAATCCCCCTGGAATAGTGAAAACCATGTCCCAAACTACTCATACACTGAGTATAAAGCATTTTTCTTTGGAAATCTTATATAAAGTGTCATACAATGCTTGCCTTACACTATGAGCTTCGAGCCCTTTCTAAGCAAAACCCCAAAACAAGACTACGGTGCCAGCTGACCTCGAATGGGTCCTACTGCTTTCAGCGGAGCACCTGTGGCGTCTGAGTAATCTATCACAGCCTCACATGAACAGATGGGCATCACAGCCAGCTTGTGAGTACCCACAATCCACAGGGGCCTCTGCTGCATCATCCATTCGTGATTGAGCTCCGTTCATGAATATTCATCCGCTCTCTGCTCTCTGACAATGTGAAGAAGGTTAATGCTATGGTTCTATTCAACATACAGTATGGAGATGTATTCGCCGCCACAGACATTTTTAATATATCTTTGTAAGGTCCATTTTATGATGAACGACTTGCAATACGTCAAAGCCAGTTGGGAAACATATCTTGAACATAACAGACTTGTGTAGGACCACACATGAATGAATATTTGCTATTGCGACTCTTATACTCATAAAACATTGTTGTACAGTTTCTGGGGAGCACCCAAGTTTTTCGGTAATCATATGCATAATTTTACATAATGCATTCTTTATGAAAAAAGTTGTGCCCTACAGCAACTGAGCCCAGCTGCTTGGCTCCTTGTGTGTTGTTTGAGTCATTGTTTAGAGTTGGTCTAGACTTCACTAGTTTCAGTTGTCTTTCAAATCCTGAATCAACACGTCACGTATCTGCTCACCATTACAACTCATAATAAAGTCCAATATGATTAAGTCTGGTAACCAGTCACCAGTCACCAGTTTGGGGGCCAAACAGGTAAGAGGGCGGGACAAAGAATTGACGGACCTCTCCATTAACCACTCCGTCACTCACTCTGCCCTGAATGGCGACAGAGCAGGCCTCAACTTGTGTCAGGCTGCCTCTTCCTTATATTGTTTGCTGTTATGTTAATCTGCCCTGCTGGTCGCTTCTTGCCTTCCTGGGTCTGCCAAGCCCCAAGAAGCCAATCAGGCAGCAGAGCTTTATGTCACTGTAGCCCAGCCCCAGACACAATCAACTGGACAGATTATGCTAATGTCGTCACATCCCGGGAGAGGTGTAAGCCTCCGCTCAAAGATTGGGCCACATCACCTAGTCAGAGTATACAGCAGACAATTAGTTTTTAGTTCGAGATCGACTATCATTTGTCAGACACATTTCCCAGCGCTTAAATGGATTCATAATCCAACCGTGTGTCTGAGAAATCACTATCCTTGAACATTGGTGTGCTTCTTGGGAAGTCGCAGGCTAAAGTAAGTAACCACCAACAACAACAATACCTCACGAATAATTCAAAATAGAAAGTCTTGTGTGGTCAGCTGTAGCATTTCTCTGACGATTTACTCAAGGTATACTAGATCAGTCAGCTTTATAACTGAGATGGTTAAGAGAACCGGGCTAGCGTAATGAGTAACCTTTCCTTTTTTGTTACGTAAGGATGACCCAGGTTCAATACACTGTCAGTCATTCTATAAAATAAAGAGAGATACTCGCACACTGATGAATGCAATGATCGAAGTGCTTCGACCCAAAGGTCTTCGTCAAGCTTGTAGTTTTACTTCAGTAGTTTATATTCTCTACCAATCACCTGCAAGTTAATGGATGTGTCATTCTTTGCCATTTTCACTTGCCCTTACCTAGAACTCAACACTCATCTCTCTCCATTTCGAAAAAGTAAATGGCCTCAATTAACTTACAACCAAGCCCCTCTGTGTCAAGCACCCATTTAGTTTGAACAAGAGTGATAAACAAACTCAAGTCAGAGGTCCATTAACCTTACATACATAACTGCTAAGAACTTTGACATAAACAGCCATCTATCTGAGGGCACACAGTTTCTAGGAAACCATCAAAAGAAACGTTTCCATCTGAATTTCTGGGAAAAATTCATCTGTTGAGGCCTCTGATGCTGAGCTCAGGCCATTGATAACTGTGACTCCTACAAAAGCATCATGTCCTTGATTCCTTGGAAGGATTTTAAAGCATGCTCCCACACATGAGGTAAAAGCTTTGTATCTTACCACAACCATACAAGTATAAGAATAAAAGCCAACAGAATCCATCCCTGGCATCAATGGTTTGATAGAATAAATGGGTTATTTACTAGACTTAGACAAGGTTTAAAAGGCACTATAGGTTAGTTGACAAAAGAGCCCACAATCAGAAGAGCCCATAAAAAGGATTCATAAACATTTCATCAAGTAGAACATGACAAAGACAAGAGTCTGAGGAACATAACAGTATCTTAATTATTTCTGAACAGAGTAAAATTGTGGCCCATGAATGATCCATGTGTCACGATGCGAGGGAAGGGAATGAGGCGCATATCGAGAGGTCCGTGCAGACATGGTTTATCATACTCAAAATGAAACACAACAAATGCAATACCGGGAACAGCACTGTGAACTGGTGTCTAGAACAAGCACACAGACACAGAGAATGATCCACACGCAGGTGGACGCAATGTGGACGTAAATGGAATCCCCAATTAGAGACAACACCAAGACAGCTGCCTCTATTTGGGGATTGGCAAAACTCGACCCAGACTCCCTGAACTATTGTCAGGTCCTGACACCATGACTCAATTGAATGGTCCTTGACTAAATTGTACATCACAAGTTATTGTATTTTATGAATGGTGTATTCTCGTCAACATACCTAAGTGTTGTTTACCTGATTGGAATGCACCTCGGTGAGTAACTTGTTTACACCTATAGTGGTATGTGAGCTGTTTCCGACCATGCAGCAGTAGACATTGTCTTAGCTCCTCACCACTGTGTATGAGAAAGACTCACTCAGGGATTCACACCCATTGTTACTGTGGTTCTCCTTCCGCATCACCAGCCTCAGCTGCACACAGGCAACCCAACCAATTCATTGTTGACTTAGAGAATTTGACTTAGAGTAAATAGCCATATGAAAACACTCTGCTCTGTTTTGAATAAGTTGGAGGGCATAATTAACCAAGAAAGCCAGGATGCCTCTGTTTTCATTGGTAAGCACAGTCAACTGCAGCTGCCCATGAGACAAACTAAACCGATTTGAGCCAGTCTCTGAGTTCAAAAGCTCTTTTTGAAGATCAGTGCAGAACAAATGCTAAAGGCTCCATCAAGCGCAGCCCCTCGAGACTGGGGGGAAATTAATGTTTATTTTTTCTCTTCCCCATAGAAACATGAGACTCACATTTTGTTTACTTTTTGTTTGATCACTAATTGATTTGCTTTGATGCCTAGTCGGAGCGTAAAGAGTTGTGAGGGGAGCAATTGAGTCATCAGTGGAAAGATGTGGCTTTCAACACCAACTGCACAGACATACAATCGTATGTATGGGTGTGTTTATTAAAGATGCAGTCCGGGACCTTAAGCACTTACAATTTCATAACATATTGTTCGAATTGGACAAACATTTTTTTTTGCAATTCGGAACATTCATTCTAAATGAATGATGTAGTACACACTTGTGCACAACTTTCAGGGACCCGTTTTGGCTTGTGAGCACTACTTTCAAAACTACTGGCAGAAATCATACAAAACCTTAGAAGCATCACTTTAACTGGATCAATATTAATGCCCCCAGAGACATCGGTTTGCTCCCAGAGTCCGCCCTTAGATTCATTACTTTCTATACTATGTTTCCTCTCGCACTAGCTTCACTACACCACTGTCTAAAATGTTATTCACTTGCTTTACGGTTGTGACTAATATTTCACACGTGAAAATTCACTCAGACCATGAACATAGTGATGGACAACACGCATACTGATATTTCCAAGTTGGAACGACCAAAATATAAAATGTTGGGCCCTTTTTGATGAACAATCATTTGACAGAGCCTTGTTTTTCATTCTTTACTCTCCAAAGTTAGTTTGGTTTAAATAATACAAAGTGTATCCAGAAACAGACACCACTAAATGATATTAATACAACATGAGTGGTTATACCACATATCAACTGTAGTTAGCCGTGTCTCACCACTCATTAAATATTTAGCCGGGAGTTCTTTTGGCTTTGGCTTTGTACTCTATTCAAATGTTGCTCCAGCTCTAATTTGAGCTTTGAAGTTCCCCTACAATTTTCATGGCTCTTGCCAAACCGGGTTCTCTCTTCCACAATTTTCAATGTAGCATGGCTCGACCTCACATAGTGCTAGTACGCATTGTAAGGCGCTCGAACAAACTGCTCCTTATTGCTCGATGGCTCTCTCGGTGGAGACTTGGTTTTTCCAAGGCAAGACAAGGGCAAATTCTGAGAAGAGAGAAGTTATTTTCTGTTTCTCAGAAGAACTCAGGAGTGGTGTCCATGTAGATAAAGATGGGAAAATAAAGAAATAAGAGAAAGAACGTTAACAATATCGATAATACGTTGTAACTGTACAGTAGGCTATAACTTTCTATAGGGCGTAATAAAGTAAATCTCTTTGCTTTAGATCTTGTTCTGTCTTAGATCTTGATACAGCCACGCACTGTATATGAATGTGATATTTGTGGGTGAGAGAAGTGCCTCAGATGAGCTAAAGAGAGAGAACCTCAGAGCAGAGGTACTCAATATTTCATTGCACCCCCTACCCAACCTTCTCCACACAGACCAAAACATGCATTGATATTTGCTTGCAATAGTCTACTCATATGTGAATTGAGTGTCCATTTTCAGCAGGTCTTTATAATGATCTCTAATTATTGGTAAGGATACTGCACCCACAAAAAAACATATCCTCTTAGTGTCGGAAAATATTTAATGTAAAGGTAATAGGATGTATAAAAATACTCTCGTTTCTTTCCACAGTAGACAGTGTAACCCCAAGCTCCGTTCGAATTAGTACACAGCTGAAGAAACAGGGAGGTCGGCGTTGAGAGGCCTTGAGGAGAGGATCGTGGAGGCAAGACCTTGGTACCCTGACTAGAAACACAAGGGAATGAAGGAGGGACAATACACAGTGAGAAGTATCGAGACTGCAATTTCTCCCTCTGCCTCTCACACAAAAGATGAATAATATACACTATATGACCAAAAGTATTTGGACACCTGCTCGTCGAACATCTCATTCCAAAATCATGGGCATTAATATGGAGATATTCCCCCCTTTGCTGCTATAACAGCCTCCACTCTTCTGGGAAGGCTTTCCACTAGATGTTGGAACATTGCTGCGGGGACTTGCTTCCATTCAGCCATGAGAGCATTAGTGAGGTCGGGCACTGATGTTGGGTGATTAGGCCTGGCTCGCAGTCTGCGTTCAAATTCATCCCAAAGGTGTTCGATGAGGTTGAGGTCAGGGCGCTGTGCCCGCAAGTTCTTTAAAACCGATCTCAACAAATCATTTCTGTATGAACCTCATTTTGTGCATGGAGGCATTGACATGCTGAAACAGGAGAGGACCTTCCCCAAACTGTTGCCACAAAGTTGGAAGCACAGAATTGTCTAAAATGTCATTGTATGCTGTGCCATTAAGATTTTCCTTCCTTCCTCCTGAGTGGCGCAGCGGTCTAAGGCACTGCATCAAAGTGCTAGCGGCGTTACTACAGACCCGGGTTCATTCCCGGGCTGTGCCACAACCAGCCGTGGCCGGGAGTCTATAGGTATTTTTTTCTAGTACATATATTATGAAATAATTTGAACAGTAAGCAGAATCACTATGGGCTTAAACGAGGATTAGTGGCCACAACTGTCAAATCAACTCAGGTCAAGTTTTGTTTGTCACAAGCACGTGGTTGGCATATATTATTGCGGGTGTATGCTTGTGCTTCTAGAAGCTTCTAGAAGAAACTGTTGGTGTCCAAGTTCAGGGCCAGAAAGGAGGGGGACACCATAACAGAAACTGGACGTGGGCAACAATGATAAGAGCGGTGAACTGGCAAAAGGTGTTGGCTATTAACATATAGAGGAGTGATTATGAATGTCATGGAACCTGTATCTGGAACCCCAGTTGTGCTCTGCAGACCACAGCTCGTATTTCTTACCTTGTAATAGAGTCTATCAAACTCACAAACTCCGGACCATCTCTTTAAGCTTTATTTTTTATAGATAATTAAGTTAGATTTTTCACGACATACAATGGCGTAACGAACCCGATGAGATAAAAGGGGCCGAGAACGGCTTTGAACAGGCTTGGATGAATTGCACAAACAGTGGCCACAAAAATAGAGGTAAGCAAAAGTTCTTACTTATAGCAGAGAGTTTGTGTGGTTCGCTCCAGGACCTGCCTCAGCGGTAGGACACCGAGAGGGTCTCTCTCAAATTTAAAGAACTTAGAGAAGGAAAGATGTGAGTTTTTGGGTTTGAAAAATGCATGCAAACTAATGAAGGATTAAAACAGCTTTTGAGGGTTGCAATAAGTAGAAAAAAGCCCAGGCAGAAGTTAATCTGCCCATCTCTTTCGGTGATCAGAAGAGAAATAAAAATACCTGTGATACTGCTCTAGCAGCTTAGACAGGCAAAAATAAGACCTATGATACCGTATTATTGTGGAAACAATATAGGACTGATTAGCAAAACTTCTATATAATACCTCTTTTTCTGTGTATCAGAGAAAGGTCTGAATGTATGGGTCGTTCGGAAGGAACGTGTGTGACCTGGCAGAGAGGACGTACCCAGTCCCGCACTGAGGAGAAGGAATATGAGTGAATGGAGACTGAGTGAATAAATAAAAATGAGTGTTTCTGTTCTTGGTGGGGAAGGGTTGCGCATCTCTACTGGCTTGACCGGCAGAGAGGACGCACCCATACCAGATAGAAAAAGTAGAAAAAGTCAACGGGATGCGTTATACCAGGGACAAACCCTGAGGTTGAAATTACAGACTATAAAGTTAGGCTAGCAGAACTGTGACCCTGTGGGAATCGGATAGACATACAGTCCGACAGACCTTGATTGTTAGTGTAGGAGGAAATAGAACCTGGGTACAAAACCCGCCATTGCAGAAATTAATAGAGCAATACTATGAGGGAGAAACAGTTGCTCCCCTGTGGATAAGATAAGACCCACTTGGAAATCCCTGTTATAACTGTTTCTCTCCCTGTGTGTGTGTGTGTGTGTGTGTGTGTGTGTTATCTGTGAGTGTGTGAGTAGAACAGGAACCATGGGTGCACACGGGAGCAAGGGACACAGCATTCCGGATCCCCCAAGGGATTAAGGCTACGTGTAGATAAGTGGGGAGGGGAATAATTCAGGTGTAATTTAAGAGCATAGGGAAGGTGTTTTTCTTTTGACAGGGACACTGAGTGTGACGAAGAAAGGCAAGAAAAATAAGATAGACTGGACTGAGTTCAGGAAATGGGAAAGACAAGGCCACACAAAGGCAGGACCCATTTCGGGGAAAGCCCCGTCAGAACATGTTAGAAAGAACAGGAAGGACGATGAGAGAGAGTTCTTCCTCCCTGTTCTTCTCCTCCTACCCTCTACCCAGTGCCTGTGGCTGCGGCTGTCCACCTCCCTCCCCCGCCTCCGTCTGACCCCAACGACCCAGTGGACAACCTCGCTCTACACCCAACTGCGCCTCCTCCCCCAAATCCACAGTTCACTCCTGTGCCTCCCCTCACGTACGAATCTCCCCTAGTAGCAGCAGTGGTGGACAAATTGCTCTCGGGACTGGCCATGCTGGCGGTGGGGATGACGTCAACTCCCAGACCACAGAGGAGGGGTGCGGACAGGGGAGCCAGGCAAGCTGACAGAAAGAGTCGCAAACCCGTTCCTCAAGGGCGCTCCCCCCAACCAGCCCAGACGATGATAAGACTCAAACTACAAGCTGCTCAGTTGACATTCTACCAGGGGGCCGCACTGTCAGCTGCTGGAGGGGGTGCGAGGGGTGGAAGAAAATTCTACAACTGCCGAAAACCAGGCCATTTCGCCGCAAGCTGCAATCAAACTGACCAGCAGCCGAGAGGATGAGGCGGGGACGGACCAAGAGGTAGAGGAGCCCAAGGGGGGGGCCCTCGAGGAGGAGGTCCACCAGGAGGACAAGGACTGTGGTATCCCCCTGCTCAACAGCCATGGCAGCCGCCACCAATATGTGGCCGCCTGCACAGACGGACCTGTACAATCCAGTACAGGAGAGGGGGAGGAGGGTGATGGGCGGAGGAGGAAGTAGTAGGTGAGTTAGAATCGTCCGAACAACCAGAGCATTTGTTTTTAAAGAGTCACACACTTCCCAGAGTAGAGCCAAACGTGGAGCTTGCTTTAATGGTCAAAAAATATTTATTGTTGACACTGGGGCTTCTTGTCTGTCATTTAATTGCAAGGCTATGAAAAAGCCTTCCCATGTCTAGTGAAACAGTCAAGACTGTAGGTACTTCAGGCCTCCCATTCAGAGAACATGTAACTATGTCTGAGTTTTGTGACTGGTATTATTCATGGGACGTTGATAATGAGGTGTCCAATATTGATAGTGTTTTCTCAATGGATAAAACCCATTGGGGCCCAGGGTTTATTGTTTGGGAAACAGCGTACCTTCCTGGTGGGTACAGTGTTGTCTACACAAAAATTAATATAGTCTGTTATGCAGTCAGTGAGTCCATCGATGTCCTCCCCATGAGCCTCACAGAGCACATCCCAGTCTGTTGTTTCAAAACAGTCCTGTAGGGCCTCATTCGCCTCCGGGGACCATCTCCTAATAGTCCTGGTGGTTGCAGGCTGCTGTTGGACCAAAGGCCTGTAGAGTGGGGTGAGGTGGACAAGGTTGTGATCCGATCTACCGAGGGGAGGGAGTGCAGTGGAGTTGTATGCATCCTTTACATTAGCATATAACAAGTCCAGAGTTTTATTATTCCTGGTTGGGCACTTCACGAACTGTTTGAACGTGGGCAGCGTTGAAGAGAGAGATGCATGGTTAAAATCCCCCGAAATGGCAAAGAAAGCACTGGGATGCGCTGTCTGTAACCTCGCGATAACAGAGTGGATGACGTCACACGCTGTGTTTGCGTCAGCAGAGGGCAGGATGTAAACAATAACAGCAATGGCCACCGTGAATTCCCTCGGCAAATAGTAGGGTCTCAGGCTAACGGCTAACAGTTCAATGTCCGGGCTACAAAACTTTTCCTTAAGAGTAATATGGTTCGGATGACACCATCTGTTGTTAACTAATAAAGCCAGCCCACCACCCTTACTCTTACCGGAAGAGACGCGATCCCTGTCCGCTCTGATGGTCTGGAAACCGTTGACAGTGACGTTCTGTATGGGGATGTTATCGTTCATAAGTATGGTTTTGGCAGGATGGAGGGGGCTGAGCCCCTTGTAGTCACTCCCAAAGATACCAGGCGCCCTTCCAGAGCACATTATCCACTCAGTAAAGAGTCTATTGCGGGTATCACACCTGTACATGCCTCACTGTTAGAGCCCTGTGTCCAGAGTCACCTTGCAAAACCCCTATCCTGCCATTAAGACAGGCATCAGGTGATTTTGTACAAAATGTAAGGCCTGTGAATGATGCAGTTTTGCCCCTCTGGTTCCCAATCCAAGTTTAGATGTGATTTGTTTTTATGTTTATTTTGTAAGAATCATGTACTGCTTTTGTTTATTTAAGATGATTTAATTATCTTGAAACTATACGTTTGAAGACAATGAGAAAATTAGTGTTGAGGTATGTGACATTTTTATTAATTTGGTATTGGAAAGAATAAGAGTCCTGTCATAACTCAGTAGACTCCTTCAGACCTTCCTACATGTTATAACATCTACAATTGCTGTAGACTGTAGCTTAAAAAAAAAAAGCTACTGACTGAGGGAGTTTTGACTGATTTCCAACAATACAATTTCTAGTTGTAGCAGTGTTGTAACCGCTAACCTTTTTTTTTTCAAAGCACAACCGGTGAAGACTTTAGAAGTTTTAAAAGTGAATGCTTTGAGCCTTGGGTAGAGAAGGCCTGTGTACAACATTTGAAAAGGTGTTCTTGAAGTAACTGATTCCTGGTTTTCAAGTGAGTTGATACGTGTAGTAAGAATACCTGTACTTTTGGGAACTGAATTTAAGTAGTGAGAATTGTGTTGACTGATCTTTGGAATTGAATTAAAGTGAACCAAATGTACAGTGGGGAGAACAAGTATTTGATACACTGCCGATTTTGCAGGTTTTCCTACTTACAAAGCATGTAGAAGTCTGTAATTTTTATCATAGGTACTCTTCAACTGTGAGTGACGTAATCTAAAACAAAAATCCAGAAAATCACATTGTATGATTTTTAAGTAATTAATTTGCATTTTATTGCATGACATAAGTATTTGATACATCAGAAAAGCAGAACTTAATATTTGGTACAGAAACCTTTGTTTGCAATTACAGAGATCATACGTTTCCTGTAGTTCTTGACCAGGTTTGCACACACTGCAGCAGGGATTTTGGCCCACTCCTCCATCCAGATCCTTCAGGTTTCGGGGCTGTCGCTGGGCAATACGGACTTTCAGCTCCCACCAAAGATTTTCTATTGGGTTCAGGTCTGGAGACTGGCTAGGCCACAGAGGGAAGGAGGTTGTTGGCCAAGATCTCGCTATACATGGCCCCATCCATCCTCCCCTCAATACGGTGCAGTCGTCCTGTCCCCTTTGCAGAAAAGCATCCCCAAAGAATGATGTTTCCACCTCCATGCTTCACGGTTGGGATGGTGTTCTTGGGGTTGTAGTCATCCTTCTTCTTCCTCCAAACACGGCGAGTGGAGTTTAGACCAAAAAGCTCAATTTTTGTCTCATCAGACCACATGACCTTCTCCCATTCCTCCTCTGGATCATCCAGATGGTCATTGGCAAACTTCAGACGGGCCTGGACATGCGCTGGCTTGAGCAGGGGGACCTTGCGTGCACTGCAGGATTTTAATCCATGACGGCGCAGTGTGTTACTAATGGTTTTCTTTGAGACTGTGGTCCCAGCTCTCTTCAGGTCATTGACCAGGTCCTGCCGTGTAGTTCTGGGCTGATCCCTCACCTTCCTCATGATCATTGATGCCCCACGAGGTGAGATCTTGCATGGTGCCCCAGACCGAGGGAGATTGACCGTCATCTTGAACTTCTTCCATTTTCTAATAATTGCGCCAACAGTTGTTGCCTTCTCACCAAGGTGCTTGCCTATTGTCCTGTAGCCCATCCCATCCTTGTGAAGGTCTACAATTTTATCCCTGATGTCCTTACACAGCTCTCTGGACTTGGCCATTGTGGAGAGGTTGGAGTCTGTTTGATTGAGTGTGTGGACAGGTGTCTTTTATACAGGTAACGAGTTCAAACAGGTGCAGTTAATACAGGTAATGAGTGGAGAACAGGAGGGCTTCTTAAAGAAAAACTAACAGGTCTGTGAGAGCCGGAATTCTTACTGGTTGGTAGGTGATCAAATACTTATGTCATTCAATAAAATGCAAATTAATTATTTAAAAATCATACAATGTGATTTTCTGGATTTTTGTTTTAGATTCTGTCTCTCACAGTTGAAGTGTACCTATGATAAAAATTACAGACCTCTACATGCTTTGTAAGTAGGAAAACCTGCAAAGTCGGCAGTGTATCAAATACTTGTTCTCCCCACTGTATTTTAAAATAGGCCTGAAGTTAGCTAACTTATTGGTCTAAGAGCATTTCACTACTGTTAAGACACGTAGGTGCCAGTAGAGAAGTAAACAAATGAAAAGGGGAACCCCATTAATTAATGTGTGGACACAATAACACAATGATTGTGAATGAATGATTGAAACTGTTTGAACTGTTTAACACATGTTGACACTTACAGGAATGGCTGGAATCACTCAACCATTTCCTGATCTCACCCATGGCCACAAGATGGCTATGAATGATAAGATAAAATGGACCCCTGAATGACTGACTGCTCTGACCAGACTAAAACAACTCATGACTACTTCTCCATGTCTGGGTCTCCCTGTGCACATTCTAAACCATTTCAATATGTTTGTGTGTGAGAGGAATGGTTTTATGTCTTCTGTGTTCACTCTGATTAAATCCAGCTGCATTGTTACCAACTAAGGACAGGAGAAACCCACGACTGCACAGCTCTGGTGGAGCTTGTATCTAACCCAAGGTCAGATTTTGCAGAATGCTGATTTGGAAATATTTGTAGATGGCTCCGCTCAGAAGTCTGAAAAAGAGAACCACTTGTTGTCTATGCTGTAAAAACAGCGGCAACCACACACGAATGTGTTAAATTGCCACTACATCTCAGCACAAGATGCAAAGCTGTTTGCTCTCACAATGGCTGGTATATTGGCTAAGGCCCAAACCGTCACCATTTATACTAACAGTAGGTATAAATTTGGTGTTGTGCATGATTTTGGTACATTGTGGAAACCAGTGTGGGTTCCTCACTTCCTCTAGGAAAACTATTTTTCACTCTAAACTTTTTGTTAAGCTATTGAAACTATTCTTCTCCCCTCTGAGATTGCTGTATCTCTTGACTCTCCTGTGTTAGATGGTTTCACGAACTGCTCATGACTTTTTCTCACCCACTGATATCTCTGACTTACAATCTCCTGAAGGTCCTGTTGAGTTCAGGAAGTACGTTCTTGTTTTCCATTTCTTGCTAAGGGGGAGTGTTAGATTTTGTGAATCATTTTAACTTTTTGTTCACCTGGTAAAGTAATGTTAGAGAAATGAACTGGGTGATGGTGATTTGAGAGGGCTTCTGAGTTCAAGTAAAAGTAAACAGATATGTAGTTAATTGAGAGCAACAAAGAAAGCGGGAAGTAAATTGGAAAGTCAAAATTCTCCTGACGTTTGCAGAGAGGTTAACGTGGGTTCAAGCCAGGCACTGCAGGAAGATGCCCCACAACCCAGACGAAGATGTACCAGCCGATGAATCGTCATAGGTGACTCCAGTGGCCATGGGAGGACCAGGACCGTGGTCCTATGCATCATGGTTGTTGCTTTCGTGGTCAGTCTTCTCATTGCAGCTGTTGTATGGGCCCTGGGAGAGGTGGCCACAATGCAACTGAAGAATACCAGCATAGTCCCATGGCGGGACGTAAATAACAGCTGTTTCAGCTCGAGCCAATGGCAGGCTCAGAACAGGAGTCAAGCAAACAATAGCCGTCCCATTGTTTAAGAGGACTAAGATCGATGATGCATCAACATGATGATTGCACTCTTTGTACAGATGAATAGTGTATTTCTGTATAACTTTTTAATTGTCTAAATTATTCCCTTACGAACGTTTTGCACCATGTGAAGGTGAAGTTAATTAGTTGGTTTAGTGGATTTCTCACAGGTTAGAAATGATACACCTTAAAAGGCACATAAGTTACATAAATGCCCACACGTAAATTACCCTGATAACAAATTTACACAGTGTTTTAAATGTCTTTAAATAATGTCTGAAGACAGTGATGTTTGACCCGTTGCATACTTAGAAAGGTGCCTGTTGTAGACAGAAATGTGCCTGTTGCCGACCTTTGCTCTCACAAGGTCGGCTAAGTGGGAGTGGAATATTGGCTGAACACCCAGACTCTGTGATTTCCAGTTGTTCTCTCCTGACCAGCTGCACTCTGGGAGAAAATGCTTTACTGAGAAACAATCCACTTGGATATTTTTGTTATACCTAATTATTAGCAGATACTGGCAGGTTAGAACTGTATATGGTATGTGTAGAAGGGAAAAGGTTTTAAACTTAGTGACCCGACGGGAGATTGTCCTTTGTGTGAAAATTAAGAATGGGTATGAACATAACCATTAATTACTATCTATGGTTTAGTATTCATGAGTGGCCAAAATCGGTATGTATAAAGGCTTGTGTGTATTTACAAGTGTATGAATCTATAATCACTCTGGAAATGAATATATGCATATACCCACATTATTCACGTTATTACATTTACATTATAGATAAAACTGCTATTAGTACTAGCAAAGAAAAGTTATTAGGGACCTAAAACAACATCAGGATGGGTCAGAAAGAAGTAGTTAGTAAAGAAATGTATAATATTAAGATCTATAAAGCAAGGCTAGAAACAAGGATATGCAGATGCTTACATATACTATGTATATAGATTATATTTTTGTGATGTGGTCTTTATTCCTCAAGGTTGTAAAGTCAGTTTCCCAACGGAGGAAGCAGCTTACATAGAAATGGAGGACTCAAGAGTGAGGGTTCTTAAGTAATTCGTTTTTTGTTGATTTTTATAACCTGTACGATGTAACTGAAACAAGGCTAATTGTGTTAGAGCTTCATGAAGAGGCCCAACACTCTTTCCAAGGCGTCCCTGTCCACTGAGAGAGATACACAGAGAACAAGTCACGTTAATACATTCATGATTTCTTTCTCAAAGAGAGCAGCGGTTCGTGTGCAAAGTATATGGTTACTGTAAGTGTCTAAAATAAGTGAAATGTGTCTTAAACATATATAGTGTATATCCACTTCAAAGAAAAGGATTCTTTCTCCAGGAGCTTTTAATGCTGAGTAGCCCAGCACTGAACATTTCTCTCTCCTCTCGTTCCCTCCTTCCCTCTCTGGCCAAGGCTCTCTACAGCTCAGCAGTAGAACATGCCAGTGAGAGACAGAGTCTATGAATGTTTTATGAGCAACAGAGCAACCCCAGCACGCACATGCATAAGGATATGAAACAGGTAGATAGATAGACATGTTCTACGTGTGTATGGGTGTGTTTGGACTTAGGTAGATACAAAACAAATGCCAAGGAATGCACACACACACACACACACAAACACACACACTGCAGCAGAACCGATGTGCTTATAGCCTTCTAATGAATGTTTACAGCCACTCAATGAATCACATCAGGTGTGAAAATTATAGCACTGTTAACCCTGACTGAGATCCCCATTGGAAATGAGATTGCACTGCAGACCTTCATCTGTTTGAGAAAACAAGTAATGTATGGACTGGCTGTTTAGAGAGACAGAGAGAGAGAGAAAGAGAGAGGTATTGATTGCACTACAAACTCAAGACTCCGACCCTCACCTCTCCCACTATGGAACGGGTTTTGCCTCGTTAATGTGGGGATATTGATTGAACAAGGCTAGCTGGCATTTAACAGGAGGATATGTCTGTATGTATGTGTAGTTTTGACTCAATTCAAAGCACATTAGGATGAATGACATAGTATCTCCCTCGTTTCCATGAGGTTGTCAAGGAAATGTTTCTCCTGATAAGAGTTACATGCCCACACAAATGTCACATCCTTTATCTGGACACCGGACGCTGAGTACTGAATTACTTTCCTACTTTATAAATCCAACATCTGCAGAAAAGTGACAATGGCATTATTAATAGCATGTTTTTTGAAGTATTTGTATGTCATCACATATTGTGAGCAGTGGTTATATTAGCTGTTAAACTTTATGAACTCACAATGGCTATCATTACCAACTTTGTTGAAGACAGTATGTTCTATTTAAAAAAAAATGTTTAAATAAATTTCACCTTTATTTAACCAGGTAGGCCAGTTTAGAACTGAGACCTGGCCAAGACAAAGCAAAGCAGAGCGACAATAACAACAACAACACAGAGTTACACATGGGATAAACAAACGTACAGTCAATAACACAATATAAAATCTATATACAGTGTGTGCAAATGTAGTAAGATTAGAAGGTAAGGCAATAAATAGGCCATAGTAGCGAGATAATTACAATTTAGCATTAACACTGGAGTGATAGATGTGCAGATGATGATGTGCAAATAGAGATACTGGGGTGCAAATGAGCAAAAAAGTAAATAATATGGGGATGAGGAAGTAGGTTGGGCTATTTACAGATGGGCTATGTACAGGTGCAGTGATGGAAAAGCTGCTCTGACAACTGATGCTTAAAGTTGATGCAGAGGGTAGTCTCCAGCTTCAATGTTTTTTTGCAATTTGTTACAGTCATTGGCAGTTGGAAGGAACTGGAAGGAATGGCGGCCAAAGGAGGTGTTGGCTTTGGGGATGACCAGTGAAATATACCTGCTGGAGCACATGCTACGGGTGGGTATTACTATGGTGACCAGCGAGCTGAGATAAGGCGGTGATTTACCTAGCAAAGACTTATACACGACCTGGAGCCAGTGGGTTTGGCAACGAGTATGTAGTGAGGGCCAGCCAACGAGAGCATATAGGTCGCAGTGGTGGGTAGTATATGTGGCTTTGGTAACAAAACAGATGGCACTGTGATTGACTACATCCAATTTGCTGAGTAGAGTGTTGGAGGCTATTTTGTAAATGACATTGCAATGTTTGATTTATTCACTGCTTTAGCACACTCCGCCAACCCTGATGTTGGCAGAGTGTGCATATTGAAATAAGGGAGAGGCATATAACAAACACAGTTAATCAAGAGAGCTAAAACAACAACGGGTAAATGGCGATGAATAGACTGAGAAAATGTTGAGAAAAAGGACCTAAGTTTGAAACTGAGGCTTAACAGATAAACAGAATGAGGTACCATGTAAGGGAACAGTCCAGCAGGCAACAGCTATGTAGCCGAGTGATCATAAGGTCCGATAAGCAGCAAAGAGGTGAGCCAGGTCGCAGTTCAGTGGACACTGCACTAGGCGAGCAGGAGGCACGGCGTTCAGAATACTAGCTGGCCGGGGCTAGCAGATGGATCTTCGGCGACGTCGCAACGGAAAAGTCTGTTGAAACCACGTCAGACGATTACGTTGGCAGACCAGTCGTGATGGCTCGGCAGGGCTCCGTGTCGACAGTAGAAGGTCTAGGCCGGTTGACGAAGGTACTGTAGCCCGGGAATTAGCTAGTCACATCGGCTAGCCGGGGCTAGCTCAAGGCTAACTGGTGCAAGCTTCTGGAAGTAGTGTTAGCCAAACAACAGCAGCCACTCGGTTGCAGCTAGCTAGCTCCGATGATCCGGTGTGATGGTCCTGTGATTTCGGCAGAAATCCGGTGAAGTGGAAGTGAACGCAATCCGATATTCACAGGGTTGGTAGCGTGCTGTGCAGACTGGCCGATATATTGTCCGAACTAAAGCTGGCTGATGCAGGCAGAGCAGTGGTGAGGACCGCTAGCAGTGTCTAGAAATGGCTAATAGCTAGTTAGCAGCCTAGCTAGCAGGCTAGCTTCTGTCGGAGGTTAAGTTAAATGATACAGAAAGAAAGAAAATAGTAGATCCATTCCAACAATTTTACGAGAGAATTCCAGGACCACAGAGCAGAGTAACTAAAACTATTTCTACCATGAACTGTTCTAATTCTTAGTCCTGTTAAAAACAAGTGAGAATGGGCCCATAATTGATATTTATTTACTGACCTGATTAAAAAAGAACATAGATAAAGTGGCCTTTGACCCAGTATGGCCTTATAAATCAGTGTATACCAGTGTTTAAGCCTACGCAAGGTCAATGAACACCAGCCAATGGTGCTCTCTATAAAGACCCATAGTCTGATAGCAGTGGCCTTAAAAGCCACTGTGACAGGATGGGGGACAACAGGGACCTCGTTTGGGTTTCATTTGGGATTTTATTCGTCGTTGTCGCCCTCCCGCTGAGGCGACCTCATATGACTCTAATTAGTGTCAGGCAGAAAGGGGAAGAGAGCCACACTGAAAGGCACAAACGCCTCAGTGAGCCTCGCTACTGCACTCCTCTGATCATTTTAATGGGAGACCTTCAAACCATATAGATCTTATAAACTCTGACCAAACTGACGAACAAGCACAAGGACTGTAATCAACTGTCCTGTTTCACAATTGTCCTATTCGGTTGAGTTGGAATATATCTAACAAGCTTTATATTCACAATTTGTATGCTCAATGACTAGTATGCTCAATGACTAGTACGCTCAATGACTAGTACGCTCAATGACTAGTACGCTCAATGACTAGTACACTCAATGACTAGTATGCTCAATGACTAGTACACTCACTAGTACGCTCAATGACTAGTACGCTCAATGACTAGTACGCTCAATGACTAGTACGCTCAATGACTAGCTTTCTTGACTCTTACAAAATTCTACGTGATGAGTATAGATACAAATGACTTAATATGGCACTTTTTCCTCTCAAGTAAGTTTGTTAAATGCTGTCAAAACCATGTGGCGAATGGATGGCTGGATACTTATGAAAACTGGTATTTCTACAATTCTTTCTCATCGCACTGTCTGAGGAATTTTGAAGTGTTGGCTCTGCTAACCATCAAAGCCCATTCATTCTTCACCTCTGAGGTCGAAACGCTGCACTGAAAAGAATTGAGAGTCTTGGTTTCAAAGGGACAAAACACAAAAGAATGCAGCTTGTTGGCCGAATGAACTGTTCCTCCAACTCCTATTTCTCATAATACAATTTTTGGGCTTAGTATGTCCGAAACAACACCTGAGAGAACATTCATTCCATCATCATCTAGCCACGTGGAGAGATTTGCATTTCTAGCAGAGTGACTTTGTCATCATATAATTGCCATCACTCACCAAGCGATCATAACCCAGGTAACAAGCTTAATGGCTATGTGATACATAACGGCACTGTAATGACATCATTTTGATTATTAGCGGACACCTCGTGGCAACACCTTGTGATGCCACTGCCGATAATGTCCCTTCAATTACATGGTGATGACCTACAAGTTTCTTCTTCAACGATCTGAAGGTCTAATAAACATGACATGATGGACAAAGATGTGGGTGGAATCAACATTTCACTGACCTCTTGGATTGATTTTCCTACCCTCCCTTTTGGGATTGAAACAGATAACGGGTAGGCTAGCATTTGTCTGACTTCTCCACAGGGAGCAGTTAATGTGTTTGATCTATTCCAGAGCTACCACACTTGATTCAACTAATCTTCAAGCCCTTGACTTGTTGAATCAGGTCGGCTAGATCAGGACTACAACAAAAAAAGGTCTGGGGGGGAGAGGTTTGAGAACGCTGGACAAGGCTGAGAATATCAGTCTGAGAATATCTTTTACAAAAGATATGTGGAAGATTCTTTGCTCAACTCTCTTGTGTGTTCTCCTCTGAAATCCATAAAAAAAGCTATCAACATTTTCAAGGTGAATTCTCAAAGAAACACACATTGATGCCCTGATACCTGCCTCACAACTCGTCTGAGCTGAACGTGACGGAGAAGAGAAACATTTGTGTATCAGAAATCCTTGACCAATGTACACATACATTGTACATTTCCATAAATATGAGCAGTTCACCAAGTCCTGCCTTTGATATTTAATACATATTCTCTTTCCCATTTGATTTTGATAAGGTTAGGATGGAGCAGCCAGATGGGTCATCAGCCTGGGTAAATATGCCTTTGCATACCACAGCCAGGAATTTCATTATGGTGGGCAGATGACTGGTCTCATACGCTAGTCCAAAACAAATACGCCAGGAAGTGTACACAAACGAGGTCAGACTAATACCCCACCTGAGGAGAAGGTGAATAATCACCTCATAGGAGGGAAGTAACTGGCCTCTGTCGGGGAAAAATAGGTGAAGTATGTACGGTTCTCAGCAAACACTTGCTATCTGTAGCTATCTGCTGTAGTGTTGCAGCGTGGAGTAGCATGTGAATGTTGAATCTACTCCCTTTCCATATGGGGGAATAAACCTACAATACAATGGTTTTCCATTGAGGGAAGACTAAACTGGATACAAAACACAACGGCAGGAAGGCATTGACAAGATGGTGTCATACAAGCAATAGTCGATGTTACAGAGATCACTAACAAACCACAGTAAGGTTGAGCACTTTGATGTGGATCTTTGAGGAAATTTGGAAAATGGTGCAAATATTCCTGGTCTACACACCCAGCTGAATTTTCATCAAAGAGGGTACACAGGGAGCTGCTAGGGGTATATACGGCCATGAAAGGTTTGAGCAGCACAGCTGTCTAATATAGACTGCCTAAAACTATTGCCTAACAACAAGACATGTTTCCTGCTACATCTACACAGGTCATCTTCATACGCGGATTGGACTCTGCCTGTTGACGTCATTTGTCTCTGTGCTGCTGTGTTGTGCTGTTTGTTACTTCTTGGCTACCTGACAGGTTTTACGTTTTTTTTCCTTTTTATAACCGTTTAAATACATTTTAATTTAACACATTTACCCACGTCTTAGTTCTTTTTATTTTTCTCGGTCTACTTTTTTGTATCATAATTATAATTATTTAATTTTTTCATTCAACTTTTTTATCCCGGACGCTTTATCTGGACATGGTTCTACAGGACTTCCACCAGCCGAAGCTAAGTAGTAACATTATTAACACTATGCCATCTGACATTAACTGCAGTCACTGTACTCATAACATACAGGAAAACTATCGCCTTATGGCGAGGATAGCCTCGCTGCAAGCCCAGCTTCAGACGCAATCGTCAGGCAAGGGCAATTTAAGTGTAGGAAAGGATGAAATTGCGTCTGTGCCACCAGTAATTACAGTTACTAGTAAAAATCCCCTCCACAGTCCCCGCAGCCGGACAATTTTCTCAGGGCTTCTGGAAAGAAATGCAGTCGGCATGTTCAACCGGTGTCGCTCATTCAGCCGACAGAAACTTTCAACCCGTTCTCCCAATTAAGCAACGAGTCGGAGCCAGAGGCTTCTCAGGTCTCTCCTCCATCCGTTACGGGGTCTGAGCCACCGAAGCCTCCCACCATTAGCTCTGACAAATTGAAAACCCTAGTCATTGGCGACTCCATTACCCGCAATATTAGACTTAAGAATCATCCAGCGATTATACATTGTTTACCAGGGGGCAGGGCTACCGACGTAAAGGCTAATCTAAAGATGGTGCTGGCTAAAAATAAATGTGGCGAGTGTAGAGAGTATAGAGATATTGTTATCCACGTCGGCACCAACGATGTTAGGATGAAACAGTCAGAGGTCACCAAGTGCAACATAGCTTCAGTGTGTAAATTAGCTAGAAAGATGTGTCGGCATCGAGTAATTGACTCTGGCCCACTCCCAGTTAGGGGGAGTGATGAGCTCTACAGCAGAGTCTCACAAGTCAATCGCTGGTTGAAAACTGTTTTCTGCCCCTCCCAAAGGATAGAATTTGTAGACAATTGGCCCTCTTTCTGGGACTCACCCACGAACAGGACCAAGCCTGGCCTGCTGAGGAGTGACGGACTCCATCCTAGCTGGAGGGGTGCTCTCATTTTATCTATGAACATAGACGAGGCTCTAACTCCTCTAGCTCCACTATGGGATAGGGTGCAGGCCAGGTATCAGGCTGTTAGACAGTCTGCCACTAGCATAGTCAGTGTAGTCAGCTCTGTTACCCCCATTGAGACCGTGTCTGTGCCTCAATCTAGGTTGCGCAAACCTAAACATGGCGGTGTTCGCCTTAGGAATCTCACTGGAATAAAGACCTCCTCCATTCCTGTCATTATTGAAAGAGGTTGTGATATCTCACTTCTTAAAATAGGGTTACTTAATGTTAGATCCCTATAGTCAATGAACTAATCACTGATCATAATCTTGATGTGATTGGCCTGACTGAAACATTGGCTTAAGCCTGATGAATTAACTGTGATAAATGAGGCCTCTCCTCCTGGTCCCCCGCGCATCCCGCAAAGGCGGAGGTGTTGCTAACATTTATGATAGCAAATTTCAATTTACCCCCCAAAAAGGAAAGCGTTTTCATCTTTTGAGCTTCTAGTCATGAAATCTATGCAGCCTACTCAATCACTTTTTATAGCTACTATTTACAGGCCTCCTGGGCCTTATACAGAGTTCCTTACTGAGTTCTCTGAATTTCTATCAGACCTTGTAGTCATGGCAGATAATATTCTAATTTTTGGTGACTTTAACATTCACATGGAAAAGTCCACAGATCCACTACAAAAGACTTTCGGTGCCATCATCGACTCAGTGGGTTTTGACCAACATGTCTCCGGACATACTCATTGCCACAGTCATACCCTGGATCTAGTTCTGTCCCGTGGAATAAATATTGTGGATCTAAATGTTTTTCCTCATAATCCTGGACTATCGGACCACCATTTTATTTTGTTTGCAATCCCAACAAATAATTTGCTTAGACCCCAACCAAGGATCATCAAAAGCCGTGCTATAAATTCTCGGACAACCAAAAGATTCCTAGATGCCCTTCCAGACTCAATCCACCTATCCAAGGAGGTCGGAGTACAAAAATCAGTTAACAATCAAATTGAGGATCTAAATTTAACCTTGCGTAATACCCTAGATGTAATCGCACCCCTAAAAACAAAAAACGTTTGCCAAAAGAAACTAGCTCCCTGGTACACAGAAAATACCCAAGCTTTGAAGCAAGCTTGCAGAAAACTGGAACGGAAATGGTGCTCCACCAAACCGGAAGTCTTCCTACTAGCTTGGAAAGAAAGTACAGTGCAATATCGAAGAGTCCTCACTGCTGCTCGATCATCCTATTTTTCCAATCTAATTGAGGAGAATAAGAATAATCCAAAATTTATATTTGATACTGTTGCAAAGCTAACTAAAAAGCAGCATTCCTCAAGAGAGGATGCCTTTCACTTCAGCAGTGATGAATTCATGAACTTCTTCAACGAAAAGATCATTATCATTAGAAAGCAAATTACAGACTCCTTTTTGAATCTGAGTATTTCCCCAAAGCTCAGCTGTCCTGAGTCTGCACAGAACTGCCAGGACGTAGGATCAATAGAGACACAATTTTTTTTATCCTATATCTCTTGACACATTCATGAAAATTGTCATGGCCTCTAAACCTTCAACCTGCATACTGGACCCCATTCCAACTAAACTACTGAAAGAGCTACTTCCGGTGCTCGGCCCTCCTATGCTGAACATAATAAATGGCTCCCTCTCCACCGGATGTGTACCAAACTCTCTAAAAGTGGCAGTAATAAAGCCGCTCTTGAAAAAGCCAAGCCTTGACCCAGAAAATGTAAAAAACTTTTGACCTACAGTGGGGAGAACAAGTATTTGATACACTGCCGATTTTGCAGGTTTTCCTACTTACAAAGCATGTAGAAGTCTGTAATTTTTATCATAGGTACACTTCAACTGTGAGTGACGGAATCTAAAACAAAAATCCAGAAAATCACATTGTATGATTTTTAAGTAATTAATTTGCATTTTATTGCATGACATAAGTATTTGATACATCAGAAAAGCAGAACTTAATATTTGGTAGAGAAACCTTTGTTTGCAATTACAGAGATCATACGTTTCCTGTAGTTCTTGACCAGGTTTGCACACACTGCAGCAGGGATTTTGGCCCACTCCTCCATACAGACCTTCTCCAGATCCTTCAGGTTACGGGGCTGTCGCTGGGAAATACGGACTTTCAGCTCCCCCCAAAGATTTTCTATTGGGTTCAGGTCTGGAGACTGGCTAGGCCACTCCAGGACCTTGAGATGCTTCTTACGTAGCCACTCCTTAGTTGCCCTGGCTGTGTGTTTCGGGTCGTTGTCATGCTGGAAGACCCAGCCACGACCCATCTTCAATGCTCTTACTGAGGGAAGGAGGTTGTTGGCCAAGATTTCGCGATACATGGCCCCATCCATCCTCCCCTCAATACGGTGCAGTCGTCCTGTCCCCTTTGCAGAAAAGCATCCCCAAAGAATGATGTTTCCACCTCCATGCTTCACGGTTGGGATGGTGTTCTTGGGGTTGTACTCATCCTTCTTCCTCCAAACACGGCGAGTGGAGTTTAGACCAAAAAGCTCTATCTTTGTCCCATCAGACCACATGACCTTCTCCCATTCCTCCTCTGGATCATCCAGATGGTCATTGGCAAACTTCAGACGGGCCTGGACATGCGCTGGCTTGAGCAGGGGGACCTTGCGTGTTCTGCAGGATTTTAATCCATGACGGCATAGTGTGTTACTAATGGTTTTCTTTGAGACTGTGGTCCCAGCTCTCTTCAGGTCATTGACCAGGTCCTGCCGTGTAGTTCTGGGCTGATCCCTCACCTTCCTCATGATCAATGATGCCCCACGAGGTGAGATCTTGCATGGTGCCCCAGACCGAGGGAGATTGACCGTCATCTTGAACTTCTTCCATTTAATAATAATTGCGCCAACAGTTGTTGCCTTCTCACCAAGCTGCTTGCCTATTGTCCTGTAGCCCTTCCCAGCCTTGTGCAGGTCTACAATTTTATCCCTGATGTCCTTACACAGCAGTCTGGTCTTTGCCATTGTGGAGAGGTTGGAGTCTGTTTGATTGAGTGTGTGGACAGGTGTCTTTTATACAGGTAATGAGTTCAAACAGGTGCAGTTAATACAGGTAATGAGTGGAGAACAGGAGGGCTTCTTAAAGAATTCCGGCTCTCAGGTCTGTGAGAGCCGGAATTCTTACTGGTTGGTAGGTGATCAAATACTTATGTCATGCAATAGAATGCAAATTAATTATTTAAAAATCATACAATGTGATTTTCTGGATTTTTGTTTTAGATTCTGTCTTTCACAGCTGAAGTGTACCTATGATAAAAATTACAGACCTCTACATGCTTTGTAAGTAGGAAAACCTACAAAATCGGCAGTGTATCAAATACTTGTTCTCCCCACTGTACATACTCATGTACAGTTGTTATATCATATCACGTGCAATATTGCTAGTAATTCTTGGACCTAACTTACGTAGGCATTCACTCAGGAAAGCATATTAGTATCCTGTCAGTTGCACCTTTTCTCATTGCTTTTAGTATATCGAATGTGCAATACGTGCAGTTGTCTGTAATTAAACCCAGCGCACTAAGGACTGTATTTTAAGGGAATTACTATAATATCATACACACATTTAGCTATTTAAGTATCTCTTCCTGTCCTTTACCTGTACAGTTTGTGTAACCATGCAAGTATTCACTTATCTGTAAATATAACGGTATATTTACCTGTACAGCTAATTTAACCATGCAAAATATTCACTTACCTGTTCATTTAGCCAGTCTGTCTATTAAGTAAACTATTATTACCCTCGCTCATATCATATGCATTTTTAGCTATTGAAGTATTTCTCTGCCATCGACCTGTATAGTATAGTTAACCATCCAACATCCACCAATGTATAGTGTACATATTCAGCCAACCACCATACTATGCAATGTCTTTTTATAGCTTTTTTTTGCACTCCAGATATCTTGTATTTCTATACTTTTTTATACTGCCGCTCTATGTATCATGAATCGTGTATCTGTCTTTTGTATATTTTCGTTCTGGCATTTTGCACCTGCCCTGTGTTTTTTCGTAGCTGCTTGACGAAGAAATTTCCCCTCGGGGATCAATAAAGTATCTATCTATCTATCTATCTATCTATCTATCTATCTATCTATCTATCTATCTATCTATCTATCTATCTATCTATCTATCTATCTGGATGGTGATACCGAAACAGCAGAAGTATACAGTATGTGCTGGAAAGGCTATATCCTACAAGATTATTTTCCAAGCAGAATGATTATGTTATATGAGGGTTTCATAAACTGGGTCTTCGGAGACCCCACGGGGTGCACATTTTGGTTGCTGCCCTACCACTACACTGCTGAATAAAATCATCAACTAATCATCAAGCTTTGATCATTTGAATCAGCTGTGTAGTTTTAGGGCTAAAAACAAAACATCCATCTCTTGAGATCCTGTTAGGGAAACGCTTTGTTTTATGATTATAGACCCAAAGCTGTAATGTTGTGTAATGTTACTCTCAGAGTAATAGAGTAATGTCCAACATTATTGGCATAAAATATACAGTACCAGTCAAGCAATTAACGTTTTGTCCTGAATACAAAATGTTATGTTTGGTGCAAACCCGATACAACACATTACTAAGTACCACTGCAATTTTTCAAGCAGAGTGGTGGCTGCATCACGTTATTGGTACGTTTGTAATTGTTAAGGACTGGGGAGTTTTTCAGTATAAAAAAGAAACAGAATGGAGCTAAGCACAGAGAACATCCTATACCTGAATATGGTTGTCTAGCTATGATCAACAGCCAATTTCAAATAAAATGCAATGAAATTGTATTTGTCACATTTGCCGAACACAACTTGTTTAGAATTTACAGTGAAATGCTTGCTTACTAGCCCTTCCCAACAATGCAGAGTTTAAAAATACAATAGTAAGTCAAGCAGAAAAAAATGTAATACAATTTACCCGTACCAGATTAATGAGCAGAGGTAAAAGGTATTTGAGGTAGATACATACATGAAGGCAGGGTAAAGTGACTAGGCATCAGGATAGATAATAATATGAGTAAAATAAAGAATAGACTAGCAGCAAATGATGACTGTAAAAGTGTGTGTGTAGTGTGTATGTGTGTTTGTGTTGTGTCGCTAGTAGAGTGAACAGTTAATGGCTTGGGTGGCTGGAGTCTTTGGCAATTTTTCGGGCCTTCCTCTGACACCGCCTGATACAGAAGTCCTGGATGGCAGGGAACTCAACCCAAGTGATGTACTGGGCTGTCCTCACCACCCTCTGTAGCGCTTCGCGGTGCATTTGTCATACCAAGCAGTGATGCAGCCAGTCAAGATGTTCTCGATTGTGCAACTGTAGAACTTTTTCGTGCCAAATCTTTTCAGCCTCCTGAAGGCGGAAGAGGTGCTGCCTTGCCCTCTTCACGGCTGTGCAGGTGTGTGTGGACCTTAGTAATTAGTTGTGGATGCCAACAAACTTGTAGCTCTCGACCCACTCCACAACAGCCCTGTCAACGTGGATGGAGGCATGCTCTCCACACTTTCTCCTATAGTCCACGATCAGCTCCTTGGTCTTACTGACGTTGAGGGAAAGGCTGTTGTCCTGGCACCACACTGCTAAGTCTCTGACCTCCTCCCTGTAGGCTAACTCATCGCCATCAGTGATCAGGCCTACCACCGCCATGTCGTCAGCAAACTTGCTTTGAGAACGTGCCCTGGTATTCCGTCTGGCCCTGCGGCCTTGTGATTGCTAACCTGTTTAAATGCTTTGTTCACATCGGAGAGCGAGATCACGTAGTCATCAGAAAATACAGGGGCTTCACACAAGGCACAGTGTTATATTCCTTCATGCGAGCATAAAATGCATTTAGCTCGTTTGAAAGTTCTACGTCACTGGGCAACTCATGGCTGGGTTTCTCTTTGTAATCTGTAATCGTCTGCAAACCCTGGCACATACGAGCGTCGAAACCGCTGTAATAGGATTCCATCTTCCTCCTATATTGTCCTTTTCTGTGTTTGATGTCTCGTCGGAAAGAGTAGCTGTTTTCCTTGTATGTGTCCATGTCCGTGTCCCGTTCCTTTTTTGGGGGGGGCAGATCAGCTTTAATATTGCAGATATATTGTGGCTTCCATCAATGTAATTGTCTGCATCATTTCCAATCCCCCATGTCCATGTTCCTTTCCTTGTAAGAGGTAGCTCTTTAGCCCAGCATGGATATTGCCTGTTATGCATGGTTTTTGGTTGACTGGGGGATGACTTTGTCTATGCACTTATTGATGAAGCCTGTGACTGTTATGGTAAACTCCTCAACGCTATCAGATGAATCCCAGCCTGTACTAGCAAAACAGTCTTGTAACCTTGCGTCTACTTCATCCCACCACTTCCCTATTGAGCGTATCACTGGTACTTCCTGTTTGAGCTTTTGTTTGTAAACAGGAAGAAGGAGATTGCAGTCAGTTTGTTTGTTTATGGCCCCATACAGTTTGTTGAGTGCCAGAGTGGGGTTGGCTTGTGGAGGGATGTAGACAGCCGTGATAATTACGGATGACAACTTTCTTGGTAAATAAAAGAGTCTACCACGAGGCATTCTATATCAGGTGAGCAAAAGCTTGAGGTTTTCTTCACACTTGAAGCAGCACACCAGCCTGTGGGATTTTGGCAGCCTGTGAAAGAAAGTAATAGTGTCCGGTAGGAACAGTGTAACAGCTGAGTCTGAGTTTATTTGAAATCGAGGTTAGTAACTGTCAATCTGATGTCCAGAAGTACTAAGTAAGTATGGAGGTAGTTTTCTGCCAACATAAATAAAGTGTTAAATATATATGTGTTCAACAAAACGTAAAGATAGATAGATAGATAGATAGATAGATAGATAGATAGATAGATAGATAGATAGATAGATAGATAGATAGATAGATAGATAGATAGATAGATAGATAGATAGATAGATAGATAGATAGATAGATAGATAGATAGATAGATAGATAGATAGATAGATAGATAGATAGATAGATAGATGGATGGATGGATGGATGGATGGATGGATGGATGGATGGATGGATGGATGGATGGATGGATGGATGGATGGATGGATTGCATCATCCACCCCAATGTTGCGCTGGTGTGCGAACTGCAGGGGGTCCAGTGATGTACACACCAGGGGTCTGAGGTGATCGAGGACTAACATTTCCAGAGTCTTCATGATGTGGGATGTTAGCACTACAGGTCTGAAGTCATTCAGGACAGTGGGGTGCGCCTTCTTGGGCACTGGGACCAGGCAGGATGTTTTTCACAGCACAGGGACCCTTTCCAGGCTCAGGCTAACGTTGAAGTGTCGATGGAGTATTCCACACAATTGGTCAGCACAGACCCTAAGCACCCTTGGGCTGATGCCATCAGGGCCCGCCACTTTCCACTGATGTAGTCTCTCCATCTCTCTCTTCACTTGGTTTGTGGTCAAAGCCAACCCAGGTGGGGAGGTGGGGGAAGGGGGGTGTTGAGGGTCAGTCCAGATCCCAGTCTGTTGTTTCAAAGCAGTCCTGTAGGGCCTCATTCGCCTCCGGGGACCATCTCCTAATGATACTAGTGGTCGCTGGCTGCTGTTGGACCATAGGACTGTAGAGTGGGGTGAGGTGGACAAGATTGTGATCCAATCTACCGAGGGGAGGGAGTGCAGTGGCGTTATATGCATCCTTCACATTAGCATATAACAAGTCCAGAGTTTTAATATTCCTGGTTGGGCACTTCACAAACTGTTTGAACGTGGGCAGTGTTGAAGAGAGAGATGCGTGGTTAAAATCCCCTTGAAATGGCAAAGAAGACACTGGGATGCGCTGTCTGTAACCTTGCGATAACAGAGTGGATGATGTCACACGCTGTGTTTGCGTCAGCGGAGGGCGGGATGTAAACAATAACAGCAATGGCCGCAGTGAATTCTCTCTGCAAATAGTAGGGTCTCAGGCTAACGGCTAACAGATCAATGTCCGGGCTACAAAACTGTTCCTTAACAGTAATATGTATCGGATTACACCATCTGTTGTTAACTAATAAAGCCAGCCCCCTCCCTTACTCTTACTGGAAGAAGTGGTATCCCTGTCCGCTCTGATGGTCTGGAAACCACCGATAGTTACGTTCTCTATGGGGATGTTATCATTCAGCCATGTCTCTGTAAATCACACTAGGCTAGCTTCCCGGTAGTCTCTTTGCCCACAGACCAGACCCTCAATCTCATCCACCTTGTTATGTAACGATCTCACGTTACCCATAATGATAGACGATATATCCGGCTTGTACTTACTCAGCTTTGCCTTACATTTCCGATTGCATCCACAATTGAGCACTCGTGTCAACGTTCGGCACTGAGAAAAATAGAAAGTGCCTCAGTGATAAAAAAAGGACTGCTAAAACCTTCGTAAAACAGTAGCATTCCATAATCCTGAACTATTAGAGTTCAACTGTTGCCAAAAACATTTACTCACGAAAGACATACTAAAACAACAATTAACGCACGAACAATGGGAGCTGGTTAACAGGCGACCACACAGGGCGGAGCCAATCAGTATATGAATATAAATATTTCCTGATCCTTGTTATATCTCCTAGATATAGGACATACACTTCAAAACCTTGTTCCTTATGATTAATTGTTTTACTGTATTTTTTAGCCATTTACAGACAGATTTACAATGCCTTCAGAAAGCATTCACACCCCTTGACTTATTCCACATTTTGTTGCATTACAGCCTGAATTCAATATTTTTTTATCTCACCCATCTACATAAAAAAAAAAACATAATGACAAAGTAAAAACATGTATTTAGACATTTTGGGAAAAAAATTGACAATGAAATACAGTAATATTTCATTTACCCCTGAGTGAATACATGTTAGAATCACCTTTGGCAACAATTACTGTTGTGAGTCTCAAATACCCCCCAAAAATGTGGGGTTAAATACATGTAAAGAAAATAACAAATGTTTCCTGATCTTTCTCGGATCTCTTACATATAGGACAGTCACTTCAGAACAAACTTATTTTTGATTTTTATGGGGGACTATCTGTTGTTCCATGTAGTGAATCTGCTATTCAATGTGTTTGTATGGACTAATAGCAGTAAGGCAAATAAATTTGATACCTCAAGGGGTCTTAAAATTCAAAATGATCCTTGGTATGACCTTCTTAAAACAATTCCATATAGCTTAGAATAACACCGCCCCCTTAGACTGTAATGGGTTAAACTATGTAACTGCTTTAAAGTCACTATTGGCCTCATGGTGAAATCCCTGAGCAGTTTCCTTCCTCTCCGGCATAACTAATAACTTCACCATGCTCAAAGGGATATTCAATGTCTGATTATTATTAATTTTTTTACACATCTTCTAATTATTTCACAATACTGACGACAGATTTCTTAGAGAGATATTACCACCTAAGGCTGCAAACATTGAGGTGGCTTATTCTATTGTTTACCCAATAGAAATACACTGAATCACAGATTTGGCACATTGTGCACATTAGGAAATACACATTACATACAGTAGCCTACAAGCAGCAAAATAGAACTCAATTGATTGAAAATGAAATGTATCAATATGATTGAAATAGTCCTATAGCTTACTGTTAACATTTTAAAGCACTCGTCTCGTTTTTTATATGTCACTTGTTTGTATCAAACCATGAGATTATATGTTTAGTGGAGATATTCTGTGTATAAAGTGCTGCAGGAGGGCAACAAAAACTAATGACGCACTTAGCTGTTCTACGAGCGGTCTGAGGCAGGCGTTAGATTACGAGCGTTCTCCAAGGATCTAACAATGCATTTAGCTTTAAGATTATTTTGGGAAACCGGGCCCAAGCATGTTCAGCAAAACACAGTCATGTATAGCCCAAGGTAAAAACAGAGTACTACACATGCCAGTACCCTGCTGCTTGCTGTGTAGGATCCAAGACCAATGTCCCCAGAGAGATAAACTAACTATCTAGAGGCCTGTGTCTTACAATTCACTCCGCTTTCTTCCCTCCCAACACCATCCTTGTAAGATTCCCTCCCTCGCTCTTTCCCTCTCTATCTCCCTTCCTATTCCCCCCATTATCTCCCTCCCTCACTAAACACTGACTTGATCCACTTGATTTGGTATTCCCATCAGATGATAGGATTAATATGATGTGCATGGAGCCTATTTGAAGGAGCTGGTTTCCACTAGATAACACAGCCACAAACTCAAAATTGGCTATATCATAAAAATTCATGAAAACAGAAATGTGTTGCTGTGCTTTACGGGAATAAGGAGATCAATTACATTGTAATCACTGATCTAAGATCAGTTTAGCACTTTTCTCCACAATGGTTTATGGTTAGGATTTAAGCGTCTAAGAGCAGACTCAGTTATGTCAGAGTGCCCCCTGGTGGTGAGGATACACAATCACTCCTCTATCCATAGAAATAGAATGACTAGAACGGGCCAAAGCCCATCCATTGACTTGAATGGGGATGTACATTCTACAGATCATATTTCTATGCCTCTATACCCACAGAGATATAACAGACAGGAGTCTCACTCATCCCAGCAGGCAGACTGACAGTATGATTCATGAGCAGCACTTAGGCCACTGGCACAGGCATCAATCTGATCACAGTTCACTCTTCTTTCCTATGGATTAAGCAACAAATTGTCACATATATCTGGGCAGGAGTGCATGGCTGTATTACAAACTATTGGGATGGGCGTAATCACACTCTGAGGGATGAAGGGAAACCATGTATAGTATATCAACTGCCGTCTGCAGCATCTTAGAACGCACTGATTGATTGACCGATGCAAAGGAATGGGATGTGTTAAGGCTGGTTTAATCGGCATGTCTGTAGACCGTTGTCGCAGTGACATCATGGACATTCTATTGTCGTCCGACATCGTTGAAAAAGTATAAACACAAAAACGACATGACATCAGCAGCCTGGTGGTCCAAATAGCACAACTGCTGTATGTTAACATCAATAATGACCAGAGCATAGCTGACAACGTCTTAACTTTAGCACAGTTGTATTTATTATTATTCACTATAACTCTAAACAAGGTAATGGCGAGCTAATAGAAGAAGACAGGTTTGTGTCATCAATGACGTGAGGCCCATTGTTTAACTTAGCAATGTCCACGAAGGGTAAAGAAAGCTTCAGAACGTTGAAAACCCCATTAACTTACGTGTCAAATTAACATGTTATATTTTTAGGCTTAAAACGTATTCATGCCATCTTAATTGGCTGTATAATAGATCCTTTACTACAGCACTACTAACATCCAATTTCAACTTGAAGAATGTATTTTTTGTACTAGCAATATTTAGCTAGCTAGCTGCCCATTACTAACTGGTTGGATGGGCAGCTAGGAAGGTTGGTACTGCATAGCTTGCTAGCATTACAGATCGACAAAAAAGGCAAAAAGTATTATGTATGCTAGATAAAACTAGCTTACAGATGGGTAATGAAATATCTAATTCGAAAATAGTTCTAACTAGATAGCTTGCTGTTTTTGGGTTGGTTGAAAGCTGTGTCATTCAAAATTCTCAACAGCTAGCAGCAGCTTGATCACTGACTTTCGGCCGTGCAGTCTGTCCCAAACATAAAACACATGTTTAGGTTTTTCAAACCTGATCGGTCATCGACGGCAACTAGCTGGCTCGTGATGTTGTTTTCGCATCAATATTTTGGGATTCATGCTGATGAAGAGTGGCACTGCTTCTTCCTTGCCTCAAGCTATATTCTGTAGCTAGCTAGGTATACATGACACTTGAAGAACGTTCCTCTTTTTAGTTTTGTCTCGTAAAAAATAGCTAATAGTAGTAACTTTGCTTAGCAGCTAGTTTCATGACTGGCTGGCTATCCAACCAGTTAATGTGCATGATATATTTCCAGTCCTAGCTAACCAGAAAAACAATGCAGTAGAGAATTATGATAATGTTCCCACTTTTAAAAGAAAAGGATAGCCGCACACTCTAAGAGCTCAGATGCAATAATTTAATAACCTAATAACCAACATTTCGACAGACAAGCTGTCTTCATCAGGATATAATGTTCCTATGTACACTAGATACGGATACAGCAAACTTGTCTGTTTTTACAGGGGCACAGGACATCCGCGTGCATGCAGTTATTCCATTGAATTAGAATTGTAGCACCTCAGCTTCGTAACTTGAAAATAAGTGGTAAAAGTGATTTATTTTAAAATTAGACTTGCTGGCTACACACATCACAGATCAGGCATCAACTCTGTTATACGTAGATAGAACACATGTTTTTTTTGAAAATATGATATTCAAGCCATTTAGCGCCTCACTAGAATGAATGCATTTCAATGAGAGATTCCTTTTTCTTTGTGGGCGGGCTGAATTTGTTTTTACCTACTGGGCACAAAAGTCAGTTCAATATCTAGTTTTGATTTACATTTGGTTGAGTTGTCAACTAATGTAAAATCAACAAAAAAATTCACCATGTCATTGGATTTAGGTTAAAAGTTGATTACTTTTTGCAAATCCAATCCGTTTTCACGTTGATTCAACATCATCACATAGACTGCCCAGTGCAGTTATAACATTTAAACCTGTCTTCCTCCATTACAGTGTTTTACTGCCAATTCCATTTGAAACAAGTATGCACACGTGTTCTATGTGACGTGTAGGAAGCTTAAAGGGAGCAGGGGAAGAATGATATGGCTGAGATTGCCTTTGTGACATGAAGACCTATTCCCTGGGTGCATTTAAATGGCTGTAATTATAACAGCAGTAAACTGTGGTAAGTTTAGCATTAAACTATCTGAATTTCAAGTATATTTCAAGGATTTTATGATGACCAGGTGAATCCAGGTGAAAGCTATGATCCCTTATTAATGTCACTTGTTAAATCCAATTCAATCAGTGTAGATGAAGGGGAGGAGACTGGTTAAAGAAGGATTTTTGCAACACAATGAAAGCTACGTGTGCAGAAAGCAAATATGTAGCTACAAATTAAAAACGTGTTGAGCCAAAAACAGAATATTTTAATATTTTATCTTATTTTATTCTTTGTGAATAAATGATCAATAAATGAATATGCTGCTGTGGTAGACTGAGACAAGAGGATCATTAAAGGCGCAATCTGCGATTCCAACATAAATGTTTGGAGTTTTAAATGTGAAAGATATATACCATAACCATACCATATAAGATATTGATTGTTAAACAATAAACATTGAACAAAAATATAAACGCAACATGTAATGTGTTGGTCCCATTTTCATGAGCTGAAATAAAAGATCCCAGAAATGTTCCATACGCACAAAAAGCTTATTTCTCTCAACTTTTGTGAATAAATTTGTTTACATCCCTGTTAGTGAGCATTTCTCCTTTGCCAAGATAATCCATCCACCTGACAGGTGTGGCATATCAATAAGATGATTAAACAGCATGATCATTACACAGGTGCACTTTTTGCTGGGGACAATAAAAGGCCACTATAAAATGTTTTGAGGGAGCGTGAAATTGGCATGCTGACTGCAGGAATGTCCACCAGAGCTGTTGCCAGAGAATTTAATGTTAATTTCATTACCATAAGCCACCTGGTTTTAGAGAATTTTTAAGTACGTCCAACCGTCCTCACAACTGCAGATCACGTGTAACCACGCAAGCCCAGGATCTCCACATCTGGTGTTAGTTTGACGTTGTAACCTACTTCAGTGGGCCAATGCTCACCTTCGATGGCCACTGGCACGTAAGTGTGCTCTTCACGGATGAATCCCGGATTCAGATGGCAGACAGCATGTATGGCATCGTGCGTGTGAGCGAATGGTTTGCTGATGTCAACGTTGTGAATAGAGTGCCCATGGTGTCGGTGGGGTTATGGTATGGGCAGGCATATGCTACGGACAACGAACACAATTGCATTTTATCAATGACAATTTGAACGCACAGAGATACCGTGACGAGATCCTGAGGTCCATTGTCGTGCCATTCATCCGCCGCCATCACCTCACGTTTTCAGCATGATAATGCACTGCCCCATGTCGCAAGGATCTGTACACAGCCATTAATGATCAAGAAGAAGATGTGTTACGCTGCATGAGGAAAATGGTGGTCAAACCAGATACTGACTGGTTTTCTGATCCACATCCCTACCTTTTTTTTTAAGGTGTCTGTGACCCAACATACGCATCTCTGTATTCCCAGTCATGTGAAATCCATAAATTTAGGACTTAATGATTTGACTGATTTACTAATGTAAAATCTTTGAAACTGTTGCATGTTGCGTTTACATTTTTGTTCAGTGGAACTTAGAAATGTCTCATGAGATTTGTTCAACTGTCTAACGCCATCAGAACCCAACATATGTTTGCTTTGTTTGTAATAGATGTCCTTGCGTCCATGGCCCCGTCTAGGCATTTGAGAGATTGGTTACGTTTCTCCAGCCCCATCCCTAAGTGTTTTACCCAAATAGGTTGCTGGGTGACCGCTTTGATATTGGTAAAACTATTCAACTTCATGATTTGATTATAAAAGATGACTAAATATGTTATTTGTTTTTGTACTTAATTTAGTCATGGGAAACCCATTGAGACCAGGGTTTAATTTTCAAAAGGTGCCTTGAGCACAGCAACACAGCAACACAACAATACAACAATACAACAGTACAAAATGATCACTGTAACCTAGAAATAACAACTAAACTACAAGTCAACAATCACTTCATTCAGTCAAAACAACTGCAACTCATTCAGCTGATTGGTCGGCCCCAACACTGATTGGAGCTCTGACCCCTCCCTCTAGTCAGTGCGTACAGCTGGGTTTCTTCAACCACCAACTCCTTCTCCAGCTTGATAAAAGCCTCAGTGTTCCTTCGTCGGGGAGGAGGGTTCTTCTTGTGTCCCGTGTTGGTTGTTGCTGCTTTGTTTTGGGGTTATTTGTTTGCCAGTCTTTAGAGGTACGTTTATGGCAAGTAAGAATGAGTGTTGTTTGTTGTTGTTCAAGTTTAACTACTGGTGAACTTGTTGAGTTATACTGTGTTTCATTTGTTCCCGAAGGGGGGGGGGGGGGGCGCACCTTGGGAGTGCTTAGGCAAGAGGCCTGCAGACATACATTACCCGTAGTATTCTATCTGTCTAGGCACACTAGGTAAGATCTGGGCAGACCACCCCCTGTATTTTGGTTAGCGCGCCATTTGGCGCTCCAGGTTAGAAGCATGAAGGTAGGAGAGGGGTTTCATTAACTCTTACTTTCCTTGCTTTGGTTTCGCCTCTTCCCCCTAATACATTCCCTGTAACGGTATTTCTCTGCCTCTGTTGTCCTTGCTCGCAACTACGATCTCATACCTTTCTTTTCCCTCCCCCAAGAGGCGTACGTAACACCTACTCATTCCAGGGTTTTTCTTTATTTTTACTATTTTCTACATTGTACGAGACCAGTCATCTGCCCACCAAATAATGAAATTCCTGGCTGTGGTACGCAAAGGCATATTTACCCAGGCTGATGCCCCATCTGGCTGCTCCATCCTAACCTTATCAAAATCAAATGGGAAAGAGAATATGTATTAAATATCAAAGGCAGGACTTGGTGAACTGCTCATATCTATGGAAATGTATCTCTGTATGTGTACCTTGGTCAAGGATTTCTGATACACAAATGTTTCTCTTCTCCGTCACGTTCACCTCAGACGAATTGTGAGGCAGGTATCAGGCCATCAATGTGTGTTTCTTGAAAATGCTGATGCCTTTTTTTATGGATTTCAGAGGAGAACACACAAGAGAGTTGAGGAAAGAATCTTCCACATATCTTTTGTAAAAGATATTCTCAGACTGATATTCTCAGCCTTGTCCAGCGTTTCTCAAACCTCTCCCCCCCAGACCTTTTTTTGTTGTAGTCCTGATCTAGCCGACCTGATTCAACAAGTCAAGGGCTTGAAGATTAGTTGAATCAAGTGTGGTAGCTCCGGAATAGATCAAATACAAGAACTGCTCCCTGTGGAGAAGTCAGACAAATGCTAGCCTACCCGTTATCTGTTTCAATCCCAAAAGGGAGGGTAGGAAAATCATTCCAAGAGGTCAGTGAAATGTTGATTCCACCCGCATCTTTGTCCATCATGTCATGTTTATTAGACCTTCCTGAGCCTTCAGATCGTTGAAGAAGATACTTGTAGGTCATCACCATGTAATTGAAGGGACATTATCGGCAGTGGCATCACAAGGTGTTGCCACGAGGTGTCCGCTAATAATCAAAATGATGTCATTACAGTGCCGTTATGTATCACATAGCCATTAAGCTTGTTACCTGGGTTATGATCGCTTGGTGAGTGATGGCAATTATATGATGACAAAGTCACTCTGCTAGAAATGCAAATCTCTCCACGTGGCTAGATGATGATGGAATGAATGTTCTCTCAGGTGTTGTTTCGGACATACTAAGCCCCAAAAATGTATTATGAGAAATAGGAGTTGGAGGAACAGTTCATTCGGTCAACAAGCTGCATTCTTTTGTGTTTTGTCCCTTTGAAACCAAGACTCTCAATTCTTTTCAGTGCAGCGTTTCGAGCTCAGAGGTGAAGAATGAATGGGCTTTGATGGTTAGCAGAGCCAACACTTCAAAATTCCTCAGACAGTATCCAGCCATCCATTTGCCACGTGGTTTTGACAGCATTTAACAAACTTACTTGAGAGGAAAAAGTGCCATATTAAGTCATTTGTATCTATACTCATCACGTAGAATTTTGTAAGAGTCAAGAAAAAGCTACAGCTAGTCATTGAGCGTACTAGTCATTGAGCGTACTAGTCATTGAGCGTACTAGTCATTGAGCGTACTAGTCATTGAGCGTACTAGTCATTGAGCATACTAGTCATTGAGCGTACTAGTCATTGAGCGTACTAGTCATTGAGCATACTAGTCATTTAGCGTACTAGTCATTGAGCGTACTAGTCATTGAGCGTACTAGTGAGTGTACTAGTCATTGAGCATACTAGTCATTGAGTGTACTAGTCATTGAGCGTACTAGTCATTGAGCGTACTAGTCATTGAGCATACTAGTCATTGAGCGTACAAATTGTGAATATAAAGTTTGTTAGATATATTCCAACTCAACCGAATAGGACAATTGTGAAACAGGACAGTTGATTACAGTCCTTGTGCTTGTTCGTCAGTTTGGTCAGAGTTTATAAGATCTATATGGTTTGAAGGTCTCCCATTAAAATGATCAGAGGAGTGCAGTAGCGAGGCTCACTGAGGCGTTTGTGCCTTTCAGTGTGGCTCTCTTCCCCTTTCTGCCTGACTCTAATTAGAGTCATATGAGGTCGCCTCAGCGGGAGGGCGACAACGAAGAATAAAAGCCCAAATGAAACCCAAACGAGGTCCCTGTTGTCCCCCATCCTGTCAGCCACTGCTATCAGAAGATGGGTCTTTACAGAGAGATATACTAAAGAAGGAAATGGTTGCTTTAGACCAGATAGGTGTCATATACTGTAAAAGCTCATGTAACTTACTGAATAGTGCCTCATAATACGCACTCATGCCTTGTTTGGGAAGCGAGTTTCATGAAGAACATACTGTCTTCAACAAAGTTGGTAATGATAGCCATTGTGAGTTCATAAAGTTTTACAGCTAATATAACCACTGCCCACAATATGTGATGACATACAAATACTTTAAAAAACATGCTATTAATAATGCCATTGTCACTTTTCTGCAGATGTTGGATTTATAAAGTAGGAAAGTAATTCAGTACTCAGCGTCCGGTGTCCAGATAAAGGATGTGACATTTGTGTGGGCATGTAACTCTTATCAGGAGAAACATTTCCTTGACAACCTCCTGGAAACGAGGGAGATACTATGTCATTCATCCTAATGTGCTTTGAATTGAGTCAAAACTACACATACATACAGACATATCCTCCTGTTAAATGCCAGCTAGCCTCGTTCAATCAATATCCCCACATTAACGAGGCAAAACCCGTTCCATAGTGGGAGAGGTGAGGGTCGGAGTCTTGACTTTGTAGTGCAATCAATACCTCTCTCTCTCTCTCTCTCTCTCTCTCTCTCTCTCTCTCTCTCTCTCTCAACCTCCATTCCATACATTACTTGTTTTCTCAAACAGATGAAGTGCAATCTAATTTCCAATGGGGATCTCAGTCAGGGTTAACAGTGCTATAATTTTCACACCTGATGTGATTCATTGAGTGGCTGTAAACATTCATTAGAAGTCGTCATCAAGTCAAAGGGTGGCTAATCTCAAATGTAACATATATTTTTATTTGTTTAACACTTTTTTGGCTACTACATCTGTTATTTCATAGTGTTGATGTCTTCACTGTTAGATCCAGGAAGTGGTTAATAGACATTGGCACATATTACACAGTGGCCCCAGCTTTGGTAAAGCATTTGAATCCCCCCAAGGTTTTGCTAAAAGAGACCCTCAAATGTACATGATTGTTTAGTAAGTATCACATTTTATGTCTATCATTCCTGATGGCAATATTCCTCTGTCCACTGTTATGCCATGATCAGAGTGAACTCTCTATATCCCCATTTGGGTGAGAGGATAAGGTTTGAGGTAGAAAAACATATGGTATATCTCCTTAAGTGTTCCAGTAACTTTTATTTGATATGGTTAAGACCAAACGTGAACTTAAGACAAGGATATGTGAGCATAAGGGCTCCATTCGCAACCATGATGAAAAATCACCTGTTTCCAGGCATTTCAATAGCCACAATCATGAACTAAGAGCCTTACGTTATACAGGTATTGAATTGGTGAAGGTGCCACGTAGTGGAGGAGATAGGGTTCAATGACTTCTCCAAAAGAGACATATTGGATAGACTGCTTGGGCACTCTTGCTCCCTGCAGGCCTTAATGAGGAATGGTATTTTTGTTGTTGTTGTGTGTAGTAGGTTCTAAATAGACCAAACATGTAGTTAATGACATCACAATGTATTTGTATTGTGTGTCTATATATCTTTATTTGATTGTCATGTTTCCCCCACAGCGCCCTCTGCTGGGGTCTCTTTATTGGGCCAGTACTGACTGTGAATTTATACTTATGCCCACCTGTGTGGTGATGTTGTTGTGACATTGATTGCCATTGCCTTGCATGCTGAAGAAGGGCTCATACCTGAAATGTTATACCAACAGAAAAAACACTGTCATTTTTATTTCACCTTTTATTTAGGGTAGGCCAGTTGAGAACAAGTTCTCATTTACAACTGCGACCTGGCCAAGAATAAAGCAAAGCAGTTGAGAGCTCCATGAAGTAGACGAGTATGAAGTAGCAGTTGAGAGCTCCATGAAGTAGTAGCGTTAGACGAGTACCTTGATACTGTTTGACGTCCAAGTTTGAAAATTATTCATATTTTGTATTTGTCTCATATTTTTACATTTTAACAGTGAAGTGAGGAGGGTTGGAAGCTTTTTAAATCAGAGCTTTGTAAACAAAAACGGAGCAATGAAGTTATCTACAGGACTAGTGAGGACCAGCCAACCTTTTGACACATGATTCAGTGATTAGTATTAAATCTGTCAGCTGTGATAAAGCGACTGCATCCAAAGGTTTTAAAGTGGTGTTCGCTGCATTTTGATAAATGGTGTCACCATAGTTCAGAACTTGTCAGGAAAGCTGACTGTACAACCTGCTTCCTGCTGTTTAGAGAGAGACAAGATCTATTTAAAAAAAATAAACCCACTTTAAATGGTAGTTTAAATGGTCGTTTTTTTAACTAGCTCTTCTGTATGTTTTTTGAAACGTTTACATTATCTTTGTCAATCCAAAAGCCATTTAAAGTGTGTGTGCAAAGCTGTCATCAAGGCAAAGGGTGGCTACTTTGAAGAATGTCAAATATAAAATACATTTTGATTTGTTTAACACTTTTTTGGTTACTACATTATCCCATATGTGTTATGTCATAGTTTTGATGTCTTCACTTTTATTCTACAATGTAAAAAATTGTGCAAATAATGGAAAAACCCTTGAATGAGTAATATTACAAAAAAATAATATATATATATATATATATAGATTATTATTATTTTATTTTTTTTCTTGCCTTGTTTCAATGTTATTTTTTGCATTAATACGTGTCACATATTAGTTTGCAAACATTGTAAAAAAAAAACTGGAGTGTGAATCTCAGTTCAGCTTTCAATCACCCAGATGGGAGAGGCGGGACTTGCAGTGCGTCAAACGTAATAAATAGAATCAAGTTCCAAGCTTATAAGGACAAATATTCACATGCAACACCATGGACCAGAAAAGGTTGGCCAATACATTGGCCATGCTGTCAATCCAGCATGAGTTCTGCCGCGTTCAAAACAATTGGAAAAAAAACAAATAAAACACACAACTCTGAATTCCAAGTCGGGAACTCGGTCCTCTTTCTAAAGCTCCGACCTGAAGATCGCTGACTTCGTGATTCAAACTTGTTTTTTCAGAGTTCCCAGTTGTCTTGAAAGCACCATAAATCCATAGAATGACAGACTTCGATGACAAAGTTTGATGACAAAATTTGCCCACAAGAAGGACCACCGCACCACCTTAGTTTTCCAATGAGATCATAGTTTTCATATAAGCTTTGCACCAGTCAGTAGCCATGCCCCAAGTGAGCTCAGAGATTGTGTCAGCAAGCAGGAATGCCCCTACCGATAGTGCATAAAGGCTTGAAAGACAAGTTACCAACAGACCAGAAAGCGTGGAACTGTGGCTACATGGCTGAAAAGGGTTAGACCAGAAAGACGTGAAACGGTAGTCCACATGTTTGAAATGGTTACAACTTTGAACCTCAACCCGAGGTGAAGAAGATAAACTCACCAGACTAGACCTTAATATTGCCAGTCTGCAGCTGTGTGTGTAAAGTGCTTCGAACTCTGACTAAAGACATGAGGTGGGAAGGAGAAAATCAGATCTCCGACGATGATTGGTGCTTCTGAGTATCTACTCTGAAAACCCTCCACTACAAGACCAAGACAACTAAGAAGAAGTACATTGTGACCTCTGGTGGACAACCAGAACCTTACACCGAAATGGGACACTAAAACCCCCCTTTTTAAGAAGACTGGGTTTCAACAGAGAGAGACAACAAACGACGGCATTCACAAGTAAATACATTAATGATTTATTTTCCCGAAAGGGCAGTGGTATGTGTGCAAAGTAAATTATTAATTTGAGGGTAGTTTCCAAATGTATCAATGATAAAGTTAACTCTCTCTTTGTCTCTGTCTCCCTTTCTTGTGGTATCTAAGCAGTCATGTGTTGTTATTCCGCTAGGGACTTCTTCTCATGTGTTAAGTGCGTATGTATTCTGTTTTATTATTTAGATAGCTAGTAACTAAATGATTAAACCAATTTGTGTAGTGCTCAATCATAAGTTCTTGCGGATCCAAGAAGTCTGTGACCATTCAGAATGAGACTGATATGAGGTAATGATTAATAAGTGACTGTTATCGATATATAACTTATATATTTTAGAGATGTTAACTCTATAAACAACTTCTTCCGTGGTGCCCCAAATTCCTAATGAGTGAATTGTTACATTATTAATTTAATCGGGTTACAATTAAACATAGTTAGTTGATTCGATAAATAACAGTCATCACATTAATGAATGTCACGTCACGACACCATTCACCCTCTGAATATTACACATACACAATCCACATCTCAATTGTCTCAAGGCTTAAAAAATAATTCTTTAACCTGTCTCCTCCCCTTCATCTACACTGATTGAAGTGTATTTAAAAAGTGACATCAATAAGGGATCATAGCTTTCACCTGGATTCACCTGGTCAGTCTGTCATGGAAAGAGCAGGTGTTCCTAATGTTTTGTACAGAGTGTAGATTAACGGTTTACACAGCAGATCTAGATTTCCAGTATCTAGATTGTTATTTTTCAAGAACGTCCCATTTAAGCCACTTTTTGACTCAGTACAGGGCCCTTCTATGACCCAAATCCATGTCTGATGCGCTCCTCTAATAGTTGACATTTACGGGGAGCCAAAAGTGATAATCCTGTCCTGGCCATGCAGGGGGACAACATGGAGCAGTGGGAGGCTTCTGCCTAGTCTGTGAGATCTCTGCCTCTACAGTATCTCTGGTGCTCAGTCCCCCAGAGTACTGATCCTGTCCCTACGGCCAAGTGTTCTTCCCGAGCTGTATGCTGAATCTCTGGCTCCCATAGCTAGAGAGCTATAGCAGCTTAGATGGCCCTGCACACTATCAGTTAGGGCCATTTTTACTGCCTCACAAACAGAGAGCTTTGTTCTATTTTAAGGCAGCCACGTCAAAGTGCTCCATTTCTCAATTTGACAAGCCCACTTTTGAATTAAACCACTTTCATCAGGCTTCCCTCATTTTCAAGGAGTCCAATAACCTCTTAGGTTTTTGCCACCTTTTAAGTGATGATAATGATGTCAGTTTTCCTGCTCAGAGCTCTTCGACTATCTATAGCTGGAAGATTTGTGAAGAAGATGAGGAAAAGAGTAAGACAGACAAAAAATAAAGAGATTAATACTAAAATATCAGTCACATGTCCAAATATCTGAAGTCATGTTATTCTGATCTCAACTTCAGACTTGAGCTTGAATGTCTTGTCTTGAGAGTGGACAAGCCTCAATCCCATGCAAGCAAAATGAACACTGTTGAAGTGTGCCCTTACCAAGTAGTCCAACTTTCCTTTCTTAATTCAACTATTGTGATGAATTGTTATTTTTCTAAATTTCTCTCTCTGGATGTTTTTGACTTAATAACTTAGGGGTGAGTTTGCCTCGTAGTTACATTGCACGTTATTTGTCTCAACAACCCAGCCTCAGAGCCACAAGAGAGAAAAATAAAACCTTTGTTTGACAGTCAATCTTCTGTGTGTGAGCAAACTACATTCGTAAAATTTTATTTTCTACAACAGGCGTGATTCTAGGTCAGCAAGATAAATAACATGCAACTTTAGCTATGAAAGCTTTGGGAAACCCACCCGTGACAAAGGTTTATGGAGGTGAAGTCTATGGAGGTTTTGTGTTGGTTCCCAATTAGAGGCAGCTGTATTGAGTTACCTCTAATTGGAGTCCATACTGAGGGTGTTTCTATTCCCATCTGCGATGTGGGTCATTGGTTTCGTTTAGGTGCATGTGCACCGCTCATTATTGTTACGGTCGCAGTACTCGTTGTTGTTTTCGCCGTTTACGTTAAATAAAATATGTTGAACGTTAATCGTGCTGCTCCTTGGTCCATTCTTCACAGCGATCGTGACAGAATGACCCACCACACCAGGACCAAGCAGCGTGGGATAGAGGACAAGGAGCCTCAGCAGGAGAGGGGAGGACAGCGACGTTTTCGGGGTCCGAGACGACGAACGGCCCAGAGGCAACCCCAAGTAAATTTGTTTGGGGGGCTATGGGGGTTGTCTGGCAGGGATGAGGACGCACCGAGACCACTATCCACGTGGGGTCTTGCGGAGCCAGAGCACGACTGGAGGTCGGAGTCAGAGGAAGAAAAGGAATACCTGAGGGAGATGTTCTTGGGAATAGTGGTGCAATGCCGGCAGCATTGGGAGGAGGACGAAGGTGACAAGGCGGAGCTGGAGGTTAGGGTGCCCGAAGTGGCATCCCCAGTCCGGGTCATAGAGTACCAGCCTCTGTAGTAGAAAAAACTCTTCCTCTTAAAAACGAAGGCACTTCTGGAGTTTGTAGAAGCAAGATAGACTTTATTGCAAAAAGACAACGAAGCCGAGTGTCCTGCAGGAACCACTCCCCGCAGGAACCACTCCCCGCAGGAACCACTCCCCGCAGGAACCACTCCCGTACATCTCTAAGTTTTTGGCTTATGTACAAGTTTTGAAATGTTTATTCATAAGACACAGTTATCACAGCTCCACCCATTCTATTCTTCTCCAACCTGGTCTCAAAACTCCTGATGCTACTTCTCGCTTTCTCCTTATTTGGAGATAACATTGGCACAGAATACATGTCTAGTTCTAAGTCAGGAAAATGGGAGGTACACAGGAAGCCTTTACCCCTGGGGGAGTCTCCTGACTCTGGTAACATTCCCCTGGTCAAAGGTCAACCTGCTGAGTGGTAGGGGGTTGCCTACACCCTACTCTCATCTGCTGAGGACAAAGAGATCTTGTTTCTGCTTTAAAACATACCAAGCTGAGTATATTCAGGGAGCTATAAAGAATTGGAAATTATACAATAACTATAAAGAATTGGAATTTACACAATAGTCCCCCCTTTGGGACTAAACAAGTCCCACAAAAATAATGTTAATTTATACTAACATAATGGGTGCATTAATACATACAGGAGTACATTCTTCCTCTCAACTACAAACACAAAAGGATGAAGTTAAACACAGAAATATAGTGAGGAACAGTGTTGTTCACAGTAGAATACATTGTTTAAGCATTTCATTCCATGTTTATCTGTATAAAGCATCTTGCAGTGTCTATTTGCTTTAATTTTGCCTTTGTAAATAATCACTCCTTCCTGAACCAGGACTCCATCCTAGAATCCATGTCATATTGCATTTAACTGTGATATTCCCTCCTGAATTTAAGCCTGTTTAACTATAAAAGCATTCACACTCATATTTACTAACATCATCTCTTCCAATTGGTGGTTTTGTTAATTTTAGTGGATATTTCGAAAATGTTACACTCATTTCTGCTTCTACTCATGTTCAATCTTATCCTATCAATAGAACTCTCCATACTTTCCCTACATTTTGCTTCTCACATTGGATATTCACATTTCTTTATGTAACATCTTGTATTCTGCTATATAGCACATCTATAGGTTGGTTCTGGTACAATTACCACTTTTTCTGTGAAAGATTTACTCTACTGTACACAATTGTCCATCTAATGTTTCATAGCTGTTTACTTTTTCCACATCCATTCCCTCACTTCTATTGACACCTCTGCAGATGCAGAGACTGATGTATTATTGTCAATCAAATCAACAGAACACATTATCCCTTCCTTCTTATAACTATTAGGAACTCTGCCAGTCGTTCGTTGTTTACAAGTCCATAGTACCCACTTGACCCTCTCATGCCTGTTAATGATCAGTGCTGAAACACCTTTAGTAGTACCAGTCATTGTTGTTCTTCTAGCTTCGAATTGTCCCATTTGTAAGGTAGTTGCTTTGGGGCTCATCAATGTCTGGCCCTGTAGCACCAGAGCACGTAGCTCAACAGCAACATTCACATTGCCAGTGTCCCCCATAGCTGGAGTCTCAACAGAGAGTGATGATTCTGCCTGAGCATCCTCCCTCTCCCCTTCGTCTTCTGTCCTTGTGTCATCTCCTTCCCTGGATGGGCTTTCCCGCATCTTCTGCTCCCTCATCGTTGGATCGCTGTACCCGTCGTGGTACTCTGGTGCAGTGGTTTAGATGGCACCAGGTCGAACTTCCCTCTACTCAAACAGCGGTTGGTGTGGCCTGGGTGACCGTGTAAGGACCCTCTCATCTCGATTCATTCCACCTCCTCTGGAAGTCCCTGATGTAGACTCTGTCCCCTGGCTCGACTGCTCGAATTGGGTCCACCTCCTGCTCTGGAACCCTGTATGTCTCCTGTAGATAAACAACTTTATGCAGAGCAGTTAATAGTCTAATGTACTCATTCAATTCTCCCTCCATATTCTCTAAAAGGTGGACCATCACAAGACCCTCTAAGAATTGACACTGGAATAAGTTGAACTGTAAGCAGTTCAAGCAGAGTTAGATGTGTTATTTGATTAGTTTTTATGCTATAAGTCATTAGTGCCAGAGATAAAAACACCCACCTGATTCATCAGTGTACTCTCACAGATTTGATCATATCTACATAGTCCATTACCAGGTGTTTAAATGGTCCTTCTGGTACTGGAATCTGTCCAATTGGTGCTGTAAACCCCTTCCTGATATTATTTAATGCACATATTTGACACGTTTCACACTCTGCTCGTCTTAAATCTACTGTTACTTGCATGTATGGGGACCAATAACCTGGTTTTTTAAATTCTCATCACCTCCCCCCTTGCGCAATGGTCAAAACCATGCGCATTTGTAACAAGTAATTGCAACAGTACAAGTAGAGCTACTACCAGTCCTCCATGTGTTCTCCGCAATCCATTTATGTCTCGTCACCCCCCTTTCACCCGATATACTTGGCTCATACCTCTCTGCTCTCTCTTGCATTCTCAGTATGTCATCTATTGCAAGTTACTTCTTCTTCATCTGTAAATTTAATATAATGCAAATATAATAAACGTATCCTATTAATCTAACACTTCCTGCACTAGTTCTCCTATACCTCCTATCCAATACACATTGTCTGCCTTTGCCTGTATATATTTGCTGCCTGTAATCTTCACCATTTATTGTCCTGTTTCTTCCCTGTCTATTCCTATCCCTTCTAATGTATACTTAATTTGAATACCCATTTGACATGGTGCATCCTTTCCTAATAAATTTACTGGAGTATGTTCTGATTACAATTCCGGTATGCAGGCGGTTGTCCTTCCTGCTTCTAAATTTAGTGGTGCTGTCATAGAAATTAGCAGCATTTGTCCCAAGAATCCTATTGTCTTCGTAAATTTACATGACATGGAGAGGTTAGGCAAAATTTGGATTTATACTCAAATACATTGCTCCAGTATCTATCATCATGGGTGTGCCTCTATTATTCACCCAAACCTGTAGCATAGGTTCATCATCAGCTTGCATGGTTATTGCTGTAAACTGACCCTCCCCTTTAGAATTCTCTGAGTACCCCTAGTATCCTTGATTTGGTCTTCCCCAGTGGTTCACTGGTCCCTGTGGAGCCTGTGTTTGAGATTGCTGCCATGCATCTGGGTAGGACCATTTCCTTGCCAAGTGTCCTGTTGTGGATGCCTAAGCATCCAAGGATTGGTAGGACAATTCCTTCTGGTGTGCCCTGTCTGACTACACCCCCAGCAGGCACCTGGTGGTCCTTTTCGACCTCGATTCTGTTGTGCCTGATACTGCGGTTGATACCCCTGTGTTCGAGGTGCATTTCTGTTGATTTTATTTTGCCAGCCTCCCGGGGATTGCTGTGTATACACATTCACTACTGGCGGAGCAGGTGCCCTTGGACCCTGCTGTTGAGGTGGCGGTTGCGGGCCTCCATGAGTGACTGGCACAGGTAGAGGTGACAGGGTTAGAGGAGCCTGTGTTTTCTTTTTGTCCTTTTTTGTTAGTTCATCCAGCTGCATTTGTGTCAGCTTTCTCTGGATGTCTCTGACCTGGTCTGCCAGTCTTTGTTCATCTTTTCGATATTCTTCCACTGCATGGACAACATGGTCACAGAATTCCTCGTGGGTTTTTGATGTCAGTCCCACCACATTGTCCAGTCTGCTCTTGACCGCTGTCAGCATGGATTCCACCAGAGTTGTCCTGAACATTGTTGTTATCAGTGGGTCTGTCTCTGGAGCCCTTTCAGTCTCCTGCTGATTGATTCTTGTTGGATATTCGTGTCTTAGGGCCCTCCACACCCTAGTTCTGTATTGATCGAACAGTTCTCCATCCATCACTCGATCCTCTGTCAGATCCCCCATGCCACCTACTGCCAATACCTCATCCATTTTGGCCTTTCCCACCACCCTGGCCAACAGTGCCTTCAGGTCCCCCACCGCCAGCAGTTTCCCCATCGTCTGCTCTTCAAAAGCCCCAATCCAATTTCTGGCCCCATCATGGATGCTTGGCAGTTTGCTCACCAGGCCCTCCAGGTCCTGACAACCACAGGGTTCAAATTGCATCTGAGTTCCTTTTAACATCTCCAAAAGACAGTAATATACCGTTTAGGTTGTTTTAAAATCTGTTCTAGGCCTTAGCTAACTTCCTACACATTAATCTGCTTTCCTCCTTTCCTCCACAAGAAATTATACTATCTTCTCTGAACACATCCACTCTCTCTCCTCTACCTCCTCATTACCTTCTTTATCTCGTTGAGATATAACACATCTATTCTGACCTACTTCCTCCTGAAGCCCCTCAGTTTTACTCAGTCTCCGATCAGGACAGGGATTTCGTCTCTGTCCTCTCTGGCTGAGACCTCCTGGGTTTTCCTAGAAATGAGAATACAAAAACCTAACAGTAAAAGTTAGTTTCCTCATATAATGTTAACAGATCATTTTCCAGTCTAGTCAGGTCAGTCTGTTTGTCAATCATCGGCCTATAATATGGAACATTCATGGGACGGCCTGTTAACATCTCATGAGGGCTAAACCCAGTACCCCTATAGGGGCTGCTTCACATTCTCCTCAGCACCAGATGTATACATTCTTATTTCAGGTTCAACCTGTTAATCTAGGCTTTACCCATTACTTTTTGGATCATAGAGACACATTTCTGATCTATTCCCATCATCAGGACAATTTGGGTCACGGCATCTCCTGTAACATGGGTGCCGTGTGTCTACAAACAAGGTTTCTGGGATTCCGAATCCAGGGAATATTTCCCTTACCAGACTGTTAGCTACTCTGTTGGCATCACAGCAGGTATAACCCTCGTATGACTCTGTCACTTATCACTAGACAAGAGCACTTTATCTCCTTTCTCTCAATCATATCAATAAAGTCTAATGCAATGTGTGTAAATACACCACTAAGTAAAATTACCTAGTTTAAGAGGTGTCTACTTGGCAATGTTATATTAAATACACATAACGCATATTAAAAAATAGTCTCATATTCTATAACTATGTTGTTTCCTATGTTCTTTTAACTTCTGCTAAGTCTAGGCCAAACCAATCTCGTAAAAAACCTAAAACCTTATGTACCCTATTCCCTCTTGATGAATGACTCACCGACCATGAGCCTATTCAGCAAACCTACAGAATAAGCTACTCTAGCAACACAAATTTACCTGAAAGGTGTTGTCACAGAGGGCCATCAGGGCCCTGGGAGCAACCTCTGGTCTCCCATAGGGAGTGAGACATACGGTCAGTCCCCTGTTGTTGTTGCAACTCAACAACAGGCGAGGCCATAGCAAAAACCAGATACACAACATGGGTGTGAAACCTTTCAGCAGCAACTTTATTACCTAAGCTAATATTGTCTTGATTGCCTTGCAGGCACAAACCCTCAAAATGCCAACCTAGCTGGGAGCAACATAGCTTCCAGCAGGGCCTCAATCTGTAACGTATTATTTTCCTAATATTTCCATATGCATTCATAAAATCACTGCTTTTCCAAACCCCTACTCATAGTAGGCAAACACCAATCATATATGCTAAATCAGAATATCTATTAACATGTACACCACTACCTAGTTTACATGCCTCAGTGAGGGCCATCATAGTAAATTAGAACCTATAATTATCCTGTCTAGTCAAAAGTGAAATAAACTACAAATAAAAGTTGATCAATATTGTCCTATTAAGTAAGACTGTCAACTAAAACACAAAATAAAACTAACCCATGTTCTATCAATACTGTCCTATCAATTGAGACAATCTCATATTTTAACCTATTTTACTGACACCTTTCTAGTTTCTATATTGTCTAGTTCCTCCTTATTGTCTCTGCCTGTTCCCTATGTTGCTATTCTGTGTCTTCGTAATACACTACCTCCACTTAGTAAACTACTTCAAAACTATTCCCTTCTAAATTATCATGGGTCAGCAACACATCTGTTACTCCATCGTCCCAATACAGCCAGAGGCTTTCCTATTACCGTCACAGCAAAACCCCCACATTTGTTTCTTATCAAGCTCAAACGTTAAAACCACACAGCCCAGGCAAACGCCCTTCATTGGAATGTATTTAAGATACACCAAAATTATAACTCCATCATCTACTAGGGTCGTCTACATGTATTGTAACTTAAAATGCCAATTCATTTATCATGTCAGTCAATATATAATACCATCTATTACACACAACCTCGGTTAATGAGGAGTAAAATGTCACACGACATACAACAATCAACAATCAGAGACAAACGATGCCACATGTTGGTTATTACCGTTCCACACACAATCACGACAAAACTCGTCAGTTTATCGTCTCATTCCAACATACAACCATAGGCCTTAATCTTTCATACCTTCTCTGAGTACTCTTTTAAACTTCCCCATGTAACACCTTAAAATACCTCATTACGTGCGTCCTCTAAATTTGCACAATACCAGCTCAAATACCACTCCTTTGATACAAGCCTCTAAACGCAGCCCATCGCTTAGATTCACACTTCCTGTTCCATACCATACAATATACATGATTACAATTCTACAGCTTAGATTTACAATATAAGTAACTTGGGTAAACGCGCACACAGCGGGGTTTCAAGATTAACTTTTCAAACGCACCTCCTTCACAGTCTCACTTCCACATACCTTATCTTTTCCCTGGGCCGCAGTGATCGAATGCAACCTTTCTACCGGGCAACTTCCCGGAAAGACGCACATCTCCTCTTCCATTAAATCCATAGTATATGTTCCTCTAAATATTATTCATACAATGTAGGTTCCTACTATTTATTTTACAATATATGTTATGCGCATTTATAATACCGGTTTCTCATATATTTAACCTGTTTTTTCAGAACCCTAGCATAAGCCAAGTCTGTTTTCTACAGGTTCCCTGTCCATCCAGTCCCTTCAGGTTGTACTTAAAGGCGGTATTCACAGGATTTACACTCATATGGGGCTATACGCTCTTCGATAGATTCCCATCATTCAACTTATATATTAAACCTGTTCTTTCAGAACCCTAGCATGTGCCAAGTCTGTTTTCTACAGGTTGCCTGTCCATTCAGTCCCTCTAGGATGTACTAAAGGCGGTATTTGCAGGATTTACACTCATATGGGGCTATACGCTCTTCGATAGATTCCCATAACTCAACACAACACACTATACGCTCTTCGATAGGTGTTTCAATATGGGGCTGTACGCACTTCGACAGATTCCCATAACCCAACTAACTACCCTGCTCATTGTAACCCCATAGTATACCTATACGCACTTCGATATGTATCTATAAAGTACTCACAGGGCCTCTACCTGCCTATGCACTCCTACAATACGTTCCTCGCACTTCGGGTAACTTCGTGTATTAGTACAGACAGGGATTCACACACATTCATCACACTTCAATCATACTATATTTCTTTCTTCTACAAACTCTGTGCCTTTTACTTTAAACAATTACATTTAGCCCGTATTCTGGAGAGACCTGAATTTAGTACCTGACCCCCGGTGGCAACCGATCGAATCACGCAGACTTATAGTAAGAACTTTGCTTACCTTTTACACCATGGCCATTGGTGTTTTATCGTTTGCGTATTTCGTTCAGATGCCCCGATGGCCAAGCACCCACAATCCCTTCCAGCCCCACGTTGGGCGCCAATTTGTAGTAGAAAAAACTCTTCCTCTTAAAAACGAAGGCACTTCTGGAGTTTGTAGAAGCAAGATAGACTTTATTGCAAAAAGACAACGAAGCCGAGTGTCCTGCAGGAACCACTCCCCGCAGGAACCACTCCCCGCAGGAACCACTCCCCGCAGGAACCACTCCCCGCAGGAACCACTCCCGTACATCTCTAAGTTTTTGGCTTATGTACAAGTTTTGAAATGTTTATTCATAAGACACAGTTATCACAGCTCCACCCATTCTATTCTTCTCCAACCTGGTCTCAAAACTCCTGATGCTACTTCTCGCTTTCTCCTTATTTGGAGATAACATTGGCACAGAATACATGTCTAGTTCTAAGTCAGGAAAATGGGAGGTACACAGGAAGCCTTTACCCCTGGGGGAGTCTCCTGACTCTGGTAACATTCCCCTGGTCAAAGGTCAACCTGCTGAGTGGTAGGGGGTTGCCTACACCCTACTCTCATCTGCTGAGGACAAAGAGATCTTGTTTCTGCTTTAAAACATACCAAGCTAAGTATATTCAGGGAGCTATAAAGAATTGGAAATTATACAATAACTATAAAGAATTGGAATTTACACAATACCTCCCGCGCCGGATCTCCAGCCCCCATCTTGAATCCGGTACGTCCTGTGTCCGCTTCCTGCACCAGACCTCCAGTGCACAGCACTAGCCCAGCCCATCCAGGGACAGCCTACAGTGTGCCTCCCCAGGTGTGCCTCCCCAGCCTGGTAAGCCCTGTGCCGGCTCCCCACACCCAACCTCCAATGCGTGCGCCCAGCCCAGTGCCTCCAGTGCCGCCCCACGCACCAGACCTCCGGTGTGCCTCCCCAGCCCGGTAAGCCCTGTGCCGGTTCCCCACACCCTACCTCCAGTGCATGCGCCCAGCACGGTGCCTCCAGTGCCGGCCCCACGCACCAGACCTCCGGTGTGCCTCCCCAGCCTGGTACGACCTGTGCCGGCTCCCCGCACCCGACCTCCTGTGAGTGTGCCCAACCCGGAGCCTCCAGTGATGGACCACAGCCCGGAGCCTCCAGGTACGGTCCACAGCCCGGAGCCTCCAGGTACAGTCCACAGCCTGGAGCCTCCAGGTACGGTCCACAGCCCGGAGCCTCCCTCTGCGCCGGAGCCCAGTCCGGGGTCTAGACAGGACCTGGCGTCCAGTGCCGGAGCAGTCCGCTCCACCGGTGCCCAGTCCGGGACCAGTCGTCAGCCACACTCCAGTGCCAGAGCAGTCTGCTCCACCAGTGCACAGTCCGGGACCGGTCGTCAGCCCCGCTCCAGTACCGGACAGTCCGCTCCACCAGTGCACAGTCCGGGACCGGTCGTCAGCCCCGCTCCAGTGCCGGAGCAGTCTGCTGCACCGGTTCCCAGTCCGGGACCAGTCTTCACCCCAGCTCCAGAACCAGAACTGTTATCTTCCCCGGTGCCCAGTCCGGGACCGGCAGCCAGCTTGGCTATATGGCTGGAGCCTCTGCCCGACCTGGTGCCACGTCCTGCTCCGGGGCCTGAGCCACCACCAACCCAAGTTCCCTCCCAAACCCTCCCCATCTAGGTTCCTTTTTTGTCCGCACTTTGGGGGGGGGGGCGGTTTTCTAATGAAGTCTATGGAGGTTTTGTGTTGGTTCCCAATTAGAGGCAGCTGTAGTGAGTTACCTCTAATTGGGGACCATATTGAGGGTGTTTCTATTCCCATCTGCGATGTGGGTCATTGGTTTTGTTTGGGTGCATGTGCGCCGCTCATTATTGTTACGGTCGCAGTACTCGTTGTTGTTTTCGCCGTTCACGTTAAATAAAATATGTTGTTAATCGTCCATTCTTCACAGCGATCGTGACACCCTGACTAATCCGTGGATTTGAAGTAACAGCTGCCAAGTTTGATCAAATCAAACTAGCGCATAAGGCACTCATGCCTATGCTAACCAGTATGGGACAAATTGTTATGACATGCAATTGTGCATGTTCAAATCATTTCAGTTGGAAAAGTCAGCAGATCTGTGGTATTCATACCGGGGTCTGTGGTGGAAGTGGTGCAAGTTTTGCAGTTGTAATCATTCTCTCCTGAATGTCTCATAGCGAGTTTCCTGAGTGAAGGTTCACCCATGCACAACAAATAAACCGACCACATATTGCATTAAAGAAACAATTCATTACAAATCTGAGCTTAAATAAATAGGAGGACCGATTCCTGAATACAGCTGAGAGTTAATATTGAATCCCCATGGACATTCTGAGAAAGGAGAGAAGTCTGAATATACTTTCTATTGATTATGTTTCAGAAGACCAACTGTGAAACTGAAAGCACTTGATGCAAATACAGTATGTATCCAACTTCATGGGTATTGGTATTGTGACAAAGACGACATGATGAGATGCACTCTTAGAAAAAAAAGGTGCTATCTAGAACCTTAAAGGGTTCTACATGGAACCCAAAAGGGATCTACCTGGAACAAAAAAGGGTTGCCGAAGAACCCTTTTTGGAACCCTTTTTTTTTTTAAGAGTGTGGGAACAAAACAGGGACGCTCAATTGATCTGTTTATCTAGAGAAATTATCTCAAAATAGCTGTTCTAGGATCAGGTCATCCAAATCTAAAGCACTTGAACACAAAGAACTCCCAGAGACATTATCCAAATCTGTTAGGTTCCATGTTTTTACCATTACCTACCTAATGTAGAAAACATTTTAAACACCTGTGCTCTGATGAATCACACGACATGTCTGAAATGCATGAATGCCCTCTCTGCTCTCCCTGAATCCTGAATCTCCATTCACAAACAGAGAAATGCTGCTGGGTGGGAAACTGCAATCGTAATCCAGCAATCATCACGTCACCAAGATGTGTGTTGCGTGTTCTCTCTTGATCTCTACCAAGATTGTGTAATTAGATCCTGATGCTTTTTTTGTGTGTCTGTGGTCTAAGACACTGCATCTCAGTGCTAGAGGCGTCACTACAGACAACCTGGTTTGAATCCAGACTGTATCACAACCGGCCGTGATTGGGAGTCCCATAGGGTGCCGCACAATTGGCCCAGCGTCGTCCGAGTTTTGCCGGTGTAAGCCGTCATTTAAAAATATATATATTTTTAAAACATGCTGAGTCAGAGATTGGGAGAAACTGCAGGAACTAAAAGTCTAATGAGGGCTAAGATCCCAAGATCCCATCTCCTCCTTTTTTTTTTTTAAATAGCTTGTGTGAAACTCATTCTAGGTATTTTTCCATTTTATTTAGAAGTCTACATTTTGCATAGCTGTCTGTGTGGAGCCCTCTGCACATTTAGATCCATCACTTGGCAAACGTATTGTTGGCAAACGTCATTACTGGCAAACGCAGACGAGTGCTGTTTTGAGGAGGGTCCACTTTCAACAACACTTCTGCTAGGCTCACTCTAGTGTCAACAACAACAACGTCAAAAACACACAAACTGTTGACCTAGTACCTCCCCTTCCTAGTGTCTCCCAGGGCAGAGTGAAGCATCATGGGAGTTTAGATTGCAGCGTTTTTTATATCTCCTTGCAACAACAACCCAATGCAGTCCCTCTCTAGACAACTTTAAAGGACTTCTATTTTTCGCCACATTTGCTTTATTTAACTTGCCCACCGGGGCATCTAAACACACTAACACACTAACTGCATCTTCATGGTGCCAGACTCAAAGAGCATTGTACTGCACACCACACACTAGATAAACTCAGTATGCATTACTCAGTAAAGTCAGTATGCATTGCTATTAATGGCTTAATATTACAATTAATTGCTAAATATCAACTTATTGAGAAGACGTAAAAAAACCATTTTTTTTCAATTATTGAATTTGAGTTTACTTCCTGAATTGATGGCCTTCAAATATAATTGACACCAACCCTGCTAATAAAAGTAGATTTGCACAAAATAATTTTATCACAAGACTGTCTCAAGGTAATATTTGGCCCTGTAAGGTAAGCCTTACCAGGTAGCATGTATTATGTTTAATGTTATAATTATATAATATTTTGTGTAATGTTATATACTGTATAACATTACACAAATAACTTACAGGCATTACATTAATTCAACATACAGTTGTAGTCGGAAGTTTACATACACTTAGGTTGAAGTCATTCAAACTAATTTTTCAACCACTCCACAGATTTCATGTTAACAAACTATAGTTTTGGCAAGTCGGTTTGCGCATGACACAAATAATTCTTCCAACAATTGTTTACAGACAGATTATTTCACTTATAATTCACAATATCACAATTCCAGTGGGTCAGAAGTTTACATACACTAAGTTGACTGGCTTTAGAAGCTTCTGAAAGGCTAATTGACATCTTTTGAGTCAATTGGAGGTGTACCTGTGGATGTATTTCAAGGTCTACCTTCAAACTCAAGGCCTCTTTGCTCAACATCATGGGAAAATCAAAAGAAATCAGCCAAGACGGTGGCATCATGAGGAAGGAAATGTATGTGGATATATTGAAGCAACATCTCAAGACATCAGTCAGGAAGTTAAAGCTTGGTCGCAAATGGGTCTTCCAAATGGACATTGACCGCAAGCATACTTCCAAAGCTGTGGCAAAATGGCTTAAGTCATGGTATTGGAGTGGCCATCACAAAGCACTTGTGAGCAAGGAGGCCTACAAACCTGACTCAGTAACACCAGTTCTGTCTGGAGGAATGGGCCAAAATTCACCCAACTTATTGTGGGAAGCTTGTGGAAGGCTACTCGAAACGTTTGATCCAAGTTAAACAATTTAAAAACAATGCTACCAAATACTAATTGAGTGTATGTAAACTTCTGACCCACTGGGAATGTGATGAAATAAATAAAAGCTGAAATAAATAATTCTCTCTACTATTATTCTGACATTTCACATTCTTAAAATAAAGTGGTGATCCTAACTGACCTAAGACATTTTGACTCTGATTAAATGTCAGGAATTGTGAAAAACTGAGTTGAAATGTATTTGGCTAAGGTGTATGTAAACTTCTGACTTCAACTGTACAGTATGGTCCAAGTGGGAACTGAATTCCCAATGAACCGGTAATCTCATGTGATAATACAGTAAGTCAATCATCAGTGCAGAGGCTGTATCACATCCGGCCGTGATTGGGAGTCCCATAGGGCGGCGCACAATTGGCCCAGCGTCGTGCAGGTTTGGGGGTACGCCGTCATTGTAAATAAGAATTTGTTCTTAACTGACTTAGCCTAGTTAAATAAAGGTTAAATAAAATAAAAATGGGGGGTCACTGATGCTGGAAAGCCATGGGATGTGGCTATGTGGTGGCAGTACCTCTGAATTACAATTATGTATATGTATGTACATGAACATTGTAAATAGCCCACTGGCTTGGAGCCAGTAAAAGCATGTGTTGAGATAGGCCAGGGCAGGTGTCACAGTGTATTTAGAGAAGGTGCAGGATGAAGAGCAAAACATTGAGTTCAATTAGGCAGACTTTGCGTCTGAAAAAGCCAAAAGGCTAATTACACTGAGCAAAAAACTAAACACGAGAATATATACACACGTTGACATGAAAGCAACAATACTCCACATGAACCAACACAGAGCCTCGACCCTGTACAGCCGGGTAATGAGGAGCAGGTGTGTGTAATGATAGAGTCCATGGAATACTAATGCAGGACAGCTGCGGGGAATCACGGCGATGGCTAGTAGGTCGGCGAGTGGGAGCGATGTAATTGGGATTCACCGAAGGGAGGTGTGGCCACGGGAGGCCCTGTGACAGCATGTGAGGTTTTAGGGGTCATCCAACTTACCATTAGAAAAACCTTTGGGTATAAACTGGTGGTCTTGTCAGTTTTTATCCCCAGTTACTGTAAGCACCTGACATACAGTATGTTCATTATGTAAGTGTTCAAGATGAGATTCAGTAGATGCGATGGGCCTTACTTTGAAACTTGTAACTTTCTTTCATACTGTAGAAAATCCACAGACATTTGTTGTCATCAATAAGACAGAAAGCAAATGTACAATAGCCCTGGGTGCTTTTATCTGTAATTAAACCCTGCGCACTAAGGACTGTATTTTAATGGAATTACTATTATTACCCCAAATTATATCATACACACATTTAGCTATTGAAGTATCTCTTCCTGTCATTTACCTGTACAGCTAATGTAACCATGCAAGTATTCACTTACCTGTAAATATAACTGTATATTTACCTGTACAGCTAATTTAACCATGCAAAATATTCGCTTACCTGTTAATTTACCCAGTCTGTCTATTAAGTAAACTATTATTACCCTCGCTCATATCATATGCATTTTTAGCTACTGAAGTATTTCTCTGCCATCGACCTGTATAGTATAGTTAACCATCCAACATCCACCAATGTATAGTGTACATATTCAGCCAACCACTCATACTATGCAATGTCTTTTTACAGCTTTTTTGCACTCCAGATATCTTGTATTTCTATACTTTTTCATACTGCCGCTCTATGTATCATGTATCGTGTATCTGTCTTTTGTGTATTTTTTTGTTGTAGCTGCTTGACAAAGAAATGTCCCCCTCGGGGATCAATAAAGTACCTATCTATCTATCTATCTATCTATCTATCTATCTAAATGTGCACTTTAATGTCTCCGTTTTATAACACATACACACATCATTTATCTTTGTTACATTTTGAATAGGAACAGCCCACAGACGTATTAATGCAAAGGTAGGCTAAACTATAGTCAGGTTCTCACACGTGCCACTTCATTGAGATCTGAGTCTCTATCCTTGGGGTCTTTCATTTCCAAGCCCATAACTCTGTATGTACACTGCAGCCAAAAAGACACTCACTCTCTCTCTCTCTCTCTCTCTCTCTCTCTCTCTCTCTCTCTCTCTCTCTCTCTCTCTCTCTCTCTCTCTCTCTCTCTCTCTCTCTCTCTCTCTCTCTCTCTCTCTCTCTCTCTCTCTCTCTCTCTCTCTCTCTCTCTCTCTCACTCACTCACTCACTCACTCACTCACTCACTCACTCACTCACTCACTCACTCACTCACTCACTCACTCACTCACTCACTCACTCACTCACTCACTCACTCACTCACTCACTCACTCACTCACTCACTCACTCACTCACTCACTCACTCACTCACACACACACACACACACAAACTTGCAAAGACAAACATCACATCCATGCAAAATATCCGTCTGTATGAAATAACCGTTCACTTTACATCGATGCTGCTTACCGAATCGTCAGAGGAGTGACGACGAACATTCTGGCTTACTCCGGCACTTTGTTGTCCTGCATTCATATTTCAACACCTTGGACAGCTCCAGTGGCTAATGCATACAAATCACAGTGGGCCTTTACCGAGGTAAAGACAGTTTCTGGTTGGATATTTGAGCTTTCAAACCTGTTGAGCCACAGACTCCAAATAAGTGTCATGATGTTGGAAAAGCAGCACAGGCTTTTTTCATGATTGCACACCCTGTGTGGTCAAATTAATTTTCATCTCACAAAAATTTACATGACATTTTAATTTTTTTAAATGTCAATTGCTCCTTGGTCATGTGACCTACAGACTTCAAACCAGGTTCAGAATGTACACTCAGTGGACTTACACATTGCACACCTTTTAGCCTTTCATCCAACACGGTTTTACATGACATTTACATGACATTTTAATTTTTTTAAATGTCAATAGTTCCCTGGTCATGTGACCTACCACCCTAAAACATGCTTAGATTGTCCGTTCACTATGCCTTCCTATCACACACTCTGTTGTTTGTCTACTTTCATCTCACGCTATTAGACTTAAATCTGTAAGCCTGAGACCCAGTAGGTGTGGACACCCACACTCAGAAGTCATTTGGGGAAAAAGAGAGTATCTGACTGATAGAGTACTTAACAGTGATTACTATTATCTGTCTGACCCCCTTGTACCCTCAAACCCTTATTTTTTTCTTTATTTAACTTTTCTTAACTGACTTGCCTTAAATAAAGGTTACATTTTTTGATTTTTATTAAAAGAACAGATTCTTATTTACAGTGACGGCCTACCAAAAGGCAGAAGGCTTCTTGCGGAGGTGGGGGCTGGGATTAAAAATATAAATAAATAAATAAATAAAAATATAGTACAAAACAGACATCACAACAAGAGAGAAAAAACAACACAACATAAAGAGAGACCTAAGACAACAACATAGCATGGCAGCAACACATGACAACACAGCATGGTAGCAACGTAACATGACAACAACATGGTAGCAACACAACATGACAACAACATGGTAGCAGCACAAAACAGGGTACAAATATTATTGGGCACAGACAACAGCAGAAAGGGCAAGAAGGTAGAGACAACAATACATCACGCAAAGCAGCTACAAATGAGTCTTTGAATGAAGAGATTGAGATTAAACCGTCCAGGACGTTACATCCTCAAGTTTCAATAGGACGGTCAAAGACTGTGTAACTGTTGAAATTCAGATTTGTTTGTAAATCTTATGGTTGTGCGTAAAATGTTGTCTCCAGTTTCTTGCTTTCTCAGGTCCTGCTCAGTGGACGGTATTGATGTCTTTTCAGTCTAGCTCCAGTCAGGTGTCATTATGTTATAAGCACAACGTCACTCCCCTCCCGTTTCATAACACCCTCTCACCTTCTACCATTTGTCCACACTCCAAGAACCATGAGAGGCCTCTAGCTGTAGGATGCTCCCCGATCCATGACAACTGAGATTTCCATATCCATAGCCTTCTTCCCAGAGACACCCTCATGTCTATTAACCTGACAGGAAGGATGGGTAAAGACTCATATGTGGCCGCACAATACAAATTGCCTCTGGAAGCAACGTCAGCACAATAACTGTTAGTCGGGAGCTTTATGAAATGGGTTTCCATGGCCGATCAGCTGCACACAAGCCTAAGATCACCATGCGCAATGCCAAGCGTCGGCTGGAGTGGTGTAAAGTTTTCCGCCATTGGACATTGAAGAAGTGGAAACACGTTCTCTGGAGTGATGAATCACGCTTCACTATCTGGCAGTCCAATGGAAAAATCTAAGTTTGACGGATGCCAGGAGAACGCTACCTGCCCGAATGTATAGTGCCAACTGTAAAGTTTGGTGGAGGAGGAATAATGGTCTGGGGCTGTTTTTCATCATTCGGGCTAGGCCCCTTAGTTCCAGTGAAGGAAAATCTTAACGCTACAGCATACAATGTTATTCTAGATTATTCTGTGCTTCCAACTTTCTGGAAACAGTTTGGGGAAGGTCCTTTCCTGTTTCAGCATGAGAAATGCCCCCGTGCACAAAGCGAGGTCCATACAGAAATGGTTTGTCGAGATCGGTGTGGAAGAACTTGACTGGCAGTACTTGACAGGTACTGACCTCAACTCCATCAAACACCATTGGGATGAATTGGAACGTCGACTGCAAGTCAGGCCTAATCACCCAACATCAGTGCCCGACCTCACTAATGCGCTTGTGGCTGATTGGAAGCGTCCTCGCAGCAATGTTCCAACATATAATGGAAAGCCTTCCCAGAAGAGTGGAGGCTGTTATAGCAGCAAAGGGGGGACCAGCTCCATACTAATGGCCATGATTTTGGAATGAGATGTTCGACGAGCAAGTGTCCACATACATTTGGTCATGTAGTGTATATTTTGTAGAATAATAGTGAAGACATCAAAACTATGAAAGAACACATATGGAATCATGTAGTAACCATGATTCCATATGTGTTAAACAAATCAAAATATATGTTATATTTGAGAATAGCCACCCTTTGCCTTGATGACAGCTTAGCACACTCTTGGCATTCTCTCAACCAGCTTCACCTGGAATGCTTTTCCAACAGTCTTTGAAGGAGTTCCCACATATGCTGAGCACTTGTTGGCTGCTTTTCCTTCACTCTGCGATCCAACTCATCCCAAACCATCTCAATTGGGTTGAGGTTGGGTGATTGTGGAGGCCAGGTCATCTGATTCAGCACTCCATCACTCTCCTTCTTGGTCAAATAGCCCATACACAGCCTGGAGGTGTGTTTTGGGTCATTGTCCTGTTTATATTTTTGTTCAGTATATTTGAAAATGCACAGCCCTTTCCCACCTCCACACTGAACCACACTCATCATTGTAATCTCTCCACGTTTTTGACCATCTGCTCACATCTCCACCACCATATCCATGGGTTACGTTCCAATTCTCTACCATTCTCCGAAACTAGTAGTACACTACCTTTTCATGCATTTAAAGGAATGGACTGTGGAATAAGGTGCTGAAAACTCCCTCCAGCCATCCTTGCAGCAATACAATGGAGTGAACGAGTGCACATTTCTGTAGAACGGCAGAAAATGGACAATTGAACACCTGATGGCCCCCAAGGGACTGTAAAATCCCACTCTGAGTTTATTCTAAACTGGTCCCCACATAAACCTCCTGCTCCAGGGCCCAGAGGGATTATATGACCCAGATTCTCATCCTGGGACTGGGTTTGGGCAGTGGGCATCTCTTGTTGGGAGCCTGGCTGCCTGAACCAGTCATCCGTGTAAAGGAGCATGAAGTTGCCAGATTGCCTATGAGACCTTCTGGACGCACTCAATGAGCTTAAAGAGTTTCCCCCTGAGAATCTGGCAAACCAGGAAAGCTGATAAGCTACAGCAGACTGCAAGCACTTTGATAACTTTCCTGGGAGTTTCTCTCAACCTGTGTGATGTTGTCAGGCTCTGGCCATAGAGAAGCCTTTGGCTCCTCTATTTAGCCATGGTCAGAGTCTGACAGATCTAGGATGTCTAGTTCTGTGTGGTGTTTTGTGTTGGGTCCCTAATTAGAGGCAGCTGCTAAGCGTTGTCTCTAATTAGGGATCCTACTTATATTAGTTATGTTCCACACCTGGGTGTGGTTCATTGTCCTTCATGTCAGTCGATGTAAGTACCTGTTCTTGTAAGTACCTGTTCTTGTAAGTACCTGTTCTTGTAAGTACCTGTTCTTGTAAGTACCTGTTCTTGTAAGTACCTGTTCTTGTAAGTACCTGTTCTTGTGTTCTCTGTTAGTTCTATATATTGTCGAACAACTACTGTGCTGCACCTTGGTCTATTCACACCCCCTGCCGTGACAGATGTCAACCTAATTAATGACATATTGTTTCACTACTGTACATAACCAAGTGTAATACTTAATACTACATTTCAATAGTTTCAAACATTTAACATTTCTCTTTTATTTTTTTACAAAAGTCAACTGTGAGGCCAGATCTGGAAAATAGTGTTTTGTGTGTCGCCAGTGTTCTCTATGTCATGACTCCACTTCTCAATGTTATGGTGCAGTGACATATGCCTATGTTTTGGGGTTCATACATACAGTGGGGAGAACAAGTATTTGATACACTGCCGATTTTGCAGGTTTTCCCACTTACAAAGCATGTAGAAGTCTGTAATTTTTATCACAGGTATTCTTCAACTGTGAGTGACGGAATCTAAAACAAAAATCCAGAAAATCACATTGTATGATTTTTAAGTAATTAATTTGCATTTTATTGCATGACATAAGTATTTGATACATCAGAAAAGCAGAACTTAATGTTTGGTAAAGAAACCTTTGTTTGCAATTACAGAGATCCTACGTTCCCTGTAGTTCTTAACCAGGTTTGCACACACTGCAGCAGGGATTTTGGCCCACTCCTCCATACAGACCTTCTCTCTAGATCCTTCAGGTTTCGGGGCTGTCGCTGGGCAATACGGACTTTCAGCTCCCTCCAAAGATTTTCTATTGGGTTCAGGTCTGGAGACTGGCTAGGCCACTGCAGGACCTTGAAATGCTTCTTACGGAGCCACTCCTTAGTTGCCCTGGCTGTGTGTTTCGGGTCGTTGTCATGCTGGAAGACCCAGCCACGACCCATCTTCAATGCTCTTACTGAGGGAAGGAGGTTGTTGGCCAAGATCTCGCGATACATGTCCCCATCCATCCTCCCCTCAATATGGTGCAGTCGTCCTGTCCCCTTTGCAGAAAAGCATCCCCAAAGAATGATGTTTCCACCTCCATGCTTCACGGTTGGGATGGTGTTCTTTGGGTTGCACTCATCCTTCTTCTTCCTCCAAACACGGCGAGTGGAGTTTAGACCAAAAAGCTAAATTTTTGTCTCATCAGACCACATGACCTTCTCCCATTCCTCCTCTGGATCATCCAGATGGTCATTGGCAAACTTCAGACGGGCCTGGACATGCGCTGGCTTGAGCAGGGGGACCTTGCGTGCGCTGCAGGATTTTAATCCATGACGGCGTAGTGTGTGTTACTAATGGTTTTCTTTGAGACTGTGGTCCCAGCTCTCTTCAGGTCATTGACCAGGTTCTGCCGTGTAGTTCTGGGCTGATCCATCACCTTCCTCATGATAATTGATGCCCCACGAGGTGAGTTCTTGCATGGTGCCCCAGGCCGAGGGAGATTGACCGTCATCTTGAACTTCTTCCATTTTCTAATAACAGTTGTTGCCTTCTCACCAAGCTGCTTGCCTGTTGTCCTGTAGCCCATCCCAGCCTTGTGCAGGTCTACAATTTTTCCCTGATGTCCTTACACAGCTCTCTGGTCTTGGCCATTGTGGAGAGGTTGGAGTCTGTTTGATTGAGTGTGTGGACAGGTGTCTTTTATACAGGTAACGAGTTCAAACCGGTGCAGTTAATACAGGTAATGAGTGGAGAACAGGAGGGCTTCTTAAAGAAAAACTAACAGGTCTGTGAGAGCCGGAATTCTTACTGGTTGGTAGGTGATCAAATACTTATGTCATGCAATAAAATGCAAATTAATTATTTAAAAATCATACAATGTGATTTTCTGGATTCTGTCTCTCACAGTTGAAGTGTACCTATGATAAAAATTACAGACTTCTACATGCTTTGTAAGTGGGAAAACCTGCAAAATCGGCAGTGTATCAAATACTTGTTCTCCCCACTGTATATAGGTACTTCCTGTATAAAGCCTCACTACTCTTATTTTACTGCTTTTAATTCTTTACTTGTCTATTGTTTACTTAACATTTATTTGACTTAAAACTGCATTGTTGGTTAAGGGCTTGTTAGTAAGCATTTCACTGTAAGGTCTACACCTGTTGTATTCAGCGCACGTGACAAATACTATTTTATTTGGCCTTCAGAACAAGATTCTTGATGGAAAAAGCTAACCTGTGTATCGATTCTAATACTCAATCTTTTCAATGGCCAAACAAACTCTGTTTCTAGATCTGAAGATACACACATGGAATGACACTTGTTAACATACATGGTTCTATCATCTGTCCTAGAATGGACCCTGGAAATGAGTTTCCAACACATGGTTGGGACTCACTAGTTTGAACATCACAGAGACAAGTGCACCATCAATATTAATGCTACCTGCAGGCTCTCCTTCCCAGCCTGTGACAGCTAGAATTGACTTCACCCAGGTTTTGAGCGCAGTGACATTTTAAGGATTATTAGAGTGCACCTCAATGTCAACATTCTGTTCCAACCTGGGCCACACAAAATAGGGCTTTTCGCACTATAAGCTGAAACGAGCCAAGCCAAACTGAGCTGTGCTGAGCTGGTCTGGTTACGCATCCAGCGTAGTTGCTGGAATGGACAAAAAAAATCCCAACTTTGCTTGGGTCGGCACGATATTGTGAAAGGGGTATGACAGCTACACAATATACCAATCTGGAGAAAAATACAATAAATACATCTTTCAGTTTGGGTGTTGATGTAAAAGCCATCTACTCTATACCTGAGTTGGAGCCAGAGTTTGCCCCCTCAGCTCGACCCCGCCTCTCCTCGCTTCTGAACCTCAGCATCAGTGTATCATCTGTTTGGTTTTCACAGAGCTCTCTGAAGAGCTCGGAGGATTGCTTCCCCCAACTTGAAAGAGGGAGGCGCTGCCTTTTGAGCAGGTAAAGGTTGAGGTGGTGACTGAGGGGTCACTGTCCATCGATCGGCATCCAAAATGTCAGATTGTCGGATGGGGATGGGCTCTAAAATGAAGCCCAGTGCAGGAGTCTTTAGACTGGCTTCTCATCCCACAGACTGCCCTTGCATATCTGTCGCTAAGTGTCTTCCTCTCAGTGGCTTGCGTGTGTGTGTGTCTTTCTATCTTACCTGGAGTAAAATGGAGAACTGATACTGATTTTACTTTCTGATGCAGTTTCCAAAGTAATATTTTATTGCTTTGTATTTACAAATAGCCTAACCAGGAGAAATAAGGAGATTGGAGAATATTTTTCAGTCTTTTCTTTGACAAAGATTCATATTCAAACCATTCAAATTCAATTATAGCTGGCCATTTCTCTCCATTTCAGACTCAAAGCAATATCTACTTTAGTAAAAAATGTCATAACACAGGTTGGTGAAGCCAGCTTAGCTAACTAGCATTTCCCTTTTATGTAGCTAAGTATATCCTATGTAACAATATTGTTCTTACATTACACTTTATTCGGTATACTGTAGCCTTTGAGCCAGGTCATAACATAAAAATAAACAAATGGCCGGGAGGTAATGACAGGGTGTGCCTTGTTACAATTGTTGTTACCAACTCTGGTATTACATGTGGATTTGATGGTGGTGGCACCTTGTTACATCAAATGAAATCAAATGTAATTTGTCACATGCGCTGAATACAACAGGTGTAGACCTTGCAGTGAAATGCTTACTTACAAGCCCTTAACCAACAATAGTTTTAAGAAAAATAAGTGTTAAGTAAAAAATAGATATGTTAAAAATGGAACATGTACATGTAACAAGGTCAGATTTAGTTTCATGTTATAAACAAGGTAATCTGTCACTAAAATGTGTAATTAGTTACATAGTGGAACAAGAACATGTGTAATAACATCAGTAGTTACACATGTGGAATAACCTTCAGCAAGCGGATGTGTAATTACATATTCCTTGTTCCAATTGTGTAATAACTGGCAGCGCTATAACGTCCTTGCCATGTAATAACATAGTAACACCTATGTAACTACTGTCGTTATTACTGTGTTAGTTACAGGGTAATGGGGCAACTTAATGGAAAGCGTTACCTAATTCTCTACCATGTTCCGTAAACAACTCCAGGTGAAAGTAATCATTATGTTTCAGCCTGATGACGTTCTCGTTAATCCGTCTGTAGCCCCCTTCTATTCTCATTTACCTCTATGGATTCATTTGTACAATATTCACTGTCAATCTTCTTTGATATCTATGCGAGAACGAATAATTGCTGAAACGTTGAAATGAGGAGAATCATGGGAAGGTATAAGAGAGACGGAGAAAGACAAAGGATAGAAGGGTGAGAGAGAGAGTGTCATGCCCTTCTCTCCTTGGTTCTTGACTTAATTGGTTAATTGGCATCTGTCTGTCTTAGCTCAACATCGATCATTGGGACCAATAAAGCGCCAAAGACTTTTGTCTCCCTTCCCCTTATGTATGAATTTGTCAATCAATCAATCAATCAGTAATCGATCAACCAATCAGCTTGACTTCACAGTGCCCACTCTACCATAAAGAGAGCGCCGTCTCCTGTGCTTACCTTCAGCTGAGGCAGCTTCACTACATCACTCTTAGACTGGAAATAACTTTCCCTCCCTCTTCTCTCCCTATGGAGAAAGAGATGCATGTTTGTGTGGTTTAAACGTTCGTCTTTCTGTTTCTTCGCAGCAGCGTAGGACAGGAGCTCTCTTTTGTGAATTCAAATCTGTCACTCTCTGCTTAGTTTTTCCTCTGCACTAGACAGTGTTGTCTCCAATGCTTTCACTAAAAATGACCACTGCCAATGCACTTTTTCTCTTCTACCACTATGGAATTAGAACATTGGGATATAATTGTTCACAGGAAGTCATTTTCTTCCTTTGATGGATCCCAGACTTGTCGGCGTTCCCGGAGCTCCGCTGTCAGAAGTTAATCTGCAGGCTTTAATTTATTTCTTGTAATGGAAAAATTATATATTGCCATAATGGAAAAATATTACCACAATTATCGTCCTCATACAAAAAAGGAAAATGTTATCCAAGCCCACTTTGTAGCTAAACCCCATCCCTTTAAGTCATGTGCGTTTCTCCAATGGTAAGACTGTGCATTTATAACAGTAATATGGATATAGTAATCTCAGACATTAAGAATGTATTCTCTTTACGGTGCTTTATTTAATTAAACTGGCTGTATGTAGGTTTATGTCCCAGAAATGTTGGGGGGTAAATCATAACTGCTCTGACGCAAAGTTGTTGGCCAATTCATTGTATTTTCAAATTAGGTCTGCTGGAAATGTCTGTTCCACACAGCAAATAACATTCCCTTGGCCTCGCAAACGCAACCCACAAAGTTAATCAAACAGAGAATTTAGACAATATTATATCAGGGAACTGTATCCCCCAAATTGTTCCAATCCAAGCAAACCCAATCATTTAACAATGTCCATTTACCATGTCACAACCAAAGAGAGATCATTCTTCTTAGTGGACTCGTCCACTTCTGTGTTTTCCATCTTGGAAAATGTAGGGAAAGTCGTTTAGCACCAAACCTCACGATCCACACATAGCCGAGAAAAGGTGAAGTAGGCAGGTTGACCTTCTAGCGGCTAGCTGTGATTACCACTCAGGTTCATATTAAGGCCAGGGCACACCTAATCAGCACCCACCGAGCATGTAGCATGCAGTGCTACACGGCTACGCTAGCACTTTCACTCTTTTCCTTTCATTTACCTCTTCCTCTCAGTCTTCATATCGCTGTGTGCTCTCAAGCTTGTTCTCCAGGGCCTTTTTTTCCCCCTTTTCATATGTTGTCCATTAATTATGAATGAAAAACAGTACCTTTAAAGAGTGTCGTTAGGGACATGGTTGATGTTATGGGGCCCAAGGTGAGAGGAGACCCTAGGGATTTACTTCTAACTTTATACAAGAGAGAACCACGCTCAGAGAGAGATGGAGGGAGGAGAGAAGCTTTAGTGTACAGCACCCTGCAGGGTATGAAGAATCGTATACAGCACCTGGGATGATTTAAAACCAGCCATACATGAAACGATAGCTTTGCGAGTCGGAATTATGTGGCTTTTCATGAAAGGGTAATGTCCAGAGTTGATTAACTCGGTCAGTGCTGCTGTATCTACAATATTTACCTTTTTTTATTTATTATTTAAACTTTATTTAACTAGGCAAGTCAGTTAAGAACACATTTTTATTTACAGTGACGGCCTACCCCTACAGTACAGTGCCTTCCGAAAGTATTCATACCACCTTGATTTATTCAAAATGTTGTTGTGTTACAGCCTGAATTCAAAAGTATTAAAAAATACAGTATATTCTCTCCCAACTACACACAATACCCCATAATGACAAAGTGAAAACATGTTTTTAGAATTGTATGCAAATAAATAGAACATTTAAAATAGGAATAAATAATTTACATATGCAGGGCCGGCCCTAGCCTTTTTGGGGCCCTAAGTGAGATTAGTTTTTTTGGGCCCCCCACCTCGCAGGTAAAACTTTTGGTGGTCCCTCTCTGGATTTTTTTTTTTTTTACATTTTCTGTAATTCTCTCCATTTTGACATGAGGCATAGAGAAAAAGTTGTGGTTTTAAAGCAAACTGGGGGGGTTGGGGGCCTAAAGCGACTCCTTATATCGCTTATGGCCGGCCCCTACATAAGTATTCACACCCCTGAGTCAATAAATGTTAGAATGACCTTGTATATACATTGTATATTTATTTGCACATTATTATTTTTAAAATTGTTCAAGCTCTTTCAAGTTGGTTGTTGATCATTGCTAGGCATCCATTTTGAAGTCTTGCCATAGTCAAAACTGTAACTAGGCCAATTGAACATTCAATGTCCAATTGGTATGCAACTTTGGCCTTGTATTTTACGTTATTGTCCTGCTGAAAGGTACATTTGTCTCCCAGTGTCTGTTGGAAAGCAGACTGAACTCGGTTTTCCTCTAGGATTCTGCCTGTGCTTAGCTCCATTCAGTTTCTTTTTTATCCTAAACAATTCCCTACTCCTAGCCGATGACAAGCATACCCATAACACGATGCAGCCACCTCCATTTTTGAAAATATGAAGAGTGGTACTCAGTGATGTGTAGTGATGGATTTGCCCCAAATATAACGTTTTGTATTCAAGACAAAGTTAATTTCTTTGCCACATTTGTTGCAGTATAATTTTAGTGCCTTATTGCAAACAGGAAGGGGGGGAGTCAAGGGGTGTGAATACTTTTATTGAAATCCCATGCAATAGATATATACAGTAGGTCTTAGTTAGCATCACTCAGTCTGACCCGTTATGGCTGGTTATTCCAGCATTACTTATTGATGACATTTGGACAGTGCATGTGGATGACTGTGCTGCTAAAGAGTAGGCTAGTCTTTCATTGTTCTCTCATCTCTACGGTATGTCAAAGAATATGGGAAACACCTTACTGTGAGCCGCTAGTATTTCAACATACTTGACTGTCTTGATTCAAGCTGTCTGTATTTCTTTCTTCCTTAAAACGATTGAAAACTTTATCACTCGTTAAGTAGATGTGCATGGATTGTTGAGTGTGGATTCACCTTGAACCCCATTTACACTAACAAGGAGAGATTCACACAGCTAACTGTGTCCTTTGTTTGAGCGTCAAGTGGAGATTATTCAAGGCGTTTGGGACTTCTACTGACACACTTCACAGTACGGCTGTGTAAGCCTGACAGAATAATGATTAATGCGTTGGAGCTATTTAAGGCTTTTTGTAATTAAGAAGAAAATTTAGTGACAATAGTCGCACCGGGAATAACCCAAGAGCGGAACGTTTCTTTGGAACAGAGAGATAGTGACACAAAGCGCAGTGTAAATTGTATTTCAAATTGTTATGTCTCGTGGGTTTCATAACCACATTTTTATAACATTTCAATAATGGGAGAATAACGGGAGAAAGGAATCATTTCAACCATTTATATGCAATGCATCTCAACACACATCACCCAAGATGCTCTGCCTATGCAACTACGGTAAGTATGGAGGCACAAATGGTACAACCCTAATACATAACTTCCCCTCCTACATTAACTGTCGGGAGAGTCTGTTTTTAAGTCCAAGTGTCCTGCCTACCTTATAGGGTAATGGGAGTCAACCTGACTGTCACAGTCTCATCACACACTTGTGTGGGTGCAGCTGAGTCAGTATCCTAAGAACATGACTTTGAGCCCCTAGGTGACGACTGCTGGGTCAGGGTGTCACCAAGGAACAGTTCTGGACCACTCATGACTGGCGGTTCTGTCAGTCTTGCTTTACTCAACATTAACTGAAGTGTACCTTTTCTAGATAATGTCTTCTGCAGTCTGGACAGGGTCGGACACAGGACTAGTCTGAGCAATGACTTTGGTCCTTTGAGGTAGTTCCTAGCTAAGACACTCCAGGATTGAAAGCTCTGTCCTTTGCTCTCAGTTCTCTCCTGTTGACATCTCTTATTTCTCCTTTGCGTTCAAAGATTGTGCGTAGCTCTCTCTTCATGAGCAGCGATGCAGGCAAAGCTTTGTTTTGGTTGCGTGAGGAGTGTTCCTGTAGGATAGCATGAAGCTGTTCAAGCATTGGTGCAGTGTCCCTTGACCCTGAGACGCTTTTAAGCCGTACGAGCCTCTCCTGCCCGTTGGTAGATGGGTGATACGGTGCAGACCTGATGTGCTGTACGCCATTCACCTGTAGGAACGTGGTACTTTTGAGTTGGAGTGATGATCCGAACTGAACACTTCTCGAAGCTTATCGATGGTCTTCTCAGCAGTAGTAGACCTCATGTTGGAAACCTCTGGCCACTTTCTATAAGCATCCACGACCATGAGAAACATGCAAAGTCAATGTGTATGAGCTGCCATGCCTCCACGGGCAAATCACACAGATGAAGAGGTGCAAGTTGAGGTACGTTGCGAACCGTCTGACATCAGGAACATGTTTTCACTTTCTCCTCAATGCGAACCATTCCACAATGACGTTGTGTAGCTGTTGCAACACCGGTTTGCTCAGCAAAGGTGGAATGATTCCTCTCCTTCCCCACAGCAGACAACTGGACCAGACTACTCTACCTTTGATGATGATGTCCATCCCTTCAGATAACACTGAGTAGTTTCTGGTGTTTCTCCGCACTTTTGTTGAAATAATGGTGTGTTTTCCACTTGTCTTAACCTTTCACACGTACCAACAAAAGGGTTTGATCATTCTAAAGTGCTCCCTGCAGCGTACGCTGAAACCGATGTGATTAGAACGCTTATTTAGAACGTCCAGTTTCGATTGACGCAACAGTCAGAATTTGAGCTAGCCTCACTGTTTTTTCACAGAAACAATTTGCACAAACAGTCCGTACAAAGTTTTGTCCTGAATGTGACCAGTTTATTTTTGGATGCAATGTTAGGACATTCACATAAGTCGCGACAGCATACACAATCATGCAAACCGGTAAATGTAGGCTACATTAGTCCTAGTGCTAACTGAGGAAAGATTGATGTAACAAAAGTCATAATTTGAAAACTCTCGACTGACAGAAACTACAATATGAATTAGCTAATAGAAATTCATATTTATAATTCATCACATCACGGGTGAGCTCAACATTGATATAAATAGTTGAGTAAAACACTTTCTAAAAATCTAAAGTAATCCAACGATGGGTAGTTTGTGCGAGCCGCCATGTTTGTTTGTTTTTATTTTAAGAATGTGAATTGTCAGAATAATAGTAGAAAGAATTATTTATTTCAGCTTTTATTTCTTTCATCACATTCAGTGGGTCTGAGGTTTACATACACTAAATTAGTAGCATTGCCTTTAAATTGTTTAACTTGTGTCAAACATTTCAGGTAGCCTTCCACAAGAAGTTGGGTTAATTTTGGCCCATTCCTCCTGACAGAACTGGTGTAACTGAGTCAGGTTTGTAGGCCTCCTTGCTCGCACATGCTTTTTCAGTTCTGCCCACAGGCTGGGTTTGAAAAGGTAAATTTTTTGTTGTGAACTTATGGAGTGAGCTTGTGATTTTAAAAAAGTAAAGAGAAACTACATAAAACATGACTCCTAGACCAATTCTCGGTGTATTGTGCCCTTCGTGTCAGGAACACAATGACAAAACCATTGATGCCATTCTTTGATGCGCCTGAGTGTTTTAATGGTGTGATTGACACGAGTGAAGGACATGTGGGCTACATTTTCCAACCAGAGGATTTTACAGTGAAGATTTTTACAAACAGCTACCTCAACACCCTCTTTCAGCCAAAAACCGCTTCCCACAATAATTTGGGTGAATTTTGGCCCATTCCTCCTGACAGAACTGGTGTAACTGAGTCAGGTTTGTAGGCCTCCTTGCTCGCACACGCTTTTTCAGTTCTACACACACATTTTCTATAGGATTGAGGTCAGGGCTTTGTGATGGCCACTCCAATACCTTGACTTTGTTGTCCTTAAGCCATTTTGCCACAACTTTGGAAGTATGCTTGGGGTCATTGTCCATTTGGAAGACCCATTTGCGACCAAGCTTTAACTTCCTGACTGATGTCTTGATGTTGCTTCAATATATCCACATAATTTTCCTTCCTCATTATGCCATCTATTTTGTGCACCAGTCCCTCCTGCAGAAAAGCACCCCCACAACATGATGCTGCCCCCCCGTGCTTCACGGTTGGGATGGTGTTCTTCGGCTTGCAAGCCTCCCCCTTTTTCCTCCAAACATAACGATGGTCATTATGGCCAAACAGTTCTATTTCTGTTTCATCAGACCAGAGGACATTTCTCTAAAAAGTACGATCTTTGTCCCCATGTGCAGTTGCAAACCGTAGTCTGCCTTTTTAATAGCGGTTTTGGAGCAGTGACTTCTTCCTTGCTGAGCGGCCTTTCAGGTTATGTCGATATAGGACTCGTTTTTACTGTGGATATAGATACTTTTGTACCCGTTTCCTCCAGCATTTTCACAAGGTCCTTTGCTGTTGTTCTGGAATTGATTTGCACTTTTTGCACCAAAGTACGTTTATCTCTAGGAGACAGAATTTCTATCTCAATGTTCTAAATGAACTATCACTCTAGCTTTAATTCCCAGAGGTTGTAAGGCTGGTTAATGAAGAATTAAACAAAGTCCCAGTCTGCAACAGATCAGTTCTTAGGTAGGTAGATAGATAGATAGATAGATAGATAGATAGATAGATAGATAGATAGATAGATAGATAGATAGATAGATAGATAGATAGATAGATAGATAGATAGATAGATAGATAGATAGATAGATAGATAGATAGATAGATAGATAGATAGATAGATAGATAGATAGTCAGCTACAACAAAACATAGGGCAGGTGCAAAATGCCAGAACGAAAATACACAAAAGACTGATACATGATACATAGAGCGGCAGTATGAAAAAGTATAGAAATACAAGATATCTGGAGTGCAAAAAAGCTATAAAAAGACATTGCATAGTATGGGTGGTTGGCTGAATATGTACACTAGACATTGGTGGATGTTGGATGGTTAACTATACTATACAGGTCGATGGCAGAGAAATACTTCAATAGCTAAAAATGCATATGATATGAGCGAGGGTAATAATAGTTTACTAAATATACAGACTGGTTAAATGAACAGGTAAGTGAATATTTTGCATGGTTAAATTAGCTGTACAGGTAAATATACAGTTGCATGGTTACACAAACTGTACAGGTAAATGACAGGAAGAGATACTTAAATGTGTGTATGATAATAATAGTAATTCCCTTAAAATTACAGATAAAAGCACATATTGCACATTCGATATACTAAAAGTAATGAGAAAAGATACAACTGACAGGATACTAATATGCATTCCTGAGTGAAAGACTACATAAGTTAGTTTGATGGCTATTTGAATCCACATGTACTGTATACTGTGACAACATCCTGAGGCCCATTGTCGTGCCATTCATCCGCCGCCATCACCTCATGTTACAGAATGTTAATGCACAGCCCCATATCACAATGATCTGTCCCAATTCTTCCATGGCTTGCATACTCACCAGACTTTTCACACATTGAGCATGTTTGGGATGCTCTGGATCATCGTGTACAACAGCATGTTCCAGTTCCCACCAATATCCAGCAACTTCGCACAACCATTGAAGAGGAGTGGGACAACATTCCACAGGACAATTAACGGTTTTATTATCTCTATGCGAAGGAGATGTGTTGCGCTGCATGAGGCAAATGGGGGTCACACCAGATACTGACTGGTTTTCTGATCCACGGCCCTACCTTTTTGTTTAGGGTATCTGTGACCAACAGATGCATATCTGTAGCCCCAGTCATGTGAAATCCATAGATTAGGGCCTCTTTTATACATTTAAATTGACTGATTTCCTTGTATGAACTGTAACTCAGTGAACTCTTTTAAATTGTTGCATATTGCATTCATATTCCTGTTCAGTATATAGTGAGGAGAACAAGTATTTGATACACTGCCCATTTTGCAGGTTTTCCCACTTACAAAGCATGAAGAAGTCTGTAATTTTTATCATAGGTACACTTCAACTGTGAGACGGAATCTAAAACATAACAAATCACATTGTATGATTTTTAAATAATTAATTTGCATTTTATTGCATGACATAAGTATTTGATCACCTACCAACCAGTAAGAATTCCGGCTCTCACAGACCTGTTAGTTTTTCTTTAAGAAGCCCTCCTGTTCTCCACTCATTACCTGTATTAACTGCACCTGTTTGAACTCGTTACCTGTATAAAAGACACCTGTCCACACACTCAATCAAACAGACTCCAACCTCTCCACAATGGCCAAGACCAGAGAGCTGTGTAAGGACATCAGGGATACAATTGTAGACCTGCACAAGGCTGGGAAGGGCTACAGGACAATAGGCAAGCAGCTTGGTAAGAAGGCAACAACTGTTGGCGCAATTATTAGAAAATGGAAGAAGTTCAAGATGACGGTCAATCTCCCTCGGTCTGGGGCACCATGCAAGATCTCACCTCGTGGGGCATCAATGATCATGAGGAAGGTGAGGGATCAGCCCAGAACCTGACCTGAAGAGAGCTGGGACCACAGTCTCAAAGGAAACCATTAGTAACACTACGCCATCATGGATTAAAATCCTGCAGTGCACACAAGGTCCCCCTGCTCAAGCCAGCGCATGTCCAGGCCCGTCTGAAGTTTGCCAATGACCATCTGGATGATCCAGAGGAGGAATGGGAGAAGGTCATGTGGTCTGATGAGACAAAAAATTTAGCTTTTTGATCTAAACTTTTCTGCAAAGGGGACAGGACGACTGCACCGTATTGAGGGGAGGATGGATGGGGCCATGTATCGCGAGATCTTGGCCAACATCCTCCTTCCCTCAGTAAGAGCATTGAAGATGGGTCGTGGCTGGGTCTTCCAGCATGACAACGACCCGAAACACACAGCCAGGGCAACTAAGGAGTGGCTCCGTAAGAAGCATCTCAAGGTCCTGGAGTGGCCTAGCCAGTCTCCAGACCTGAACCCAATAGAAAATCTTTGGAGGGAGCTGAAAGTCCGTATTGCCCAGCGCCAGCCCCGAAACCTGAAGGATCTGGATGGAGGAGTGGGCCAAAATTCCTGCTGCAGTGTGTGAAAACCTGGTCAAGAACTACAGGAAACGTATGATCTCTGTACCAAATATTAAGTTCTGCTTTTCTGATGTATCAAATACTTATGTCATGCAATAAAATGCAAATTAATTTCTTAAAAATCATACAATGTGATTTTCTGGATTTTTGTTTTAGATTCCGTCACTCACAGTTGAAGAGTACCTATGATACAAAATACAGACTTCTACATGCTTTGTAAGTGGGAAAACCTGCAAAATCGGCAGTGTATCAAATACTTGTTCTCCCCACTGTATATCTATTTAGTTGCTATTTGAGATCTGTGTTAGTTATTCACAATGGCAGATCGGTATTGGTATTTTTTACAAATATAATATTTTCCTGCTTAACCAAACGATGTGCACGAGGAACATCCATAATGGACAGATAGATTGAAATGCATTATGGGAAAATCTAGAGGTGGCAGGCCACAGAATGGTACACTGCTAGCTTCAGAGGGCTCCTGAAGGCTCATGTTGAAACGAAGTTGTGAAGTATTGCCTGATTAGCAGAGATAGCTCCCATCCCCTACAAACGTCACAGCCTCTGGATCGTGTCTTACTTACAATATGAAGCGATGCAAGAGGACATTTATTTCAATGGACTCATTTTGAGAAGAGCTCATTTGGCAGGCATCCAGAGAGGTTATGGTAGGCCGTCACTACTGATGGTCTGTGTAACAGAAGTTTAATGAAGACATGAAGTAATGACTAAAGATGTGATATGACTGTGTCAGTCTTTTAGCCGAATAGGTGGTCAATCCCAGTGTGTGAGACAGTCTCTATAACCCCTTTTGTGCCTGGATAACATCTCTAATTAACTGCAGTATGCTCAAATTAACTAAATCAATTAGTAAAATCTAAAACTCTCAATTTCTCAGCTCAACAAATCTATTATAATATGACCCAATATTGTTTTGAACTATGTCTGATTCTGTCTTAAAGTATTAAAAATCACTGATTACGAAGTATTTTCTAATGCCTAAATCACTTCAACCATGCATGTTAATATAAACATTTAAAAATGTAAGAGGGTAATAGTTAACCAATTGAATCACTAAATTATCCTCCATCCCTTATCTGTGGTTTATTCAAGAAAACGAATAATCCGGGACGCTGAATGGATTTAGAGACGGGTACTCTCACTATCCATATAAAGTATCAAAGCCGCTATTTACACAGCAAGAAAGTCAGACAGTTTGGGTCAATTGCAAGCTGCGTAGCAAACGGGGATGATCCGGTTTATTGGGGGCTGTGCTGGAATACTGGCAGCACATCCACTCCCCTGGTACAATGCTAAATATGAGAATGCTGTCTAGTGAACTAAGGGGCAACTCCACTGGCTTCAGTAACATCAGCATAGCTCCCTCTAAGGGCTGTCCTTGTATTCTGGTGTGAATTTAAGTGTGAATAGATGTGTGTGTGTGTGTGTAGATAAGAGAACAAGACATGATAACAATGCTAATATAAACAGATGAGAATGCTGTAATAAAGGGAATGTTAGGCAATAAGTTGTAACATCCACATTGAGTGTGTTATTTGTGTTTGTGCGCCCCCTGCAGTTTTCATGTGGCTACTGATGACAGTGCTCCTATGAGGGCAGATGGGAGAAACTGTATACCTCAGCTGCGACACATCAAACACACACACTAGTAAGGAAAATATTTAGCTGAGCGATGGCTCTGTCAGCATAGCCCACAAACAGGGGTCAGTGAGCCCAGGACTCAGCACACTAAAACAATAAGAATAAAAAAAAACTAGATGGTAAATTTAAATGAAGTAAAGTTGTTAGAAAATAAAACATGTTGGAAAATAATTTTGACAAGTTGAAACACAGCCAGGGCCGGCCCTGGATGTTCTGCCGCCCTAGGCGAAGACAAAAAAGAGGACTCTCTCTACCCTCGAGTATTGGTGAAATGAATGCCTTTGTCTCCAGAGACTTAACGCCCAAAACTCTAACGTCCAAAAATAACACTGGAACAATATTTCTAACATCAGAACGTGGGGAATGGTCAGAGGAGGTCTACAGAACAATATTGTCAATTGGGTTCCTATTTTGTGATGTCATTAAAAATGGTATGAAGGAGATACTGTAACTTGAAAGGTACACACACTATATATGTCAAGTTTTCATCTTTTACGTTGTATATGGAATATGAGAGATAACGAAAGTATTTTTGTTAAGATAGGACTGGGATTTTAGTTTTCTAATGAGAATCGTTTTTGATGATGCTTTGCACAGAAAGTAGCCACATCCCGAGTGAGCTCAGAGATCGTGTCAGCATGATGGATCGCCCCTTTTAGCTAGAGTGTATAAATGGACAGGTTAAGAAATTAACATCAGCCCAGAAAGACATGAGACGGTTGTCTACACGTTTGAAATGGTTAGAACTTTGAATCTCAACACGAGCTGAAGGAAATACTCACTTACCAGACCAGGACCTCGCCAGTCTGCAGCTGTGTGTGTAAAGTGGTTTGGAACTTTGATTATCCACACGAGGTGAAGAAAGGAGAAAATCCCCTTTCAGACAGTCACTGGTATGGCTAAGAAGAAGTTCTGAGGAAAGACACCACTGGTGACCGGACAACTAACAAGGACATTGTGACCTCTGATGGACAATCAGAGCCTTACACTCAAAGTTTGAGAGAAGGCCCAACCAAACCCTTTCTGAGAAGGCTTGGTTCATACAGAGACAACCGACGAATGACGGCATTCACATGTAGATACATTAATGATTTCTTACCCCAAACTGTTGAGCGTAGTTTCCAAATGTATCAATGATAAGTCTCTCTCTCTCTCTGTAAACAAGCAGTCATGTTTACGACAGTTCAGAATGATGATATGATAAGAGGTAATGATTAATACGTTGACTGTGTTATGGATGTGATAGGTAAAGACCTTTAGAGTTTAATTCTGTAGATAGTAACTCTTTAAACAACTTCATTCATGGTGCCCCAAATAGTTGATCACAACACTATCGTGTAGTCAGTGGTTAGCTAAGACAAATAATTAATTTCAATACAACACATGGATTCATCATGGACTGGTTACAGGTCTCTGATCATTCTCTTGAGGGAGTCAGAGACCTGGCCTCAGTCAGGCCCTTACAGGTAGCTGACAGTGTCAGCTAGAGATGACATGCAGGAGCTTCCTGCAGGAATGTGTAGTCTTACTGGGGTCTACTCTGTTGTTAATTAGTATTTTGAGAGTAAATTGAGGCGAATGTATTGATAAAACTCACCTTGTCCGAGAGAGAATTACAAGGTTATCAAAATGTCACGCCAAGGTAAGTCTAAACAAAACACATACTTACACTGAACAAAAATAGAAACGCGTTAGTTCATATCAGGAACTCAGTCAATTGAAATAAATAAATTAGGCCCTAATCTATAGATTTCACATGACTGGGTCTACAGATATGCATCTGTTGGTCACAGATAATCTAAAGAAAAAAGGTAGGGGTGTGGATCAGAAAACCAGTCAGTATCTGGTGTGACCACCATTTGCCTTATGCAGTGCAACACATCTCCTTCACATAGTGATGATTATGTCCTGTGGAATGTTGTCCCACTTCAATGGCTGTGCGAAGTTGCTGGATATTGGCAGGAACTGGAACACGCTGTTGTAAACATCGATGAAGAGCATCCCAAACATGCTCTGTGTGACCTGTCTGGTGAGTATGCAGGCCTTGGAAGAACTGGGACATTTTCAGCTTCAGGAATTGTGTACAGATCATTGCGACAGGGGGCCGTGCATTCTCATGCTGAAACATGAGGTGATGGAGGCAGATGAATGGCACGACAATGGGCCTCAGGATCTCGTCACGGTATCTCTGTGCATTCATTTTTATTTAATTTTTTTGTCATTTAGCAGACACTATTATCCAGAGCGACTTACGGTAGTGAGTGCATACATTTTCATACTGGTACCCCGTGGGAATCAAACCCACAACCTTGGTGTTTCAAGCGCCATGCTCTACTGACTGAGCTCCATTCAAAATGCTCCATTCAAAAATGCCATCTCATCATGGTATCTTTGTGCATTCAAATTGCCCATACCATAACCCCACCTCCACCATGGGGCACTCTGTTCACAACGTTGACATCAGCAAACCACTCGCCCACACGACACTATACACGCTGTCTGCCAAACTGGGATTCATCTGTGAAGGGCAAACTTCTCCAGCATGCCAGTGGCCACCAAAGATAAGCATTTTCCCACTGAAGTTGGTTACGACACCGAACTGCAGTCAGGTCAAGACCCTGGTGAGGACGATGAGCATGCAGATGAGCTTCCCTGTTTGGCAGATATTTTTGGGTTGTGCAAACCCAAAGTTTAATTGGCTGTCCGGGTGGCTGTTCTCAGATGTTCCCGCAGGTGAAGAAGCCGGATGTGGAAGTCCTGGACTGGCGTGTTTACACGTGGTCTGCGTTTGTGAGGCCAGATTGACATACTGCCAAATTCTCTAAAACGACGTTGGAGGCGGCTTATGGTAGAGAAATTAACATTTGGTTCTCTGGCAACAGCTCTGGTGGACATTCCTTAAGTCAGCATGCCAATTGCACACTACCTAAAAACTGGAGACATCTGTGGCATTGTATTGTCTGACAAAACTGCACATTTTATTGGCCTTTTTTTTGTCCCCAGCACAAGGTGCACCTCTGTAATGATCATGTTGTTTAATCAGCTTCTTGATATGCCACACCTGTCAGGTGGATGGATTATGTTGGCAAATAAGAAATGCTCACTAACAGGGATGTAAACAAATTTGTGCATAAAATTTGAGAGAAAAGTCTGGGATCTTTTTTTTCAGCTCATGCATGTTATTTTTTTCAGTATAAAAATGTCTTCTTGTGTAATCATAGTAAGTGTACCATGTTCAAGATATCATGCAAAGGTCGCAGGTTTGTGGAGATCTAATAATCAGAATCTCAAACAGCATTGATCACTTGCACGATGCCTGCTTTTAATGTAATCTCACCTGCAATCCAGGTCATTTGCTTGTGATATTAGATGAAGCACAGTGATAATGCATTTACTTGCATAAAAACAAATGATCTGACATTCCCATTTTAACTTTATTAGATGACAACTAAACCAAAAGTCTGACATTGTTTTTCTATTGGAATTTGCTTGTGCTTTTAGATGGTTGAAAGTCTAGTGATAACTCATTGGGAATTCAATAAACTTCTGGCTGTCTTTTTGAGTGGGTGAATAAAGGCTGGAATCTCATTAATCAACATCTCAACTAAATATTACCCACATTGAAATGACGTGGTGTGCCCAGCCTTGCAGAGAACGGATAAGTAAATGTATGGCAGAGTAAAACTAAACGGCAAGGCCACCTTCGCTAACAACAAATATGCAGTGACCCACTGGGCACAGACGTCAATTCAACATCTATTCCACGTTGGTTCAAAGTAATTTCATTGAAATGACAAGGAAACAACGTTGATTCAACCAGTCTGTGCCAAGTGGGTGATTTTGGGCTTTTTGCGGGATGTTCAAAAGGGATTGCACTCTTCAAAATCATCAACATAGCTAATCGAGAAAGTGTTAGTTCATCTCCTGATAAACACTTATTTTGGTTTAATTGTGTGCCATCATAAAAGGACTCCTACTGAGACACACCCATAGACCTATTTTGAGAACACCTTGTTTTCCATCAAATATACAATATATTGTACAGTCTTGACCACAAACGTTTCTTATGTAGGGTGTGGCAAGGGGTCTATCTGCCCACATGAACAAATACTATAGTATTCACTGTAGTGTTTTTGAAGAATTTACTATAGTATTTACAGTTAACTATAGTATAAAGAGCTGTAGTGTATATACTATACTAATTAATGTAGGGTTTTTGCCAACTGTAGTATACTGTAGTGTTTATGCAGAATGTAATATACTGTAGTGTTTTTGCCGGTATTTCTGTAGTATTTACTATTTACTACTTTTTGTTTTATTATCTTTGACAGTACCAGTCAACATTTTGTATATCTTGGCATTCTCTCAACCAGCTTCACCTGGAATGCTTTTCCAAACGTCTTGAAGGAGTTCCCACATATGCTGAGCACTTGTTGGCTGCTTTTCCTTCACTCTGCGGTCCAACTCATCCCAAACCATCTCAATTGGGTTGAGGTCGGGTGATTGTGGAGGCCAGGTCATCTGTACCCTCTTGGTCAAATAGCCCTTACACAGCCTGGAGGTGTGTTTTGGGTCATTGTCCTGTTGAAAAAAAAAAGATAGTCCCACTAAGCCCAAACCAGATGGGATGGCGTATTCCTGCAGAATGATGTGGTAGCCATGCTGGTTAAGAGTGCGTTGAATTCTAAATAAATTGGTGACACCAGCAAAGCACCCCCACACCAGAACACCTCATCCATATTTCACGGTGGGAACCACATGTGGAGATCATCCGTTCACCTACTCTGGATCTCACAAAGACACGGCGGTTGGAACCAAAAGTCTCAAATTTGGACTCCAGACCAAAGGACAAATTTCCACCGGTCTAATGTCCATTGCTCATGTTTCTTGGCCCAAGCAAGTCTCTTCCTCTTATTGATGTCATTTAGAAGTGGTTTCTTTTTAGCAATTCGACCATCAAGGCCTGATTCACACAGTCTCCTCTGAACAGATGATGTTGAGATGTGTCTGTTAATTGAACTCTGTGAAGCATTTATTTGGGCTGCAATCTGAGGTGCAGTTAACTCTGATGAACTTATCCTCTGCAGCAGAGGTAACTCTGGTTCTTCCTTTCCTGTGGCGGTCCTCATGAGAGCCAGTTTCATCATAGCGCTTGATGTTTTTTGAGACTGCACTTGAAACTTTCAAAGTTCTTGAAATGTTCAATATTCATGTCTTAAAGTAATGATGGACTGTCGTTTCTCTTTGCTTATTTGAGCTTATTCTTCCCATAATTTGGACTTTTCCCTAACTTCTGTACACCACCCCTACCATGTCACAACACAACTGAATGGCTCAAACGCATTAAGAAGGAAGAAATTCCACAAATTAACTTTCCAGGTGACTACCTCATGGAGCTGGTTGAGAGAATGCCAAGAGTGTTCAAAGCTGTCATCAAGGCGAAGGGTGGCTACTTTGAAGGATCTCGAATATAAAATATATTTTGATTAACACTTTTTTGGTAACTAAATGATTCTATGTGTGTTATTTCATAGTTCATAAAGAAAAACCCTTGAATTAGTTTTTTGGACTTTACACTGGCTACCGAGCTGAACATCCCCACTCAGCCCCTCTCCATACCCATGGATGTTAGAGCCCTGGACGGGTGATCTATTGGGCGGGTCACCCATAACACCACTCCCATCAACCTACGGGTGTCGGGGAATCATAGAAAGATGATGCAATTTCTGCTCATCAAATCTCCCCAGATTCCCGTGGTGTTGGGATTTTCCTGGCTCCAACGCCACAACCCCCTCATCAACTGGGTCACGGGGGCCATTATGGGCTGGAGCCCGTTCTGCCTTGCCAACTGTTTGAAGTCGGCGCAACCTACCCCGGGACGTCTTCCTGGGGGCTCGGAGACTGCCCTGGACCTCTCCGCCATTCCCGCAGAGTACCAGGACCTAGGGGAGGTGTTCTGCCGCATCGCCCCTATGACTGCAGGGATTGACCTTCTCCCTAGCAAATCTGAAACATCCATGTTTCCTTAAACATTAATTAATAATGTCTCTTTTCTACACAAGGGGTCTGAATACTTTCTGAATGCACTGTATTCTTTAAACAAGGGGTCTGAATACTTTCTGAATGCACTGTATTTTCTACACAAGGGGTCTGAATACTTTCTGAATGCACTGTATTCTTTAAACAAGGGCTCTGAATACTTTCTGGATGCACTATTTTCTACACAAGGGGTCTGAATACTTTCTGAATGCACTATTTTCTACACAAGGGGTCTGAATATTTTCTGAATGCACTGTATTCTCTACACAAGGGGTCTGAATACTTTCTGAATGCACTGTATTCTTTAAACAAGGGGTCTGAATACTTTCTGAATGCACTGTATTTTCTACACAAGGGGTCTGAATACTTTCTGAATGCACTGTATTCTTTAAACAAGGGGTCTGAATACTTTCTGAATGCACTGTATTTTCTACACAAGGGGTCTGAATACTTTCTGAATGCACTGTATTCTTTAAACAAGGGGGTCTGAATGCACTGTATTTTCTACACAAGGGGTCTGAATACTTTCTGAATGCACTGTATTCTCTACACAAGGGGTCTGAATACTTTCTGAATGCACTGTATTTTCTACACAAGGGGTCTGAATACTTTCTGAATGCACTGTATTCTTTAAACAAGGGGTCTGAATACTTTTTGAATGCACTGTATTTTCTACACAAGGGGTCTGAATACTTTCTGAATGCACTGTATTTTCTACACAAGGGGTCTGAATACTTTCTGAATGCACTGTATTCTCTACACAAGGGGTCTGAATACTTTCTGAATGCACTGTATTTTCTACACAAGGGGTCTGAATACTTTCTGAATGCACTGTATTCTCTACACAAGGGGTCTGAATACTTTCTGAATGCACTGTATTCTTTAAACAAGGCGTCAATACTTTCTGAATTCACTGTATTTTCTACACAAGGGGTCTGAATACTTCCTGAATGCACTGTATTTTCTACACAAGGGGTCTGAATACTTTCTGAATGCACTGTATTCTTTAAACAAGGGGTCTGAATACTTTCTGAATGCACTGTATTTTCTACACAAGGGGTCTGAATACTTTCTGAATGCACTGTATTTTCTACACAAGGGGTCTGAATACTTTCTGAATGCACTGTATTTTCTACACAAGGGGTCTGAATACTTTCTGAATGCACTGTATTCTCTACAATTTAACCAAAAGGAGGCCTATCTTTACATTTTGCTTTTCTTGGGATTCTTCTTCTTCTAAAGTATCCTCTTCATGCACTACATCACTGTCTTGGCTATTTGACCGGTCAACACATTTTTTGCAATATTCCAGTTCTGAAGTCGTCCTGGGAATGAGGATTGTATTTTCGGCTCCTACGAGATGCAAAGGTCCCATAAACGTTTGGTCTAAAACCGACAGTTTCAGGTTTCTTGAGATAATAATTATTTTCAGTTGAGAAACTGCAAGAGTTGCACATTTCATATCTAAAAGAGCAGACCTCTCCTGGACTTACTGTCTGGTCAGTTCAATGTTGTCTTGACAAATGTGACTTGAGGGAACTCAATGTTTTTTAGGAACATAAGCAATTTGCATAGAGACAGGGCAATGATTGACTGTGTCCATGCCACAGCCTATAGCGCTTCGAAGTTTTTGGATGCAATAACGTTTCAGATCTTGAATCTCATATGCTGTCTGATACCTACGGAAGGCAAGGAAATGTTGACAGTCAAATATAGGACATACTACCTACCTAAGCAACAATGCATTGTGTAAAAGAACCAGATACATGTTAATGCTGCAAGCCCTAATTTGAACTACAGTGAAAAAACACTGACATTATCTGAATACATCCACATACCTTAAAACGTATTCATGAAAACATAGTTAGATGCTCACAGCAACGTTTGTTGGTGATCATTGCTAGACAGACAGTCTTGCCATAGATTTTCGAGCCGACTTAAGTCTAAACTTTAACTAGCCCAATCAGGAGCATTCAACGCCATCTTGGGAAGAAAGTCCAGTGTATATTTGGCCTTGTATTTTAGGTAATTGTCCTGTATTGGAAAACCTCCCTGGTCTTTGTTGTTGAATCTCTGTTTAAAATTCACTGCCCGACTGAGGAACGTTACAGATAATTATATGTGTGGGGTACAGAAATGAGTTAGTCATTCAAAAATCCATTAAAACACTTATCGCCCACAGAGTGAGTTCATGCAACTTATTATGTGACTTGTTAAGCACATTTTTACTCCTGAACTTATGTAGTGTTGCCATAACAAAGGGGTTAAAACTTATTGACTCACAACATTTTCAGTTTAAATTCAGGCTGTAACACAACAAAATCTGAAAAAGGTCAAGGGGTGTGAATACTTTCTGAAGGTACTGCTGTTCATTGACTACAGTTCAGCATTCAACACTGTTGTTCCCGTCAAGCTCGACACCAAGCTCAGAGCTCTGAGTCTGGACACCCCCTATGCAACTATATCCTGGACTTCCTGACAGTTGTGAGGCTTGACAACAACACCTCTCTTCCACACTGACACTTAACACAGGGGCATCCCAGGGGTGTGTCCTCAGTCCTCTGCTGTACTTCCTGTTCACCCACGACTGTGTGGATTTGCACTACACCAACTCCATCATCAAGTTTGCTGACGACACCATGGTCATAGGCCCGATAACCAACAACAACGAGTCAGCCTATAGGGAGAGGTTGTTCTCATGACACTACCTCCTCCCTATAGGCTGACTCATCGATGTCAGCGAAACAAAGGAGTTGATTGTTGACTTCAGAAAGTAGAGGAGGGAACATGTCCCAATCCACATCAACGGGACTTAGTAGAGAGAGTCACGATCTGTCATGGACCAACGCCACCACCAGTCTTGTCAAGAGGGTGCAACAGTGTCTCTAATTCCTACGGCGGCTGAAGACATCTGGCACTGTACCAGCCGCGGGTCCTCTCCAAATACTACCTCTGCACCATCGAGAGCATCCTGACCGGTTGCATCACGGCCTGGTACAGCAATTGCTCCATCCATGACCGCAAGGCCCATCCAGGACATCTACTCGAAACGATGCCTGAGGAAAGCAATCAGCATCACCAAGAGCTGTCCTCTCCCTTACCTCTTGGCAGATGGTATCTGAGTATGAGGTCTTATACCAACAGGCTCAAAGACAATTTATATCTACAAGCCATCAGTCTGCTGAACACTTGAACTGGACTGACCACCTGCTCTGATTCTCGACACCTTAGCACACATGGACTCACTCATGCACACACCCCACACAGACACATATATATACATACTGAGTGTACAAAAACAATAAGAACACTTTCTGAATATTAAGTTGCACCCCCCCTTAAGACAACTGAGACATGGATTGTGTATGTGTGCCATTCAGAGGGTGATTGAAGTGCCTTTGCACAGGGTATGGTAGGTGCCAGGCGCAACGTTTTGTGTCAAGGACTACTGGATTTTTCCCCCTCAACAGTTTTGTTACATGGGGAGGGTCATGCTTTCTAAATGTCAGTCAGGTGGAGGGTTTAGTATTTCTTTATTTAGTCCAGAGGAGGGTAATGTAATTTGTAATCAATGAAATGTCATATTGCTCAGGGTTTGAAAATGTGTTTCTAATTATAGTATCTCGATGTGTGCCCAACGATGCCCCTCATCCATGATTCTCTGCTGGGCATGCAATATCAAGTGCACCTAGTGTGGTCTCAAAAAAATGATCCATAGCCTATACCAGTGGTCACCAACCGCATTCCTAGTCGATCGCCAAACATTTCTGTAAAAAAAAACAATGATAAAGCCTTGCGTTCCTATTTCTTTTATTTGTCTCGGGCTGTTAGCGGTAGGTACACCCGATTCAGCTGCCCTGCGTTGCGAACTGTTTCCATTTTGAACCATTTTATGTGAAGATACAAACTCTGCCTTCCCGGCGGGCCCTGAGAGAAAAGCAGGTGCACTATAGGCCACCGCTGGCCAATCAGATGGCTCAGATTACCTTGTCTGTAGTAACGTTGCAGGCATAAAAAAAAAAGCTACAGCAAAGTTGATACTGTGAGATTTCAAAACGTTTAAAACCCTGACTAGAGAGAGACTGTCAACGAATACAGCAAAGAGCTGCTGTTTGTATGAGTGAGTTCATGTTTAAGTTCTTAGTTTATTAAGTCCTCTAGGGACGGTATTTACTTTATAATGTTAGTTTTTTTTTTGTATATTCTGTAATTGTTTAATTAGCTAGTAAATAAATTGAGCCAATTTGTGTATGGATGATTCATCAGTAAGTTAGGGTTCGTGCAGACCAGGAATTACGACGTTCAAGAATGAGACTGACCGAGGTAAAAATCCATTAAAAACGACTTATGATAAGAAAATATCTGAAGAGTTAAAATTCGGAGATAGCAACTCTATAAACAACATTTTCCCGTGGTGCCACGACTTTCTAGTTAATTAATGTTTACATGATTAGTTTAATTGCGTAATAAGTAAACCTAGAGAATTGATTTGATAATATAAGTCTTCAATTTTAATGATAGTCAAGACACGACTAATAGCCTCCAACACACTGCTCAGCAAATTGGATGTAGTCTATCACAGTGCCATCCGTTTTGTTACCAAAGCCCCATACACTACCCACCACTGCGACCTGTATTCTCTCGTCGCCAAACCCACTGGCTCCAGGTCATCTATAAGTCTTTATTAGGTAAATCCCCGCCTTATCTCAGCTCGCTGGTCACCATAGCAACACCTACCCGTAGCATGAGCTCCTGCAGGTATATCTCACTGGTCACCCCCAAAGCCAACACCTCCTTTGGCCGCCATTCCTTCCAGTTCTCTGCTGCCAATGACTTGAACGAATTGCAAAAATCCTTGAAGCTAGAGGTTCCTATCTCCCTCACTAACTTTAAGCATCAGCTGTCAAAGCTGCTTATCGATCAATGCCCTTCTGCAAATAGCCCTTCTGTAAATAGCCCACACTACTACCTCATCCCCATATTTATTTTAACTTCCGCTCAATTTTGCACTCCAGTATCTCTATTTGCACATCATCATTTGCACATTCCATCATTCCAGTGATTATGCTAATCTGTAATTTATTTCGGCACTATGGCCTATTTATTGTCTTCCTATCCTTACTGCATTTTGCACCACATTTGCACTCTGTGTATAGATTTTCTATTGTGTTATTGACTGTACGTTTGTTTATTTCCCATGTGTAACTGTTGTTTTTTGTCGCACTGCCTTGCTTTGTCTTGGTCGCAGTTGCAAATGAGAACTTGTTCTCTACTGAACTACCTGGTTAAATAAAGGTGAAATATATATATATATATATATATATTTTTTTTAAGTATGACGTAATGAGTAACGATAACGTGGCTATATACACAGGGTACTACGTAATGAGTAACGATAACGTGGCTATATACACGGGGTACGACGTAATGAGTAACGATAACGTGGATATTTACACGGGGTACGACGTAATGAGTAACGATAACGTGGCATTATACACGGGGATACTACGTAATGAGTAACGATAACGTGGCTATATACACAGGGTACGACGTAATGAGTAACGATAACGTGGATATATACACGGGGTACGACGTAATGAGTAACGATAACGTGGCTATATACACGGGGTACGACGTAATGAGTAACGATAACTTGGCTATATACACGGGGTACCAGTACAGAGTCGATGTGCTGTTATGTCCATATAGGTAGGCATGGGTCAAGGAAAAGTAACCCCACAGCCAGACGATGAAAGACTGACTATCCACAAATCAGTTGCCATCTGTGTATCCACATTCGATACCATAAATATTTGAAACAATGATTTTTACTGAACACTCAAAAGCTCACTGGGACTTGAGCTTAGGGCTTTTACTTCTTACCTTGCACTTCTTACCGTTTCCTTCTCTCTCATTCCCTCTCTACGCCTACATGCTTTTGGGATGTAAACACACCATCTCTTTGAAGGGGTGCTTTCACAGTGAAAATAAAGATTAGAGAGCTCAGTCTGAGTGGGGAATGTGAAGTGGCAAATAGTGCTGTTGATTGGGTTTTTAAATATTGAATACTGGGCAGCTGGATGTGGTGTTTGTAGGCTTTACAATAACTTAGACTGGGCGTAAGTTCAAGTAGCCCATGTAGGCTACGTGCGTTTCGCGTGGATTACAATAAATTGATATATTTGAAAGGGGGTAGGTGTATATTTAATGAAATAAAATCTGTTATTCTAGATCAATTGTTTTATTATACGTTCAAAGCAAGCAATGGGACAAATAAATTGCTACTTGCTTCAGTGTCTGTGTGGTCCAGCTGTGAAAGTTGCTGACCCTGGTACACACATGTCTGAGTTGGCTTGGGTTCAAATCATTTTATTCAAAATCAAATAATTTAACTGACCTACCTGGTTAAATAAAGGTGAAATAAATACAAAAATCTTGTCCTCTGCCCTGAATTCTTAGAGGAACTACTACTTTTCTAGTTACTCTCAGTTGGCTGTACTTACTTGAGCAATTTCTGAAGGAAGTAACTTACTTTTACATTTGACCAAATCCCTTCAGTTACATAGATTTATATTATTATATCGTCGCTGTCAGATGAAAACCAAATGGGTTTATTTTTTATATGAATCAATACTATTGGTTCCGATTTACATCTGTATGTAAATGTTTCACCACCACTTTACCAATTAAATGCATCCAAAATAGTTTTTCCATCAAAACTCCAGTTCATTGGCTCTCAAAGTTATCCGTCAAACCCTGTCTCTACACCATGGCGCTTGAAGTAAAGCGCACGTCGGAGGATATTTTAGTGTTATTAGTGAAACGTTAACACTACCTCTTATATCTTGAATAGGAAGAAATTTTTTATTTAATCCATTTTAGAATAAGGATGTAACGTAACAAAATTTGGAAAAAGTCAAGGGGTCTGAATAGTTTCCGAAGCAGTGTTCAAGTACTTGAAAAAAAAATAAAGTACATTTCTTTCCACATTTTTTGTTTTATTTGATTAAAAACAAAGCAATAGAGTAGGCTAGTCAAGACCACAGATGAAGGGTTTTGGCTCGTGAGGTCACTTGGAAATAAAATCTTAATCACCAAAGCTTCACTAAAATATAAAGTTTGAGAAGAGCTGACGTTCCCTTTCTGTCAGAACCGGGACTTGAACTCGGGTCTCTGGTGTGAAAGTCAGACTCTCAATCCTTAATCCACAGGAGGATGGTGAACCCAATAGTAAGACGCACTTAGGAGAACTTGAGATGCAGAAAGTGGTTTGATAAAAGTTCAAGCAATAGTCCATAGCTGGAGCAAAAACAGCAAAAGGTAGTACTCAAAAAACAAAACCAGCCCTAAAGGGCATTCCAAACATTATTCCAAAGATACAAAAATTCTTAAAGCAAAAAACTCCAGAGGAAAAAGTCCACAAAAATAAAGTTGAGAAGGGAATAATCCACAGACAAAAGAAAATACAATATCTCAAGAGTTAGAGAGCACTTACTCAGGCAACTGGCTTCAGGACAACTAAACACCAAGCAAAGAAGCTATGAGACAGAGTCACTTAAATATACACAGCAGAACGAGACACATGTGAACCTAATAACACTGATTACCAGCTGAGTAAGCTGGGCATGAGGGTACCATGAGGACCTCTAGAGGCCAAAACACAACATGACAAGCAAAATACTGACACTTTCTATCTGCAATAACATATTTAGACGTTTCACATTTTTAAAACCCAAATCCCTCTGTAAGCTACCATTAACCTAGGCCTACTTCAATGAAGGCTGGTTCAACAGCAATGTGTCTGTCTTTTTTATTCTGGCGGTTTATTATGATATCATTACATTTTACATGTATTTATTGTTGTTGTTGCTGATTGCATGTTTTTCGTTGAATTTCATTCAAACCAAACTTATTATAAGGATTCACACTGTCCTGGTTTTATGGTGAGAACATCCTTGGTGCGCATGCAATGCAACTTCTGGAGAAATGTGAATGTGATCTGTAAGATGGTTCCAATATGTACAGCATGTATATGAAACATTATATTTGGTATAACAGTGAGTGGACGTTCTCGTTATTTTGTATCTTTGTCCAGCTACTGTGAAAAGTTTGGATATGCAGAAAACCCTCCATTGTCTGTGTTGTCTTAATATTATGTGCCCACAGGGAGCAATTATGATGTCTGTAAATGTATTTAGACATAGCCTATTTAAAACAAGTTGTTGTTTCGTTTTGGTCAGAATTTGATTAGAATTATTTACACTCTTTTCAGGCTTTATCAATAATAAAATGTATCTTGCTTATTGACATGTCCATGCTCAGGCATAATGCCAGGCCGGCCCTGAGCATAAGCGTTATAAGGGGTCGCTAGCGGGCCCCCAACCCCTCCAATTTGCTTTAAAACCACAACTTTTTCTCTATGCCTCATGGCAAAACGGAGAGAATTACAGGAAATGTACAAAAACAAATCTCTACTACCAAGGGAGGGACCACCAAAAGTTTTACCCGCGAGGTGGGGGGCCAAAAAAACAAATCTCGCTTAGGGCCCCCAAATAGCTAGGGCCGGCCCTGGCCTAGCCCCAATATCAGTGTGAATGCTATGTCTATATTTCCACATTGAAGCTATTAAATTACTTAGAACAATGTTGACTGCAAACTGATTCAAGTTAACATATTTAGCAAAGATGGGATGGATCTCCATTTTGTTATTTTGTTTCTGTAAGCTGTTTAACAAACTATAACGGAGTTAATTTCAAGGCAATATATACAGTGGGGAGAACAAGTATTTGATTCACTGCCGATTTTGCAGGTTTTCTTACTTACAAAGCATGTAGAAGTCTGTAATTTTTATCATAGGTACTCTTCAACTGTGAGAGACGGAATCTAAAACAAAAATCCAGAAAATCACATTGTATGATTTTTAAATAATTAATTTGCATTTTATTGCATGACATAAGTATTTGATCACCTACCAACCAGTAAGAATTTTGGCTCTCACAGACCTGTTAGTTTTTCTTTAAGAAGCCCTCCTGTTCTCCACTCATTACCTGTATTAACTGCACCTGTTTGAACTCGTTACCTGTATAAAAGACACCTGTCCACACACTCAATCAAACAGACTCCAACCTCTCCACTATGGCCAAGACCAGAGAGCTGTGTAAGGACATCAGGGATAAAATTGTAGACCTGCACAAGGCTGGGATGGGCTACAGGACAATAGGCAAGCAGCTTGGTGAGAAGGCAACAACTGTTGGCGCAATTATTAGAAAATGGAAGAAGTTCAAGATGACGGTCAATCTCCCTCGGTCTGGGGCACCATGCAAGATCTCACCTCGTGGGGCATCAATGATCATGAGGAAGGTGAGGGATCAGCCCAGAACTACACGGCAGGACCTGGTCAATGACCTGAAGAGAGCTGGGACCACAGTCTCAAAGAAAACCATTAGTAACACACTACGCTGTCATGGATTAAAATCCTGCAGCGCACGCAATGTCCCCCTGCTCAAGCCAGCACATGTCCAGGCCCGTCTGAAGTTTGCCAATGACCATCTGGATGATCCAGAGGAGGAATGGGAGAAGGTCATGTGGTCTGATGAGACAAAAATAGAGCTTTTTGGTCTAAACTCCACTCGACGTGTTTGGAGGAAGAAGAAGGATGAGTACAACCCCAAGAACACCATCCCAACCGTGAAGCATGGAGGTGGAAACATCATTCTTTGGGGATGCTTTTCTGCAAAGGGGACAGGACGACTGCACCGTATTGAGGGGAGGATGGATGTGGCCATGTATCGCGAGATCTTGGCCAACAGCCTCCTTCCCTCAGTAAGAGCATTTAAGATGGGTCGTGGCTGGGTCTTCCAGCATGACAACAACCCGAAACACACAGCCAGGGCAACTAAGGAGTGGCTCCGTAAGAAGCATCTCAAAAAACATCTCGAAACCTGAAGGATCTGGAGAAGGTCTGTATGGAGGAGTGGGCCAAAATCCCTGCTGCAGTGTGTGCAAACCTGGTCAAGAACTACAGGAAACGTATGATCTCTGTAATTGCAAACAAAGGTTTCTCTACCAAATATTAAGTTCTGCTTTTCTGATGTATCAAATACTTATGTCATGCAATAAAATGCAAATTAATTACTTAAAAATCATACAATGTGATTTTCTGGATTTTTGTTTTAGATTCTAGGGAGTTTTTCCTAGCCACCGTGCTTCTACATCTGCATTGCTTGCTGTTTGGGGTTTTAGGCTGGGTTTCTGTATAGCACTTTGTGACATCGGCTGATGTAAAAAGCGCTTTATAAATACATTTTGATTGATTGATTTGATTGATTGAGATTCCGTCACTCACAATTGACGAGTACCTATGATAAAAATTACAGACTTCTACATGCTTTGTAAGTGGGAAAACCTGCAAAATCGGCAGTGTATCAAATACTTGTTCTCCCCACTGTATATATATAAGACCATAAATACACAACTTGAAGCAACCACATACTTAGCCAACAAACAGCATTACGGTCTCTCTCTTTGCTTGATGAAATACTCTCGTAATCTCTGTCTTTGGGACCGGAAACACATTTTAGTCTAAACCCAGAAACTATATAAACCAAGCACAGACAATGTCTACAAACAAACAAGAAGCAAGAGTATTGCATGCTTTCCATGTTTGACATGACCCATAAATTAACTGCACTGCACTTAACAGAGTTCAGAAGGCTGCCATACATGGTCACTTATGAATTATATTTTAGGTCTATATTATTCTGTTGGTGTCCAGAACACTATTTATGGCCGGAGTCTATTCCTTTCTGACAATCATTAGGTTCTGATTTAGTACATTTCAATATAATTGACATGTTATTCTTGTGTTCAGAAATTAGATGAGATGTAGTGGTTGAAGGTACAGTACATATTACAATGCAGTCAAGTCATGAACTAAGCAGAACAGCACAATTAAATTGCATCATTTTAAATCTAATTTTATTTGTCACATGCACGGAATACAACAGTAGTAGGCTATTGAAACAGACAGGAAGTGCTGCATTAACACTCCTGTGAAAAAGTAAAGTAGGCCTCGGCATTCTTCAAATAAGTCAAATGAACAGCACACTCAGACAAAAAGTGAACTTCCTTACCTTGAAATGGTTACTTACAAGCCCTTAGTAACACAATAAAATAACAATAACGAGGCTATATACAAGGAGTACCAATACTGAGTCAATGTGCAGCCCCTTATGGCTAGGGGCTAGAAGCTGTTCAGCAGCCTTTTGGTCTGAAACTTGGCGCTCCGGTACCGCTTGCTGTGCTGTAGCAGACTTAGGTGACTGGATTTTTTGACAATTTTTAGGGCCTTCCAATGACTGGTATAGAGGTCCTGGATAGCAGGACGCTTGGCCCCAGTGATGTACTGAGCTGTACGCACTACCCTTCTGTAGCACCTTATGGTCAGATGTCAAGCAGTGTTGATGCAGCCAGTCAATGGTGCAGCTGTAGAACTTTTTGAGGATCTGAGGGCCCATGCCAAATCTCTTCAGCCTCTTGTCATGCCCTCTTCACGACTGTGTGTGTTTGGACCATGATTGGTCCTTAGTGATGTGGACACAGAGAAACTTGAAGCTCTCGACCTGTTCCACTACAGTCTGTCGATGTAAATGGAGTTGTGCTCGGCCCTCCGTTTCCTGTAGTTTATGATCAGCTCCAGGTAAGGTCCGTTAGGAAGTCCAGGATCCAGTTGCAGAGGGAGGTGTTCAGTCACAGGGTCCTTAGCTTAGTGATGAGCTTTGAGGGCACTATGGTGTTAAACGCTGAGCTGTAGTCAATGAACAGCATTCTCACGTAGGTGTTCCTTTTGTCCAGGTGGGAGAGGGCCGTGTGGAATGCAATAGATATTGCATAGTCTGTGCATCTGTTGGTGCGGTATGCAAATTGGAGTGGATCCTGGGTTTCTGGGATGATGATTTTGATGTGAGCCATGACCAGCCTTTCAAAGCATTTCATGGCTACAGACATGAGTGCTACGGGTGATAGTCATTTAGACAGGTTACCTTGGAGTTCTTGGGCACAGATACTATGGTGGTCTGCTTGAAATGTAGGTATTACAGACCAGGTCAAGGAGAGTTGGTCAGGCATGCTCGGAGTACCATCCTGGTAACCAGTCTGTGAATGTTAACCTGTTTAAAAGTCTTACTTATATCAGCTAGGAGAGCGTGAGCACACAGTCATCCAGAACAGCTGGTGCTGTCATGTATGGTTCAGTGTTGCTTGCCTCAAAGCGAGCATTGAGGACCGTCCTGGTAACCAGTCTGTGAATGTTAACCTGTTTAAAAGTCTTACTTATATCAGCTAGGAGAGCGTGAGCACACAGTCATCCAGAACAGCTGGTGCTGTCATGCATCGTTCAGTGTTGCTTGCCTCAAAGCGAGCATTGAAGGCATTTAACTCATCTGGTAGGCTTGCGTCACTGGTCAGCTCATGGCTGGGTTTCTTTTTGTAATCCGTGTTAGTTTGAAAGCCCTGCCACACCCGAGAGCCAGTGTAGTAGGATTGGATCTTAGTCCTGTATTGACGCTTTGCCTGTTTGATTGTTCGTCGGAGAGTGTAGCGGGATTTCTTGTAAGTGCCAGGATTAGTGTTCCACTCCTTGAAAGCGGAAGCTCTATCCTTTAGCTCAGTGTGGATGTTGCCTGTAATGCATGGCTTCTGGCTGGGATATGTACAGTGGGGAGAACAAGTATTTGATACACTGCAGATTTTGCAGGTTTTCCCACTTACAAAGCATGTAGAAGTCTGTAATTTTTATCATAGGTACTCTTCAACTGTGAGTGACGGAATCTAAAACAAAAATCCAGAAAATCACATTGTATGATTTTTAAGTAATTCATTTGCATTTTATTGCATGACATAAGTATTTGATACATCAGAAAAGCAGAACTTAATATTTGGTAGAGAAACCTTTGTTTGCAATTACAGAGATCATACGTTTCCTGTAGTTCTTGACCAGGTTTGCACACACTGCAGCAGGGATTTTGGCCCACTCCTCCATCCAGATCCTTCAGGTTTCGGGGCTGTCGCTGGGCAATACGAACTTTCAGCTCCCTCCAAAGATTTTCTATTGGGTTCAGGTCTGGAGACTGGCTAGGCCACTCCAGGACCTTGAGATGCTTCTTACAGAGCCACTCCTTAGTTGCCCTGGCTGTGTGTTTCGGGTCATTGTCATGCTGGAAGACCCAGCCACGACCCATCTTCAATGCTCTTACTAAGGGAAGGAGGTTGTTGGCCAAGATCTCGCGATACATGGCCCCAACCATCCTCCCCTCAATACGGTGCAGTCGTCCTGTCCCCTTTGCAGAAAAGCATCCCCAAAGAATGATGTTTCCACCTCCACGCTTCACGGTTGGGATGGTGTTCTTGGGGTTGTACTCATCCTTCTTCTTCCTCCAAACACGGCGAGTGGAGTTTAGACCAAAAAGCTCTATTTTTGTCTCATCAGACCACATGACCTTCTCCCATTCCTCCTCTGGATCATCCAGATGGTCATTGGCAAACTTCAGACGGGCCTGAACATGCGCTGGCTTGAGCAGGGGGACCTTGCGTGCGCTGCAGGATTTTAATCCATGACGGCGCAGTGTGTTACTAATGGTTTTCTTTGAGACTGTGGTCCCAGCTCTCTTCAAGTCATTGACCAGGTCCTGCCGTGTAGTTCTGGGCTGATCCCTCACCTTCCTCATGATCATTGATGCCCCACGAGGTGAGATCTTGCATGGTGCCCCAGACCAAGGGAGATTGACCGTCATCTTGAACTTCTTCCATTTTCTAATAATTGCGCCAACAGTTGTTGCCTTCTCACCAAGCTGCTTGCCTATTGTTCTGTAGCCCATCCCAGCCTTGTGCAGGTCTACAATTTTATCCCTGATGTCCTTACACAGCTGTTTGATTGAGTGTGTGGAGTCCGTTTGATTGAGTGTGTGGACAGGTGTCTTTTATACAGGTAACAAGTTCAAACAGGTGTAGTTAATACAGGTAATGAGTGGAGAACAGGAGGGCTTCTTAAAGAAAAACTAACAGGTCTGTGAGAGCCGGAATTCTTACTGGTTGGTAGGTGATCAAATACTTATGTCATGCAATAAAATGCAAATTAATTATTTAAAAATCATACAATGTGATTTTCTGGATTTTTGTTTTAGATTCCGTCTCTCACAGTTGAAGTGTACCTATGAAAAAAATTACAGACCTCTACATGCTTTGTAAGTAGGAAAACCTGCAAAATCGGCAGTGTATCAAATACTTGTTCTCCCCACTGTACATACAGTCACTGTAGGGACGACATTGTTGATGCACTTAAGCCGGAGACTGACTTGGTAAACTCCTCAATGCCATAGGATAAATCCCGGAACATATTTCAGCCTGTGCTAGAGAAACAGTCCTGTAGCTTATCACCCACTTCATCGAAGCACTCCCATATTGAGTGTATCACTGGTACTTCCTGTTTGAGTTTTTGATTGTAAACATGAATCAGGAGGATAGAGTTATGGTCAGAGTTGTCAAATGGAGGTTAAGGTATAACGTTGCATCCTTCTCTGTGTGTGGAGTGATCTAGAGTTTTATCAACTCACAGGTGACATTGTCAGGTCCTGAACGTGGCCCCCGCAACAGGTTTCAGTGTGGGTCCTCAGCCCGGTACATCCAGTGCCGGTTCCCCCGCAACAGGGCTCCTCAGCCCGGTACATCCAGTGCCGGTTCCCTGCACCAGGGCTCCTATGCAGGTTCCCAGCCCAGAGCTTCCCGTGCCTGTCCCCAGCCCCGTACCTCCAGTGCCGGTCCTCCGCACCAGGCTTCCAGTTTGGTTCCTCAGCCTGGTACATCCAGTGCCGGTTCCCCGCACCAGGGCTACTGTGCAGATTCCCAGCCCGGAGCTCCCAGTGCCGGTTCCAAGCCCGATACCTCCGGTGTCGATCCCCAGCCTGGTACCTCCAGTGCCGTCCCCAGCCCGGTACCTCCAGTGCCGTCCCCAGCCCGGTACCTCCAGTTCCAGCGCCCTGTCCAGCGCCGAGGGCGGAGCCTCTCCCTGCTGTGGCACCCAATCCTGATCCGGGGGCGGAGCCGCCTGACCCGGAGACAGGTATTTCTCCGGTCTCGGAGCCGGACTCGGAGTCTCCAACGACGCCGGTGTCCCGCCCCTAGCCTCCCTTCTGGGGGGGGGAGAACTGTCAGGTCCTGAACGTGGGGATGCCGCATGGCTAAGTTCAGGGCTTGACAGAGGAGAGTTTTCTGGAATACTCTGTTTGTGTTTTGTTGGTCCCCAATTAGAGGCAGCTACCATGTGTTGTCTCTAATTGGGGATCCTATTTAAGTTGCTCATTTTCCCACCTGTGTGCGGTTCATTATGTATGCTTTCTGGATAACTAGTCGTGGTTGCAGTTTCTCCTTGTTTGTTGTTTTGGAAACCAATTAAAGGAATGTCTTTATACTTCGGCTCTGTGCCACAGGTCCTGACTTCGCACCATGACAGACATGCTGGTAGAAATGAGTTAAAACGGATTTACGTTATCCTGCATTGAAATAACGGGCTACTGGGAGTGCCACCTCTGTGTGCAAATTTTCTTTTTGCTTATGTGCATAGGCAGGAGTGCGGTAGTGAATGGGGATGAATGAGGATCCAGACTATTTTTTACATCCCCTCACATTGGACCAATGCACCGAGATACCTTGTCAGATACACCCCTGCAGCTGTTTACTGCCTTCCTGAAGACAAATAATGTATACGAAACACTTCAGTCTGGTTTTAGACCCTATCATATCACTGAGACTGCACTCGTGAAAGTAGTAAATTACCTTTTAATGGCGTCAGACCAAGGCTCTGCATCTGTCCTCGTGCTCTTAGACCTTAGCGCTTGACCACCATTGACCACCATATTATTTTGGAGAGATTGGAAACCTTAATTGGTCTACACGGACAAGTTCTTGCCTGGTTAAGATCTTATCTGTTGGAGAGATATCAGTTCATCTCCGTGGATGGTTTGTTCCTCAAGGTTTCATTTTAGGGCCACTATTGTTTTCACTATATATTTAACTCTTGGTGATGTCATTTGGAAACATAATGTTAACTTCCTTTGCAATGCGGACGACCCTGATCTCTCTTTTAACGAACATATCAAGAATATTTCAAGGACAGCTTTTTTTCCATCTTCGTAACATTGCAAAAATCAGACATTTTTTGTGCAAAAAAGCAAATCCATGCTTTTGTCACTTCTAGATTAGATTACTGCAATGCTCTACTCTCCGGCTACCTGGATAAAGCACTAAATAAACTTCAATTAGTGCTAAACATGGCTGCTAGAATCTTGACTAGAACCCAAAATTTGAAGATATTACTCCCGTGCTAGCCTCTCTACACTGGCTTCCTGTTAAGGCTAGGGCTGATTTCAAGGTTTTACTGCTAACCTACAAAGCATTACATGGGCTTGCTCCTACTTATCTCTCAGATTTGGTCCTGTCGTACATACCTACAGGTACGCTCCGGTCACAAGACGCAGGCCTCCTTATTGTCCCTAGAATTTCTAAGTAAACAGGTGGAGGCAGGGCTTTCTCCTATAGAGCTACATTTTTATGGAATGGTCTGCCTATCCATGTGAGAGATGCAGATTCGGTCTCGATCTTTAAGTCTTTACTGAAGACTCATCTCTTCAGTAGGTCCTATGATTGAGTGTAGTCTGGCGCAGGGGTGCAAGAGTGAACATCCCTCTAGTGGTGTGGGGGCTGTGCTTTGGCAGAGTGGGTGGGGTTATATCCTCCCTGGTTGGCCATGTCCGGGGGTATTGTCGGGGGTATTGTCGGAGGGAGCAACAGTATCTCCTGACCCCCCCTGTCTCAGCCTTCAGTATCTATGCTGCAATAGTCTATGTGCCGGGAGGCAAGGGTAAGTTTGTTAAATCTGATGTTATTATCCAGTGTCTTGTGTGAATTTAAGTATGCTCCCTCTAATTCTCTCTCTCTCCCACTCTACCTCCCTTCCGGGATGACATGAGCCTTAGGGCCATGCTTCAGGACCAACTGCCCTGATGACTCCTAGCTGTCCCCAGTCCACCTGGTCGTGCTGCTGCACCGGTTTTAACTCCTCTGCCTGCGGTTATGGAACCCTGATCTGTTCATTGGACGTACGACCTTGTCCTCTACCACACCTGCACTCTATCGCACCGTACCTGTGCTCTCTACCGCATCTAAATGCCTGGCTATGAAAAGCCAAGTGACATTCACTCCTGATGTATTTACCTGTTGCAACCACTACAACCACTATGATTAGTATTTGACCCTGCTGGTCATCTATGAACATTTGAACATCTTGGAGAAAGAACTGGCCTTAATGGCCATGAATTGTTATAATCTCCACCCGGCACAGCCAGAAGAGGACTGGCCACCCCTCAGAGTCTGGTTCCTCTCTAGGTTTCTTCCTAGGTTTTTGCCTTTCTAAGGAGTTTTGGGGTTTTAGCCTGGGTTTCTGTATAGCACTTTGTGACATCGGCGCATGTAAAAAGGGCTTTATAAATACATTTCATTTACATTCAAATCACTGCATATCTCTGAAGGATAATTTAGATACCTTGTCAGATACACCCCTGCAGCTGTTGACATTTAAATCACTGCGTATCTCTGAAGGATAATTTAGATACCTTGTCAGATACACCCCTGCAGCTGTTTACATTCAAATCGCTGCATATCTCTGAAGGATAATCCTCTGTGTTATTCTGTTTATCGTCCATCTCACAAATGAGAGGAAACAAAAACAAAGCCTCTGAACACTCAAATGAAAGTGTTACTCTAAGCAAAGTGTTCCAGAACACAAGTCCTCTCCCTTTGCAGTTTGCTTAATGGAGGGTTGAAAGAACGGGGCGGAGCATGGCATTTGAAGAAGTTGGCTGAAAAGAACACTTGGAGGAGGAGGACACACTGTATCTTCAGGGATGTTTTTGGACTAGCCAGTACAGCTGGAGCTTTTTAATCTGGTGGGGAAAAAGAGTGGCCGCCCATCGTGATTCTCCCTATATCCGAACACTCCAAACAAACCCATCAGGTTCAGCTTTCACTCCCTGGGAGAGAGGAATATGCACATATTATGTTGATGAATTAAGCATGAGGTGTGCTTCAATCAACCTGCCGTAAGGTCCTATCCGCTCAGCAAGTGCGTAGCGACAAAGAGGGAAATACAAATTGTTTGTGGCTGCTGTGATGTGCCGCGTGGCGCGCCGAGCTGCAATTACATATTCATTGATGATAAACTCTAATTACGCAGTCCGGGGATCGCAAAAAACAATCTGTGCGTTAGCTTATGAAACCCAACTGCAGGGGGTGGTTCAAAACCAAGCTCCCGTAATGAGTAACCTTGCCTGAGATTTGGAAGGCTTGCATTGGTTCTCTAAGCTAATGTTTTGGCTTTAGCTCAGTGGGCTAACACTCTTGTGAGGCCGAGTAGACCAGGGTTCAAATCCCAGTCGGTCACAAATGCAAGCTAATCCAAAGGCAGGTAGGTAACATATTTACCATTGTATATATTTGAGTGCAATCAATGAAACCTAATTAAATAAGGATTGTTTTTACCAGTTCAGTTGTTAGTCTGTGTAATAATCCAAGTAAAGTAATAAGCGATATATGGTTCTTGTCACATTTAAACTCAGTCTCTCAGAGAGACAGGTCCAGCTTCCAGTCCAGTGATGTATCCTAGGGTGACAGGGAGTGAGTGAGGCACTCCATCATGACAGTGCCCTAGAGCAGGCGCCACGACAACCCCACGCCCACCCTGCAGTACATACAAAAAGTATTGTATGTGACACACTGTCTTAGTGCAGACTACAAAGTATTAGAGAAGAGAGAGTGCTCAAATTCCCTGTAAAAAAAACATTCTCAGTGTTAAACCACTACATAATTTTAACAATAATAATGTTACAACAGTCCTTAACTACTGTGAGGGTCTCTCCAATACCCCCAATGTCCCCATATTTGTGGGGTATACCATATCTACATAAACATGATTGTATGAAAATAATGAATGCCTTTGGAATATGGGTATAAGTTGATTACATTTCTTGAGTTGGAAGGTGTACTTAAAGTATTTCAGTCGCTCCTAGCTTCAGTCACAGGACACATGAGCAGTTTTGTCTGTACATATGTTCCCAAAATCGTGTTTGATACGTAGTTATGGACCCATATGGGTGTTTCAACTTCTCATAACAGGTGTTAAGGTATTCATTCAAGGAAGCAACTCCATTTGGTAGCTGCCAGTTAATCTCTGATTGTAACTGTGGCAGGTAACCAAACAGGTCTCCAAGCCATTGTTAAAACCTGCTCCAAAGTCACTGGTGTGCACTTTATGCCAGAGGCCTATTCAACAAGCTGGGACAATGATCAGGATGTATTTGTTTATTACTAATTCACTCATCATGTCCATTTGCATTACTGTCTTGAAGACTTTGCACTTGTGCAATGTACAAAGCCAATGTAAAACGTCAGTCAAAGAAGAAATAACACATCGATCCAGTGATTGAAGAGTGCAGATTCTTTTAACTATGTTAGATGTTGTCATGATGTGGGTGTGGGAATGACCAAGGCGCAGCGCAGGGATAGTAGTTCGACATTGTGTTTTATTATACTATGTAATACATGCCCAATGAACGAACTATACAAAACAGACACGATCGAACAAACGTAACACTTACAAAATCAAACACGAATACTGAACGAACGTAACAGGAGGAATACACTTACTTCACCGTGACTTGCGACATATATCGACATGTAACGATAACGACCCACACCCGCGTGAGGGACAGACTCAACATATATTGGATCCCTAATTAGAGACAACGGGTAGCAGCTGCCTCTAATTAGAGATCTGTAGTTCATGGTGGCATTGACGGTTTTAGCCGTCTAATCGCGTATGCGATTAGACGGCTAACCGGGCCTCAACAGTCCATTAAAAGTGCATAAACTTACAAATTAGACTTACATGCTCCATACTCAAATTCCTTTGCAGCGGGCGAATGTGCAGAGTAGCATGATTGATCATAACACAAGGGTCTTTCAGATATCTCACACTGTAGACCTGATTTGGGGCATGGGACAGGTATAAGATGAAGGCTCCGTGTAGTTCCAGAAATTTCCAGCAGCTCGAACCCGCCCGCGTCTCTCAACTTTGGAAACAAAGTGAAAATGAACTCCACAAATTCTTGTGAGCTTTCTTGATTACCTGTAAGATAATGACAAACAAAAAATATATACTCACTGGCCACTTTATAAGGTACACCTGTGTGTTGACGCAAATAGCCTGCTCCTTCGAACAGCGAATCATGTGGCTGCCTGCAACTCAATATATAGAGTAGAGAGCTTTAGTTGTTCTTCGACCAAACATTAGAACGGGCAAGATACGTAATCTAAGCAACTTTGACCCTGGTATGATTGTTGGTGCCACACATGGTGGTTCCAGCATCTCAGAAACAGCTGCCCTCCTGGGATTTTTACTCACTACAGTCTCTAGAGTTCACAGAGAATGGTGCGATAAACAAAACACATTCAGTGAGCGGCAGTTCTTGATAACTACATGCCCAGATGAGCTTTAATCACATGAGTAGGATTTAATATTTAATAGCCATAGAAGTTATCAGGCTCCTCAGAGTACGGTTGCTGATCTAGGGTCAGTATTATGCACTATGCAAATTGAATTCAAATATGCAAGAATCTCTTCATAATTCAACAAGAAACTCCCTATACATTAAAGTTATATGTTCTAAAACTTAGATTTGTGCATGCCTATGCACACCATGAATCAAATTGTCACAGTATTGCATAAAACAATTTGGTTCACTCTGTTGATTGACTTTACATGTGTGGTTGAGGGATCCCTTTTGTCTATCAAGTGATGTGACCATGATTATTTTTCAGCACAACTTTTGTCAGATGGCATACCTCGAGAGTTCAGGCGCCTCTCATCCAACCCCACTTGCTGGAGGTGCTCTTTGCCAACCCTGCTTGGAACAGTAGTTGTCTTTCCACCCAAGACAGCAAAATGTGTGGGTGTAAGTGGAAAGTGGGTTTGTTTGGGTGATCCTTGCTTGACGCCTTGACCTTGTTTGGTTATTATACGCACCAAATAGCCTTAACTTCTGCTATAGAAAAAATAACTATATGATTTCAAAAATACATTCTAAACCAATAGATCAGCTTAGCTTGGTCATATTGTCTAATATGTTAAGTACACTAGGCTTACACTAGTACACCACCTCCCTTCCAGCTCCCCAGACCACACACCCTCACGGCTGTCCCACCCCCACTTTGCTCACAACACCCCTGCTGAGACAATCAGTGACCCCACCTCCACCCCTGCTCCCCCTGGACTGATCCTCAACACCCCCCTTCCCCCCAACCCCCCACCTGGGCTGGCTTTCACCACCAACCAAGTGAAGAGAGAGCTGGAGAGACTACATCAGTGGAAAGCGGCGGGCCCTGATGGCATCAGCCCAAGGGTGCTGACCAACTGTGTGGAATACTCCAGCATCTCTTCAACCTTAGCCTGAGCCTAGAAAGGGTCCCTGTGCTGTGGAAAGCATCCTGCCTCGTCCCAGTGCCCAAGAAGGCCCACCCCACTGTCCTGAATGACTTCAGACCAGTAGCGCTAACATCCCACATCATGAAGACCCTGGAAAGGTTAGTCCTCGCTCACCTCAGACCCCTGGTGTGTACATCACTGGACCCCTGCAGTTTGCATACCAGCGCAACATCAGGGTGGACGATGCAATCATCTACCTTCTGCAGAGGGCCTACTCTCACCTGGACAACGCAGGTTGCACTGTGAGGGTTATGTTTTTTGACTTCTCCAGTGCCTTCAATAACATTCAGCCCCTGCTACTGGGTGAGAAGATGAGGAGGATGAAAGTGGAAGCACCCTTAGTCTCCTGGGTCACGGACTACCTGACCGGTAGGCCACAATTTGTGGAACTACAGAGCTGTGTGTCAGAACGGGCAGTCAGCAACACAGGGGCCCCCCAGGGAACGGTCCTGCCCCCCTTCCTGTTCACCCTCTACACCTCAGACTTCAGATATAACTCTGAAACATGCCACCTACAGAAGTTCTCGGATGACTCTGCTATTGTAGGGTGCATCAGGGGTGGGCAGGAGGAGGAGTACAGGAGCACAATCAGTGACTTTGTGTTGTGGTGTGAGCTGAACCACCTTCAGCTCAACATCAGCAAAACAAAGGAGATGGTGGTGGACTTCAGGAGAACCAAGGCTGCAGTCCCTATACAGGGGATGGATGTGGAAATGGTCGGGTCATTCAAGTTCCTGGGAGTACATATGGACAACAGGCTGGTAACACCGGGGCCCTGTACTCTATGTATCATGTACCGTGTATCGGTCTTTTGTGTACTTTCGTTGTGGCATTTTGCACCTGCCCTGTGTTTTGTTGTAGCTGCTTCACAATGAAATTTCCCCCCCGGGGGATCAATAAAGTACCCAGATCGACTTACAGTAGTGATTGCATGCATTTTCATTATTTTTTTCATACTGGTCCCCCATGGGAATCGAACCCACAACCCTGGCGCAATGCTCTACCAACTGAGCTACACGGGACTGTGTATATGCACGTAAATGTGAAATGCTAGATGCTGTGCCAGATGAAGTGCTAGATGCAGTGCCAGATGAAGTGCTAGATGCAGTGCCACATGAAGTGCCAAACGAGGTTCCAGATGAACTTGCTGTTGACAATGAAATTGTACAATACAAATTATCAGCATGAATAATTAGGCCTACATATCCACAGCATTAAATATGTAGCTATAAACTTTCATTCAAACTGCAGAGGAGTATATTGCTAAGTTATCCATGCTTACTTCTGAACGTGACCGCAACATTTCAGCGATATCTGGCAATCTACCTACAGAAATATTAAAATATTTTATTTGTGGACTGCTAGACAGTTTACCATGCTTGCTAGCTAACTAATGCTACAACTTTGGAGTGAAAAGCAAATTATTAGAGCTAGCTTTGGCCAGTCTGCACTCTTCCCTTTGTTGAACATGTGTTCCATTGTCCAGTCTGCTTGCTAAGTTAACGTTAGCGGTCTGAACATGTGGTTTCTATGTGCGCGCAAAGTACATGACAAATAATGTTCAACTGACGCCCAGCAAAAATCTAATTTAAACTTTCAGAGTATGTGTCGTCATACTTACAGTGCTCTATTTCTTCAAGCCGATCAGTCGCCACTTGAAGAAGACATGTTCACAGTCAGCCTCTTCCTCCCTCTCTAGGGGGACCTACAGCCTATCCGCTCTCTGGGCTTGATTGCTATGACTGAATGTTAAAGTCCCGCCTTGCATCATTTGCATAGGGATGAAGAAATACAAAAATACAGAAAAAAATAAATGAATAAATAAAAGTTGACAAAAATAAATAAATAGGGAAACAAATAAATACAGGAAAAAATGGTCAAGAAAAAAAAAAAAAAAAAAAAAATTAATTACGAAAATACATATTTTGGCAAAATAAGTCAATGCAAAAGTACTCATTTATATCAAATTGTGTTAACTTATTGATTGATTTACATGTACAGTAATTTATTTGTACATTTATGTGCATATTTATTTATTTATTTATGTATTCATTTATTTTTATATTCATTTATTTTGGCCATCTTGGTACTCCATACCCCAATGCATGGTGCCAACTGCAGTTTGGTGGAGGAGGAATAATGGTCTGGGTCTGGTCTTCATGGTTCAGGCCCCTTAGTTCCAGTGAAGGGAAATCTTAACACTACAGCATACAATGTCATTCTAGACGATTCTGTGCTTCCAACTTTGTGGCAATAGTTTGGGGAAGGCCCTTTCCTGTTTCACCATGACAATGCCCCTGGGCACAAAGCGAGTCCCATACAGAAATGGTTTGTCGAGATCGGTGTGGAAGAACTTGACTGGCCTGCACAGAGCCCTGACCTCAACCCCATCGAACACCTTTGGGATGAATTGGAACGCCGACTGCAAGCCAGGCCTAATCGCCCAAAATCAATGCCCGACCTCACTAATGCGCTTGTGGCTGATTGGAATGTTCCAACATCTAATGGAATACCTTCCCAGAAGAGTGGAGACTGTAATAGCAGCAAAGGGGGATCAACTCCATATTAATGCCCATGATTTTGGAATGAGATGTTCGACGAGCAGGGTCCACGTACTTTTGGTCATGTAGGGTATTTACTGCTGTAAATATAATTCTTAGTATATCTTGTCTTATAGAATGCATTTTGATTACTGTTACAGTGCTATTTGGTTGTTAATTGGATTAGTTCCAAATGTTTTAATGTTTGTGTACTTGTTTGACATTTTATTGCATTGCTAAGAGCTAGTAACAAGCATTTCGCTGCTAAACTGTGTACGTGACCAATATACTTTGATTTGATTTGTTTTTAACTCTTGTAGTAAATCCTGTATTAAATCCTGAATGCATCATGGAGACTCATAATTGACATCCCTTCCCAGAAGCACAAAGCCCCATGATACAGAGTTGGGCTAGATGAAAGCATAATAAACATTGAAATCCCTACAGGGTTCAAGTTTGTAATATTTTATTCTCAATCAACAGCATACACCAAATTTTATAAACATATTTTATTAAACATGTATTTGAGAATGAATAAGAATCAATTAAAAAGCATAGTATAATGCAGAATGCAACCTTTAACTGGTAAAATATAACTGTTTATAGTCACACACAGTATGGTCGATGTTATCTGATTTAAGCAAGCGAGCAAGCAGATTTATTTATATAGCTCAATTCATACATAGAAGCAATTCAATGTGCTTTATAAAAATAGAGCAGTATCAATGTTTTATCACCAAAGGCTTATCAGTGGTTATATTTTCAACATGGACAGTATGTTTTTGTGTGTGTGTGTGTGTGTGTGTGTGTGTGATTGTCATTAATGAGGTCCACTAATTCCCCTTTAATTAAGACACATTATTATACTTTCACCTTTTAATCTCACAAACATAGTTAGGATGGCAGTGAAAAACACAAATCAACCAGCTCTACTTTTAAGCAGTATGAACAAATATATTTTAGATGAGAAAAATAACTGTTGGCAAAGAGATGCTCCCAGAATAGCTAGAAGGGGAGTTATTTGAAGAGTCTACAGATTGGGTCCTGATTACAAAAGAGTGGCAGCTTGACTCATTCTAGAATTAATAAACCTCTGTAATTGTCTCATAATGGTTCATATGAGTTCTCTCATTTAATTGTTTCTTGAAAAGGTTGTAGTGACATACAACCACACATTGAAAAGTTGACTTCCTTACAATGAATGAAGTCTAATCATGAACTACAGGCATAGAAAAACCAGTGTAAATAAAACAAAGTATGTCAGGTTAAGTAGATAGATAGATAGATAGATAGATAGATAGATAGATAGATAGATAGATAGATAGATAGATAGATAGATAGATAGATAGATAGATAGATAGATAGATAGATAGATAGATAGATAGATAGATAGATAGATAGATAGATAGATAGATAGATAGATAGATAGATAGATAGATACACGATACATGATACATACAGCGGCAATATGAAAAAGTATCAAAATACAAGAAGTCTGGAGTGCAAAAAAGCTATAAAAAGACATTGCACCCCGGTGAGGCATTAAATAGTCTAATAGCCACCGGCAGGAAGGACCTCCTGTAGCGCTCTCTGGCACACCGTGGTGGGATCAGTCTGTGACTGAAGGTGCTCCTCTGCGTCATAACCATGGCATGCAGAGGGTGGGTGACGTTGTTCATGATGGCCAGCAGTTTGGCCAGGATCCGTCTCTCCGCCACCTCCTCTAGAGTGTCAAAGCTAATCCCCAGAACAGAGCTAGCCTTCCTGATCAGCTTATTTCCCTGAGAAGCATCACTGGCTTTTATGTTGGCGCCCCAGCACACCACTGCACCACAGACTGGTAGAAGGTATGCAGTAGTTTACTGCACACGCTGAAGGACCTGAACCACCTCAGTAAGTACAGTAGGCTCTGGCCCTTTTTGTACAGAGCCCTGGTGTTACCAGCCCATTCTAGCCTGTTGTCCATATGGACTCTCAGGAACTTGTATGACCCAACCATTTCCACATCCATCCCCTGTATAGGGACTGCAGTCAGTTGGGCCTTGGTTCTCCTGAAGTCCACCACCATGTCCTTTGTTTTGCTGATGTTGAGCTGAAGGTGGTTCTGCTCACACTACAACACAAAGTAATTGATTGCGCTCCTGTACTACTCCTCCTGCCCACCCCTGATGCACCCTACAATTGCGGAGTAATCCGAGAACTTCTGTAGGTGGCATGTTTCAGAGTTATATCTGACGTCCGAGGTGTAGAGGGTGAACAGTAAGGGGGACAGGACCGTTCCCTGGTGGGCCCCTGTGTTGCTCACTGCCCGTTCTGACACACAGCTCTGTAGTCAAACAAACTGTGGCTGAATGGTGTTGAAGGCACTGGAGAAGTCAAAAACATAACCCTCACAGTGCAACCTGCGTTGTCCAGGTGAGAGTAGGCCCTCTGCAGAAGGTAGATGATTGCATCATCCACCCAGATGTTGCGCTGATATGCAAACTGCAGGGGGTCCAGTGATGTACACACCAGGGGTCTGAGGTGAGCAAGGACTAACCTTTCCAGGGTCTTCATGATGTGGGATGTTAGCGCTAAAGGTCTGAAGTCATTCAGGACAGTGGGGTGGGCCTTCTTGGGCACTGGGACGAGGCAGGAAGTTTTCCACAGCACAGGGACCCTTTCTAGGCTCAGGCTAAAGTTGAAGCGTCGCTGGAGTATTCCACACAGTTGGTCAGCACAGACCCTAAGCACCCTCCAGCTCTCTCTTCACTTGGTTAGTGGTGAAAGCCAGCCCAGGTGGGGAGGTGGGGGGAAGGGGGTGTTGAGGATCAGTCCAGAGAGAGCAGGGGCAGAGGTGGGGTCGCTGATTGTCTCAACAGAGGAAAACAGCGTACCTTCTTGGTGGGTACAGTGTTGTCTACACAAAAATTAATATAGTCCGTTATGCAGTCAGTAAGTCCATAGATGTCCTCCCCATGAGCCTCACAGAGCACATCCCAGTCCTAGTGGTCGCAGGCTGCTGTTGGACCATAGGCCTGTAGAGTGGAGTGAGGTGGACAAGGTTGTGATCCGATCTACTGAGGGGAGGGAGTGCAGTGGAGTTGTATGCATCCTTCACATTAGCATATAACAAGTCCAGAGTTTTAGTATTCCTGGTTGGACACTTCACGAACTGTTTGAACGTGGGCAGCGTTGAAGAGACAGATGCATGGTTAAAATCCCCGAAATGGCAAAGAAAGCACTGGGATGACTGTCTGTAATCTCGCGATAACAGAGTGGATGACGCCACATGCTGTGTTTGCATCAGCGGAGGGTGGGATGTAAACAATAACAGTAGGGTCTCAGGCTAACGGCTAACAGCTCAATGTCCGGGCTACAAAACTGTTCATCAACAGTAATATGGCTCGGATTACACCATCTGTTGTTAACTAATAAAGCCAGCCTCCCTCCCTTACTCTTACCGGAAGAAACGCTATCCCTGTCCGCTCTGATGGTCTGGAAATCGCTGATAGTTACGTTCTCTATGGGGATGTCATCATTCAGCCATGTCTCTGTCTCTTTGCCCACGGACCAGACCCTCAAGCTCATCCACCTTGTTATGTAGCGATCTCACATTGCCCATAATGATAAACGTATAGCCGGCTTGTACTTACTCAGCTTTGCCTTACACTTCCGACCTACCCTGCATCCATGCCGTGGCCTTTTCAAATCGTCCGGAATATCAAACTTTTCCCTGGGGTGCAATAGTGCTGAGTGTGCTAAATCCAGGAACTGGGTTCGGTTGTAAATAATTGAGGACTCGCGTGAACTTTCGGCGCCTTCGTAAAACAGTAGCACTCCATAATCCTTAACTATTTTAAAAATAAAATAAACTCACGAAAAATATACTAAAACAACAATTAACACACGAACAATGGGAGCTGCTTAACAGGCGACCACACAGGGCGGCGCCAATCAGTATATGAATGTTTCCTGATCCTTGTTATATCTCCTAGATATAGGACATACACTTCAAAACCTTATTCCTTATGATTCATTGTTTTACTGTATTTCTTAAGCCATTTACAGCCATTTAAGGCGCCAATTAATGGATTTAGTGGATTATTAATAATGGATTATTACCTCAGTCGATCTCATTTTGAACGTTGTTATTCCTTGTAGTCTGAACCCCAACTTTACTGATGAATCATCCATACACAAATTGTCTCAATTATTTATTTACTAACTAATTAAACAATTACAGAATATATAAAACTACTAACATTATACAGTAAATACAGTCTCTAGAAAACTAACGAAAGAGGACAGTTTGGTTATAAGACGATGGCGAAATTCCTCTATCAGACAGTAAGCTACACTCATGGAAATACAAATAATCTAATAACCACTCATTTGAAAAAAGGAATGCAATTCGTATTTATTTGTCTTCGATAGTTGAGTTGGTGATGTAACACTCTGGTTTGCCCACCAGAGATCACCGATTCCTTGGCAGAGTTTCTGGTCGTAGTGGTGGTTAGAATGAATACTTCCAGGTGTCGCCCATCTACCTCATTAGCCCCTGTGTATGTATACCTGTGTTCTCTGTTTGGCTGTTGCCAGTTCGTTTTGTTTGTTCAAGCCTACCAGCGTTTTCACCCTTTACCTCTCTATATCTAAAGTACCTGTCATCTTGATTTCCCGGTTTCAACCTTTCCTTGCCTGCCCTGACCCTGACCCTGACCCAATGGCCGATGAGCACTGATACGTTTTATCTATAATTTCTCTTTATTATTTCTCTTCATATGACAAGGATTAAAAAGGATTTGCAGGTAGACTGTCGACTTGATTCATGATGATGACTGCTAGCTAAGATTTTGAAAGTATGATGTTGAAATGATCAGTCCAGTCAGAGCTACTGTAGATATAACGTGAGTTGATGTAATTTTATCTGTGGCCAATCACCTTGAGCCTTCATGGATGGGCACTTCTAATGTAACTCTATGGCAGCACCCAAGGGGCTTGAAATGTTTAGCTCTACACTTAGATTTAGATTTGGTGACAGAACACTGAGCCAACCACGGCGCAACTAGAGAAAATTACCAACACCTACGCTCTGTATTTTCGTCTGGCTGCCCAACCACAGAAAGCACTGAGCTAGGCTGAAACACCTGCATTTTGGAGCTGCCTTACTCAAGAAAGCAAAAAAGAGACCAAGTTTGTATACGGTTTTATTAACTAATGAATTAACTTAACTTAACTATTGTTTGCAAACTGATATGTGACACGTATTAATGCCAAAATAACATGCAGGTACCACGTTCATCTGTACAAACAATAGTATGCAAGTATAAACACCATGGGACCACACAGCCATCATACCGCTCGGGAAGGAGGCGTGTTCTCCTAGAGATTAACGTACATTGGTGTGAAAAGTGCAAATCAATCCCAGAACAACAGCAAAGGACCTTGTGAAGATGCTTTCCACAGTAAAACGAGTCCTATATCGACATAACCTGAAAGACCGCTCAGCAAGGAAGAAGCCAGTGCTCCAAAACCGTCATAAAAAAGCCAGACTACGGTTTGCAACTGCACATGGGTACAAAGATCGTACTTTTTTGATAAATGTCCTCTGGTCTGATGAAACAAAAATAGAACTGTTTGGCCATAATGACCATCGTTATGTTTGGAGGAAAAAGGGGGAGGCTTGCAAGCCGAAGAACACCATCCCAATCGTGAAGCACGGGAGTGGCAGCATCATGTTGTGGGGGTGCTGTGCTGCAGGAGGTACTGGTTTACTTCACAAAATGGATGGCATCATGTGGAAGGGAAATTATGTGGATATATTGTAGCAACATCTCAAGACATCAGTCAGTAAGTTAAAGCTTGGTCGCAAATGAGTCTTCCAAATGGACAATGACCCCAAGCACTTCCAATGTTGTGGCAAAATGGCTTAAGGACAACAAAGTCAAGGTATTGGAGTGGCCATCACAAAGCCCTGACCTCAATCCTATAGAAAATGTGTGTGCAGAACTGAACTAGCGTGTGCGAGCAAGGAGGCCTACAAACCTGACTCAGTTACACCAGTTCTGTCAGGAGGAATGGGCCAAAATTCACCCAACTTATTGTGGGAAGCTTGTGGAAGGCTACCCAAAACATTTGACCCAAGTTAAACAATTTAAAGGCAATGCTACCAAATACTAATTGAGTGTATGTAAACTTCTGACCCACTGGGAATGTGATGAAAGAAACAAAAGCTGAAATAAATCATTCTCTCTACTATTATTCTGACATTTCACATTCTTAAAATAAAGTGTTGTCCTGAGTTCTAACCAGGAGATTGAGAAGGCGGTCGGCTTACGGTGGTATTTGACAAGATAAGTAGCGAGGGGAGCGTGGAGGTGAGGGGGGCATAAAGTGATTCTGAAGGTTAGGGAGGAAGGGGGAGTAGGGGTGATGAGTCAGATAAGGCTGATGGCTGTGATAAAAGAGTTGATTGGGGAAGTTGTCAATGTTAAAGAGTTAAGAGATGGGAGCTTGTTGGTGTTCTGTAAGGACATGGCGCAGAGGGAAAAAGCTCTGAGTGAAGCAATTAGGGAAGTGTAAGGTGATGTCGAGCAGCTGGAACGATCAGCTTTACATCACCGGCTCTAAAGAGGTAAGCGACAACTTAAGAGGAGGCGTTCTAGTGAATGTTCAAAGAATGCAAGCAACGAGGGGTGGAGTTAGGGTAGATAGCCTGTCTATTCTGTTACCCTTCAAGGACTGGGTAGGGAGATACAGGTTCAAGGGAGAGATGGATAGGAGCATCTAGACCGGGGATTACACGGCAGGTGGGCAGCAATATGGTATACATAGATAAGAGAAAGCTGGTGACGTTCATAAGGAGCTATCAATAGCACTGCTAAAGTAGAGTCTAAAACAGAGAGGAATAGTGAAAGCGGCTGGGAGATATCTGATGGATGGATGGAAATGAAAGATCTGGTGTGCCTGAATGATGGTCGAGGGACCAGAATTGATGTAGCCACAGGGAAATAGTCTGCCTTGGACCTCACTCTGGTATCTAGTGCAATGATAGGAAACTGTGAGTGGGAGGAATGGGAGGAGTCAGTAGGGAGTGATCATTACCCCATAGTATGCACAGTAGGCCGGAGGGAGGAGGAGGTGTCAGTGGATGGGGTAGGCAGGTGGGTGTTTGGAAGGGCAAAGTGGGACCAGTTTCAGGAGCTGAGTGAGCAGGTGAAGGCTCGGGTGGATATGAGAGGGGATGTGGATAATATGAATAACTGGGTGAGAACAGTGTAAGTGGCGGCAGCTAATGGAGGCTATTCCTAAGAATTCAGGGAGGAGGAAAGCAGTCCCATGGTGGACGGAGGAGTGTCCGGCAATGGTGAGGAGTAGGAATTAGGGAATTTAGAATACTGAAAAGAATGCATAACTCATTTGGTATAAGCAGGCCCAAGCCCTGGTGAGGAGAACTATTCGTCAGGTAAAGAGGTCATGTTGACGATGGTTCTGTGACACCATTGGAAGGGCGACACCTGTGGGAGAAGTGTGGGGGATGATTAAGAGGATGAATGGTGTCAGAAGGGAATGGGATTATCCCGTGTTGACAAATGGGAAGGATGTGGCCGTTTATTTATTTATTTGTTTATTTGTTTTAGCCAACGTTAGACATAAAGCGAAACACCAAAATCCTACTGCAATGCTACGCTATTTAGCTACTAATTCGGTAATTTCAAAACATTGTTGTACATGTGATGTTTTGAGATATTGATATCTTCCTGTTATTGATATCTGCCGTATTTGAATGAAGAAGTTGCCTATCAGTTAGTTAACGTTAGTTAGTCAGTTAGCTAACGTTTGCTAGCTAGCAATATGGTATTGGTTGCTAGCTAGTAGCGCTACCTAGCTAGTTAGTTGAATGTGACTTTTAATACTGTGTAATGTTACATTGTTATTCACAGACGAAGCAAACAGACTTCCAGAGGAGTGTTGTGATGAAAGTCAGGTGGCCACAGTGTCACAGGTCACAGGTGTCAAAGCCAAATAATGCAAAACCCACAAATAAATAGCAAAAAGAGAAAAATGTGTCTGCGGACAAAGAAAAACATTTTGTCAAGAAGAAAAGTAAAATGAAACTCAACTGAATTGCCGGGTAATGTTGTGAACTCCTAATTTATTAGAATGGTTGTTGAACCATTCAAGGGTTAAATGGCTAAAAGTTTCCAGAGTTATTGAATCTTGTCCATGTCAAATAATATTTACATGTCTCTAATGTAGGTGTGAAAAAAGCCAAGGAGGAGGAGAGGGGGGTGAATGTGACAGAGGAGGATGCTGATCAGACCACAGACAAACCCACACAGCCTCTTGAATGGGGAGATGAGGGTGATGATGATGAGGGAAGTGAGGATGAGGTGGAAAAGGGGGAAGGAGAGAAGTTTGGGGATGGTGAAGAGGAAGATGGACCAGAGCTCCCATCTGGCTTGACAGGTATTCAATGGTCAATGGTCATCCCCTCCATCGAGCTCATCTACAAACTCAAGTTCATGCCCAGAAACAGTAAGATTAAACCAATGTAGACGGTTGAAGCAATGTTATAAGTGTTCTGAACCATAATGCTACAAGCTTCATGTGCATATGTCTATATGCGTGCGCGGGATTGGACATGATTTGGAAAGGCACACACCTGTCTATATAAGGTCCCACAGTTGACAGTGCATGCCAGAGCAAAAACCAAGCCATGAGATTGAAGGAATTGTCCGTAGAGACAGGATTGTGTGGAGGCACAGATCTGGGGAAGAGTATCAAAACATTTCTGCAGCATTGAAGGTCCCCGAGAACACAGTGGCCTCCATTCTTTAATGGAAGAATTATGGAACCAACAAGACTCTTCCTAGAGCTGGCCGTCCGGCCAAACTGAGCAATCGGAAGATAAGGTCCTTGGTCAGGGAACTGAACAAGAACCCGATGGTCACTGACAGAGCTCCAGATTTCCTCTGTGGAGATCGGAGAACCTTCCAGAAGGACAACCATCTCTCCACCAATCAGGTCTTTATGGTAGAGTGGCCGATGCCACTCCTCAGTAAAAGGCACATGCCAGCCCACTTGGAGTTTGCCAAAAGGCACCTAAAGACTCTTAGACCATGAGAAACAAGATTCTATGGTCTGATGAAAACAAGATTAAACTCTTTGGCCTGAATGCCAAGCGTCACGTCTGGTTGAAACCTGGCACCATCCCTACGGTGAAGCATGGTGGTGGCAGCATCATGCAGTGTAGATGTTTTTCAGTGGCAGGGACTGGGAGACTAGGCAGGATTGAGGGAAAAATTAGCAGAGCAAAGTACAGAGAGATCCTTGATAAAAACCTGCTCCAGAGCTTTCAGGACCTCCGACTGGGGCGAAGGTTTACCTTCCAACAGAACAACGACTCTAAACACACAGTCAAGACAATGCGGAGTGGCTTTGGGACATGTCTCCCACCAGAGCCCGGACTTGAACCCAATCGAACATCTCTGGAGAGACCTGAAAATAGCTGTGCAGCAACACTCCCCATCCAGCCTGACCTTGAGAGGATCTGCAGAGACGAAAACTCCCCAAATACACATGTTCCAAGCTTGTAGCGTCATACCCAAGAAGACTCGATGCTGTAATCGCTGCCTAAGGTGCTTCAATAAAGTACTGAGTAAAGGGTCTCAATACTTATGTTGTCGGTGATGCAGTATTATTATTATTATTTATTATTATTATTATTTTAATATACATTTCTAAAAACCTGTTTTTTGCTTTTTCATTATGGAGTATTGTGTGTAGATTGGGGGGGGGGGGGGGACAACGACGACTATTAAATACATTTTTGAATAAAGCTGTAGGTTAACAAAATGTGAAAGGTCAAGGAGTCTGAATACTTTCCAAAGGCACTGTAGAAAAACTCTGATACTATTTATGATTGTCTTAACTCACCGTCACTGTTTCTCAAAGAAATGTTTTCTTCGCCTCAAACCTGATTAAATACATTTTATTTGATACAACAGGTGTAGACCTTAAAGTGAAAGTGTTAGGTAAAAAATGAAAGCAGTAAAATAACAGTCGCAAGGCTGTATAAAGGTGGTACCGGTACAGAGTCAATGTGTGGGGCATCGGTTAATTGAGGTAATATGTACATGTAGGCATAGTTAGTGACATACATAATAAACAGCCTTTTGGACCTAGACTCGGCACTCCGATACCTCTTTCCGTTCAGTAGCAGAGAGAACAATCTGACTAGGGTGGCCGGAGTCTTCTTTTCTTTTTTGGGGGGGGGGCCTTCCTCTGACACCACTCGGTATAGAGGTCCTGGATGGCAGGAAGCTTTTCCCCAGTGATGTACTGAGCCGTACCCACTACCCTCTGTAGTGCCTTGCGGACAGAGGCCGAGCAGTTGCCATACCAGGCAGTAATGCAACCAGTCAGGATGCTCTCGATGGTGCAGCTGTAGAACTTTTTGAGGATCTAAGGACCCATGCCAAATCTTTTCAGTCTCCTGAGGGGGAATAGGCGTTGTTGTGCCCTCTTCACGACTGTCTTGTTTGGACCATGATAGTTTGTTGGTGATGTGGACACCAAGGAACTTGAAACTCTCAACCTGCTCCACTACAGCCCCATCGATCAGAATGGGGGACACACTCGTTACTCCTTTTCCTGTAGTCCACAATCATCTCCTTTGTCTCTGACCTCCTCCCTATAGGCTGTCTCATCGTTGTCGGTGATCAGGCCTACCACTGTTGTGTCGTCGGCAAACTTAATGATGGTGTTGGAGTCGTGCCTGGCCATGCATTCATGGGTGAACAGGGAGTACAGGAGGGGACTGAGCACGCACCCCTGAGGGGCCCCCGTGTTGAGGATCAGCGTGGCAAATGTGTTGTTACCTACCCTTACCACCTGGGGGTGGCCCGTCAGGAAGTCCAGGATCCAGTTGCAGAGGGAGGTGTTTATTCCCAGGGTCCTTAGCTTAGTGATGAGCTTTGAAGGCACTATGCGGTTGAACGCTGAGCTGTAGTCAATGAATAGCATTCTCACATAGGTGTTCCTTTTGTCCACGTGGGAGTGCAATAGAGATTGCATCATTTGTGGATCTCTTGGAGCGGTATGCAAATTGGAGTGGGTCTAGGGTTTCTGGGATAATGGTGTTGATGTGAGTCATGACCAGCTTTTTAAAGCACCTAATTGCTACAGACGTGAGTGCTATGGGTCTGTAGTCATTTAGGCAGGTTACCTTAGTGTTCTTGGGCACAGGGACTATGGTGGTCTGCTTGAGTACACATCCTGGTAATGCTAGAAGTGATTTAGCTTGTCTGGTACGCTCATGTCACTGGGCCGCTCGCGGCTGTGCTTCGCTTTGTAGTCTGTAATAGTTTGCAAGCCCTGCCACATCCGACGAGCATCGGAGCCGTTGTAGTGCAATTCATTGACGCTTAGTCCTGTATTGACGCTTTTGGCTGTTTGATGGTTCGTCGGAGGGCATAGCGGGATTTCTTATAAACGTCCGGGTTAGAGTCCCACTCCTTGAAAGCGGCAGCTCTGCCCTTTAGCTCAGTGCGGATGTTGCCTGTAATCCATGGCTTCTGGTTGGGGTATGTACGTACATCGGTGCGCTTTTTGATGAAGCCAGTGACTCGGTGAAAGATAAGATATTACAGTTTTTAATACTGATGGTAAAGGCAGATTACCGACTCGCCGTCGGATCATTACAAGGCACCCCGACCTACGTCTCTTTCTCCTGCTAATGACAGAGATTTCGGCTATTTCGGATATTTTCTACCTGCTGGCTGCAATGTTTTTTGGTTTTTTTTGTTGGCTTTATGTATGCTGTTTTTACATATTGGCAATAGAAGTTACTTTAAGAGGAGGATGGTCGGGAACAGGTTTTTTTTTTCTTCTGATTAGGCTATATTGATCTCCGGCGCCCTCTTCAGTTTATTTGTCTTAATTTTTTATTGCAGTATTTAAAGTATCAGACAAGCTCACTAGCCTACATACGTGTATATAGTTGGTTTTATTCAATATATGGAAAAATACAAGTTTTAAAATCGATTTGTCAACAAGAACAGACCACTCTCGGTCGACTTAGAATTTTTGTGGGGTCGCCAACAGCTCTAATTGTCATTCAATGCATTTAAAAACAGACTTTGTTTACTTGCTTTTTGGGGTGAAGATATAATTACTTTGAGAAGCTCCACATTGGTGGTGAGTTAAGACAATTAGAACATCCCCAAATGGGCACATTCTATACATTTGCGCACAGGCCAGGTCGCCTAGGCTTACTCCTATACGTAATCAGTTGGGGGTCCTTACTGAACATTGACAGGAGCGGTCCAAACAAAATATTAATCAATTGACAACTCTGAAATGGAATTAAATAAATTAACTTATTTCTTTCAGCTATAGCATAGGTTTTGAGCTCTGCAAATGCATACAAAAATGCACCTTGAATTTTTTTTATTATGCCCAAGACACATCTTCACAAGTACTGTAGTCCTAAGGAATACTCTCTCAAATGGTGTCAGGTCCAAAGCAGTAGCCATTTATGGGAAACTAATGCACTTTCAAAAACAAATGCAATTTAACTTGTTTTTTTTATTTTATCAAATTGCTTGGTGTGCTATGGCAAATACCCTTACTTGCAATGCCTGTCCTAGAGTGATGGACTGTGCCATCCCTGCAGCCTCCGCAATGGATTAGTCCACTGAGACAGGTGTGAATCAGACAAGTGTGTCTGCCATAAAATAAATCAAATCAATTTGCGACCTCTTGACAAAAAAAATCTACCAAACAATGGACCAGTCGACTTAATGGGACCTAGATTTGTAGTTGAGCAGCTCGTAGTGGATGGCAGACACACAGCTCGTAGTGGATGGCAGACACACAGCTCGTAGTGGATGGCAGACACACAGCTCGTAGTGGATGGCAGACACACAGTTCGTAGTGGATGGAAGACACACAGCTCGTAGTGGATGGCAGACACAGCTCGTAGTGGATGGCAGACACACAGCTCGTAGTGGATGGCAGACACACAGCTCGTAGTGGATGGCAGACACACAGCTCGTAGTGGATGGCAGACACACAGCTCGTAGTGGATGGCAGACACACAGCTCGTAGTGGATGGAAGACACACAGCTCGTAGTGGATGGCAGACACACAGCTCGTAGTGGATGGCAGACACACAGCTCGTAGTGGATGGCAGACACACAGCTCGTAGTGGATGGCAGACACACAGCTCGTAGTGGATGGCAGACACACAGCTCGTAGTGGATGGCAGACACACAGCTCGTAGTGGATGGCAGACACACAGCTCGTAGTGGATGGCAGACACACAGCTCGTAGTGGATGGCAGACACACAGCTCGTAGTGGATGGCAGACACACAGCTCGTAGTGGATGGCAGACACACAGCTCGTAGTGGATGGCAGACACACAGCTCGTAGTGGATGGCAGACACACTTTTGTACACATTCAGTCCCAGGCTCTTTTCATTTGTTTCTCCCCACCCCCTTGCTCTCTGTAGAATACTGCCGGCTTCATGTATAAGAACCTCCAGTGTCTGATCATAGACGAAGCTGACCGTATCCTGGAGGTCGGCTTCGAGGAGGAGCTGAAGCAGATCATCAAACTCCTGCCAAGTATGCACCCACATCATGGCCTAAACCATTTGCATCCACTGTACCATAAAGTTTGATGCTAACTGTCATGTAACTCCCAGTGTTTAAACTGTCCAACATGCATTCTTCCTCAGAGCGGAGTTAGACCATGCTGTTCTCGGCCACCCGGAACCGTAAGGTGGAGGACCTGGCCCGGATCTCCCTGAAGAAGGAGCCCCTCTACGTGGGTGTGGTCGACAACAAGGACAACGCAACCGTGGACGGTCTGGAGCAGGTAAACAAAACGACTCATTGCTGCAGAGTGGTGATACTCATGCAAACTAAATTGATTCATCTCAGTGTCTTGGCTAACAGCAAGGTAGTTCCAAGATTAGCAACATATTGCAGGCTACACTCTGTGTCAGAAGTCTTCAGGCTATTATCTGACTCAATTTGAGCTTTGCTACAGTGAACCCCAGTCTGACTCCACAAGGCATTCTATCTCGTTTACAGAGACAACTGGAACATCCACATTTGGGTCTAAAGGCATTTTACCTTTATAACACAACATATGATATGAACAAATTATTACGCTGTAGGATTAAACATTAACATGTACTGTAATATTGCTGAGTGGTTCAGCAATGGGCTCTATTTGTGTCTCTTAAGGCGTCTGCATGCTTTCCATCCGAAACAGTTTGCACCAGTTTGTGAATATATTCATTCATATAAAACATTTTGATGTTTTTGTTTGGCTGTTCGTGCACATGAAGAAAAGAAAATCTAGGCAAGCCGAAGTCGACGCCCTTCGTCGGTCATTGGTCAACAGTAAGATTCTTCAGTGAAGTGTTGTCATTGAATGCTAGAACAAAGGGCGTAGACTTGCACATTTTGTTCACTTGAGAAATACTGCATCAAACATTTCAGTTAGGTGTAACATCTCCTCTGCAAAAATGTCAAAATGAACGGCAGATTTCTTGAGTTATCTTAGATAAAATTAGACTATTTTGGCTACGGCGTCTCAAGATACACAAACATGACGTTTTCTCATTTTTCAAGAAAAGGTATTTTGTTTTAGGGAGTATGTGAGCATATGCGTTCAGTTCGCCTAGCCAGCCAAACCAAAGCATGCGGAAGCCTTTAGCAGGCATCTTATCCTCTGGTCAATGCTGTCTGTGGCTGACATCTAATAATCTTATTTTGCTTTGATCTCTCAGGGGAAGCAGAAGCAGACCAAGCATACCACCACATTCTTCCAGAACGGCTCGCAGGATCAACGGCATAGGCCCTCCTAATCCTCAGACCAGAGGAGCTGGGCTTCCTGCGCTTCCTCAAACAAGCCAAGGTAAGACCCTAACTCAACCATCTCTGACCTTACCTCAACCCAGCTCTCAACAGCAAAACAAGGAAAACATGCAAAAGATTAACCGTCTTTCAGCAGTGATCGTTTTTATCTTGCCTCAGGTTCCATTGAGTGAGTTTAAATTATCTTGGGCAAAGATCTCCGATATCCAGGGTCAGGTAAGATATTCATCCACATTTATTTATGTGAATCAGAGCTAACTGACATTACATCTGTCACATAATGGACTGCAACTTCAACTTCTGTTACATACACTCCCTTACGTATTTATTTGGGCTCAGGGATTTCACCATTAGGCCAATGGTGATTTATTTTTATTTTTATTTAGTTTAATGGTTGTGATATGAGAACTGAGGATGCATCAACCTGTACAGAATACATTTTTTTGCAACAAGGCACTTAAATAATGCTGCAAAAATATGTGGCAAAGAATTTAACTTTTTGTGCTGAATACAAAGAGTTATGTTTGGGGCAAATCCAACACATCACTGAGTATGTCACGTGGTGAGAAAAAATAACAAACGAAAACCGAGACAGTACCATGAACTGGTGTCTAGTGCCAACACTACAACAGACAACTCTAATGATCCAAACGCAGGTGGAACATAAATAGAATCCCCAATTAGAGACAACTCCAGACAGCTGCCTCTAATTGGGGATTGACCAAAACCAACCAAGACTCCCTGTTCTATTCTCAGGTCCTAACTACTCCCACTAGAGGGAGTCAGAGACCTGGCCTCAGTCAGGCCCTGACAGAGTACCACTTTTCATATTTTCAAGCATGGTGGTGGCTGCATCATGTTATGCTCGTCATTGGCAAGACTAGGGAGTTTGTTAGGATACAAATAAATGGAATAGAGCTAAGCACAGGCAAAATCCTTGAGGAAAACCTGGTTCAGTCTGCTTTCCAACAGCCACTGGGAGAATTTCACCTTTCAGCAGGACAATAACCTAAAACACAAGGCTAAATATACACTGGAGTTGCTTACCAAGACTACATTGAATGTTCCTGAGTGGCCTGGTTACAGTTTACTTAAATCGGCTAAAAGATCTATGGCAAGACTTTAAAATGGCTGTCTAGCAATGATCAACAATCAACTTCACAGAGCTTGAAGATTTTTTAAAGAATAATGGGCAAGTGTTTTACAATCCAGGTGTGGAAAGCTCTTAGAGACTTACCCAGAAACACTCACATCTGTATTCACCGCCAAAGGCGCTTCTACAAAGTATTGACTTAGGGGTGTCAATACTCATGTAAATGTTATATTTCTGTTTTTAATTTTCAATACATTTGATGAAATGTATAAATATGTTTTTACTTTGTCGTTATGGGGTATTGTGGGTATTGTGGGAGGGACAATTATATTCATGAATCCATTTTGAATTCAGGCTAACAAAACAATTTTGAATAAGTCAAGGGGTATGAATACTTTCTGAAAGCACTATTTAAAAATTATGTACTGTCTCATAAAACATTTGATCTCTAATCCAAAATGCTATGATGTAAAGTTTTAGCTTCACTGTCCAAATTAAATACGCAGCGGAGTGTTTGTTTAATTATCTAACAAGCCTTGAAATCTCAATGACAAATCCACAAAGTTTTGTAGTTTTCACAATTTGTTCTTTGCAGCTGAATAAGCTGATTTGAGAAGAACTACTACCTTCACAAGTCAGCCCAGGAGGCCTACAAGTCTTACGTGCGGGCGTACGACTAACATTCCCTCAAAGTGATCTACAGTGTCAACACGCTCAACCTCCCCATGGTGGCAGAGTCTTTCGGCTTTACAGTAAAGTGCCTCCCTACGTATCCTTTTCTACATCCAAGTGCCTAGGCATGTTTTCACAAATGTCGTTTCGGAAGGGTTGCATCGCCTTACTTTGACAAACCATGTCTGTTGTCATGACTTTTGCAAACATCCCTTATTCCATCCCTTTATCACCCCCTACAGGTGGTAACGATAGATGCCTATTCCCAATTGGTCAATTCAGTGCAGTACAGTGTTTCCCTTAACCCAGGAGCACTGAAGATGACGAAGAGGGGCGGCGGCTTCGGCTACCAGAAGGGAAAGCCCGGTCACAAAGCAAAGATCTTCAAGCACGTCAACAAAGGCAAGAGGGGCAAGAGGCAGTTCTAACCTGCGGTCCTTGCTTCCGGACCTGGACACTCGCTCTATTACCCTGTACTGGCATCGTGTCTCGCTCCATATTTGTGTGTGTTAGACCAGTCTCTTGCCACCTGTAAGAGGCCCAATTGTCTCTGTAGTGTCTTTCTGAACAGGTGTTTTGTATCTGTACTGACAGGACTCTCTATGGGCTAATAACATTTGAGGATAGCCCTTGCATTCCTTTCCTCACAGCAGGTGTGGATTTAACATGGACTGTCTTTGATTTAATTATGATAAATGTATTTGCATTATTTCCGTCCTACTTTACTGTGTATATACACCCACACCATTGTTTGTTGGCACACCACTGTATTCCCATTTATAGTGTACTTTTTTTATATATAAAAAAAACAAGCCTTTCCATTTGTTGTTACATCATAAATATAGGTAGGGTATTGCAACCAATTTCCAGAACAAAATTAAGGGCGCGCTGTTTTCTGAACAATTTTTCATTTTTTATTTTTTATTTGAGGAGCTGATCACCATTGAAGAGATCCTCTGAGCAAGTGGTTGTAGTAACAGAAGTTCCACATGGGGGCGCTGTATTCAAGCACAAGTTTAATGTAGGCGGTGTCTTTTTATTTATTTTTATTTTTTTATTTCACCTTTATTTAACCAGGTAGGTCAGTTGAGAACAAGTTCTCATTTGCAACTGCGACCTGGCCAAGACAAAGCAAAGCAGTGCGACAAATAACAACACAGAGTTACACATTAAACAAACAGTCAAAAACACAATAGAAAAATCTATATACAGAGTGCAAAATGTAGTGCAAAAATGCAGTAAGGTTAGGAGGTAGGACAATAAATAAGACTATAGTGGTGAAATAAATTACAGAATTATCATCATTAACACAGGAATGAAGGATGTGCAAATTATGATGTGCAAATAGAGATACTGGAGTGCAAGATTAGTGAAAATAAACAAAAATAAATATGGGGATGAGGTAGTAGTGTGGGCTATTTACAGAAGGGCTATATACAGGTGCAGTGATCGATAAGCAGCTTTGACAACTGATGCTTAAAGTTATTGAGGGAGATAGGAACCTCTAGCTTCAATGATTTTTGCAATTCGTTCCAGTCATTGGCAGCAGCGAACTGGAAGGAATGGCGGCCAAAGGAGGTGTTGGCTTTGGGGGTGACCAGTGAGATATACCTGCTGGAGCGCATGCTACGGGTGGGTGTTGCTATAGTGATCAGTGAGCTGAGATAGGGCGGGGATTTACCTAATAAAGACTTATAGATGACCTGGAACCAGTGGGTTTGGCGACGAATATATAATGAAGGCCAGCCAACGAGAGCATACAGGTCGCAGTGGTGGGTAGTGTATGGGGCTTTGGTGACAAAACGGATGGCACTGTGATAGACTACATCCAATTTGCTAAGTAGAGTGTTGGAGGCTAGTTTGTAAATGACATCGCTGAAATCAAGGATCGGTAGGATAGTCAGTTTTACAAGGGCATGTTTGGCAGCATGAGTGAAGGAGGCTTTGTTGCGAAATAGGAAGCCAATTCTGGATTTAATTTTGGATTGGAGATGGTTGATGTGAGTCTGGAAGTTGAGTTTATAGTCTAACCAGATGCCTAGGTATTTGTAGGTGTCCACGTATTCTAATTCGGATCCATCGAGAGTAGTGATGATAGTCCGGTGGGCGGGTGCTGGCAGCGTTCGATAGAAAAGCATGCACTTAGTTTTACTAGCGTTTAAGAGCAGTTGGAGGCCACGGAAGGAGTGTTGTATGGCATTGAAGCTTGATTGAAGGTTAGTAAACACAGTATCCAAAGAGGGGCCAGATGTATACAGAATGGTGTCGTCTGCGTAGAGATGGATCAGAGAGTCACCAGCAGCGAGAGCGACATCGTTGATGTATATAGAGAAAAGGGTTGGCCCAAGAATTGAACCCTGTGGCACCCCCATAGAGACTGCCAGAGGATCGGACAATAGGCCCTCCGATTTGACACACTGAACTCTGTCTGCAAAGTAGTTAGCGAACCAGGCAAGGCAGTCACTTGAGAAACAAAGGCTGTTGAGTCTGCCAATAAGAATGCGGTGATTGACAGAGTCGAAAGCCTTGGCCAGGTCGATGAAAACGGCTGCACAGTACTGTCTTTTATCGATGGCGGTAATGATATCGTTCAGTACCTTGAGCGTAGCTGAAGACAGTCTGAAGACAGTACTGTGTCTGAAGACAGTAGTCCAGTTGTGCACAATAATGTTAACACTTGACACCCACGATCATAACAGCTGACATACATTAACTTGTCAACCAGTTATATGGTCATAATTCTGTCATGGCTCATATATTTAGACCTTTTTTGAAATATTGCATTATTGTATGGCTGGTTATGACACCTACATAAGTGTCATTCCACAAAACATACAAAAGGCACTTGTCACTTGTCAATTAACAGAAATTGAATAATGTGTCCCTGAACAAAGGGGGTTGGGGTCTTTAGTGTCCTAAGTTTTCATAACTGTGACCTTAATTGCCTACCGTCTGTAAGCTGTTAGTGTCTAAGTGACCGTTCCAGATGTGCATGTTCATTCATTGTTTATGATTCATTGAACAAGCATGGGAAACAGTGTTTAACCCCTTAACAATGAAGATCTGTCAAGTTATTTTGATTTTTACTAATTATCTTTGAAAGACAGGGTCCTAAAAAAGGGACGCTTATTTTTTTGCCGAGTGTGTATATATATATATATATGTGTGTGTGTGTGTGTGTGTGTTTTAAGTTGACCATATTAAATGATAATTGTAATTGCGCACACATTGATGTCAGACACGCACCTACCCCAATGCTCTGTTGCTGATGACTGGGTTGAATGCAGGAGCCGATTTCAGGAGTAGTACAAGACGCCACTATATCAGGCAAAATGAGGGTATGTATGTGATCAACCTATCTAGCTTATATGATTTTAATGGTCATAATGCTCTGCAGTTTCATAAAGTGTTATCTTAGTCCAAGTAAAGTGACAGGATGTTCATAATGCTTCATAACAGCGTCATGAAGTGTATTTTATACAAGTTATTTAAAATATGGAGAAAAAAATGTGGGTTTTGACACTTACGTAGGTGTCATAACTAGCCATAAAATAACACCTCACAACAGGTAAATATATGGGTCATGACAGTGTTATATAACAACAACTTATATAACACTATTCATGGTAACGTCTGAAGAACATTTCCATTGAGCAATCTTGTTAGTTCAGGACAGAGCTTAGTCTGTGTCCGTTAAACAGTCGGTGTAATATAAGACGTTATGATGACTTACTGGTTGTTCCTGTTTCATTAGAGGTTCCACTCCCATCTCACCTCTACAGCATACTCTTGTCACATGGTGGTTCATCTTCATCAATGCCATTGCCATGTACTTGTCATAACCTGTCAAATCATTCAGGTTTGATGGAACATCAGTAATAGTTACACCTACTGTATGTTACAGTGAGCCTGTGAACCAGTAAACCTGTGGCCAGCACATGCCCCTTTACCCTCCCACTTGCCAAGTGCCCTATTCGGTGGTGTATATACAGAATATACAGTACCAGTCCGAAGTTTGGACACACCTACTCATTCCAGGGTTTGTCTTTATTTGGACTATTTTCTACAAAACTATGAAAGAACACATATGGAATTATGCAGTAACCAAATCAAAATGTATTTTATATTTGAGATTCTTCAAAGTAGCCAAAGTAGACAGCTTTTCACAATCTTGGCATTCTCTCAACCAGCTTCATGAGGTAGTCACCTGGAATACATTTCAATTAACAGGTGTGCCTTGTTAAAAGTTAATTTGTGAAATTTCTTTCCTTCTTAATGCATTTGAGCCAATCAGTTGTGTTGTGACAAGGTAGGGGTGGTATACAGAAGATAGCCATATTTGCTAAAAGACCACGTCCATATTATGGCAAGAACAGCTCAAATAAGCAAAGAGACAGGACAGTCCATCATTACTTTAAGACATGGAGATCAGTCAATATGGAACATTTCAATAACTTTGTTTCTTCAAGTGCAGTCGCAAAAACCATCAAGCGCTATGATGAAACTGGCTCTCAAATAAATGCTTCACAGAGTTCAAGTAACAGACACATCTCAACATCAACTGTTCAGAGGAGACTGTGTGAATCAGGCCTTCATGGTCGAATTGCTGCAAAGAAACCACTACTAAAGGACACCAATAAGAAGAAGAGACTTGCTTGGGCCAAGAAACACGAGCAATGGACATTAGACTGATGGAAATCTGTCCTTTTGGAGTCCAAATGGTTCAAACCACTGTGTCTTTGTGAGATGCAGAGTAAGTGAATGGATTATCTCTCCACGGAACTGCCGAGTTCTGAAGGGTGCACGTCAAAACCGTCTGTCCTCTGTTCCAAACTGCCTCTGATATGATGACATCTGTCAGGTAGATGGATTATCTTGGTACCAGGATAATCCATCTAAAAAAATTAACAAATTTGTGCTCAAATTGTAAAAAAAAAATGCTTTTTGTGCGTATGAAAAATGTCAGGGATCTTTTATTTCAGCTTATGAAACATGGGAACAACACTTTACATGTTGCGCATATATATACTGAACAAAAATATAAATGCACTATACAACAATTTCAAAGATTTTACTGAATTACAGTTCATATAAAGAAACCAGTGAATTTAAATAAATAAATGAGGCCCTAATCTATAGATTTCACTTGACTGGTAATGCAGATATGCATCTGTTGGTCACAGATTTAAAAGAACGTGTTTTAAGTAGGGGTGTGGATCAGAAAACCAGTCAGTATCTGGTGTGACCACCATTTTCCTTATGCAGCGCGACACATCTCCTTCACATAGAGTTGATCAGGCTGTTGATTGTGGCCTGTGGAATGTTGTCCCACTCCTCTTCAATGGCTATATAAAGTTGCTGGATATTGGCGGGAACTGGAACACGCTGTCGTACATGTCGATCCAGAGCATCCCAAGCATGCTCAATGGGTGACATGTCTGGTGAGTATTTAGGCCATGGAAGAACTGGAACATTTTCAGCATCCAGAAATTGTGCACAGATACTTGCGACATTGGGCCATGCATTATCATGCTGACACATGAGGTGATGGTGGAGGATGAATGGCACGACAATGGTCCTCAGGATTTCGTCACGGTATATCTGTGCATTCAAATTGCCATTGATAAAATGCAATTGTGTTCGTTGTCCGTAGCTTATTCCTGTCAATAACATAACCCCACCTCCACCATGGGGCACTCTGTTCACAACATTGACATCAGCAAACCGCTCGCCCACACGACGCCATACACGTGGTCTGCGGCTGTGAGGCCTGATGGATGTACTGCCAAATTCTCAAAAATTACGTTGGAGTCGGCTTATGGTAGATAAATGAACATTGAACTATCTGGCAACAGCTCTGGTGGACATTCCTGCAGTCAGCATGCCAATTGCATGCTTCCTCAAAACTTGAGACATTTGGCATTGTGTTGTGTGACAAAACTGGCCTTTTATTGTTCCTAGCACAAGGTGCACCTGTGTAATGATCATGCTGTTTAATCAGCTTCTTGATATGCCACACCTGTCAGGTGGATGGATTATCTTGGCAAATGAGAAATGCTCACTAACAGGGATGTAAACAAATGTGTGTACACAATTTGAGAATAATAACCTTTTTGTTTATATGGAAAACTTCAGCTCATGAAACATGGGACCAACACTTTACATGTTTCCAAGCATGCCCTGTACTGAAATTGTGGGTGCCCAGTATCCAAACATGCATGACTTGAGATGCGGTCACCGGTCACAGCAACATAACATTTGATTGACACTTCTTGACCACTTTAATTTTAAACAATCACAGTAAGACACATAATTGTTACCCAGAAATGATTTGATATTGAGATAAAAAAAAAACGGCTTTAAAAGCATTGTTTTAGGAGGCACTGTAACAATTTGTGATGAGTGAGTTTGTTGTTGTAGAAATAAATAGGCCTGTGCTACAGAGGCAGTTGGTATGTAATGAATTTGGAGTTATGAATGATAAAAGGTCCGGTTTGGCTGGCTGGGTTGCCCTTTTTTCAGTTGGAGCACCTGACTGCTGAAAGGTCTGTGCACGGCTCTGGCCTGTGGCATACATGTTTAACATTATACCTACAACCTAATGCCTTGCAAGTCAGATTGACTTTCTATTGACTGAGTAGGTGCTGGAAGAGAACATATTTTAAATAACACTATGTTGCTGTGAATGGAAAAGCTTAAATAACATTTTTATTGGGGGGAGCTTTTGAAGACTATGCTATATAAAGCCTTTATAAATTGTTGTTTGCTTAAAGTGTGACTGATGAGGGTGATGTCATAATAGACCTACTACAATTGGACGCCACCGGTCTGGTTAGTTCAGATTACAGTACCAAGAGGGATGCCGTTGGGCAGGAAACATGTCTCCACCATGCAGTCATGCAGCTGCCAATCATTAGATGTAAGCTCAGCCTGTCAGTATCTGGCATACAAGGCTTTCCCAGAATGCCTGCTAAAGCAGATACTGTATCTCAAAAGAACACACTCCAGGCCCAGTCACAATCACAGATTTTGTTTTCCTAAGTTTCATGTCATAATTCTCTCATACTGGCAAAGACATGTATGGACCTGTTTTAAGACATTATGACACCACCATTGAAGAGCATTGTGTAATTTTAAAGAACTACTTAAGTAGTACTATTGATATTTTTGACAACTTTTATTCCACTACATTCCTAAATAAAGTAATGTACTTTTTACTCTATATATTTTCCCTGACACCCAAAAGTACTCATTACATTTTGAACGCTTAGCAGGACAGGAAAATTGTATAATTCACACACTTATCAAGAGAACATCCCTGGTAATCCCTACTTCCTTTGAGCTGGCGGACTCACTAAACACAAATGCTTTGTTTGTAAATTATAATATAAATTATTAATATATTCAATAGCCTTTATGAATTTTTATAATATATTATAATTTAAATGTGTATCAAACTGTTGAAGAGCTACTAAAAACATTTCAAACAATAAAATAATTATTGAAAGGTCCAAATCATCACTCAAAATAAGTATGTTCATTAAAATGGATAATATTTTAGACCCATTTAAATAAAAACACATCGGGTCATTTTGACCCAGCATATGCATTCTTGGGGTGTCATGTTAACTATGCATCCTAGGGTTAAGTATATTTCAAAGCAAATACTTTTAGACTTTTACCCAAGTAGTATTTTACTGGGTGATTTTTACTTTTAGTGATGTCCAGGGGTGCGAAGATGAACGGCAAGGCACTGGAGCGACGAACCACCCTTGCTGTCTCTGCCTGGCTGGTTCCCGTCTCTCCATTGGGATTCTCTGCCTCTGACCCTATTACTGGGGCTGAGTCACTGGCTTACTAGTGCTCTTCCATTCCGTCCCTATGAGAGGTGCGTCACTTGAGTGGGTTGAGTCACTGATGTGATCTTCCTGTCCGGGCTCTTGCGGTGGAGGAGATCTTCATGGGCTATACTCAGTCTTGCTCAGGGTAGTAAGTTGGTGGTCTGTTGATATCCCTATTTGGGTGGGGGCTGTGCTGTCTGGGGGTATCGTCAGACGGGGCCACAGGCTAGGGTCAGTCTGTTATATCTGGTGTAATTCTCCTACCTTATCCGGTGTCCTGTGTGAATTTAAGTATGCTCCTTCTAATTCTCTCTCTCTCTCCCTCCCCTCCCGGAGGACCCTAGGACCATGCCTCAGGACTACCTGGCCGGATGTCCCCAGTCCACCTGGTCGTGCTGCTGCACCAGTTTCGTGAGATTTGTTTGATCACTCTTTCATGATATGAGGCTGATAAAATAAAACCACACTACAGGTTCCCATATAATGTTAATGAACGCTGTATTTGAAGTACAGGTGTGGATTCGCATCAATATCCAATGACAATATTTGTGAAAGAAACAGCTTGCAGGGTTTTAACCCCACAGTGTGGGTTACCTTTATCAACAATTGATGGACTTGGTGCCAATGTATTTTATTGCAAAACAAGATCCAGGAACTATGGTTGATGCAACACAACGGCAGGTTTGCTGATGAGGTGAGAAATCAAGCAACTTGTAAGAATGCGCAATAGACAGTATATTTTGGTTCAATTCATATTGCATTGTCAAAGATCTTACTTACCCAAATATACTTTAGTAAAATATAACAGTTTTTATTTGTTATAAAATATAAAACAGAAGTTGTTAATTGCTGTCTAAGTCGTCATTTGTATTTGCACTGCTTAACCGCTCTTCTAAAATGGCACAAGTAGTGTCCAACCCCAGTCCATACGCCCCCTCCCACCCAGCCCTGTCATACGCCCCCTCCCACCCAGCCCTGTCATACGCCCCCTCCCACCCAGCCCTGTCATACGCCCCCTCCCACCCAGCCCTGTCATACGCCCCCTCCCACCCAGCCCTGTCATACGCCCCCTCCCACCCAGCCCTGTCATACACCCCCTCCCACCCAGCCCTGTCATACGCCCCCTCCCACCCAGCCCTGTCATACGCCCCCTCCCACCCAGCCCTGTCATACACCCCCTCCCACCCAGCCCTGTCATACACCCCCTCCCACCCAGCCCTGTCATACGCCCCCTCCCACCCAGCCCTGTCATACACCCCCTCCCACCCAGCCCTGTCATACCCCCCCTCCCACCCAGCCCTGTCATACGCCCCCTCCCACCCAGCCCTGTCATACCCCCCCTCCCACCCAGCCCTGTCATACGCCCCCTCCCACCCAGCCCTGTCATACACCCCCTCCCACCCAGCCCTGTCATACGCCCCCTCCCACCCAGCCCTGTCATACGCCCCCTCCCATCCAGCCCTGTCATACCCCCCCCCCCCACCCAGCCCTGTCATACCCCCCCTCCCATCCAGCCCTGTCATACGCCCCCTCCCATCCAGCCCTGTCATACCCAAATCCCACCCAGCCCTGTCATACCCCCCCTCCCACCCAGCCCTGTCATACCCAAATCCCACCCAGCCCTGTCATACACCCCCTCCCACCCAGCCCTGTCATACGCCCCCTCCCACCCAGCCCTGTCATACGCCCCCTCCCATCCAGCCCTGTCATACCCCCCCCCCCCACCCAGCCCTGTCATACCCCCCCTCCCATCCAGCCCTGTCATACGCCCCCTCCCATCCAGCCCTGTCATACCCAAATCCCACCCAGCCCTGTCATACCCCCCCTCCCACCCAGCCCTGTCATACCCAAATCCCACCCAGCCCTGTCATACACCCCCTCCCATCCAGCCCTGTCATACGCCCCCTCCCATCCAGCCCTGTCATACGCCCCCTCCCACCCAGCCCTGTCATACGCCCCCTCCCATCCAGCCCTGTCATACGCCCCCTCCCATCCAGCCCTGTCATACGCCCCCTCCCACCCAGCCCTGTCATACGCCCCCTCCCATCCAGCCCTGTCATACGCCCCCTCCCATCCAGCTCTGTCATGGGCCAGATAGAAACCATCAATGTTTCCACACAAACACAGCTAATCATTTTCTCTCTCTCCAAGGCATTTTAGCATTCTGAGACAATTGATACTCCGAACTACATATTAACAACACATGACTAAGACTGCTGTCTCATTTGTTTGGGAATACATTGCTACCAATGTAAATTGACAAAAAAAAAAAAAACTGATTTGATGAGTATTGTGTTTTTGGAGCTTCTGGGGCAAAGGTTTACCTGACCTACTGCACTGTGGTGTAACTAGAAGATTCTCTGGGCCCCTCCATTAAATTGTTGATATCACTGCCTAGGCATGAGGGGAGAGCCGGACGGAATAGACACATGCCAGATGCAGGAGAGAACATCCCATCTCAAAATGTGCGCACACACACCGGGGCGGCTGGTGGCCTAGCGGACGGAGCTTTGGGCCAGTAACCAAAAGGTTGCTAGTTCAAATCCCTGTGCTGACATGGTAAAAAATCTATTGATCTGCCCTTGAGCAAGGCACTTAACCTTATTGCTCCAGGGTCACTGTCAATAATGGCTGATCCTGGTTGTGACCCCACACTTGTACAGGTTGCCTACTTGTATTGAAACAGGACAAATATACCCACTGTTTGACTTTTGACACTACCTTCAAGCCAGCCCAGACTGATACTTGATACTGTGATACTGTTTTTCTGACATGCCCCCTCCGCTGCATGTAAAAAGTTTGACGGCAGTGAGTGATCACCCATCTGTGCGTTTCCTCAGTATTCACTATTCTGAGAACAGATGTGATGTGTTCTCTCATTCTGTGTCATTGCATCATTGTGCAATATAATTCCAACATATGTGGGCTGACTATCTGTCCCAGTCATCATAGCAGCCAAGCCTTTATCCCTGTCATGCTGACGTAACAGTTTTTCTCAATCGCTCAAGCACATTTCACTTACTTACTTCTTCAAAACTATTTAGACTGACCCAACCTCAAACCATGTTTTGCAAAACAAAACCTTTATTTAGCAAAAAATACACCAAGACTCTGAAAAGGTAAAATACAAGCATACAATTGTCATCTGCTGAAAATGTTCAACCATTAATTTAATAAACAGTACATGGTTATAAGAAATGCTCTACTCATATCGTTATTAGAGATACCCTACATGACCATAAGGTGTTCGATGGGGTTGAGGTCAGGGTACTGTGCAGGCCATTCAAGTTCTTCCAAAACAATTTCTGTATGCACAGGGGCATTGTCATGCTGAAACAGGAAAGACCCTTCCCCAAACTTTTGCCACAAAGTTGGAAGCACAGAATTGCCTAGACTGTCATTGTATGCTGTAGTGTTAAGATTTCCCTTCAATGGAACTAAGGGACCTTGCCCGAAACATGAAAAACAGCCCCAGACCATGCATTGGGGCAGGTTGCGTTCTCCAGGCATCCACCAAACCCATATTTGAAAGACGATCTGCCAGATGGTGATTCATCGCTCCAGAGAACACGTTTCCACTGCTCCAGACTCCAATGACGGTGAGCTTTACACCACTCCAGCCAACGCTTGGCATTGCGCATGGTGATCTTAGGCTTGTGTGTGGCTGCTCGGCAATGGAAACCCATTTTCATGAAGCTCCTGACGAACAGTTATTTTGCTGACGTTGCTTCCAGAGGCAGTTTGGAACTTGGTAGTGAGTGTTTCAACCGAAGTCAGACACCACGCGCTTCAGCACTCAGCGGTCCCGTTCTCTGAGCTTGTGAAGCCTACCACTGAGCCATTGTTGCTCCTAGAAGTTTCCACTTACCAATAACAGCACTTACAGTTGATCGGGGCAGCTCTAGCAGGGCAGAAATGTTACAAACTGACTTGTTGGAAAGGTGACATACTATGACGGTGCCACGTTGAGTTCTTCAGTAAGACCATTCTACTGCCAATGTTTGTCAATGGAGATTGCATGGCTGTGTGCTCAATTTTATACACCTGTCAGCAACGGGTATGGCTGATATGGCCAAATCCACTTATTTGAGGGGGTGTCCACATAAATTTGTGTATATAGTGTATATATGTTAAAACACATGTTTCAAGTTAAGTTTCCACCCTATGAAGGAATGACTGAGTCATAGAAGGAGTTGGAAAACATTACAGAGTACACAAACTAGCTTCTGTGGTCGTAGCTTCTAGGGGAGGAGTGCTGTTTGCAAAGCAAAGCAGTGAATCTACAACCTACAAAAGCTCATCCGATCCTTGAAGTGTATGCTTCTCCATTCCAATAGTAGCTGTCCTTGTTTCTCACAACCGTGTTTGTTTTGTGTGAGGGTGAGTTGAAAACAAGTAGCCTTTACTTAATCCATAAATAGCGTAGGTGTTCGTTAGAGGGGCCAATCTGTCAGAGCGGAGGGTTGGTCAACTAAAATAGTCATACTAGAAAGTGAGGTAGACATACTGTTATTATAGGCCAGGGAATAATGGGTGCAATTGCCTATGGAGCAGTATCTCACTCAAACAACGTTTAAGAAGTAATACTGTATGTACCCATTGAAATTACATTTTGTGTCTTCCCTTTTAACAGGACTAGGGTGCATTGTCTGGCAGGTGCCAGGTGGAAGCAACAATTGATAAAGGCAGTGGAGATGGTCAGCGATATATGGTGGTCTGAGTGGGTTGGGGGCAGCAAGGATACATTTAAGGAGGAGCAACAGGAAGTCGAGGAGGTAAGCAAGGACACCTGCAAAAAAAAGTAACACACCCCAAGCTGAATTTGCAGACGGTTAAAAAATACGTCCCTTTCAGTCCAATCTAGTCTCCTGTGCTGCATTCGATATTGGTGGCTAGGTATCTTCTCCCCAAACTGGTGCCTCGCTGCAGGTACAGTATCTAGCATTCTAGCCCATATGGAATTGCAAGTGTCCATGTCACCTGCAATACTTTCGTACTGGGGTCAGGACAAATCATTCTCAAGTCCCTTGTTCCAGCTCTTAATTCATTCTCAGTCTAGTTTTGGTCAGAGGGACATATGCACTGAAAAGCTGCCTTGGTCAATCAACAACATTACTGCCAATTAAGATTATCATGGATTAACAACAGCAAATTAGGATCATTTTGTCCTTTTTTGTGAACTACGGTATGTTTTTGGCGGGCACGCTTTTAGAAAAATGTCAGCGTAGAAGCTCAAGTTTAGGGGGGAAAGTAATAATCATCTTTAGCTGCCGCCACTTTAACCACCCTGATCAACCTCACCTCCTACCATCTGTTCCGGGGTAGAGTCGTCTGTTTCCATGGCAACCCAGAACCCATCTTCCCTACAGTTAAATAAAGGTTAAATAAATATATGGGTTGTGGGTTCTTTTGTGTGCCCCAATACTTGGTTGGTGTGTGTGCTTGCATGCCTGCGTGCGTGCACACGGTGACGATGCAAAGGAGCCTGGACTGAAATAGGAGAATCATCAACCCCCCTGCCGACTCCCACCAACGACCCCATCCCCCCTTACAAAGCCCGCCGAGGCACCCACTCATCCCCCCCAAAGGCATTGGCATGCTTCCCAGCCGAAACAGTTTGTGCATATATTATCACAACGTTTTTGTTTGTTTTGTACTTCGGTGTGGGTTTTTTCGGCTGTTCAGAACACAAATTTTTTTTGAAGGCAAGCCGAAATATGGAGCCAAAGTCTACGCCCCTTCGTCGGTGATTGGTCAACAGTAGGGATTCTTCAATAAACTCTTTGTTAACATTCAACGAGATAATGTTTTTTTCTTTGAAAAATACTGCACCAAACATCTTAGTTAAATGTAAAAATGCGTGACTAAGATCTCTTTGGCAAAACATTTTAAATGAATAACTATTTTTAGTCTTCGCCGTCTCAAAATGGCCTTGTTCGATTCGGCTAGCTATGTTTGGCTATGCGCCAGCCGAACTGAAGCATTCTGATGCCTTAAACCCTCAAAAGACCACCAGGCCAACCTGTGTGTCCCAACCACCCTGACCCAATACACTGAGCCGAGGTGCTACTAGCTGGGAATCTGTTGCCTTATCTCCCCAGTAGTGGGGCGTGCATGACTGCAGGGCAGTGTCCCCAATTGCATCCTAAAGTTTGTTTCACCTTAAAAAGAGCCCACAAAACAAACTACATTATTTACTCTATAATCATAAGGAGAGAAAATGCCTCAGATGTCAACAAAAAAGGAGATTACTGTATAGCATGCAAAATGTTCAATACATTTCTATCCAAAATTAAAATGTCTGTGCAATATGGCAGTTTGCATTTCTACGACACTGACTTTAGCCACTGTTCCTCACAACAGTCAATGCAGTTATTGTTTTACATATGTAAATGTTACACTTATAATTAAATAAGTTGTTAACAAAATGCAGGTGTTTGAAACTGAACTCCAAGGTACTACAGTAGGCTACAATGGCCCACAAAAACAGATGGGAAACATTAGGCTTGCTGGCACCTGGCTTCACATCCCCAAACTGTGATTGAAGTAGTAATAATGTGGGGAAAGTTTACTGCTGAACTTAATTACTGTATGCTCAGTAATGCAATTGCCAAAAACCTACAGGTGCAGCTGATAATCGCACCCGCCTTCCTGATTTTGCAGCAGAATTTCATGAATGTGATTTCCAAATGGGATTGGGCATGTTTATGACACGTATGAAGTGTTTAGCATTTGACTGAGGCATTGGGGTGGCTATGAATGTATGCCACAACACAAACAATATGATTTATGTGGATGAAAAATATGTTTACTGAAAGCAATCCGTGTGCCGGAACCTCATAATTAAGTTATACAAGGCAAACACAAAAGGAGTGTTAATAAAATGGGTTAAGATTATATTCGTATAATTATTCAAACCAAACCAACCTGCACAATGTTTGTTTTGGACCGCACAGCGGCACAAATGGAACAAGCAACTGTTGGACAAAGCACTTTTACCTAGTGTTTGGTAATATTTCCCGAACAGTTGTAGCACGATGGACGTTCCAGTCTGTAGAAATGTGATAAGATTAAACTATTAGCAAGCTGCACTCCAGGGCACAAAACAAACCTTAACAGCGCATCGTCAAGCAACTTGAATAACCACTAGGTTATGGGTTCCTGCTGTCCAGAGTTTCTGCCTCTGTGGTGAAAAGTGGGCTTGTAAGTCTAGTTAACGAGGGGACCCCACATTGAAGTCCATGAATGAAAGCGTGCTTGTGAAATTTCCCCAAGAAGGGGGAAGAGGGGCACATTCCGTCTCTGACTTGTTTGCAGCACATATGAAACAATGAAGAGCAGTATGATGGGTTGAGTTGCAAACTGCCTTGGCCAGACAATAAAACTCAGCCATCAACAATCATGAAGTCCATTCGCAAGCAATTTATTGAACACAATACATCTGCTTACTTGCCAATTGCATAGCGATGTTAGCAGCTACAGTTGAAGTCGGACGTTTACATACACCTTAGCCATTTAAACTAATTTATTTAAACTCTGTTTTTCACAATTCCTGACATTTAATTCCAGTAAAAAATCCCTGTCTTAGGTCAGTTAGGATCACCACTTTATTTTAAGAATGTGAAATGCCATAATGATTTATTTCAGCTTTTTATTCTTTCATCACATTCCCAGTGGGTCAGAAGATTAAATACACTTAATTAGTATTTGGTAGCATTGCCTTTAAATTGTTTAACTTGGGTCAAACGTTTCGGGTAGCCTTCCACAAGCTTCCCACAATAAGTTGGGTAAATTTTGGCCCATTCCTCCTGACAGAACTGGTGTAACTGAGTCAGGTTTGTAGGCCTCCTTGCTCGTACACGCTTTTTCAGTTCTGCCCACAGCTTTTCTAGGGGATTGATGGCCACTCCAATACCTTGACTTTGTTGTCCTTAAGCCATTGGTCACAACTTTGGAAGTAAGCTTGGGGTCATTGTCCATTTGGAAGACCCATTTGCAGCCAAGTTTTAACTTCCTGACTGATGTCTGAGATATCAATATATTCAATATATTTACATAATTTTCCTTCCTCATGATGCCATCTATTTTGGGAAGTGCACCAGTCCCTGCTGCAGCAAAGCACCCCCACAACATGGTGCTGCCACCCCTGTGCTTCACGGTTGGGATGGTGTTCCTCGGCTTGCAAGCGTCCACCTTTTCCTCCAAACATAACCAGCATCTTCACAAGGTCCTTTGCTGTTGTTCTGCACCAAAGTACATTCATCTCTAGGAGACAGAACACGTCTCCTTCCTGAGTGGTATGACGGCTGCTTTTCTAGGGGATTGAGGTCAGGGTTTTGTGATGGCCATTCCAATACCTTGACTTTGTTGTCCTTAAGCCATTGGTCACAACTTTGGAAGTAAGCTTGGGGTCATTGTCCATTTGGAAGACCCATTTGCAACCAAGTTTTAACTTCCTGACTGATGTCTGAGATATCAATATATTCAATATATTTACATAATTTTCCTTCCTCATGATGCCATCTATTTTGGGAAGTGCACCAGTCCCTGCTGCAGCAAAGCACCCCCACAACATGGTGCTGCCACCCCTGTGCTTCACGGTTGGGATGGTGTTCCTCGGCTTGCAAGCGTCCACCTTTTCCTCCAAACATAACCAGCATCTTCACAAGGTCCTTTGCTGTTGTTCTGCACCAAAGTACATTCATCTCTAGGAGACAGAACACGTCTCCTTCCTGAGTGGTATGACGGCTGCGTGATCCCATGGTGTTTATACTTACGTACTATTGTTTGAACAGATGTACGTGGTGCCTTCAGGTGTTTGGAAATTGCTCCCAGGGATGAACCAGACTTGTGGAGGTCTACACATTTTCTTTTGATTTTCCCATGATGTCGAGCAAAGAGGCACTGAGTTTGAAGGTAGGCCTTTAAAATACATCCACAGGTACACCTCCAATTGACTCAAATGATGTCAATTAGCCTATCAGAAGCTTCTAAAGCCATGACATAATTTTCTGGCATTTTCCAAGCTGTTTAAAGGCACAGTCAATTTAGTGTATGTAAACTTCTGACCCACTGGAATTGTGATATAGTGAATTATAAGTGAAATAATCTGTCTGTAAACAATTGTTGAAAGACTTACTTGTGTCATGCACAAAGTAGATGTCCTAACCGACTTGGACAAAACTATAGTTTGTTAACATGAAATCTGTGGAGTGGTTGAAAAATGATTTTTAATGACTTGTATGTATGTAAACGTCCGACTTCAACTGTATGTGCCACACAACAGCTGGGGGCTTGTTGCTACACATCCCACAACAATGAGGATTGTAGCACCATTTTCAAATGACCACATCACCAACATGCAGGTAAAACGCAGCAGACTGTTAATCATACGAATTATCATAGACATACTGCGACAGCTGCCTAGTTGTGCTAACTGAAATAAAAAATTGCCATTTTCTTAAATCTCTATTAGAGGGATGCATACATACATTTCATTATGACAGGTGTGGGTACACATTCTACATTGTGGACGTGATAGTTATTGATGCTCTTATTAGTATTGGAAATAGTTTACTGTGAGAAAAAATGTGCATTACATTACGTCCAGCCATGGGCTATGAACTCGGGAGAGGGAGAGAGAGAGAGAGAGAGAGAGGGAACATTATTTGTTGCGAAATTATTTATTTGCAGTGTAAACAGCTACTCACACGGCTAAATGTGTTTTTATGTGGCTGAAAAACAAATGATCCGAAGATGAAGAATGTAGACGTAGATCCTTGTCTCGGATTTCATGGGCGCGGAGGGGAGGATTTAGGGATGTTCTTTGTCTGTCTCCCCCCGTATTTTTCGAATGGAGGGCAATAAAGAATGTAGCTTTTGTCTATAGTGGAGAGAAAAGTGTCCAGACATTTGAGGAAATCCACTTTTTTTTTTAGGTATAACCTACAGGCTGAATTCAAGGAATTTATAAACGGAATAAATCGGTTTCAAGGTAAGATGAATAACAAACACGTCAATCAACAAAACGGAGTATTAATTAGTGTTTAGGCTATTTTTTTAGTTTTGTGTTCCGCGTTATCGTTAGCTTTTCTTTGGTTAGCTGGCTGCTTGAAGCAAATGTTTTTCTCCTTGTTCACTTAGTTAGCTCCTACGTTCAACGTTTTGATATAAGTACTTCTCCTATCTGTCTAGTTTAGATGGCCAGTCAGTTTGGTAAGTGCTACCACCGAGAAATAGTTAGTTAATTGATATATTGACTTGTGCTGGTTTGTTGTGAAGGTGATGGAAGCTATCCAACAGTACAAGGTGGAGATGTTATTAAAGCGTTTTATACGGCTATATGGAATGGCTTCTCCAACGTGTTTCTATGAGATATTAGAGGCAGTTGGAACAACAGGACCTACTGGGCCACCTTTTTAATGTGAACCACCTATGTGATCTTTCACACATTTTCCCAGTCTAATACTGTTTGTTTTCAATTACATTGTTTAGAAACAGTGGTGTAAACAAGGTTATTTTGTGTTCTCTCTCTCTATATATATATATATATATATATATATATATATATATATATATATATATATATATAATGAGGGGGAGACAGATATATACACACACTCTACCGGTCAAAAGTTTTAGAACACCACACATTCAAGGGTTTATTTTATACATTGTAGAATAATAGTGAAGACATCAAAACTATGAATTAACACATGGAATCATGTAGTAACCAAAATAGTGTTCAAAATATATTTAACATTTGAGATTCTTCAAAGTAGCCACCCTTTGCCTTGATGACAGCGTTGCACACTCTTTGCATTCTCTCAACCAGCTTCACCTGGAATGCTTTTCCAACAGTCTTGAAGGAGTTCCCACATATGCTGAGCACTTGTTGGCTGATTTTCCTTCACTCTGCGGTCCAACTCAACCAACTTGAGATGGTTTGGGCTGATGTCGGTAGTTTGTGGAGGCCAGGTCATCTGATGCAGCACTCCATCACTCTCCTTCTTGGTCAAATAGCCCTTACACAGCCTGGAGGTGTGTTGGGTCATTGTCCTGTTCGACAACAAATGATAGTCCCACTAAGCCCAAACCAGATACGATGGTGTATCGCTGCAGTATGCTGTGGTAGCCATGCTGGTTAAGTGTGCCTCGAATTCTAATAAAATCACAGTGTTACCAGCAAAGCACCCTCATACCATAACACCTCTTCCTCAATGCTTTACGGTGGGAAATACACATGCAGAGATCATCCGTTCACCCACACCGCATCTCACAAAGACACAGCGGTTGGAACCAAAAATTGGACACCAGACCAAATGACAAATTTAGACCAAAGGTCAAATTTCTTGGCTCAAGCAAGTCTCTTCTTCTTATTGGTGTCCTTTAGTAGTGGTTTCTTTGCAGCAATTTGACCATGAATCACGCAGTCTCTGAACAGTTGATGTTGAGATGTCTGTTAATTGAACTCTGTGAAGCATTTATTTGGGCTGCAATTTCTGAGACTGGTAACTTTTTAATGAGCTTATCCTCTGCAGCAGAGGTAACTCTGGGTCTTCCTTTCCTGTGGCGGTCCTCATGAGAGCCAGTTTCATCATAGCTCTTGATGTTGTTGTTTTTTTACTACATGATTCCATATGTGTTTTTTCATAGTTTTGATGTCTTCGCTATTATTCTACAATTTTGAAAATTGTAAAAATGAAGACAAACCCTTGAATGAGTAGGTGTTCTAACACTTTTGACCGGTAGTGTTTATTTATTTTTACTCCAAACTACGTCAATGAGCTATGCACAGTACATTTCGGAAACTGGTGATTTGTGCATTGGACATTTTTGACAATAAGCTGCCCTTAGATGAGGGATTGAGTTTGTAGCACAATATGGTTTGTGGATGCTCAAGCTTGAAATTTCAAGCTGGTAAATGATTTATTATTACTGCTGTTTAATGGCATACATTCATTTGAAGATAAAATATTCCAGTTGGTGCCTAGTGGAATAGGCCAGTTTCATAAGATCCTTTCCCATCTCTAGAAGGAAAAGCTGACAAAACTGGTCTCCATGCTGAGCGACACTCATGAGGGCTGCCTTTGTGAGACACTCAATGCCATCTGGTGGATATTAGTGATATCTTGCTGATGGGTCACCACATTTGTCTCCTGATGGTAGTGCGTTGCAGCTTAAGGTAGGATGTATTGAGTCAACGGTTTTTCTTTTGAATATTACCAGTCAAATAGACCATATGAGTATAGAGGGAACACAATTTCATCGAGGCCTATACTGACATAGTAGCCTATGGCCATGCGTATATCACATCTACACACTTCAGTTGGTAGTACATTTTACTGCTCCTTCATATTATTTGGGCAGTTTCAAGATTGTAGTATTTGTTGGCACTGAAACTGATTAATGTTAAACTTCTAAGCTATATTATTTGCCTAAAGAGTTGAGATATTTAATGACTAGTAAGCCTCATATATCCATTAGAATAGTTCATGAGGGAAATTTTGTTAAACAGTCCTACTCTTTGTTTTACATTACTATTTCCACCCAATGGCTTGTCTGAATTTCCCAGAAAATGAATAATTGGCAATAAAGTCGGCGGGAATCGTTTAGCCTAGGTCTTTGGCGCTCACACGTGTTGCAAACTCTCATACTGAGGAGGAATCCTTCTCGCCATTTTTCAGCGATGAGCTGCACACTTCTGGCAGTTGAGGCTGTCGTTATAGAGTCGGGTTAGACACCATTCTTGAAAAATCCAAATTGGAAAATATGATTTTAAATGTATTCATCATTTATTCAAGGTACTGCCTCACTCTCAGGACCTATGCAAAACGGCGTAGGCTTATGTAGTCCGTTTATCTCACTTTTTTCCTCCACTCTCCAACCCCCCCCCCCATGTAGATTTGAGCGTCCCTCTCCCCCAACTCCGGCGTCGCCATGAGCTGGAGTTTCCTGACGCGTCTCCTGGATGAGATCTCCAACCATTCCACCTTTGTGGGCAAGATCTGGCTCACGCTACTCATCGTCTTCCGCATCGTGTTGACGGCTGTGGGAGGCGAGTCCATCTACTACGATGAACAGAGCAAGTTTGTGTGCAATACGAACCAGCCCGGTTGTGAAAACGTGTGCTACGACGCCTTTGCGCCGCTCTCGCACATCCGCTTCTGGGTCTTCCAGGTGATCATGATCACCACCCCCACCATCATGTACCTGGGCTTCGCCGTGCACAAGATTGCCCGCATGGACGACGGTGAGTACAGGCCCCGCGGCAGGAGAATGCCCATTGTGAGATTAGGGACCAACCGGAACTACGAGGAGGCGGAGGATAACGGTGAGGAGGATCCCATGATCTTGGAGGAGATTGAGGTGGAGAAGGAGAAGGAGAAGAAGAAGGAGGAGAAGCCCGGCAAGAAGCATGACGGGCGCCGTCGCATCAAGCGTAACGGCCTCATGAAGGTGTACGTGTTCCAGCTGCTGTCACGTGCTGCTTTCGAGGTCTCCTTCCTGTTCGGCCAGTATGTCCTCTACGGCCTGGAGGTTTCTCCCTCGTACGTGTGCACACGGTCCCCCTGCCCACACACGGTGGACTGCTTTGTGTCGCGCCCCACAGAGAAGACCATTTTCATGCTCATCATGTACGGGGTGAGTGCCCTCTGTCTGCTCTTCACCTTGCTGGAGATCCTCCACCTGGGCTATAGCGGCATCCGGGACTGTCTCTGCCGTCCTCGTCCTCGCCCCCCAACCCCCCACCAACTGGCTAACCAGCGTCCCTCACTATGTGGCCGACAGGTGCCCACAGCTCCTCCGGGCTACAACACAGCACTGAAGAAGGACCCCAAGGGCATGCGGTTGGACTACAACCTGGGCGACTCAGGCCGTGAGTCGTTTGGGGACGAGACGTCACAGCAGGAGCTGGAGAGGCTAAGGAGGCACCTGAAGCTGGCACAGCAGCACCTGGACCTGGCCAACCTGAACGAGAACAGTAGTCCCTCACGGAGCAGCAGCCCCGAGTCCAACGGGACGGCCGTGGAGCAGAACCGCCTCAACTTTGCCAAGGAGAAGCAGAGCAGCACCTGCAAGAAAGGTGTGTTTATCTGGGCCCTGCCACGTGTCACAAAAAGTATAACATCTCAGTCTTGTAATTTTTTTGACAAATGTAGTTTTAAGCTAATATTTCTATAGTAATTTGCATGTAATTATTGTTTTATAGTGGTTTGAATCAATTAATGTATGTTGTGGATGGGGTACAATTGTTCTCTACTTGAAACTGACGTTACATTTTCTTCTCCTTTTTCCTTCAGGTTTGCGAGCCTAACTTCCTAATTTGCTCAACTGGCCCTCTAAGGATATATTCTCGCATCTGGCACCATGGGGGTATGAGGGAGCATTGTGTCGGGACAGGTGTTATGTGAATCGAGGAGGATGAATTGGTCTGCCTTTCAGTATTGAGGCCAGTAAATGTTTAACGGAAACATGCCAAACTCAACGAGCGGGGTCTTCCTACGCAGCTACACTTTACCACGTCTGGAGATCCAAAGTGTCCAAACTGTTTTCAGAACATGCCTATCAGTCTTTCAGGGCAGCTGTGCTGTTTGGTTGACCATTTCCCTCTTTTTGTTTATTTTCTTTTTAGGAATACTAGTGTTTCCTCTAGCTTGTAGTTATTCCTCTTTGCTGGAGTTTAGAGTTGGCCTTGAACCTAAAACTGGAGTTTACATTTCAGCCATTCCAAGAAGGTAAGGGCAAGCAAAGTGCCATAAAACCATGTCAAAGTAGGGTTTTTTTTGTGTGTTTTGTGAGGAATGGGGAACCACAGTGAGTCAGTGTTTTGAACTGTGAACTGGTATGGTAATAGACAAAGGGCTCTCTGCTGTTGAGCGTAAGAAAAGGTACTAAGTGGCCAATTCAGAGTTGGGGGTGTTGCTGATATTATGGAGCGAATAACTGTCTTCCATGTGCAACAGCTTACAATTAGCAAATGGTTCAAACTATTTTGGTCAACCACCAGTAACAACGGTTATATTTGAGTTGTAGCACACCAACAGCTATATGTAGTTTGCAAAGATAACTTCCTTTGATCATGAACCCCCCCCAATAAAAAAAATCTGATGCCAAGTCTGGGAACTGGAAGCCTTTTTCAGCACCTTTTCCAAAGGATCAAAAACCTGGGTAATGCTTGAATTCATGTACATTATCTTGTCTGGTTATGTAAAATATGCTTTTGATACTGTTTTCTTTCATTTTGTTTGTTAGTTTTCGATGGTAAATGTTTGGACGACATTGACACTTGAAAGGGCAAAATTAAGCCTTCAAGGCAGTGGAATTGAAAGTTGTGGTCACGGACAAATTCTTTTTTACACATTTTTGTATGGGACAATATAAACATTTTTGAAAAGATAATTAGAAATGATAATTGTTATCAGTAAATGTATCTATTGGTTTCTTCATTTTGAAAAGAGATGAAAGCGTAATGAATTTAAGGTTATTTGTTGATGTAAAGATCGAAATTGATATTTTTTATTTTGAATATTTTTTAAGTTTGTCATTAGATTTGGGATGGGGTCGCTAGAAAATAGTGTTCAGTATGTTTCCCCCTGCCATTTGGACCTGTACATTTGTGTCTTTGTTACTTCTCTACACATTGTGGCAATGAGTATGTTTACATGCACACTAATAATTCAATATTAAACTGATTATGGCAGAAGGCAGAGTATGGCAGTAGTCATGTAAACACTCTGCTCATCTTAAATTGGCGGAATGTCAAAATGAAAGTAAGCATACGCTGATTAAAACACCTGGTTTTCTGAGAAATCTTTCAAATTATTAGGACATGTTAACAGCTGATTAGGCGTTCCAGCATTGTATTTAATCTATGCATGTGCCAGCACCGGTAGTTGGTAAAAACAAACAAACTATTATATATTAATCTGACAATCCACAAATTGTATTGTGTGCATGTAACGGTACTCTGATGCAAAAGCCTTAAGCTGTTAAAAATGACCCCTGTGCTCCAGTCTGTGTCGGTTGTAAATGTTATCTTTTTACATTTAAAACAACCCAATGCCTTGAACATGATCTATACTGTGAATGTTCACGTTATCTTTGGAAGGTTAAAATGACCAAATGCCTTGAATGTGATCTGATGCTGTCAGTGCATTCTATAACAGCAGTGCCATTACGTGTAAACTCATCTCAAACTATTTTTGTTTTTATACTCTTTAGTACTTTTTTATTACTTTTTCAAATAAATGAATGCCTCCCTTAAGTTTCTGTAAATTGTATGCAATGCAATGTGTATATTAGGTCTGTTCATTTTCTGTCTACAAAATAACACTGAATTGTGCAAGCAAAATACCTTGGCACTCACAGGGTTTGCGGCTGTATTGATTTTGTAATTAGTGTCTATGCCGTAATTATTGGGTCACGTCGATGCAATTCCTAGCTGCAGTTCCAAACATGTTTTGCGCCGTCACAATTTGGGAATGTTCGCAAATGTTGCTCTGAGGGTTTGCGGTTTCTTGGTTTGAATTAAATATTTGAAATGCCATTTGATTACATTTTACCAACGATCCCTCCCAGTGTTTGAGCTTCCACCATATTGTATTCACCTGTCAAGTACTGTCTTAACAGTGCAAATGGAGGAGAGGAAACCATTACAGATTTAGCAATTGAACCAAAACCCCAGCAAAAAATCACACTGTTTCAGCAAGTCCAAAGTATACCAGTTATTAACCATTATTAATGGTGACTTTGAAGAGTTGAACTGCGTTATCTGGCATGATTGCATAAATAGTGCAAGAGTTCAAGTAAGTAAACAGCCATGCTATGAAAGGCTGACTGGACTGTGCAGGTTCTTTCTCTACATCTGATGCGTCTCTCTGACTGCTTGTGTCAGGAGGATGAACCAGAGGACTTTAAGCTACTTGCAGGCCCTCTGACCAACTACTAAAGGATGGACTTGACCACCAAACCCATTGATGCCTTTGACTGCAGTTGTCCGGAGAGTAACTCACTTCCAAGCGGGAACACCTTTTGCCCACAGGTGACCCCAGCCAGTCCAGTGAGCCTTCATTGTCCTCCTGGAGAAGCTAGTGGAAGTAAGCCTCAAACCCCTTGTGGTCTTCACTGCCCATTTGGTTTGTCTTGATGTAGCTTTTTAAATGTTTTCCTTTTCAAAGTTGTCTATAGGAGCGCTACTGATTTCTGCATGGCTAAAGTTAATGCTAGGCTGCTGGTCCACTTGCTGTTATGCTTGTTTCATATCTTCCTCCTTCTCTTGTTGGCACCATTTTTTCAAATGTTAGTGGATAAAACAAATCAAAAGTAACTTTAAAATGTTATTATATTTAACCTTTATTTAAATATAAATAAAGGTTAAATATACAATATAAAATGGAGCAAATTAAGTGCCTCGCTCAAGGACACATTGTCGGCTCGGGTATTCGAACCAGCAACCTTTCGGTTACTGGCCCAACACTCTAACCGCTAGGCTACCTGCCGCCCTGAAAAAAAATCTTTGACAAATTTTAGGGACTTTCTCTGACATCGCCTGGTGTAGAGGTCCTGGATGGGAGGAAGCCATCCTCTGTAGTGCCTTGCGGTCGGAGGCCGAGCAGTTGCCATACCAGGCAGTGATGCAACCAGTCAGGATGCTCTCGATGGTGCAAAGACCTCCGTCTGGCCCTGCGGCCTTGTAAATGTTGGCCTGTTTAAAGGTCTTGTGATCACACAGTCGTCCGGAACAGCTGATGCTCTCATGCATGCCTCAGTGTTGCTTGCCTCGAAGCGAGCATAGAAGTGGTTTAGCTTGTCTGGTAGGCTCGTGTCACTGGGCAGCTTGTGGCTGTGCTTTCCCTTTGTAGTCTGTAATAGTTTGCAATCCCTGCCACATCCGACGAGCATCGGAGCTGGTGTAGTACGATTCAATCTTAGTCTTGTATTGATGCTTTGCCTGTTTGATGGTTCATCGGAGTGCATAGCGGGATTTCTTCCTTAATATTAGATTTCGTGCACCAGCTGTTGTTTACAAATATACACAGACCACCTCATCTTACTGGACGCCATTGTTCTATCTAGCTGTATGTTTTCCATGTCGCCGTTCAGCCAAGACCATTTCCATTACTGTTTTTAATGTCCCGTTGGTAGGATATTCTTGATCGTAGCTTGTCTATTTTTTCATCCAATGATTGTACGTTGGCTAATAGGACTGATGGAAGAGGCAGATGACCCACTCGCCGTCGGACCCTTACAAGGCACCCAGACCTACGTCCCCGATATCTGTCTCTTTCTCCTGCAAATGACAGGGATTTGGGTGTCTGAAGTACATCCTTCGCGTCCGACTCGTTGAAGAAAAATCTTTGTCCAGTCCGAGGTGAGTAATCGCTGTCCTGATATCCAGAAGCTCTTTTCAGTCGTAAGAGACAGAAAAGCAGAACTTAATATTTGGTACAGAAACCTTTGTTTGCAATTACAGAGATCATACGTTTCCTGTAGTTCTTGACCAGGTTTGCACACACTGCAGCAGAGAGCACACACTCCTCCATACAGACCTTCTCTAGATCCTTCAGGTTTCGGGCTGTCACTGGCCAATACAGACTTTCAGCTCCCTCCAAAGATTTTCTATTGGGTTCAGGTCTGGAGACTGGCTAGGCCACTCCTGGACCTTGAGATGCTTCTTACGGAGCCACTACTTAGTTGCCCTGGCTGTGTGTTTTGGGTCATTGTCATGCTGGAAGACCCAGCTACGACCCATCTTCAATGCTCTTAGTGAGGGAAGGAGGTTGTTGGCCAAGATCTCGCGATACATGGCCCCATCCATCCTCCCCTCAATACGGTGCAGTCGTCCTGTCCCCTTTGCAGAAAAGCATCCCAAAGAATGATGTTTCCACCTCCATGCTTCACGGTTGGAATGGTGTTCTTGGGGTTGTACTCATCCTTCTTCTTCCTCCAAACACGGCGAGTGGAGTTTAGACCAAAAAGCTCTATTTTTGTCTCATCAGACCATATGACCTTCTCCCATTCCTCCTCTGGATCATCCAGATGGTCATTGGCAAACTTCAGACGGGCCTGGACATGCGCTGGCTTGAGCAGGGGGACCTTGCGTGCGCTGCAGGATTTTAATCCACGACGGCGTAGTGTGTTACTAATGGTTTTCTTTGAGACTGTGGTCCCAGCTCTCTTCAGGTCATTGACCAGGTCCTGCCGTGTAGTTCTGGGCTGATCCCTCACCTTCCTCATGATCATTGATGCCCCACGAGGTGAGATCTTGCATGGTGCCCCAGACCGAGGGAGATTGGAAGAAGTTCAAGATGACGGTCATTTTCTAATAATTGCGCCAACAGTTGTTGCCTTCTCACCAACCTGCTTGCCTATTATCCTGTAGCCCATCCCAGCCTTGTGCAGGTCTACAATTTTATCCCTGATGTCCTTACACAGCTCTCTGGTCTTGGCCATTGTGGAGAGGTTGGAGTCTGTTTGATTGGGTGTGTGGACAGGTGTCTTTTATACAGGTAACGAGTTCAAACAGGTCCAGTTAATACAGGTAATGAGTGGAGAACAGGAGGGCTTCTTAAAGAAAATCTAACAGGTCTGTGAGAGCCGGAATTCTTACTGGTTGGTAGGTGATCAAATACTTATGTCATGCAATAAAATGCAAATTAATTATTTAAAAATCATACAATGTGATTTTCTGGATTTTTAGATTCCGTCTCTCACAGTTGAAGTGTACCTATGATAAAAATTACAGACCTCTACATGCTTTGTAGGTAGGAAAACCTGCAAAATCGGCAGTGTATCAAATACTTGTTCTCCCCACTGTATGTTGCTCATGGCACGGCACCCCGGTGAGGCATTATATAGTCTAATAGCCGCCGGCAGGAAGGACCTCCTGTAGCGCTCTCTGGCACACCGTGGTGGGATCAGTCTGTGACTGAAAGTGCTCCTCTGCGTCATAACCATAGCGTGCAGAGGGTGGGTGACGTTGTCCATGATGGCCAGCAGTTTGGCCAGGATCCGTCTCTCCGCCACCTCCTCTAGAGTGTCAAGGCTCATCCCCAGGACAGAGCTAGCCTTCCTGATCAGCTTATTTACCTGAGAAGCATCACCGGCTTTGATGTTTGCTCCCCAGCACACCACTGCAAAAAAGATGGCACTGGCCACCACAGACTGGTAGAAGGTATGCAGTAGTTTATTGCACACGTTGAAGGACCTGAGCCTCCTCAGAAAGTAGAGTCGGCTCTGGCCCTTTTTGTACAGGGCCCCGGTGTTACCAGCCCATTCCAGCCTGTTGTCCAAATGGACTCCCAGGAACTTGTATGACCCAACCATTTCCACATCCATCCCCTGTATAGGGACTGCAGTCAGTTGTGCCTTGGTTCTCCTGAAGTCCACCACCATCTCCTTTGTTTTGCTGATGTTGAGCTGAAGTTGGTTCTGCTCACACCACAACACAAAGTCACTGATTGTGCTCCTGTACTCCTCCTCCTGCCCACCCCTGATGCACCCTACAATGGCAGAGTCATCCGAGAACTTCTGTAGGTGGCATGTTTCAGAGTTATATCTGAAGTCCGAGGTGTAGAGGGTGAACAGGAAGGTGGACAGGACCGTTCCCTTGGGGGGCCACTGTGTTGCTAACTGCCCGTTCTGACACACAGCTCTGTAGTCGCACAAATTGTGGCCTACCGGTCAGGTAGTCCGTGACCCAGGAGACTAAGGGTGCTTCCACTTTCATCCTCCTCATCTTCTCACCCAGTAGCAGGGGCTGAATGGTGTTGAAGGCACTGGAGAAGTCAAAAAACATAACCCTCACAGTGCAACCTGCGTTGTCCAGGTGAGAGTAGGCCCTCTGCAGAAGGTAGATGATTACATCATCCACCCAGATGTTGCGCTGGTATGCAAACTGCAGGGGGTCCATTGATGAACACACTTTCTACTATTTAGCGAGAGGCTGGACCTATTTATATAGAAGAAGCACATTTGTATTCTCAGCTTCTTAACTCATCAATGCTTTTTAAAAGACAGCTTTTCGTCTATCCAGGTGCCCAGATATTTGTAAGCAGGGACACGATTTAACATGGAGTATCGAAAGCCTTTGACAGGTCAATGAAGAGGGCAGCACAATGTTGCATTTTATCTAGAGTTAACCACATTATTTATAACTAGGGATGCAGCAGGGACCTCTGTGACAGTACCAAACTGTAACGATTGCGCTAAGAGTCGGGAAGCAAGTTCAGGGAGTGAGGGTTTAATAAATGAACGAAACATAAAACACGAAACATAAGACAAGAAACACAAACAACACACTGACGTGGAACAGAGTCAATAACACCTGAGGAAAGAACAACACACTGACATGGAACAGAGTCAATAACACCTTAGGAAAGAACAACACACTGACATGGAACAGAGTCAATAACACCTGAGGAGAGAACAACACACTGACATGGAACAGAGTCAATAACACCTGAGGAAAGAACAACACACTGACATGGAACAGAGTCAATAACACCTGAGGAAAGAACAACACACTGACGTGGAACAGAGTCAATAACACCTGAGGAGAGAACAACACACTGACGTGGAACAGAGTCAATAACACCTGAGGAGAGAACAACACACTGACATGGAACAGAGTCAATAACACCTGAGGAAAGAACAACACACTGACATGGAACAGAGTCAATAACACCTGAGGAAAGAACAACACACTGACATGGAACAGAGTCAATAACACCTGAGGAAAGAACAACACACTGACATGGAACAGAGTCAATAACACCTGAGGAAAGAACAACACACTGACATGGAACAGAGTCAATAACACCTGAGGAGAGAACAACACACTGACATGGAACAGAGTCAATAACACCTGAGGAAAGAACAACACACTGACATGGAACTGAGTCAATAACACCTGAGGAAAGAACCAAGGGGAGTGACAGATATAGGGAAGGTAATCAGGGAGGTGATGGAGTCCAGGTGAGTGTCAGGAGGCGCTGGTGCGCGTGACGATGGTGACAGGTGTGCGTAATAATCCGCAGCCTGGTGACCTAGAGGCCGGATAGGGAACACACCTGGGAATAGTACCAGATATAATTGTCAGGTAAAAAATATGGTTTAATGATTCAGCAATCGGGGGCAGAGAGCTGCAGCAAAAAATGGATCAAGTTTATCAGCCCCAGTGGATTGTTTTACATCGATCTTCCTACTTAAAAAAAAGAATGAAAACAAAGATTCACTAGATATTGACGGGTTAACTGTCGAGTCAGCTAGAGGCAGAGGGAAGAGCAGTCGAGTCAGCTAGAGGAGAGGGAAGAGCAGTCGAGTCAGCTAGGGAAGAGGGAAGAGCAGTCGAGTCAGCTAGAGAAGAGGGAAGAGCAGTCGAGTCAGCTAGAGAAGAGGGAAGAGCAGTCGAGTCAGCTAGAGGCAGAGGGAAGAGCAGTCGAGTCAGCTAGAGAAGAGGGAAGAGCAGTCGAGTCAGCTAGAGGCAGAGGGAAGAGCAGTCGAGTCAGCTAGAGGCAGAGGGAAGAGCAGTCGAGTCAGCTAGAGACAGAGGGAAGAGCAGTCGATCGGGTGAATTAAACCACCATTTCTCTCTCTAAAAGAAAAAGCCTGCCGAGATTTAATGATGATTTAAAAGCATCACTTATCCCACATTTTCTGAAAGATCACCAGCAGAGTCGGAGAGTAGCTTGATTTAGCTTTCTTAATCAGGATAGTACATACACTACCATTCAAAAGTTCGGGGTCACTTAGAATTTTTGAAAGAAAAGCAAATTTTTGGTCCATTAAAATAACATTGATCTGAAATACAGTGTAGACTTTGTTAATGTTGTAAATGACTATTGTAGCTTGAAACGGCAGATTTTTTAAATGGAATATCTACATAGGCGTACAGAGGCCCATTATCAGCAACCATCACTCCTGTGTTCCAATGGCAGGTTGTTTTAGCCCTCTTCCGCTCTGTGTTTGATCATCCTGTGGAGGGCCGAGAGGAGGGTGAGCGCCTACTCCAGGGACTACGCCAAGGATCTAGGAGTTCGCCCTGGAGTTCCGGACCATTGCGGCCTCCAACGAATGGAACGAGTCGGCTTTTCCGCAGCGGATGGCGGGAGGAGGTACAGATGGAGTTAGCCTGCCGTGATGACAACCTGTCACTTTAGCAGCTCATCAGCAAGGCGATCCGCTTGTACCAGAAATCTGGGCCTCTGCTCCTATTGTGGAGAAAGGGGTCATTCCTCCCCAACCTGCCCTCTATCCACTAATAGGCGAGGAGGTGACAAGCCAGGGAATTCCCCTGCTCCAACCCGGGGTGGGATGCAAGATCTCCTCTCCTTACATTTCCTGGATACCCTAGCCCCTCACTCCCGTTAGCTCTGATTGATTCCGGAGCTACCCGGGAATCTTTTAGATCGCGCACTGGCCACTGCATTACGCATTCCTTTTTGGTTCCCTTACAGTCACCCATTCCGTTTCGAGCCCTGGATAATCGTCCAATAGGGACAGGGCTCGTGCATCACATCACTTTCTCTGCTGACCCATGGCATTCATTTGGAACCGATCACCTTTTTGATTATAGACACCCCCACGCATCCCATTGTTTTCCGGCTCCCCTGGTTGAGTTTGCATAACTCTGTTATTTCCTGGTCCGTTAGTCGCAGGAGTGTCAGGGAAGGTGTATCGTAAGTGTCTGTCAACACCACTACGGTGGAAAGTCCGGACCACTCCCCTCAAGTGGATTTACCGGAGGAATACCAGTATATGCACCGGGGGTTCTCTAAGACCCAGGCTACACGCCTGCCTCCTCATCGACCCTGGGACTTTGCCATTGACCCGCTGTCTGACGAGGCCATGGAGACCTACATACAGAAGAGCAGTCTCCTGAAGCTTCTTTTTCGTTAAGAAGAAAGATGGAGGACTACGTCCCTGCATTGGTTATCGTACACTGAATAAAGCCACTGTTAAGTTCAGCTGTCCTTTACCCTTCACCCAACCATCATCGAACAAATGCACTGGGCGCAGTACTTCACCAAACTGGACTTAAGGAGCGCCTACAATCTAGTGTGCATTCAGGCAGTCGACGAATGGAAAACGTCCTTTTCCACGACCACAGAGCAGTGCATCAATCTAAGTAACATACAAATATATATATATATATAAGCTACACCGCATATGTTGCCCTTCTGCATCTGCAGAAGATGTGGAAAGTGTCAGACCTACAGACCAGGAGACATCCTGAAAATTGGTCTTCTCACAAAAACGTCAGTAGCATCTGACTATGACTAATAAGACCACTCTCTCGGACACGGACAACACAATGATATTATCCGTTTTGCTCTACGACCCACACAAGTGTCAGGGGACTCTTCTAAAGGTAACCCATACAAAAAAAATGAATAGAAGTATGTAGGTAGTTTTGTGAAAATATGTGTAAAAACATATTTCCATAGAGCCTTAGCATATCTTTAGCTAGTTAACAATATACTGTAGATCCCTTGGTTGAGATTCTACGAAGCTATATGGCTAGTAACTAGCATCAGAAATTAATATTAACTAGAAAAGATGGTGCTGGGAATCAACAAAATGCCAATAGGATGTCCTATTGGCATGATAACACAGGCCCTTCTTGGTTTATTTTATACCTAATACACATTTTACTTATCAAGTGTAACGATTTACACATTTTGTCATAATGTTTCTTCCCTTAATACCAGATTGAGGGCAGCTGGAGAACAAAAAGAAAGGGTCTGAGCGTACGAGACAAGTTTTCCCACACTCCTTTTAGAGATGGTAACGATGACAGTGGGGACATCGCTTGTGACAGCTACAATAAGATCGACGAGGATGTGGAGGTATTGAATATGTTGAAAGTGTCACACTACCGCTTCTCCATATCCTGAGCCAGGGTGCTACCTGATGGTACCAATAAATAAATCAACGAAGCCGGCCTCAACTACTACAAAAGGTTGCTGGATGCACTGCTTGCTGCCAACATCCAGACTAAAGTCAGCCAGGCATATTTCCATGGTCAATAGTGATATTTTAGGACTGTAATATTCTGTGGTGTACCCTTTGGTATGTAATGCTAATACTTACAGTATACATCTACATAATTAGCAAACAATAGTAGTGAGGCATTCTCGCACGCTCTGTGAGTCCCTGAGAACTGTTCCCAGACGATTACTACATCACAGAGACACACACTATATTAGCTTTATACCTTGAAAATGATGTGTGTAATGAAACATTCCAAGCACTCCTGAGGTTAGGGTGTAACATTCTATTTCCACTCGGCTAACCCCCTTTTTATATTTTTATCCATACTCTCATGTTTACCCTCTACAACCATGACACATAATATACTGCTCTGTATTTGCAACTACCCACCAATAACATCTGTTTTTACAGGCTTCCTGAGTTCACCCCTGCAGAGATACAGAAGATCAAAGGCACCAATGATTACTTTTGGTTCAACCACTACTGTTCTGTTCTGGCATTCCCTAATGACTTAGGAATGCAACAGACTATGAGGGAGACAAGTCATCTCTGGTCAAGTACTTATTCAATAGAAAGCAGAATTACATTAAAAAATAATAATAATAATAATTTGATTATTACAGGCCACACCAATGTGGGTTGAAAAATGTTTGATTATTACAACTTACATACCAATGTGGGTTGAAAAATGTTTGATTATTACAACTTACATACCAATGTGGGTTGAAAAATGTTTGATTATTACAACTTACATACCAATGTGGGTTGAAAAATGTTTGATTATTACAACTTACATACCAATGTGGGTTGAAAAATGTTTGATTATTACAACTTACATACCAATGTGGGTTGAAAAATGTTTGATTATTACAACTTACATACCAATGTGGGTTGAAAAATGTTTGATTATTACAACTTACATACCAATGTGGGTTGAGCACCAATCAGGACATAAACACAAACTTGTAAAAGACAAAGAGAGATCAGAGTAGAAGTACAATTTAAGTTAAAACACCTACAGTGTTAAAATGTAGTCAACTCTATAAGTAAAAACTGTAGAGTAAAAACTGTAGAGAGATAGAGAGTTAATTTAGTATAACATTAGTTATTTTTAAAAACCTTAAACCAGTGAATGCAACAAAAAACAGTGTTAATTAAAAAAAGAAACAGTTACAGAAACACTTTCAATAGTGTAACATTAGCTCAGTGTAGTGTGGGACAATATAAACACTGAGTGAAAAATGTAACACTATTAGGGTTTAAAACTTGCTATCTTGCTGTGTAGATACATAATGCGTGTATATAATGGCAGGGGACGACGAAGTGCTGAAAAGCAGAATATTTACAGTATATGAGATAATTAATTGAGATTTCATATGTGTTATTTTATTAGGATCCCCATTAGAGGTTGTGAAAGCAGCAGCTACTCTTCCTGGGGTCCAGAAGGAAAGAGTGCATTGAATATCTTTCATTAAGATATTGAGATCTTCCATATTGAGTTACATTTGAGCCGGTTGTCCCTGTCAACTTTTATTGTTAGCTAGTGGTGGCTAAAGTTAGCTGAAGTTTGTAGTGGCTGTTTAAAGAAAACCAAACCATGGATTACAGTTTCTCCTGGCCTAAAGATTACTCTCAGGGTGAGGAACCATCTAACATCAAGTTGTAAAACTTCCCCTTTAACCTGTGTTCCAGGGTTGCGGCAGCCATCTCTGATTGAGACCGGCTTATTTTGTCATAGAAAATGAGTTCTCAGAATGAGGGGAAGTGTCCCTGGACAACTACCACAGGACCCATTACTATGAGAACTATGTTAGCAAGGCCCTAAAAGGTACTGTACAAGAACACCGTATCCATAGCAGCTATGGAACTGATATGTCTCATGAATTATCATTTTGCTGATACACAACCGCTTTTTCAAGGTAAGCCCTCATCATTTTTTAAGATGATATGATTTTATTACATTTTATGAATTTAATTTAAAATGTACAATATCAATTATATATTTTATGTGTAACTGTTGATTATCTTTTTTCCAGTTTAGTTTTCTCAATCAGAATATAGCCCTTATTCACGATGCTTTTGCTGGATAGGGTGAATCTTCGAGGCTACACAGCCTGGTCTCTGATGGGCAATTTTGAGTGGGCTGCAGGGTATTCCGAAAAATTTGGCCTGTTCAATGTGAACCGTTCTGACCCCAAACACTCCTGCCCGCTACGCCACTATCATAAAATGAAATGGCTTCTCTGACCCCGCGCTGGGGCCTCCCAAGTATTTGAATCCTGAGCCTGAAGCTAGAGCGAAACTTACTTTCTTCAGAGATTCGCCATATCAACTTCTCCTGTAAAGTCAGATCCTGAGCTAACTCCCACCATTATCCCTGTAGTTCATGTTATCTATTTTTCTAGAAAATAACTATATATTTACTAGCTTTATTTTAAAAACTTGTTACTGACTTTTGAACACTTTTTGTCGAATTACTTAATTCCACTGGCTGTTAATTGATATTTTTGGTGACTGAAAAAGTTGGCAAGAAAAATGCCCCTCTTTATTTCAAAGCAAATAGACTAGCTATGTAGCTAGGCTATACAGAAAATGTTTTGAAGTACGAAATTAACAGTGAAATGTAAACTGGTGAAAACTTGATCAAGCTTATGAATATGTGTTTCGGAGGACGCACAGCTCTCAACCTTCGGCTTTCCCGAGTCCATACAGGAGTTGCAGCGATGGGACAAGACTGTAACTACCAACTGGGGAGAAAAAAGGGGTACAAATAAGAAAATATAAAAAGATATATACAAGTCTCATGTCCAGGGTGAATAAATATTTTTTCAAATCAAATTGTATTGGTCACATACACGTGTTTTAAGAGACGTTATTGAGGGTGTAGCGAAATGCTTGTGTTTCTAGCTCAAACAGTTCAGTAATATCTAACAACCAGGGTTGGCTAGGTTACTTTCTAAATGTAATCAGTTACAGTTACAAGTTACATGTCCTAAATTGTAATCAGTAAAGTAACTTTTGGATTACCCAAACTCAGTAACGTAATCTGAATACATAAAAAAAAAAAAAAGTATATCAGAATTCCAATAAATGTTATACCCCTTGGTCTTCAAGAATAGGTCTTGGAAATATGGAAGTATAGTTTAGCCAAATTGTTTTACCTGAGCATGACCCCAAAACTAAGGACTTATTAACCAGCCCTACTCTGTTGTTTATGGAGGACTGATTGATTCGAGTTGAAAAAGAAACGCTGCCCTCATGGAATGGCGTGCTTTGCCATGAGTTTGCAAAGCTGTCATCAAGGCAAAGGGTGGCTAATTGGAAGAATCTTGAATATGAAATATATTTGTATTTGTTTAACACTTTTTCAGTTGCTACATGATTCCTTATGTGTTATTTCATAGTTTTGATGTCTTCACTATTATACTACAATGTAGAATAATAGTAAATTAAAACCTTGAATGAGTATTTGTGTCCAAACTTTTGACTGGTACTGTAATTTATAAGTCCAGAAATGGATGTAGCAACTACAGATAGGCTTAAAGGGGCAAGTTTGAGCATGTGTCCTTTAGACCTATGCCCAGGTAACAAAAATACATTTTATAAACGTTTTTTTTAGGTGTTGGATTGTTTGTCTAAACATTCTGAATGCATTCAGATAAACATTTGATTTTGATTAAAGTGTTGGGGACAGATTACGTTTTGTAAAGATTTGTCATAGGTGTCATCGACGTTTGGTAAACGTTGGTATTAGTGTAATTTACAACGTTGGCTATTAGTTCCTTTTTAAACGTTAATGAACGTGGCAAACGTTGGTAATAGGTGTATTTTACAACGTAGGTTTGGTTGGGTTTCAAACGTCCGTCAACGAAATTTAACACAGAAGCTTGTGTATCAACATACAAACTTGCAGAGTTTAGAATCAAATGTTATCTTTCCTTCAGATGTTCGGGGCTGCTGGTGAACCATGATGTGCAGGCATAATCAAAGTGACTCTGGACTAGAGCACTTGCCAGTATTTAGGGTGTCCATCCAATTTAGCGACAGATTTCCATGCAAATATTCAAAGATCAGCATAAAAGGAAATATGTGCATTGTGTTTCCATCAAATTGACTTGTTTGGATAAAAGTCTGTGTGTTGTAGTGCACATAAAAATGACTTTTGCAGTAAATTACAAGCTAAATGAGTTTCCATCGCATTTTCAAACTCTAGGCCTACAGATGGTTCTCTCACAAAGAATGTTCCATAGATATAGTGAATGTGCCCGCTCTGGTGTGCTCTAGCCAACAGCTCATAGATATAGTGAATGTGCCCGCTCTGGTGTGCTCTAGCCAACAGCTCATAGATATAGTGAATGTGCCCGCTCTGGTGTGCTCTAGCCAACAGCTCATAGATATAGTGAATGTGCCCGCTCTGGTGTGCTCTAGCCAACAGCTCATAGATATAGTGAATGTGCCCGCTCTGGTGTGCTCTAGCCAACAGCTCATAGATATAGTGCGAGTATAGCCTATACATGATAAGATTATTATAAACAAAAGTGTGAGATTACTTTTATTTGTCAGAAGGCAGCCAGTCATTGATCATCATGTCACCAGCGTCACTTTCAGCACCCTGTGAAGTTCATCATCATTTATTTAATCTGTAGCCTAATAAGCTGCATGCTTTCCCATGATGTCTTGAGATTTTTTTATCCAATGTACTTTACTCGCAGTAAAAAGGTTTGATGGAAACCTGGTTAATGTCAAGCCATTTTGAGGATGCTGGAATTGGACGAATGTGGGCATGCCTACAGGAGACTTTTGAAGTAGATCAAAACATTTTGACTGGTTGTGTTCATGCCACATATAAAAGGTAATACATTTTAAAAGTTAAATTATAAATATTTAGGTGCGCAAGGAACATCTGCTCGGATAAGAGAGGAGATGAGCAGGTGTTAAGCTTCCCTGAATAACTGGGCCTGCTGGGACACATGTTGCCACATTATTATAGACCCATAACTGATCCAAATGGAATGAAACATTCAAATCACAGGGCTTTTGCGCCGTTATTCAAATGGCATTTTCACTGCAGCACAGGGTAGAATTGTGTACTCACTTGAAAACAATAACGCAATTATTCATTGCATTGTGGTGTTGTAGGGTAGTCTAGATAGGATACACCTTGATATAGGGGAGGTGCATGCAAGCAGATGAGGAAATTTGGCTAGGATGGAAGAAACTATATACTATACCTGCATTGATTCCATTCCAGCCCTTACAATGAGCCCATCCTTCTATTGCTCCTTTCACCAGCCTCCTCTGATGTAAAGGCTAAGCTTGGTAGCATTTTTCACGTCTTTGGTCATTGTCATCAGTCGCCCAGTAAGTGGCAGTATTACATCAGTTATTCTGTGCTATGGGTTAGAAATACTGCCCACCAGAGCTTGAGGGAGATACAATTCACCTCTTACCAGGTTGGCTTTGGAAAACCTAGGGTGTAATCTTACCTGATGTAAAGTCCATGGTAAGGAAGTGGTGTGTATAGGGAAGAATCTCGTGTGCTATTCCTCCTGTCATATGTTGTGACATTTAAGATGTATCCAATTGTTTCCATAACTCTAGCATTTCTACTGGGTCAGTCATTTCTGGAGAATACCTGAATGCTCTTCAATGACACAATGTTAAATCACTAGGGCAGCCACACAGGGCAACTGTACACAGACACCCTGACACCATTCTACCCCAAGTGTGACACCTGCATCAACTGGGAAGATGAGAATAGCTCTTGTTTTGTGGTTTTAATAAAATGCTCAGTGGGAGTCTTACACAGAGAGAGTGCTGGTGATTGCAAACTGCCCCATGCCAGCATTGCTCCCTAGTTGCCACTCCTCTTTGCCTAACAGCTAACTGCTTCACAAGCACACAAAGCACACAGATTCTCCTGGAAATGTCTCCAGCCCATTATCAGCCTCAAAACATTATCCTGTCATGTTTTTGCTAAAAGCTAGGCATCAACCCATTGATGCTTAAGTTAACTGGCCATGCTCCCAGCAAGCTTTGCTGTGCCAATAGGAAAAGATGAGCGTAAACCAATTAGTGCTTATGTCAATAAGTTGCAGTCAATAGAAAAGATGAGTGTCAATGGATTGAAGCTTATGCCAATACATTGCATTCAAAAGGAAAAGATGAGTGTCACAGGGTTGATGCTAATGTCAATACATTTTATTCAATGGGAAAAGATGAGTGTCACAGGGTTGACGATTATACCAATACATTGCACTCAATGGAAAAAGATGAGTGTCACAGGGTTGACGCTAATGTCAATACATTTCATTCAATGGGAATAGATGAGTGCCAATAGGGTTGAAGCTTAAATACATGGCAGTCAATAGTAAAAAAGAATGTCTCTCTCTCCCTCCCTGCCTCTCTCCTTCTCTTTATACCCCCTCCTATTTTCTCTCCATCCACTTTCTTTCATCCCCTCCACACTCTCCCCCCTCTCTCTCCCTCCTCTCTCTTCCTCTCCCTCCCTCTATTGCTCTCCCCTCCTATATCTCAATTCAATTTCAATTTAAGGGCTTTATTGGCATGGGAAACATACTGTATGTTTACATTGCCAAAGCAAGTGAAATGGATACTAAACAAAAGTGAAATAAACAATAAAAAAATGGTAAACATTACACTCACAAAAGTTCCAAAAGAATAAAGACATTTGAAATGTCATATTATGTGCAAATAGTTCAAGCACAAAAGGGAAAATAAATAAATATGGGTTGTATTTAAAATGGTGTTTGTTCTTCACTGGTTGCCCTTTTCTCGTGTCAACAGGTCACAAATCTTGCTGCTGTGATGGAACACTGTGGTATTTCACCCAGTAGATATGGGAGTTTATCAAAATTGGGTTTGTTTTCAAATTCTTTGTGGATCTGTGTAATCCGAGGGAAATATGTGTCTCTAATATGGTCATACATTTGGCAGGAGATTAGGAAGTGCAGCTCAGTTTCCACCTCATTTTGTGGGCCTTTCTCAATAGCATGGCTATGCTCACTGAGTCTGTACATAGTCAAAGCTTTCCTTAAGTTTGGGTCAGTCACAGTGGTCAGGTGTTCTACCACTGTGTGCTCTCTTTTTAGGGCCAAATAGCATTCTAGTTTGCTCAGTTTTTTTTAGACAGACAGACAGACAGACAGACAGACAGACAGACAGACAGACAGACAGACAGACAGACAGACAGACAGACAGACAGACAGACAGACAGACAGACAGACAGACAGACAGACAGACAGACAGACAGACAGACAGACAGACAGATAGATAGATAGATAGATAGATAGATAGATAGATAGATAGATAGATAGATAGATAGAAAGATAGCTTGAAGCAGATGTGTGTCACCATCCTGGTCCGTGTCATAGCATGCAGTGGCCTTATGGGGAGATGACAATAAATACGTTATGTACCTTTCATTACCAAAGCCATGTTAGCATTTACTGCAGCTGTTGCTGAACAATCAAACAACTTAGGTCAACAACCTAGCTGTGGACCCCAGGAAGACTAGCTTGTTTACTTTGGTGACAGCTAATGGGGATCCTTTTAACAATAAACAATAAACAATAGCTAAGTCATGTTAGCTAGGGCCAAATAACTCCGTTTTTTTGGTAAATTCTTTCCAATGTGTCATGCAATTATGTTTTGTTTTTCGCATGATGTGGTTGGGTCTAATTGTGTTGTTGTCCTGGGGCTCTGTGGGGTCTGTTTGTGTTTGTGAACAAAGCCCCAGGACCAGCTTGTTTAGGGGACTCTTCTCCAGGATCATCTCTCTGTAGGTGATTGTTTTGTTACGGAAGGTTTGGGAATCGCTTCCTTTGAGGTTGTTGTAGAATTTAACGTCTCTTTTCTGGATTTTAATCATTAGAGGGTATCGGCCTAATTCTGCTCTGCATGCAGTATTTGGTGTTTTACGTTGTACACGGAGTCTCAATTTGGTGTTTGTCCAATTTAGTGAATTCTTGGTTGATGTGCAGGCCCCAGACCTCACAACCATAAAGGGCAATGGGTTCTATAACTGATTTAAGTATTTTTAGCCAGATCGTAATTGGTATGTCAAATTTTATGTTCCTTTTGATGGCATAGAAGGCCCTTCTTGCCTTGTCTCTCAGATCGTTCACAGCTTTGTGGAAGTTACCTGTGGCTCTGATGTTTAGGCCGAGGTATGTATAGTTTTTTGTGTGCTCTAGAGCAAAGGTGTCTGGATGGAATTTGTATTTGTGGGCCTGGCAACTGGACTTTTTTAGGTACACCATTATTTTTGTCTTACTGAGATTTACTGTCAGGGCCCAGGTCTGACAGAATCTGGGCAGAAGGTCTAGGTGCTGCTGTAGGCCCTCCTTGGTTGGGGACAGAAGCACCAGATCATCAGCAAACAGTCGTCATTTGACTTCAGATTCTAGTAGGGTGAGGCCGGGTGCTGCAGACTGTTCTAGTGCCGTCGACAATTCGTTGATATATATGTTGAAGAGGGTGGGCTTAAGCTGCATCCCTGTCTCACCCCACGGCCCTGTGGAAAGAAATGTGTGTGTTTTTTCCCCAACACCACTTTCAATCAATTTGTATACAGTGGCTTGCAAAAGTATCCACCCCCCTTGGCCTTTTTCCTATTTTGTTGCCTTACAACCTGGAATTAAAATGTTTTTGGGGGGGGTTGTATTATTTGATGTATACTGTACAACATGCCTACCACTTTGAAGATGCAACATATTTTTTATTGTGAAATAAGACAAAAAAAATAAAAACTTGAGAGTGCATAACAATTCACCCTCCCCCCCCAAAGTCAATACTTTGTAGAGCCACCTTTTGCAGCAATTACAGCTGCAAGTCTCTTATGTAGTCATTCACTCAGGAATGCATATTAGTATCCTATCAGTTGTATACGTGCATTTATACTTTTTCATACTGCCGCACTTTGTATCATGTATCGTGTATCTGTCTTTTGTGTAATTTCTTTCTGGCATTTTACACCTGCCCTTCTTGTCGAAGAAATTTCCCCTCGGGGATCAATAAAGTATCTGTCTGTCTGTCTGTCTGTCTGTCTGTCTGTCTGTCTGTCTGTCTGTCTGTCTGTCTGATTAAACCCTGCGCACTAAGGACTGTATTGTAAGGAATTACTATTATTACCCAAATATTCACTTACCTGTTCCTTATTTATCAACTTGCAATACTTTTATCATTAATTTTCACCTAACACTCTGTAACAATCTGTCCGTCCTATCTATCTATCTATCTATCTATCTATCTATCTATCTATCTATCTATCTATCTATCTATCTATCTATCTATCTATCTATCTATCTATCTATCTATCTATCTATCTATCTATCTATCTATCTATCTATCTTTACGTTTTGTTGAACACATATATATTTAACACTTTATTTATGTTGGCAGAAAACTACCTCCATAGTTTCCATTAGTTTGTATGGGTTACCTTCAGAGTCTTAGTTAGTAGGCCAAACCGTTCACACTCTACAGACATTTTTGTGAGAAGACTGATTTTCGGGATGCCTCCTGGCTGTAGTGCTGCCACTTTCCACCGCAGATGCGTAAGAGCGGCATAGGCGAATGCAGTGTATTGAGACGCAGCCTTTGCAGATAACGCATCTCTAGCTTAAACTTTAGTATATTCATAAGATTGACGCACGTCAGTAGACTCTTAATTAACAGATATTTATGTACATTGCCTTCTGAAATTATTCACACACCTTGACTTGTTCCACATTTGGTTGTGTTACAAAGTGAGATTAAAATGTATTTAATTGCAATTATTTGTCAGTTAGCTACACAAAATACTCTGTAATATCAAAGTGGAAGAAAAATTAAAAAATAAAAGACTAATATATCTTGATTAGATAAGTATTCAACCAGTGGCGGCTGCTGAGGGGAGGACAGTTCATAATAATGCCCGGAATGGAGTTAATGGCATGGTATCAAACACAGGTTTTTCATATGTTTGATACCATGCCATTTACTCCATTCCAGCCATTTACTCCATTCTAGCCATTTACTCCATTCCAGCCATTTACTCCATTCCAGCCATTTACTCCATTCTAGCCATTTACTCCATTCCAGCCATTTACTCCATTCCAGCCATTTACTCCATTCTAGCCATTTACTCCATTCCAGCCATTTACTCCATTCCAGCCATTTACTCCATTCCAGACATTTACTCCATTCCAGCCATTTACTCCATTCCAGCTATTTACTCCATTCCAGCCATTTACTCCATTCTAGCCATTTACTCCATTCCAGCCATTTACT